>CM014096.1:5433733-6123733 GCA_004119915.2 Collichthys lucidus | reverse complement strand
CGCACGCAAGCTGTCCAAGCGCTCCTGGATTGTGCGGCAGCCGTACGTGTGCAGCCTCTTGGCGTCTATGTAGTCCTTGTAGGTGGTGTAGTTCTTCCAGTCAATGTTCTGGTGCGGGGAGGTGGAGGGGGCTGTGGGAGAGGGCGAGTAGTGATTGCTGCTGGGTGACATGGCAGTGGAGAACGTGTCCGGTGAGGCGGGGGTGATAGGCGCCCGTACAGGTGGAGATAACGTGTCGGGATAGATGGCGCCGGGTCTAGAAGTCGAGGAAGGGGAGTAAACTGGGGTTTCTGTGGAGCGGGGTGGAGAGGGGTACTGCAACTGTGCACCCCCAGGTACTGACGGGATAAGAGGTCTGGGTCTGCCTGAGCCAGAATCTGCTGACGGACTGAACCGGTTTTCCTCTGTCCTGTGGCTGGGTCCAGCCCGAGCCACCCGGGACCCCCTGTCAACCGGATCAAGAGGCATAGCCACCGTCCTGACATTCTCGTTACAGACGCACACCACCGTCTGAGCCTTCGACGACGGAGGGGACGGCGGGACAGGGATTTCCACCCGGTAGCTGTTTTCCATGGCCCCTCCTCGCCGCCCCGGTACCTGAGCGGGCCCTCGGGGGGTCTCGCTGACTGCGGCGGGCTCCGGTGTCTGAGCCACGCCAGCAGCCTTGACCTCTATCCGAGGGTAGCAGATGGGAGGGGGCTCCGGGATGTTCTGAGCATTTCCACTGTACGCCTCATTTCCTTTGAGGTATGCATCCTGGGAATACGCCTGCAAGAGATTAGAAGACATTATGTCACTTCGGTTGCTGAGCTCAAGTCCCATCCAGGGAGAGGATATATCAAAGACATGAAGGCGACGAGGCGGGAGTGCTGTGGAACTTCTTCTATCAGTAGATGACGAATTTACTGCCACATACCACGTCTCCCTTCGCTATTACAACTACAGTATTAAATCTTTAGTTTTAAAATACCTCACCGCTCCACGTCAACACTTGGAAAGCAGAATACGGAGCGGTTTGTGTGGCAAACAGTGTCGCAGCACTCCCTCGGAGAACTGTAAGTGTCTTTGACAATAAACATATCAACAACAGCATGCTTTAAAAAGTAGCCACCGCAGCGCCCGGGTACACTTTCTCCAAATCAAAACACAACTATCGCTCGTTTAACAGTTTCTCAATCCTTTCCCGAGGAGACCGCAAACGAATGTTACAAGCATGCCACGAAAAGATGTTAAAAACATTGAGGGGGATTAAAAGGGGACAGCCAGAAAGTCAATGGGAAAGAAAGAAAGGAAAGGCTGGAAAGTCCAGAATATAAAAAGCACAGAGCCACAGTGAGTGAGGATTAAGCTGCCAGGGGCTTTACCCACCTTTGGTACCGGAGAGTGTGCCCTGAGGCATGAGGAGAGGGTGAACGGGGGACGCCGTACTACGCCTACCTCTGTCAGCATGGCTTCACGACTGTAAATTCACTGCTGCAGCGACTGTAGGTACTTTCCTTGATTAAAACTAGAAGGAAAAACACTCGGCTGTCTACTTAAACGCTCGCTCTCTCTCCCGGTGAACGATCACCATGGAGAAAAACCACTCTGTATTTCCTCATCCATTCAGCGCACGGGCTCTCGAGAAAATGCAAAGAGAGAGTGGCGGCGTTGGACTTTAATCGATAGCACTCTACCTGAGGTGTCGGGTTACTATTGCACCGCACAGCAGCAGCAGAGAGAGTCTGCCCTCCCTCTGAGATCTGTCCAAGTCGTACAGTTAAATGGAAACTAATTTCCTGAATGCGGAAAGTACAGAGCGGGAATGTTTGAAGAGGTTTTTTGTTTTTCCAGCACACAACCTGCCATTCAGGAAAAAACGACACACACTGCAAAGGAGGAGGAGGAGGAGGGGGGCGTACACTTGGGATTTTAGGTGTTGTCAAACAAAAGCTTGTCATATGAGCTGTGAATCATGAGAAGCCAAAAGGAAATCGGTTGAGTTAGTATATATAGTTTCCCTTCTTACCAGAGCTGTGATATCCCTTGAAAACTGCAGTCCACAGGTAAGAGAAGGGCAAGCAGAGAGAGAGAGAGAGAAGGGAATAAAGAGAAGTGAACAGGTGAACACAGAGAAACGACGATGGAGGTGAGAGATGCGAGTTTGTCTGACGGGCTAAGAGGACATCCCACGCTGAGCAGAGAGGAAGAATAGAGGTGTCCTCCTTGGACCTGAATATCTTCTGAGTCAATGCATCTCTACTTCATACTCAGGATTTCTGTCACTCTCACCTGCTCTGCTCCGCTATCGGACCTCCCATCCCCCTCTCTGCTTCCTCAACCACTACAAACATCCCCTCCTCTCCTCTCGTCTGTTTAGATGCTCGCTCTATCATATGTCTGCACTAGCTTTCCTCCCTCGCTCGCTCCTGTAAACAGTGAGCTGAGAGGAGTCAGCTGACTGAGGCTGCCTCTGGTAGTGAGTGGGCTCAATGTCTCCCAATAAATAAATAAAAAATAGAAAAGAAAAGAGACAAACACGAACACATTACAAAGATACAGCTCCAGACACCACAGAGTGCGTCATCCATTCATCATTATTTCTCAAAAGCAGCACTCGAGCTCTTCTTCAGACATAAACAGCATGAAAAAAGCGTCATTCAGGATTTGAGCTGATGAGGAATAACTGTGTGTTTTACAGGAATAACATGGTTTTGATTTCCACATGCACGTCAGACAAGATACTAGATTACACACTGAGAATGGAAGAGATGTAAATCATATAAAAACAGTTAAATAATTTGACTTTGATACGAAGGCTTCATAGCACATTTGACTCCAGACTTCAAAGAAAGAAAAACAATCCTCGAGATTAAATTGAATTTCGCCTCGTGTTTTCCTCGATGGGGGAGAGAAAAAAAAACAGCTAATTGCTTCATTTGAATGCTTCAGCCTTGTGAGCGCTCGGCGCTCGTTCCAAAAACGCCAAGAGCGAGTTTCTGTGGCTTCTCGCTGAGCCGCGGCCGAGCTAACAAGCTATGTGTGGAATTCAGCAACACAGTGGGATCTGACTCAGTTTCTCTGCAGCGAGAGAATTTCCAGAAAGGAGCTGAACAAACAAGTGACGGTTTTTGGTTTCTGACGTGGCTTTGACGTTGTTTTTAAAATCGTGTGTGTGTGGGTTTGGATCCAGACGGCTGCTTGCATCACTGAGCTCTAACTGCGAAGGATGAGCAGGTGGTTTGACTCCCGTCAGGTGAGAGCATCTAAATATGCAGGCTGTGTTGTAAGCATGAGATAATCACCCACACTTCACCACTGTCATTTCTTTTTTATTATTTTTTTTATGCCTTTAATGATCGGCCAGCTACAGCGAGGACTATAGCCTCCACACATGGGGCGGCGGCTTAACCCACTACGCTACCGACCACCCCTACCACTGTCATCTCTTTTTTTTTTGTTTTTTTGGCCTTTAATGATAGGACAGCTGAAGATAGACAGGAAGCACGGGCAGTGACACGCAGTAAATTAGCCGTCCAATACGAGATTCGAACCGGGGCCAGCTACAGTGAGGACTATAGCCTCCACACACGGGGAGGCGGCTTAGCCCACTACGCTACCGACCGCCCCCACCACTGTCGTTTCTTTTTTTTCTTTTTTTGGCCTTTATTGATAGGACAGCTGAAGATAGACAGGAAGCCAAAGGCAGAGAGATGCAGGATTCGAACCGGAGCCAGCTACAGCGAGGACTATAGCCTCTACACACGGGGCGGCGGCCTAACCCACTATGCTACCGACCGCCCCCACCACTGTCATTTCTGGTAATGCAGCATAATAAAATGTTAATGGTTCACTCAAGCTTGTATCCATCAGAGTCAATCTGCTTCGTCGACACTTTCTCAGACGGCCGGAGCGTAGAAAGTTTTCTTGGCTAAGCTTAAAGGAGTTGTTTCACATTTTAAAGATAAATATCAATCTGGAGTCATGATGTGTTTATCGCCTGGAAATATGCGGAACATAGTTAACATGGTCCAAAGTCTAGATACACACCTAGTGATGACACAAAAGCTGACCAATTAAAATGTTTGTTTAACCACACACACACACACACACACACACACACACACACACACACACACACACACACACACACACACACACACACACTTGTTGTTTTAGGAGTTGCTACATGCTGGTACTATGCAGCATCCTTAAAGTCTTGTTATCACAGTGAAGACATGTCCGGCACAGCTCATAAACGAGATTATAAATCTGCTATTAACACTGCAAATCATCCCAAATCTTTTGAGCATAGTTTCCTATTGTACAAAGAGCATTTGTCAAGCACACTTGCGATATTTACTGATGAACAAATGCGTACCAGCTGCAAAATGTCCTCATCCTTTGGCATCACGCAGAGTTCCAGTGAAGCATCGCTGAGGGAAGAGGCGACGTGGAGGGGTCGAGAGAGGAGAAAGGAGAGAGAAAGGAGAGAGCGTTAACACACAAAAAGATCTCAGACTGTGGACGTTTCTCAAGAGAAGATTCACGATAAGAAATCAAACCCTGAAGTGCTGCAGTTTAATGAAGTGTGAGTGAAACGCATGCTTGTCAGCAGTAAGTGAGTGATTTCTCCCGGTGTTTCACAATGTGTGAGTTTCACTCCCTTCTCTTACGAAAAGAAGCGATGACGCTCTCACCTGTTCTGGATCAGGGCTATGACTTGCGAGTACGTCTTCCCAATGATGCTCTCTCCGTTCACCTTCACTATCCGGTCCCCTGGATGGAATTAAGAGGGCGAATTAGAAACCAGCTGTTTACGGGCTCGACATCAACATGATAAATAAACTCTGCCGGTTTGTGTTTCTCCACTCAGCTGTTCAGAAAAATGGAGTCCGGTCGATACGGTTATTGACCCGGAGGAAAAACCACTTTGGAGTAACTGCTTCCAGCATAAACACACATCTGTGAGAACACCAATACTTGTTTATTTGAATGACCCCCCCCCCGTCCGTGTGAGGATCCATCTCCATTCAGGTTTTTTTCGGAAGATGGCCATCTTTTACAGGAAGACGAGGAGAGGGGAGAGCTTAGGAGGAGAAACTGGATAATTGTGGGAAAACGGTGCACTGGCCTGTCCCAGGAGAGGAGCGTGAACAGATAAAGGCAGAGAGTTTAGAGCCACTTAACATTTCCTGTAAACGCAGAGTGTTAACGGCACGGAGAGCAGCAGAGCTTCGGCCGTCCGGAGGAGCCGACTCACTTTTATTTTTACTTAAAATGAGACACGAGCGCGCGTTCATAACAGAAAAGAAAGTGGGAGAGAAAGGAATCAAGGGAAGGTTGGAATAACAGTGTGCATATTACACTTTGTTCAACCTCCCACAAAGGAGCCATCTGTTATTTTGTAACTCGTATCTGTTTTGCCTGGCAGCTCGCGAGGAAGCGGAATTACCTACAGTACAGACGTGAAGAAATCTTGGCATCGGACGGCGCTTTGAGGTCAAGATGTGAGACGGGGCAGAGTTAATCATGAGATCTGCCGGTTATCAGAAGGAGTGCAATGATCTCCTGAGAGACTGAGTGTGTGTGAGTGTGTGTGAGTGTGTGTGTGTACCTGTGCAGAGTCCAGCTCCGTGGGCGGGGCCTCCCTCCTTCACTTGCTTGACGAAAATGGTGTCCATTGGCTCCAGACGGTTCCTCTGTCTCCCTGGCAACGAGAGAGAGAGAGAGAGAGAGTGAGCACATGCACCGAGGCGATTGGTCACACAGCGAGCAGAAGAAGAAGAAGAAGAAGTAGGCCACATTTCACTGGTAGTACAACCGATTGCAATCAATGCACACATTTCCTGCAGGTTTTCCACGTGTTGTGAGATTCCTCTCACTCCACACCGACCCTGATTTCAGTCGTTGGTAAAGTCTGGCTCAAACACGATCGACACAAACAATCTGCTCTCGTCTGACGAGGATCGAGCCTGATCCTCAGAAAAGAAAACAGATAATCAGATCCACGGCTTTCTGTTTCATGCGCCGGACACTGTTTACAGTCCAATCAGCAACCTGAGACGCGAGGACGGTCATCTCCATAAACAGATATCTGTGTATGAAATGCTAACACCGACTGTTTACCAAAGCACACTCAAACTTGTCTTTGTCTTACGTGATCGTAAACAGAAAATGTTCCGGACTGTCGATCAGTCAAAACAAGATATTTGAAGACTTGTGACATTTAAGACCGAAAGATGTACTGTGACAGTACTGGAGGGGACAGACTTAACATGTAAAGGTTGTTGGTAATGTTCTTTAGACTCATCATGTCTACATTTCCTGCAGCTAAAGACGTCGCCGAAAGTTTTGTTTTGTTCGACAACGAGTTCAACAACCAAAGAAAGAAAAGCATCGAGGGTGAAGCTGGAACTCTGGAGTGTTTTTAAACGATGAATCGATAATCAATAAGCTACATCCTGCTTCATCTACGCCCTGATAAGTCACAGGTCTCTTCATTCGTCCGTCCCCTGACTCTGTCTTGCTGTCAGGTTTGTCCTGAGAGGTCCGAGCACGCTGACAGAGCTCGGAGCCACGGGGGAAGTTTGCTTTCACATGACAGAGGAAGAGATGGCTCGACCGTGTCGTGTGACGCGCATGGAGCAAGTTCTGTGGGGGGAAATCCAGCAAATGAAAGACGATGTAAAAATCACTAAGAACTTGTGTGATATGCAGAGAGAGAGGGACTGACAGCTGGTAGACGTTTGAGGAACATCAGAGCGGCTCACGCTGATCTTTCCTCGGGGGAACGTCGACTGAGCACGCGTGCTCTTTTCACGGACGCCCTGCTTGCATTCATGACTCGGGGGTACGCAGTGATCTGTGGAGCTCTGAACAGCTGGACTGGAGCAGATGTGTGTTTAAGTGTTGCTGAGCATCTCCTCCAAACCCTGACTATCACCAGCTTGCATCTTCTTCCTTTTTCAAGGTTTCATTGTGATGTAAGCTCGTCACCTCAGATGTCCTCTGAACGTACACTCTGCTGCCTCCCTCTTGTGGCTGAAAACATCACTGCAAATTATTTAAAACCTGTAGATGAACTGTCATCTAAGAGCAACAACTTCACTGAAGTGACGCTGTGGCTCGTTCACACGTTACAAAGACCTAATCATCACTAAAACCTTTGCTAGAAAGACATTTCCAATCAAGAACGGTCGCAGGTTTGATCCCCATCATCGCCGATGTGTCTTTTTGAAGAGTAGCTGCACTCCTGAGCGGCTGCCTCAGTGTGAATTCATGATTAAATCTACTAAATACTTTGACCGGGATGTTGCAGAGAGAGCTGCAGGCTTGTTTGTGATCCAGCAGAAGGCAGTGCAGCACCTGAAATGAGGAACAGTGTGTAAAGGCCATTTGTGATCTAACTGGATGACCCGGTGACTCTGTCACAGCACTAACTGCACCGATGCATTCATGTCCAGCATCACTGACACAATGCAGGACAGCACTGACCTGACTCTCTCTCTCTGTGAGCGGACGGGACAAATTCCCAATCCCGAGCCGATCTCACCGAGCTCCAACTCCGCAGCAGCAGCACAAATTGGGTTCTGGAAGTTTTTCCGTGCCCAGCAGCTGGATGAGCCGGATTAAAATGTTGAAATCTAAAGCGTTGGACATTTTTAATGCTGCCAACTGTCAGCATAAAGTACCACATGGATTAATGAAACACATCAGCCAACCTTTAAATGACTTTAAAACAAACACAGTGACAGTTGAATAACCTCAAATACTCTCAGGTAGTGGACAGAGCACTCAAATACTCCACGCATCATTATAAACTGGCCTTAAAGTAGATTTTACTAATTGCAGCTTTTACAGTAGATGGCACACATGTTTCACGTTAAGTTCACCACATCAACCCCCGTTCAGCACAGCGTCACGTAAGCTGCCAGCGCAGTAAACTGTAAATGAACTAATTGTATTTTATGCTCGTTTCACTTATGTGGCGAATTCTTTCCCTGGGAGATTAAAATAATCAAAACAAACGTGAGAACAACTCTCTGACCCTCGTTCAGCACGAGGCACGGAGAGTATAACCGATGCCGACTCATTATTTTTCTCATTATCGATTATTTTCTCATGGAATGTCACAAAATATATAAATTCCCATGATCCGAGTTGTTCAGAACAGTCAGAATACCAAAGATGTTCAGTTTATTGTCATAGACGACAAAGAAAAAGTGTCAAACTCTCGCACAGAGAGGCCTGCACCAATGACGTCGACTGTTTTTCTTGCAAAAACACAGAAAGAACTGATCATACTTCAAAATAAGTTGCATCTTCCCATAATTTCACACAATCATTCAGTCTAAATATAATATTGCTGAAAGGAATGACACAACTTTGTCAACTTTAGAGGCTCTTTCACCAGAGTTTATTTCCTCGGATAGTCCGGTTCATTTGGGCAGGTGTGAAAGCTCATCCGAACCAAACAAGCAAACTTTGGCCCGCCTAGAAAACGTGGGTCTCGGTCCGCTTTGCAAGTGAACCCTGGTGCTGGTTCGCTTACAGTGGGAAAGCACACGGACTATCTAGTGAACCGAAGAGCAGAAATCCAATCGATGAGCCAGGTTTTCTTCTTCCTGCTGCTTTTTTTTGGGCAAAAAAGTTTCTTATTGTCGTCTTTGCTGCTAAGTTTTTGTTGCAACTCGTTGCAATAACATATACAGTTGAAAGATCCTTTACTTTAAGTTTTACACAACCCTATCTGGTCGAGTCTAGCAGTGCACAGTCAGTGACCGTCCACCGGCTGGGTGTCAGTGCTGCTCTCTGGTCTCTGCTTTTTGGCAGCGGTCCCCGGCTGCACAGCTGGGCCCGGTCGTGTCGGCCAGCTCCCAGCTCCCCCCGTTGTTTTGGGTTAGATAATGTTATTCTTCATAGGGCTGGGCTCGCTGCCCGCTCGCTGCATTAACCCCGTGCGTAATACCTCTCAATACCGTCCAGCTCGCTCGTTCTTTACCGCGTCGCTCTCACGTTTGCAAGGGCCACGCCCGCATACAAATTCACCAGGATACAAAAATATCCAAAAAATCTCTGTTTGTTTTTCTCCGACTTTCCCAACACTTCAAACACTGAGCAGGAGGAGGACTGTGTATGTGTTCAGATGGCTATCAGGTCTCTTTCGGCAGAGAAATATGAAAATAGGAGGCACATAATCCCGGCATAGTGTATTCCCCCATAGTGTGGGAAGGTCAGAGCACAAGTACACTTCACATAAATACATAAACTCCAACTTCCTTCAAAAGCACAGCATGTTTGAGGCTCAAGCTTCTTCTCAAAGAAAGCGGGCTGCTTGAAGACGGGCAGATGAAGCCGTCGTGAAAATAAATACTGCGATTGTGTTTTCTCCGATTCCCATGAAGACGAGCACTCCGCTCGGTTCACACACAAACTAGTCCAAACACAACTCTTCTTTGAAAGCTTAAACTCAGCTGAAACACCTGCGTACCCGAGTCCTGACCTCGGTAAGAAATACTCAATAAAACCACATCCTTTACAAACTGCGTCAATAGACTTTGTCAGGTGGGGAGAAAGCAACTCGTAGGTGCCGGTCTCATTTCACTAATCGCTGCACTTTGTAAACACCCACGGCTTTATGTCAGGAAACCTCAGCACACACTGAGTAGGAGGGGGGTGCGTCAATACACCGTGTCATCGCCGGAGTCAGGAGTTTGTCCTTACATGCAAGTAAATAAGAAGCACTACTGTTTCTAAAAAGTAGTGACACGAAGCCCGACTGAAGAACCTCATAGAAATTAAACAAATACGAGAGGATGCACGAAGATAAACACGAGGAAGAAACGAGAGATTTTAATCATTTACGTTTACAAAGACAACTGAAGAACTCAAAATTAGTATCTAGCCTTAAAAATTGTAGCTTCTATGAAGGGTCCTTAAAAACTGATTGGTCAACTCTGGTTGCTTGTGTTTCTTACAGGGTTCCCACACCTTTTTCATGAACAAATTCAAGCACTTTTCAAGCACCTTCAAGCACCAGTTTTTCCATTTTTCCAGCACCTTTAAATAGGTAGCCTACTAGTTGTGTTTGCCATGATGGTCATGGGAAGCGCAGCGGTGCCACTGTATGGCATAATAATATGGGTCTAATTAGCATTATTTCATATGGTGGTAGATTGACTGTTTTGATTTTTAACTATTTGTGAAATTTCAAGCATTTTCAAGCACTTCACAAAAAATTCAAGCATTTTCACAACCTTGAAAACACTGAATTGAAATTCAAGCATTTTCAAGGAATTCAAGCACCCGTGGGAACCCTGTTCTTAGAAAGTTGGAAAAAGGTTGAGCTATCGTCACATTTTCAGGAACACACGTCCAGCTAAAAGGCATTTCCACTGCGGACCTTCTGCTATAACTCACTGTCCCGGTGAATAAACGGCAACTGGACTGAAAAGTGTCATATTTAGTGCTCCTATCACAAAGGTAATTAAAGAGTGTGCAGCCATTTCAATATAATTAGAGCACGATCACATAAAAATCCATCTAGTCTGATGCTGAACTTTAATGAAAAACCTGTGACGGAAGTTTTGAACGGTGAATTTCTCTGGAACTTAAATTAGCGATAACGAAATGAAAACACATGCCTGTAATACTTCTGCATTACAAAGCTATAAAACTATAATTAACAATAATAAACTACTCCTAAATTGACCTTTTCAAAGTGTGTGTGTGTGTGTGTGTGTGTGTGTGTGTGTGTGTGTGTGTGTGTGTGTGTGTCTTTACATTCTTGGGTCATACATATATGACCACCTGTTGTTATGTAACCGAAATTACACATTCGGGTCTTGTGATGACAACAGGTCTCCATGGCAACGGAGGAAACTCCACAAGAAGTTGGTGGTGACTGAAACTCTGGAAAAAGCTTGTTAAGTCGACCTTGGGCTGAAGATTTCGTTCTTAATTAAGTCAAACAACTTTCTCTAAAGAATATTTCTTTAATTATTGGCCACCACCAACACTACTTGTATATCTATGATTAGATATGATGGACATTGTGTATAAACTAAAAGGAATATATGATGTTCAGCTGTTTATGTACACTCATCATCTCGACCGTAACATTCCTGACACTGCTGCACATCACAGTGACACACACACCTGGTGTTTTTTCCACACACACACACACACAGGAAGGTGGTGCCGTACTTTCCATCACTTTTTCTTAGAAACTCCACATACCGAAATCCACCCAGGGGAAAGAGGATACGCGCTGACATTACTCTGACCACACAGGGTTTCTGTACAACAAGCCAAACGATCTTACGAAGGGGAGTTGAAGTTCAATTGAGGGAACAAGTGACAAACATCTGGAAACAGATGGGGGTGTTTTTAGCTTAAAATACTGTCTCTCGCTTCGAGAAACGTGTTAAATGAGCCAACTGGATGTGATACTCTTTTAGAGAGGGCGGTGTATGTTTTTCTAATCCTTCCCAAACCGAAAAACACGTTACCCTGCTCCAACATCAGCGTGATAAGTGTGTCATGGGTTAATAAGCCTCGTTCACTCTGTAGTGTTTCCTCATTACTGTGTGCTGGACGCTTCTTTCTCAGAATTCGGGCGAAGGTTAGCAAAGTTTTGGCAAGTGAGGACTCAGAGGAAACCCGGCCAAACTTCACCAGAGAGAGCGTCGGGTTTTGCCAGACACATCTGTTAGTCCTCATCCTGAAAAGCCTTTGCTCTCGTAACCCTCGAAGTGAAGCCGCACGCCAAGCCAAGCAGCCAAACGGGATTATGTTATGATGAAATATCACAGTCTGAGCTTCACAACATACATGAACTAACTCACTCTAGGTTTGGTGAGGAGGCGAATACAGTCTTAGCGCTCCATACGTTATTTAGCATGATATTATGTGTAGCCATCGAGTGCATAATAAAGACAAGATTCTCATTTCAGATACCGATGCTGATTATCCGTGTCTGTGAAGTGAAGCCAATGCAGAAGTGTCAAAAGCTGCAGTTCCTCAAACGTCCACTTGAGACTGGCTCCAGAAGTGAGTCAGTCTCCATAAGTCCCCATGTTTCACAGCAGAAATAAACATGTTTACAGCCTGGTACAAAAAACAGTTTTGGTCTCTGTAGCTAATTTCCCCGTTCATGACAACTGTACTGAGAGTGAATTTATATACAACTCACCTGTTCACATTATATTAAGGCTTAAAGTTATTAAGAGCTTTGCTCGACAGGTAGGTACCGTTACAGAAGACCTGCATCAGGTCCACCGATGTTTTTGCCAATATCTAGATTACCTGGGAGGTGGAAGAAGCAGCATTGAGCGCTTCAGAAACCCGCAGGTGACGTCACTCATGCTCTGTCCATTCTTCATTGGCCACAGTGGATTCAAAAATGACATTTGCTAGTACGGCTGGGTATCGTTTTATTGATACAGATATCAATACTGACACTACTTATCCACACACTTATCGATACTCTTAAATAATTTGGAATTATTAAAGTATTTCTGATTCTGATTCTTGCGTCTGAGCACAAACTTTCTGTTGCCCTCTAAGTTGTTTAGTATTTGTAGCAGGAACTTCTGTTAGGAGCTGGTACCAGTTTAGTGTCGGTTCTGGATACCCATCTCTATGTCGCCTTCCGCTGTCTGAAATCTAAAACCGAGCGTTTCAAAGATCACTAAGGATCCGCCACAGTTATCACAATAAACTGCATAAGTGCTGCGCGGGAACAAAAAGCTTAGCAACAGGCATAGCAACGGTAACCGGGCAGAGGGGATGGGGGGGTCAGCTGTAATTGGATATTTGCTTTTAAAAAAAAAAAAGTTTATAAGTTTAATGTTAAATAACTTCTATGTGTGTGTGTCGGTGGGTGTATGTCACACAAAGAAGCAAGCAAGCTGTCGGCTTTACAAAATAAAACATCTGTGTGCAAAACAATGGCTGGAAAATCTACATACAGCCGAAAAAGTTATTAATCTATCTGGATTTTGGGGAGTTCACGGCAAGGCCTGACGTAAAAAAAAAAAAGGCAGAAAGAACGGTAGAATTAGAAGCAGAGAGAGAGAGAGAGAGAGAGAGAGAGAGAGAGAGAGAGAGAGAGAGAGAGAGAAAAGAAGAGCAAACTTTGGACACAGCTTTGTTAAAGAAGGTGGGGCATTAAAAAGCCCACTGGAGAATACTGGGGAATTCTGTTTGCTTGTGCTGCATTACGTTCCCTCTGCAGACTTTATGGGAACGAGGCAGAAATACTGACAATAAAGCTGGTATCTGAGGAGGAGGAGAAGTGTTTCACGTCGAATGAAAAACAAATATTTGAACAGATGGAACTTTCTTTTTTTAATTTTTATGCCTCATTCACATTTTACCCTTCAGAAACTTGCTAAAATACACATCGGAAGGAGACGCAGAGAGAGAGAGATACAGGAAAAGGGCAGAGACGGCAGACAGAGGAGGGAGGAAGTGAGATACAGAGAGGAAGATTTGGGATAACAGCCGCTTGGTATGTAGACGACTGCTGTGAAAGGAAATAAACAGATCCGTCGTCGACACACACACACACACATTCCTCTGTTCCTACGATGCATCTTCATACTGTATATCAGTGTTTATGTTTATCTGCGCATATACGTCAGTGTGTGTGTGCGACTATCTGTCTGTGTGTGTGTGTTTTCTAGAGGTTTGAAGTGTTTCCAGCGGCAACACCCAGCTAGTCAACATGCGGTCAGCAGGCGCTCCCCCCTCCTCCCTCCAAACACCAACAGCCTCATCACACACTGGCCCGCAGTCAAGCAAATAAACTGCAGTGCAGCGCTCGGAGGCCGGCGAGTCTGCAGCGAACATCACAGACCTGACTCGGAGCAACAACGCCGCAGAATTTAACTCTAACGCACATGGGACGCATTATCCGTCCGAGTCTGTGCGAGTTCCCCTGGTGTTTACGTTGTTTTCCGGTGATGTTATGGAGGCGTTTCAGAGACAGCTCGTCACATAGCAACAATAACACTTCATATCTCTCTTTTTTTTAAATCATGTCTCTGGCTGCATGTTTCATGACAGAAAGTTGCGATGCGAGAAACAAAAAGTCCTTCAGAAACTGTGTACAGTGTATACTGTAGCGCAATGCGATCGAAAGCTGCAGAACAGCTACTAAATGGAGCTCGCTGTTTCCAAGAAGGCGTAGGAGAAAACGAAGCCCTTACCAACACACGAGTATGTTTTCCTGCCCCTGGAGACGGGGAGAGGTTGAATAATATTGTCTTTCGCCTCGCTCGTCAGGGTTTTTGGTTCAAACTGAGAACAAACTGATATTACTGAATCTTTTCATGAGAAAAATTACCCAGTTGTTCATCTGCTTCAGGTAATTCAGCTGCTTCTTTAAATGGTTTATGATGTAAAAGAAAATAATAATAACTTTCCAACAGGACACGCTGATCTTTCAGACATTGGATTCTTATTAACAATATAAATATTTATTCTTGAATAACTTTCAGCGGCTGTTTTGATTCATGATTCACTGTTTTAAGTCAGAGAAGTCTTTTTCTTTATCTCACGTCTCTCTCACGTGATAATACACTGATATATCTGGGTTTGTTTGACTCGAACAACACATTTAAAAAGACGTTTGGGGACGTTTGGTTGTGATTTTTCACTTTTTTTTTTATCAATTAAGTGAAAGTACTGATATCTTCTGATGCTTCGATTTGTCACTGATGTGAACATACGACATACTAAAGTTACATGATACCCCGTGGTGCCAAATCATAACGGTTCCTACTATACTAGAAATTCTACACAACACTTCTACATATACAGCGGCCGCCTCTACTCTTCTCCCGGCTTCTTACTTCTTACTCTAGTTCTGACTTTTCAATTTAGAGAATTTGCTGCTTTTCTTTATCTTACGTGATAATACACTGATATATCTGGGTTTGTTTGACTCGAACAACAACATTTAAAAAGACGTTAGGTTGTGATTTTTCACTTTTTTTATCAATTAAGTGAAAGTACTGATATCTTCTGATGCTTCGATTTGTCCCTGATGTGAGCATACGACATACTAGAGTTGCATGATACCTCACGGTGCCAAATCATAACGATTCCTACTATACTAGAAATTCTAGAAAGGCATGCTACTCCTTTGTAAACAAACCAACATGGAACCGCAACCGAACTACACAGCTGCTGAATGATTGGCTGTTTGCCTGTTACTGGTGACGTCCAGGGATATGATAGGCTGTTTCCGCACGCTGGGTCCGCCCGTCTGTTACCTGATTGGCTGTTCGTGTGTTTCTGCCGGCAAGAACGAACTCCGTGAAGACAGCTCAGCTTCAAAATAAACAACGAGCTAAAGTTCTGTCTCACCCAGACGCGTGCACGAGACGACACACTAAAAACTAAACTAACCAAAAGTAATTAAAAAGTATTTATAACTTGTACAAATACACTGCAGTTCATAAAAATAATAAAAGCTGCAGTATCGCGATAATACCCAGAACCGTGATACTTTGTCTGGTATAGTATCGTGGTTACTCATGTTGTCGTGACAACTCTACTACATACTGAATCTGCTGCAGTACGTCTGTAGTACGGATCTAGGACACAGCTTAGGCTGTTTAAATGGCATCCATCCTAATCTGTTTAAAATTTAACACCAAAAACACAAACAGGACACTCCTCCGATCTTTCAGGAACGTTGACATTCGATTCTTATTAACACTGTAAATATTTATTCTTGAATAACTCTCGAGCTGCCCTCGCCGCTACCAGCTGTAGCTTTTCATAGAAATTCCTGTCATTCCTCGGATCCATTCCTGACGCCCTGCTACCTGTACCGAGGGGTAGAGAAGGATTTATGAGAAGCTGGAAATAAGCCAAGTTACTTCCTAGAGGAGGAGGAGGAAGGAGGAAGGAGGACGGGGTTTGCTGTCCAGATGAGGATCATTATTCAGCATCTATGAGCTTACCACATACTATTTAATGACACACAGTCACACATGGCTTTTACACGACGTCTTTCAGGTGAGAGTCACACAAAAGAAATTCAAGATCATAAAAAAAAAAGTGGAAGAATGTGTAGTCGTGCAAATTCCCTGCAGGGTTTCCTCCTGCCACAGCAGGGCCCCGTGTGTGTGTGTGTGTGTGTGTGTTTGTGTGTGTGTGTTGTTTAATGTTTCGAAGGCCTGTGTTGAAGGAGGCGGCTGGACGAGGAGGGATTAAAACGGGTGAAGAGGCAGGAGGCGGGGGGAGGGAGTGTAAGGAATGTGACACCGAGGGCCAAGAGGGATGATGAGGGACACTTACAGGAATCTCTCAATTTCCCTTCGAGAGCCGTTTAAGAGTCGGGAGTATGAGAAAGTGCTGCGCTCAGCCTCGTCTAACCCTTCTGGATTCTTCGCTTTCACCGTCCACTCATGACATAACAATTCACTGAATCACACCTGCCCCAGCTTTGGGTTCATTACGAGCCAAGAAACATCTCATCTCCGTCTTTATTCTATTTATTTTTAAAAAATGGTGCTTCAGCCAGAAATGTTTTGCCTTTGCAGAGTTTCAATACACAAACTAGGATATTTTCAAGTTTTACGTCACTTGATTTCAGTAACAGAGCACTGGATTATTTCTGGATAACGTGCACATACTTTTTGCTCCTGTAACGCCGCGCAGACGTGAGATGCAGCGTCGTTTTTTTAAAGAAGAAGCCGGCAGCATTCATGCTGAGCTGCAGACGTGAGCTGAATACTGAGGGACTGGAAGGACGAGCTGGATGCTCTGAGGAATGCCGAGGCCTCGCCAAAAAGCTATAACAGCGCAGCTCCGACTGCCGCTCTGAAGAGAGGAAGGGCTAAAGCTTTTTTAAAAAAGCAGCAGAAAGGACTGCTTCACCTGCAGCGTGTTGTTTACACTGGCCTCGATGAATTTATAGAGCTTTTAATGGGGCTGCATTGCCAAATCTAATGATGTTTAGACAAAAGGAATCCAAAAGGAGAGAGTAATGGTCTGTCAATCATAATTTGATGCCCATTCTGAGGGGTTACTGAAGAATAAATGGTTTCTCTGCAACAGCTGAGGTCCCAGACCACCAAGCACATCTCTAAAGAAGTATTTAAATAGAAAAAGATTGTTTTTTTTTTTAACACTTACCTCGGCTGCCGTTCTCTTCATCCTAGAAGGAAAAAAAAAACAGAAAGGAAATGTCAGTGGAGTTCATTCAGGAGTTTCCCTTTTTGGGGAATTATTGCTTTATTGATGGCAATGAAACGAACTGAAACTACAGATAATTCCTCTCAGACCAATCCTATTGGTTAGTTGATCAACGGGCAACAAGCGATTAATCATTTGAGTCATTAATCAATAAAAAAAGCCAAATATTTGCACCTCTGAGCTGCTGAACTGTGACAATTTTCAGCTTTTCTTTATTTCCTATTGCTGTACATGCACTAAATTTGTGTTTTTAACTTTTAACTAATGCTCTTCATTTGTTTCATGAAAAACACACAAAGCGCTCCGAGCTAACAGGAAGACACTGGCAGCCACTACGCTATGAGATCTGTTTACAATAAAAGACCAAACGTGCGCTTCATCTTCCAAAAGAAATGAACAGAATAAATACTTCTGAAGCAGCTGCGATCAATAAAACGACGTCAAATGACAACAACATCTCCACACACAGAATGTTATGGTGACATTTCCCTCAGGAGGTGGTGGAGACCAAAAACAGGGAGTTCATACTGGACTTGTTAAGTGAACAGGTGACGGTGATATGTTAGTAATGTGTTCAGAACTTGTTTCTGTCGCCCCCAAGTGTCCAAAAAATGCAACTGCTTCTTCAAAAAATAATTTTTCAGAAAGAATGGCGTAATCCATAGAGAAGAAGTGGAGCGTTCATCATCATTACATCATTACAACATTAAAACTGTGGCTTCACGACCCCCATGAACATTTCATTTCATTTCCTCAACACATAAAACCTTAATTTCCCTCCGACCGTCGGTTAAAGATCACTCCCGCTTTAATCCGCCTCCCCTCAGTGACACATATGTTCTCCATGTATCCTTAAAGACTCTCTGCTCTCCCTCCCGAGGCTTTTCTTAAGACGCTCTGACCCTCTTCAAGCTAACCCCAATATCCTCAAAACTGCGATTAATCAAGAGCTCCAATCCGAGACGCTACAAGTAATTACAATGAAATGTGATGAATCTTCTTTTTTTTTGTGTACCCTCCCCGAGTTGGTTTGGGTGATGTAATGGGAAAACCGGTTAGGGTTTTGCAGTGAGTGTGACCTGATGGATTTGAAATTTAAGGTTTAAGGTTTAAGAACATTTCCCAGAAAGAACGCCACATCAGCCTTAAGACAGTCACCCTAAAAACCAGCTTGTTTTAGCTGCGTAACTCCATGCATCAATGTCACAGAGGTAATTACATGAATAAACGAGAATCCCGACTTCTTACGCAGGAGACTAAAAGGCTGAATCCTGCTTTGTCAGTTTTTTTAAAGATGAATTTACTGCCTTGATTCAGCGTGGTATGCGTCTTAAACCGCCGGGCTTTGGATTTTTTAGCTTCTAGGAAGACAAACTTGCTCATGTCAGTTCAATTTAAGTCCAAACAACCTTCATATCCTTTAATTAAGTCATAGCAAGATCACAGAAACACACAGCGGCCGCACGGATTCTGACTTAAAAGTGTCCGAAACAACATTGTGATACCCAAGAAGGCCTCTGGGACAATCTGTCTATCTTTTTCGGTTACACAAATGTCTGAACATCCTAACTGTCGTGCCACAGTTTCTCTTTCAACATGCAGGACCAAGAGCCAAGAGCTATAAACAGAAAGGCACTATGCTAACTTTGTAGGAAATCCTTCTGTACAAACTGAAGAGGTTGTCAAAATACACTTCAGAGAAAAGTAAACCCAACTTATCCTGAATTATCACTTACAAAAACTAATAGTCAGGAGGCCCCCGATAAGCTTTGAGAAAGCGGACTCGAAAACACCGGCACATTTTTCCCAAAGACCTCCAGTCTGTGCCTAAATGATACCAAAGGGCAGATTGGTGGTGATGATGTCCAGAGGACGGACTGGCAGACCTCCCAAGTGGGATCAAACAAGTCAAAGAGGATTTGTTGTAAGTGCATATTAACATTAACAGATCAACAGTAACATTGCTGTGGTTTAGTATGCCGCTGGATGACTAATAAACAAATCAATAACATCCTAAAAAGATAAATATTGATCAGATTTCCAAATGCTTTTACTGCGTCTGATGCCATTTAAACAGCCTAAGCTGTATTCCAGTTGTATGCTGCAGTTTTATTCCAGCAGATTCAGTATGTCGTGACAAACTGAAGCCCGACTAAAGCCTGAGATGTTTTTAAACGTGTTGTATGAGTAATTCCTCTCAGATCAATCCCATTGGTTAGTTGATTAACGGACAACAAGTTTCATAAGCGATTAATCATTCAGTCATTAATCAAATATTTGCACCTCTGAGCTGCTGAACTGTGACAATTTTAAGCTCTGTTTCACTGTACATGTATTAAATTTGTGTTTTTAACTTTTAACTAATGCAATATTCTTCATTTGTTTCATGAAAAACACACAAAGCAGGAAGACACTGGCAGCCGCTACGCTATGAGATCTGTTTACAATAAAAGACCAAACGTGCGCTTCATCTTCCAAAAGAAATGAACAGAATAAATACTTCTGAAGCAGCTGCGATCAATTTAACGACGTCAAATGACAACAACATCTCCACATACAGAATGTTATGGTGACATTTCCCTCAGGAGGTGGTGGAGACCAAAAACAGAGAGTTCATACTGGACTTATAACAGGTGACGATGATATGTTAGTAATGTGTTCAGAACTTGTTTCTGTCGCCCCCAAGTGTCCAAAAAATGCAACTGCTTCTTCAAAACAGCATCATTCTTTAGAAAGAATGGCGTAATCCAAACTGAAGCCCGATGTGAAGTCTTTAAATGTGTCGTATGAGTCAAACAAACCCAAATAAATCAGTGTATCATCACGTAAGCAGCACATTCTAAAAAACAGAGAAGTCAAAACTGGAGTATTTGGGTATTTGCTGAATGAATTCAGGTATGAAGTAGCTCCCCTGGTTCCTGAAGTAAAAATCCTATTCATTTTTCCCGTAGACAATGTTGGAGCACTTTTACGACTTGGATCAGCACGAAACTCTCCTGGTTAAATCATCAGTATAAAAAGACGACGAACAACCGTGTTAGAAAATATCTGTTTTCTTAATTCATGAAGGTCGAACGTACAAACATCCAATCACTGAGTTACATATGCAGGAGCTATGTACTTTAATGAACTTAAAACACAATCTGTAGCTTCACTTTTAAACTCTGGGTCAGTTTTAATTAATTTATGATCTATGAAGCGTTATGAAACGGCTTCTTCTTCATGGCTACGACGACCGAGACTTGGTTATTGTATTTTTTGCCGTCCAACAAACTGGCGGCCACAACATAAACGCATACAATAATTACAGTTTTCAGGACAGATCCTTGTTTTTGTGTTAACGAACATCCTGAGGAGTTTTTCACAGGATGATCTAAAGTGTTATGGACCTGGAGACATTTCTAAGGTCCCAACAGCGTTCAAATCAGCAGCTGAACGTGATAAATCTGACAGTTTTGCTCTTGTGTCACACAAATCAGAGTTTTTTTAATCACCGCAGACACTAAAAAGATAAATAAAGTCACATTCGTGATAAAAATCTGCATCGCTGGCCACTAGTTGTAATTTTCGCTCTTTTGAGAGCAAATCCGGAGTTAGCACAGAGGACGCTCAGGCGAAATTTCAAAGTTTATAATAGTATTGGGTTGCAGCAGCTGATGCAGAAGTATGGATCAGCCATGAAGTAATACATTTTTCAAAATGTCAAAATCAAGGTTTTTTTTTTCTCCCCCCAAACAGCTGAAAAAACTTTGTGCAGTCTGAGATTATTTCATCTGTTTCTAATACAACGTCTCTTTGAGCAAAGATTTTCATGACAGTGTCTTAAATTAAGTCAGATCCTCCTGCTGACCCGAGGCTTACATCACAAAGTTTATTTACTTTGGAAACGTCGGTATATTTTCTTTCCCCCAACTGTCAGAATTTCTTGCTTATTTTAAAAAATGATTCAACTCTAAATTGCGTTACGGTGAAGTTTTGTTGTTTATTTTGGTCCTGGTGTCGTCATTAAGGCGAGGACACGACGTTCTGTTACCTTCAGAGAGTTGTGGACGGCAGACTCGGGCGGGTAGACGATGAAATGTCGCAGCGTGAAGCCGAAGCCCTGGGACGTTCGGCGCAGGCGAAGCGTCTTGGGCCCCGGCCAGGAAAAAGGCTCCTCCTCTGCGCCGGGAGAAGCTGCGGCCGATGTGTCGCTCTGATCGCGTCCATCCTTCTGCTTGGCCTGGAAGACGGACGAACAAACAGGAATGTCAGCGTTGACCTTCAGGAGATACAAAACTTGCTACAAGAAGATTGATACCACAGCTGTAGCTCACAGACACAGTGTGGCAGTGATTTTATGATCCAACCATGCTCAAACTTTTAAACATTTTGTGTCTGCTTGTGACCTGTCATCACAGGAAGTTGCTTGTTTAGCTTCACCGCAATGAGAAGGTGATCGTGGTACAGGCTGGTGTTCAGCTCTGTTGTGGTTTGAAACATACAGAACACAAGTTTTAGTACTGGCTCACTCAAAAACTCATTTTTCTTCCTCAGATTGTTTTAATTTCAGAAGAAAGTGAAAGTATCAAGTATTTAAAAAGCTCAAAATTTGATAAAAGTCAGAGAAAAACAAACATATTCTTGTGTAAGAGAAAAATATTTTCCTCTTTCTCTCCCCGCTTACGTCGTCATCACCTCCCTCGAATTCTATCCTGGGACCCCCGCTTTGGGTTTTGACAAGCGCTGCTGGTAAATGATGCAGCCGCTCCCCAACAAAGAAATCAAATGGTGGTGGTGGTTGTGAAAATAATGACACATCGATGAAAAAAAAACTTCCACGTGCTCGCTGCTGCGAAAGAAACTGACTAAAACAAAGAAAAGTGTGTTTTCACAGATGAAACAGCCCCGTGGATAAGCAAAGACCTTATTAATCAACTTAATCCAAAAACACGAAATTAAATCCCCTGCTGGTGATTCGTCACGGTTATGAAGATCGGTTATGTTGTTTATACGTATAACCAGGTGTCATTTTGTCAAGGTTTATGCTTCTGGGAATAGGAAGAGAGTAAAACTGGAGGGTTCATTGTTAAAAGGTTGTCGGGTGTTAAGTAATAGCGCATAGCTGCGCGATGACGTATCGTTCGTCGACTGTAACCTGCTGAAAAAAAAAGGCTGTTTTTGGACGATCTTTGTGACCGAAAACACTACGGGCGGATTGAAATTTCCAGAAAACCACGACATCATCGGCTCGTCGTGGGATTATTCCACTGCTTAACTGTTATTTTCTGCACTTGATGAGCAGTTTTGGACACGAAATATTCAGTTTGTCATCCAACAGTTTAAGAAAAACGGCCTCAAAACACCAGAGAACCGATCTCTGACAGCTAAACGGTGAGAAATCCAACACCTCCACTAGAAGCTGTTGATTAAGACATCAGATGAGTCTCAGCTTACGTCGTGTTCTTGCACATATATATATATATATATATATATATATATATATATATATATATATATATATATATATATATATATATATATATATATACACATACAGCTTGTCAGCGAATGCAGAAAACATTCGCTTCTCTCAGCACATCCACAGTATCCTTAGATGAAAACTGTTAAAATGTTGGTGACGGAGGCCAAAAAACGCAGCCAAATAATTTCGCTGCTAAGTTGTGGTTCATGTCAGCGATCACATTATCTGTCAGCGTAATCAGGGTTGTCATTTAAGCCACATTTGCGCTGCCCAGAGCTCCACACAGCCGTACATATGGCTTCAGTTATTGCACATTTGGGGCTTTGCTGGGCTATTTGGCGTGTTTGCATGATGACAGACTTATCTCCTGCATTCCTACTGTGACTAACGCGGGATGAAAACAACCCTTTTAAAAAAACGCTGGCGAGCTCTCGGCTTGCGCAACTTTTTTCACGTTTTCTCGTTCTAAACGTTCTATAATAACGTGAGGCTGCTGTGAGTGTTGACGCTGATTCGGACGGCAGCGAGCCGCTCTGCTGTACGCTCGTGACCCTCGACTCTTGAGGAACACAGAGATGCATGCACACAAACAGAGGGAGCGTGGGTGGCCACATGTTAGATAGTTAGATAGAGATTGCATCATGATGATTGTTGGCTGCGATGATTGTTTTCGTTATTAGTTCATGTAGAAAATATTCTCTAGATTAAAATCGATTAATTATTTGCTTCACAGGGTTCACAGTGACGTGATCGAACATCGCGTTTACCAAAGATATTCAGTTTGTTATCATGAAAGTCATCAAGTGCTCATGTTTGGGAGCTGATGCCAATTTGA
Organism: Collichthys lucidus; assembly: GCA_004119915.2. Taxonomy (NCBI): domain Eukaryota; kingdom Metazoa; phylum Chordata; class Actinopteri; family Sciaenidae; genus Collichthys; species Collichthys lucidus. The sequence goes on along the minus strand of CM014096.1, from coordinate 6,100,238 downwards.
ATTATTTTGTGATTTTTGATTAAAAAAATAACTTGTGGCCAAATTCCAGAGCTGATCCCAGTCCATGTTTGAAACCAAACCGGAAGCGGCTCGAGAATCCGGGGTCAGTTTATTTTTGCCTGACATCGGCACATTGACCCACGTCGATCTGCAAAGAGTAGCTCGAGCTGACAGGAAGTCAGGCACAGAGAATCCTGCCGATTTTCAAAATAAAATACATAAAATTACACCTTGTGCAAACTTCAGATTGTAAAAACAGACAAAAGGGAAACTGACAGAGATGCCTGATTGCCTGAATTAATCAAATCTCTAGTATAATGTGGGATTTCTGTGACCCAATCCAAAATATTTTGTACTTTCAGACACAACAGACGAGTAAAGCTGAACTAAATGTTTAACCAGTGACTAGTTTCAGTCACTTTTCATGTGAAACTGCCCCAAAAATCTTGTTCTGGACTCTGAATTTGAAGATCTGATGCTTTCTCTTCTCCTAAACGATCTAATATCTTAAAGAGCTTTAAAGCTTAAAGAGCTGAATATGTCACAATGGTCTCTGGGAAACTGTGACGGACATTTTGGGACATTTTCAAATAAATAAAGTATCATTTTATTGAAGAGTACACTCTCAGAATACATATTAAAGGACTTTAACTCTATTTTTAATCTAGGTTTGTTAGATTTTTTATTTCTTTCTTTTAACGACTTTACAATTCACCATAAACGCAGGAAATCTTCTATAACTCTCGATCCAGCGACTCCATACTGAACAGAAACACTCTGACCTCTGCCGCCGCTGCGAGCCGTCTGAGCAGCGAGACTTCTGTCACATCCATCATCAAAGTAATGACGGAGCTGAACCGCTGCACCGCAGGGTGTGCGTTAGTGGTTATTGCTAACACAACCATAGTGGCTCCAGGCTTACGAGAGCCTGCCAAGACTTTCAGCCCTTCAGCCCGAGATCTCTCCACAGGCTCTTCTCCTACCAAAATACATCTTAGGTGTGGATCCAAAACAAAGACGTTCTCCCTGATCGGCCCTCTGGCTTCTCTATCCGCACCTCTCTCTCCTCCGCCTGTCTGGGAGCAGCAGATGTAAAGAGGCCTCCAGAGAGAGAGAGAGCGGGATGGGTGTGGGCCTAATGGTCTGACTGGTGAAATCACCACCGATACCCGAGTGGTGTCGAGCTGGACGTGAGCCACAGTCTACAATGGAGCTCGGAGAGGAGAGCTCGGCTGTTTGTTTTGATTTCATGCTGAAAATTTAACGTCGTATTATGCAATAGTCATTTCAAAAGCCCCGTGGCTGAGGTGAACACACACACACACACTTTCCACCTCTCTTTCTCTCTATATATATAACATCTTGAATTATAGAGGCAGCAGCAGCAGACTCATATTCAAAGGCTACAATACTGTAAATCTGCTCAATTACCTGATAAATACTCCTCAATTATGCATGCAATCTGCTCATCAAAACATGCGGCATTATGTGCACGCCGAGGGTTTGATCTGGGTGTTGCCATATGGTGCCGTGGCCTGCGGGATGATGCATTTGCATGCCTGCATGTATATGAGATGAGGACGTGTGACGGTGATTGCTCGTCTGCTCTGCTTTCTTATTTTTCTTCTTGGATGTCTGTGAGTCACCCCTCAGCAGTCTGACCTCATGGATCTACCTCCTTCACTCCCTCTCGCCTTTTTCTTTCCAAGCTTCTCTCCCTCTCCGACCACAGACTTCAACATTAGTCACCCCCCTCGCTCGCTATACCGCTGGAAAATATGCTTTCGAGTCCTTGCTCCGGTCCGACACTGATCTGTGACTTCATTCAGTTCCACGCTGCGTATAAATGTGAAAATAAAACTGAAATATCTCCCGTCTGACAGCGCAAAGTGTCACTCTGAAACCACCAAAGAGACCAACAATAAACGAAACCTAAAACCCAAACACACACACACACACACTCCAATTACAAAAGATATCGGTCAGTGAAACAGGACTACCCTGCCGCTGGAGAGCTGGATGACGCACACAAAATTCCTCAGACAGCACAACAAAGTGTAGCCGCCCCGAACCTCTCCTCCCCTCTAGAAAGCTTCCTAAGCAAACCTATACCAGACAGATAAACGCTGTGAAACTCGACCGCGACGTAGCCTCGCGGCGTTCGATTCAACAAGGATGCTCTCCCGCCGTTCTCACACACGACCTGTCCTTACCCGAGATCGCACACAGTTCTTCCTGGAGGCTTCCCTGAGCCGAGCCCAGGACACGCTGCGGTTGGGGCTGGTGAGCCCCAGTTCCACCTCTCCCCAGTACGCTCTGGCCAAAAGCTGGAACCAAAGACAGTACGGCTCCGACAGGCAGCCGTCCAAGCCGGCGAGCCGAGCCCAGGGACAACCTCCGGAGGACGGGGAAGGTGAACCGAGGGAGCAGCAGCTTTCGGCGTTCACGTCCACGTCCCGCAGGTCTGGGTGATCCTTCAGAGGAACCGGCTTACAGCCTGGAGGTAGCCCGTTTCTCTGGGCCAGCATGGCATAGCCAGGTCTGAGGTGTTGAGACCAAAACTATCCTTGCTTCTTTCGGGGTTCCCTCTTTTTTCTCTCTCGACAGTCTACTCCGAGCTTTTCCTCGAGTCCATGTTGCACCTTCTTCCTCCTCTGTCCGTCTTTCACTGCTTATTCTGGTCTCAGTCTTGGAGAAACAGGGCTGTTCCTCTGGGCGTCCCACAGACACATGATGTTTCCACTCAGCCGAGAGGAGAGCACAGCGGCTGAGTGCACTGCAGAGAGCGAGCGCAGGCCGACTGACTGACGCACCCACCCACTCACCACACAAAACTCTCTCTGAAGTATGCACACACACACACACACACCAGGCAGTGAATTCTCTTCCTTTCCCGTCTCCTCCATCTCTCTCTCTCTCTCTCTCTCTCTCTCTCTCTCTCTCTCTGCCAACCTTTAAAAGTTTTAGCTCGCCAAGCAAGCCAACGCTAACAGGCTCACGTGTCGTGATCAATAAATCATAAGAACAAATGAAAGGAGACGACGAGGTACACACACACACACACACACACACGAGTCAAGTTAAATACGAGGAAAAGTTTTTTGGGAAGGCGGCACAGAGGTTGCTATCTCTGCGAGGAGACAGGAATAACTTGGACTGTTCTCACAGCCGGCGGAGGAAGTCAAGTGGGGCTAATGCAGATAAGGAAGCATACGGAGGGGATCTGTGAAATCTATAGAGGCACAAAAATGCAGAGCCGACGCACCAGCCTCCGCACGCCTGCAGCTCATCTGGCAGCTACAAAGCCCCCGATGCCTGGGTGGCAGGCTTTGCGGCCAGGGAGTTGCATAAACACAGAGCGACTCCTGTTTATGTATTTATTTGTTTACTCAACAAAAGGCCGTTGCAGATAAACATGGTTACATAAGCATAAGCAATGCAACAGATGTAACGCATATAGGGGCTGTCGAGTTAAAGCGGATTTGCAGGCCCCGGCTCACTGGTTAGGCTTTTTTACTCGTTTTTAACAACATCCAGAGCGCAAGCTGGATTATTTAACTGTTGTCCAGTGTGTAAAGGCAGATGCTGGAACAAAGATGATTATTTCAGGTGTAACATCGTGAATAAAGCTAGAAATCATCCAAACAGGAAAGTTTATCCCTTTAAAATGAGTGTGCTAAAGCCACACTCACATGCGTATAGATAGTTTGAAGGCACTTCGATTGTTCCTCTTGTCCATAATAGCTGCAAAAAAGACTTAATACTTCCCGTTAATTGCATATTAGGTTTGATTTGATTGATTTTTCAGGTATTTCAACTTGAATTCATAAAAACTTTACAGAGTGACAAAATTTTGGCATGAAATAGAAATATAAGTAGGAAAACACGGGTATTATCAATATGAATTAAGCTTCCGTTGCATTCGGGATGACGCTGTGGTGCATGTTCACTGGAAAGTCTCAACACACCTGCAGTCCACCTGCACAGGTGTTTCCACAGGTGTTGACCTCTTCTCCTGATTACAGGCTGTTTGATTGACAGCACTGGTTCGGTTTTATCTATTAGGGCGGGACGATTTACACTTTTATCCTGACTCCAGGGTCTAATGAGTGATTGAAAACACCTGTGATGCCGTGCACGGCAAAATAACACAACTTTGACCAGACTGACCTCTTCAGGGTTCCCACACCTTTTTCATGAACAAATTCAAGCACTTTTCAAGCACCTTCAAGCACCAGTTTTTCCATTTTTCCAGCACCTTTAAATAGGTAGCCTACTAGTTGTGTTTGCCATGATGGTCATGGGAAGCGCAGCGGTGCCACTGTATGGCATAATAATATGGGTCTAATTAGCATTATTTCATATGGTGGTAGATTGACTGTTTTGATTTTTAACTAATTGTGAAATTTCAAGCATTTTCAAGCACTTCACAAAAAATTCAAGCATTTTCACAACCTTGAAAACACTGAATTGAAATTCAAGCATTTTCAAGAAATTCAAGCACCCATGGGAACCCTGCCTCTTATTAAACTCAATTTGAGATGAAACAAGTATTATCTGGCTTCACCAACAAGTTTGTGGACTTGAAAAGTTCAGTTCTTGTATCTCCAACTATGCTGATCGTCTACGTGGTCAACCCCTATCCTGTCCGATAAACTGAACTTACCTTGACCATGGTCGCCGTCATGGTACCTCCTCTGAACACTAAAGCAAACGTCTGAATCTAAACTCCCCCATCTGCTGTTGTGTTATGTAAGACACCAGCGTTGCCACAAGGGAATACCTCCTCGAGTCTTTCGAGGTAAACGAACCCCGCAGAGGCTTGGCAACCGCCGTTATTTTAAGAGCGGCGGGATGGTTGGGAATCCTGATACCTTTTAGTAAATCTCTCCGGGTGGATCGCGGGGCCAAAACATCAGTTTAATATTTAATCACATTTTCATCTCGGGGCTCTCTGGAGCTTCTGCGCCGCTCCAACAGCAACACCAGGACTGCGCTGTGGTATCTCCTGTTACTGAATGTTGAAGACTGTGTAACGTCGCTTCAGGGCATCCCAGTCTGTATTTACTCTCGGCGCAGAAGTGTCCCCATAAGTTTAGCGGTTGAACTAATGCCCGTCCGTCAGCAGCCGTCGTGGTTTGTGAAGTCGCTCCGGATGAGAGCGTCTGCTAAACGGGCGAAAGTCTATTTTGATTCGGAGGAATCATTTGCCATCCGAGACAAGCGGCGACCGTGAAAACAACATCAGGAACCCAGTCGTGGTTCGTGTTCCCTCTCAGCGTCTTTTTTGTTATGAGCATCTTGTTACCACATTCACTCGGGCTCGATATAGCGTGTGGTATTCTGTATGGAAAAGGACGGCAGAAATAGAAGTCGCCAAACAGTCAGAGCCAGTTGACACACTCGACTTGTAGAAGCCAAAACAGGGATTAAGTCTCACAAGGACGGCTAGACACGAGAACCGTCGAGTCTACTGGACATAAGTGAATTCAAGAAAATATGTGTTACAAGCCCACATTACCATTAGACGATACTTATATATATATACATATATATATATATATATACATAGTCTCTAAATTCCTCTAAATCTAAAACACATGATAAGAAAAAACAAAAACATCCCAGAGTGAATTCCTGTTGGCGAGGAAGTGGATTCGGTGCCATGCAGACACAAAAACTAGACATGCCGCCCAGAAATATTATTGCCGTTGTCGTGGCAACAAACCAGACCACAACAATGTCGGCCGCACCGGACCGGGGTGTTTCTTCTCCGTGGGCGCTTGTGTGATTTCATGCTTCGTGTGTCTGTGTGTGTTTATGTATAGATCAACGCGTCGTGAAGAAACCTCGTCTCAACTCCTGCAGAGATGTCACACGTTGTTAGAGGTGAGGATGGACAAGCCGCGGCTCGGTGTTGCGAATACAAAGCGAGGACGGCGAAAGGAAGGAAATGTTTCATGTGGAAGGATCATGTTTCAGAGTTCTGTCATATTACTGTAAACAATGCAGGAAAAATCAGACCAAGACCTATATACACACATTATAAGGACTGCAACTAACCCCGTGTGTCCAGCTGGATGTTGAAGAGGTGGCACAATCTCTGCAAGCACGCCGTGCATTCTTTACTCCTACCACGTGTAACTACGTCAGCGTGTCTGTGGAAATAGCCACTTAGAGCGACTCCCAGCGTGTCCGGTTCTTATAATAAATGCTTGGTCCTGCACCTGTGATGAAGGCAGCTGGAGTTACACCACCCAAAGTGTCTCCCCATCTAAAGCAACATCAGCTCCACACAGAAGAGTTTAGAAACATTTGAATCCAAGAGAATTCATCTGTGACTGCTGAGTTTTAATTGTTGAAACTAAACTGTTCATTACAGGTGCTCTGCAGACTGGAGGAGAGCCAACCCTGATCTCCATGTACCCAAGAGGGACCTGGCCAACGAAGAGGCATATAGTGTCAGAATACAAAACAGGACAGGAAATAACAGGGGTAAAGGGGGATTAATCTGCTCTGCAAGCATCTGATTAATTGTTGAAAAGTCAGACAAAAGGGAAATATGTTATACACGATACCCTCAAAACCACAAAGTGTCCACACTTTGCTTATTCTGGCTGTCCAACAGCACAAAAACCAGCAGCAACAGGTTAACGGGACCTGTTCAAACACACAATGAAGTGGCTACGGCTCTTTAACACCAGCTTGGAAAATGCTTTGAAGAATATTTATGACATCACACCGACGTCTAAATTGTAAGCAACGCCGTCCGTCCCAGAAAAGCAACAAAAACCAGTAACGTGGAGTCAGTTGAGAAGATCGACTCGAGAAATTCTACCAGCGGGCGTTTAGGGTGGCACCATGTACGACTGACAGACGGAGGGTTACGCGTTGTCGCTCTCTCTGCACGATTCAACGACTGGACCCGACGAGTTGTGTTATTCGGTCTTTGGAGTCCCCCTGCTGATAATTGTGCAAATGGCCTTGTGGCTTCACACAACATCACATGCAGGGCCAAAGACAACATCCAGACTGCGGCTGCGGTGAAATGAAGACATCATGAAGGAATCGACAAGCTTTCCAGAGGGCTGGCGTGGAGAGTTTTCTCTTTTTAAAAGACCACTCGTGGGTCTTTAAGCCGAAATTATTATTCGCGGTGGTGCTGAAATCCCATTTGGACGAGGCCAAAGAAGCTAAACTGGTTGGAGAAAGAGTTGCTGTTCCGTCAGCACAGACGGGTCCTTTTCCATAATGACACTTTTATGCAAGGATTAAGTCGTAGCCTGTTGCGGCTGCGGCGCTATCACTGAATCTTGGACTTAATTTAGAAGAATTGTTGCACCCGTTGGACATTCTGACACAAAAACATGGAACATGAGGCTCCCAGGTTTGAGAAATACTGTAGCTACCCTTTAAAGAGTTGTGAAACTCATTTCAGATGTTTACATTTCTGAAGAACACAACACAATGAGAACCAGGTTGTCCTATCATGCCGTTTTCATAATCCACTCAAATCTTGGAGTCGAGGATTTATTAGATGATTATTTGCAGCTCTGATTTGTGTAACAAAGGAGGGAAGAAGAAAAAAAAGAAGTGCCCGTGGTCTTTAAGCAGCTGACAGGATCTCTGGATTAAAGACACAAGGCGCCTCTAAAAACGACAATAAGTAATGTCGAAGTCTGCACTTGGTGTTCATGTGTGACCGACTTGTATCTGCCGCTGTGTGTGTGTGTGTGTGGTAGAAGAAAAGAGAAAGTCTTGCCGGAGGATAAGACTCGATTCGGGGGTGGCTTTTCAGGACTCCTGGCGGGTGTGAGATCTAATCTGGACATGCTGCATCTGGGCTCCGCGAGGTATGGCTTACTGTAACAAAGGACTGGCTAATGAGGGCCAGGGAACAGACTGCTCCCACACCAATGCACACCCATAAAGCCCTTCTTCATACAACCCTCAGGGGGGGAACCGAAGGGTATGAACCCCACAGTCGGCTACTACTGGTGGAGGCTGCCCGGCGCTGATCAGGCGGATACCGGAGAAGATTGATCTCGTTTCAGCGCGTCAGGTACTACATACGAGTGCCTGTAATATAATTTTACTGCGTTCTGCATCTGCCAATGCACTCGGAGGAGCAGGAGGAGCAGGAGGAGCGTGTTTTGGGTGTACACAAACAAAGCCAGACTTTCTACTCGGAGGCGAGGGAAAAAACCGAGACAGTAAATGAGGAAAAACAAAGCGAGTGAGAGAATCTGTTTGCAGTTGGGAATATTATAAACAGTCGGCTTAGAGCAATATGAAATCTGAAAGAGGTTGCACGGCAAAGATTTTTCTTTTTGGACGCCAAACATGTCCTGATGAGGTTTCACGCTGTTTTTATGTTCACAAAAGCGCTGAAAGAATTAATAAACCGATCATCCGAAGTGCCTATAATTGATATTTTTATGGATCAAATCGCATAATTATCACCTCAATCTGCAGCTTTCCTCGGCTTTAGAGACTTTACGGAGAGTTTCAGCTCACCGGCTGCAGCTTTGCTGTTTTATTCACCCTCTCTGCTCTCACAGCATCTTTAACATTCAGCTGTTTTCACTGAAAAAGCCACAAACATTTGGATTTAAAGCTTTTCTTGTTGCTAATCAAGGAGGTAATCAGCAGAGCGGCGGATAATAAAACTAATCACTGGCTGCAGCCGAGGATTGATTAATTGAATGTTGTCGCAGCCCATGTTTCTATTCTATAGATGCTGGTGTTCATTTATCCCGTGACATACAAGCAAATAGATGCTCGTGCACCAGATTTACAAGAGTTTAAATAATGAAAAGATCATGCCATAACCGAGCTATCGTTAAAAAAAGTCCTCGCATTAAAATCCTCTAACAATACAACGGCTGCCTGTTCTCATGCATGCCTTCGTCGTGAGGAGGAAGTTGGCAGCGGCTTTTTCCTGCTCGTTTCAAAAAAAAGTATCCAACTCAAACATAAGTCATGACGCAACGACGACTTCCAAAAAAGCTACCAGTCTAACTCCCCCCCCGTGAGTCATGCCCACGACATATTTACGAGCCAGCGTATCACTTCTCCTTCACTGGCAAAAACAACTATCAAAATTCACAGTTTGCTATGGAGACCATCTGTGTGGAGCACACACACACACACACACACACACACACACACCACAACGCTTCCAGGAGACAAAATACAGGGGATTTCCTTCAAGATGGAGCTGTGGCTGCAGCCAGGAGAGCTTGTGTATTGGACGGGGGGAGACAAAAGCCGAGCCCAGGAGGGAGATGGAGGGAGGAGGAGGAGGGTTGGCGTATTAGCGAGCTCCCCGGTGTAGGAGCACTGCTTGATCTGGACAATTGTCTCCAGAGGTCCCTTGACACTTCCAGACAAATGCCTCTGCCAATCAAGCATTCAGTAGCTCGCTCATTCACTCCTTAGCAGCTGCTCTCGGACAGCAAAAAAAAAAAAAACGAACCCCCTCGACCCCACCTCACACACCTCCAGGATAAAAAAAAACAAAAAACAGAAGAATCTGTCGATGTTTAATCGAGATGAGAAAGCGCCTCGGATCATCGGGGCAGCGCTAATGAAGACACACACTCATACTCCTGTCACACTGACACAGTGATGGCAGATGAGCCGTGTGTGTGTGTGTGTGTGTGTGTGTGTGTGTGTGTGTGTGTGTGTGTGTGTGTGTGTGTGTGTGTGTGTGAGGGCGGCATCAGTGCATCATCTGTCCGGCCTCCGAAACTCTGATTATGATTACACTGTTATTACAGCAGCTAAAGTAGATCATAATACATAATCTTGAGTCACTACATTCTTACATTTTATAGACTAAACAAAGAAGAAGAGCGCTCTGTTACTTTAACATCGCAATCCTGCAGCACTGACTTACGACGGAGACAAAAAGCATCAAGATCGATGCAGCAGAACCGGAGATATCGTCATTCTTGTTCCAAACGTTCCAAGCAAAACCTTGGTGACTACATTACCCACAATGCAAGCCGACGCCCGACAAACACTGGCGTGTTAAGATCACTCTTTTCTGACTTCAGTCTTTAGCCCTCGTTTATCATGTGAAGACAGAGTTTGACGTGTAAAATCAAGTTCAGGTTCGAGTTCCATTTAAAATAATCCAGAGAACAAACAACAGATTAATCTACATAAAAATAAAAACATTAATTGCATTCCTAATAACTAATAACTAACTGAATGTGCGTTTCACGATATCGATGTTATTTAAAGATTCAAATTAGCTCGCAGTTCTCGGGCATTAAAATCAAAAGCAGGATTTTTATGTGAGCGGTTGTTTTAAAGTTTGTGTGTTGCACAGTTTGTTCTCCACAGTCAGTTATTGATCATTTATTTCATGGGTGTTCACATGTTTGTCACACTTCATACCATGTAGCTGACGTGTTAAAATGACAGTTGTCAGAGTTTCAGAGGCTTAGAAATAAAATAGTTCTCAAACTTGAAGAGTCATGACAGACCTAATAATGGATATAGTGACTCTATACGTGAAGTAAATCTTCATGAACATCATATAAATCACGCTCAGTGTTCATCCACACTGCCAGCTATGTGCCATGTCCAGCACTCGTAGTGTATTTATACCGGTCCTGGTTCAGACGTGGTCTCAGCTGCAGTAGCAGGTGTTGCGTGAGCGACTGGGGATTAACCTGCGAGTCTGTATGAATGGGTCAGATTTAACACGTCGGACACAGTTTATGTGTTAAAGTCATTCCAGAGGCTGAGTAAAGCTGGATCCACACATTCCACCCAGAACACACCCGACGCCATTAACCGCCCCGTGTGTGGGGAAAGTCCACGTCGACATCATCCGTCAGACGCCGAGACAGACACCTGATTCAAGACGCAGGGATGGGACATATAGGCTGAGCTGTCCACCCTGAATGTATAAACTAAGTCACTCGGGTTTTCCAGCCGTCTTGAAAGGCTCCTTTAAGAAGCCGTGAACGCTGCCGTTAGCCGGCGTGTGCCTCGTCATAAAGAGCCCATATAGCAGCGGCGTAAGCTGAGCTCGGAGTTCCCTCGGCTGTGGTTTGAGGTCCAACGGCTGCACGCTGGAGGACGGAGGGTCCAGTCATTGCAGTCGCATAATTACAGCGTGATGGGTGACAACACACGTGGAGGTTATGAAACCTCATTTATTAAGATGCTATTCATTAAAAAAATAGTCCAGTTTGTCTCTGCGGATTAAAGTCTGCAGCGTGATTAATAAAAATAAACCAGGCTGCTGCTTTAATGACCCGGCCCGACGCTGAGTGGAGCTTACATTGAGTAGGGTCCTCCGCTGTGATTACACCCTCTTCAAACTGGATTAAAGCCGGGATGAGATTACAGTGAGTTTGAGGGGACAGTTTTACATGTTTATCACGTGTGCTTTACGTTTAATCTGCGAGATTTAGCGCGCCACCAAAGCATATTTAGATTAATACAATGTAATACCTCGTAGAGAAAGGTTGAAATAATAAGTGTGGGAATCTCACGATTAAAAAGCGATTCTTGATTGAATATTTGAGCGTACGCAGCCTTTTACATTAACTTGGAAACATGCTACAGTTCTATGTATTGTAACAATCACATGAAACAGAGGTTGAGTTCCACCTCGTTTGTTCCATCAACGTGACGTCAGAGCTAAACGATTGTTTTCATTGATTATCCGTCAATCTTTTTTTTCCATTAATCCATTTGTTCTTTGGTCCATAAAATATAATACAGGTCCAATGTGATGTCTTGTTCTGTCTACGACCTATAGATATTCAACTTACTGTCATGGAGGAGTAAAGAAACCAGAAAATATTCACATTTCGTAAACCGAAATAAGAAAATAAAAATAAAAAGACACAAAATGATTATCAAAATATTTGGCTGTTGATCTAATAGATGAGCATGATCCATCCCTATTGCCTGAAGCTGATGCACTGACCAGAGATGTATATAGTACTGGAGTAAAGGAGTGGAGTAGAAGTACAAGTGCTATATCAAAAAACTGACTTGAGTAAAAGTTGAAGTGTTCGTTAACACCATACTGTTTTGTACTTAAGTATTGCAAGTAGAAGTATGTAAAAAATTGCTACTCAAGTACTAAAAGTAAAAGTACAAGTACTGTTGTTTATATTATTTCAAATATTTATTAAGGCACAACTTCTTTTGTTACAGTGTTACAATGTTCATGGTAGAGTTCTGTGATTTCCCATGGTCTGTGAATGCGTCTGAATGAATGCGAGAGCAAGGGGGCGGGGCAGCAGGTGAGAGAGCACACCTGGGCGAGTCAGGTGTATGACGTACGGCACACGAGCGAGGTTGATGTGAGACCGGGACTGTTCAGTTGGTTTTTTGTCGTGGTTCCGACCGACAGTCACCGAGTCCTGGAACCAAACCGTTCAGCAATAAATGCAGTTTGTTCAATATCGCCTCGTCATTCATCACGTGTCCGGCTGGACGCTACAATAGTAACGAGTAACGACTCAGCACATGAAAAATGTATCCGAGTAAAAGTATTAAATTCATCAAAAATATGTAGTGCAGTAAAAGTGGAAGTTGGGGAAAAAAAAAATAAACAAATAAAAGTACAGATACTGCATTTTAGTACTTAAGTAGTTCCACTTCAATACTATACATCTCTGGTACTGACACACACGTGTAGTACACAGATGGCCGAGGCTTAATTGACACCAATTGGAATAATTGAATAATTGTTTAAGTCAATTATGCAGCAAAAAAATATTTAAAAAAAAACAATTCCAGCTGGAAAATGTGACACTTTGCTAATTTTTTATAAAAAAGATCAATTTTTAAATATTTGTTTGATATAACAACAGTATAGACAGAGACAGGGAACACAAACACCTGCAGCTGAAATCAAACTTTCAACCTTTTCTGCTAATAATATTATAAACTTTGGGCCCTGATAGATAAAAAATCATTAGGTAATTCGTCCTCATCAGTGTGCGACTGCGTCCACTTCGTCATCTCTCGCTTGCAGCCGGCTTTCATTCTGCTCGACTGGTGAAATATTCACAAACTCCCATTTAAAAATTCATAAGCGACTGGGAGAGATGCTCCCAATGCTCTAAAAATACTCTTTTACAAGCGTAATGGAATATGAAACATTCATCTTGATATGAACCCTCTTTGCCGTGTCTGACATGTCTCGTGTTGTCGCACATGCAGCGCGCTGTGGTGGACTGTCGGACAGCAGCTGCTGTTCTGCTGATTGTAATTATTACTGTAGAAACTCAGAAACATGATGAGAGGGTAGCTGCACAGAGGAAGGACGGGCATTTTTCCGGCTTTTTGTGTTTGTTGTCGTGCTAAAACAATGAAAATTAATCAAAAAAATACTTTTTTAAAGCAATTTAAGTGCTTAAATTTGTTTGTTCCAGATATTTTGCTGCATTTCTCTGTTTTATATCAGTACAAATTTAATATATTTGAGGTTTAGACTGTTTATCGGACAATTTGAAGGCTTCACTTTTATTTTATATTCTTGTTCTGGTCCACTTAAAACATTTTAATTTAGCAATACTAACACCATTGCGTTTCCGTGAAGGCATTCAGTGGACTGTAATAGATTTGGTATGGGACAGATCTGGTATTGGTTATGAAGAGAGGCGCTCAGCGCTGGAGCCAACACTGATGAGGGCTGTGGGACACGCCCTTTAAACAACACACACACACACACACACACACACACACACACACACACACACACACACACACACACACACACACACACACACACACACACACACACACACACACACACACACACACACACACACACACACACACACACACAGCCCCAGGCTGACCAAGAGCTGTAAATTACACTGCTATTATGATCGAGCTGGAGAGGGAATGAGAGAAACAGACAGAAGAGTTCATGAAAATGAGTCATTGTGGATGCTCGTGGTGTCTGACAGAGGAATGATGGTCCTTGGAAAACACCATGGTGCTTTCCTCTGTGTTCACATGTCCTGAGCTGGAGCACCTACAGCGCTGCAGATCTGCCTCCCTTCCTCGTTTCCTCCCTCCACTTCCTTTCATCCTTCACTTTCCTGCCAATAGGGTGGTGTCTCCTCAACTCCCCGTCCAGCCTCTCCCCTCCTCCGCCCTTTGCTGCACTCCATCAGACCTTCGAGTTTTTAGCCGCAGAGCGTTCATCGATTAAAGACGTCGACTCAGAAACTCGCTGAGTGACATCCAGTTGCATCTGATCAAATGGACCGCGGGTGTTTTTATATTTTAAACCTCACAGCCGCTGCGAGGTTCAGCTGTTTTTGTGTTTCCAATAAACAATTATTTGATTAGTTGACAGAAATAATCAGCGGTTATCTTCTAATCTAATCAGGGAACTGTTTTAGTTGCTTAACTCCATTTTCCAGATTGTTGCTGTAAACCAAATATATTAAAAGCTTGGGACAGCTGGTTTGGAGACGTCAACACGGACTGGGCATTACTTTTTATTATTTTCTGACTCCTCATAGACTAAAACGACCATTAAAAATAAAGTCACTGGTTCTTCGTGTACCATTGGTGACTAACACTAACCGACCCTAACACAGGACTCACACAGGAGGCGAGCGAGCCGGCCGTATTCACGCGAGAATCCTAGACGTAAGCGAGACCCCACGACAAACGGTGTATAAAGAAAACAACAACAACAAACAGCTGACTTTGCTTCTCCGACGTGGAGGAGATTATAAAAAGCATCTGTTGTGTCATAAATGATTGTGTGTTGTTCCACTTCAACAATCAGTCTCTCATCGTCCATGTTGAGACCCTTTGATCGATCTTTGATCACCTGGTGCCACCGGTCATGACGTAACGTTGATGTGAAGTTGTAAAAAGCTACATGAACTGTGTATTGTGTTTTATTTTGAAAGGGGGCGGAAGTTTATTATGTTGATTCTGTGTCGGGTTTCCTGTCTGGTGCGCAGTGCTCTGTTGAAATTTATGAGGTTTAGCCGCGGCTCGCGGTAAAAATAGAAATGCTACGAAAAGCTTGCGCCGTGGCGCGGAGAGACGCTTCTGGAACGCGCCCTGTGTCAGTGCTCTCATTGACTAGACTGACTTCTATTTGCTACGGTGACCGCGGCGGTACCGTGCCGCTTCCGTTCCGCGTCCGGTGTGAGTTGGCCTTGAGTCACTGGTTCTTCATGTACCAGTGAGATCGTCCCAAAGCAGATCATTCTGAGTTCATCTGGCAGCATCTCACAGCGGATGCAGGTCTGACTGTAATCGGAGAACTTTTTTAACATCTCGTCTGAGCTGCTGTCTAATGTCAGCTGGTGTTTCTCACTGAAGTCATCGCAGTCATGGCCCGGGGGCCCGGGTGGGAAACAAAGATGTGGATAAGAACTTTGACGTAAGAAGCTGGGAATACAGAAATGCAGAAAGTTGGACGCTGAGGGTCGGCGTCAACGGAAGAAAAAAAGGAAGAGATTCGGGGTGAAATAAGGGAATGCAGATAATCGGAGAGCCTCGGGAGAGATGATGGTTACTGCCGGTCAGGGCGGGGTTCAAGAGAGTTCGTGTGACCCTGCTGCAGACGTACAGACAGACGTGGGATTTATACAGGGCGGGGCAGGTGTGACCAAACAGTCATGTCCTGTATTAGCTGAGGAGAGAAGAATGTCGTCTTTCAGTTCACGGGGCTCTAACGTCACTCGGTGGAGAATAGTTCTGGGGCTGCATGAGGAACAAGTAGCCGGGCACGTGTGATGCATCGACACACAACCCCATCTTGATGCATTCAAAACGAAACCCTGCAGCACGACTCGGATCAAAGCATTCCTCCGGTGTTGATGGTTTACCCCTTTACCAGCTGACACCAGGGGCTCTTTAGCAGCAGACCCTGCTTCTCTTCAGCCTGTTTCTCCAACAAAACCCCGGTTATGTAATAAGGACCTGGGCCAGATGAGCTGAAGAAAAGACTATTTAGCTCTCCACCTCTCTCCCCGCGGCGTGGTGGAGCAGATCCGCCATTATTCACTGGAATGTTTGTCCAGGAGCGGCCGAGACCCCCCGAAGCCGCCGGGCTGACGAATCAGTGCTTTGTGTGTGTGTTTTCTTAATGTGCGGTAAATGAGTCCAAGTCGACTGATGAGTAACCCTTCAGATAAAGAGTTTGTGGTCTTTACTGATTAATCTTCCAGTCACACACACCCCTAACTTAAGACGGCACTTAGGATTATGTATTTTTTATCTACTTGAAGATGAGTTCTGACAAATCGGCATCTGTGGATGTTTATGTCTCATCGTGGACTCACCCTGTAAAGACGCAACACCGCTTTCCAAACAGTCCGCACAGTGTGTGCAGTGAAGTGAATATAAATATCTCCGTTACTCAGCTGGGTGCGATTACGTGCAGGTACGTGTCCGACATCGAGGGCAGCCGAAAATTACACAGCGAGCAAAAACGGGTGGACTTTGACGCAGGAGGTTTCCCGGCTGAACGCATGTTACGCATCACTAATGATACCTAACTTGCTTGTTGTGACAACGTTTGTTCTTCGTGCATTAGACGGCGTGAAGAATGATCATAACTATTCTATTTTTAGGATATTTTTGGGGCCTTTACTTGAAAGTAGCAGCTGAAAAAAGTGAGGACGAGAGAGAGTGAGATGCCACAGGTGGGAATCGAACCGCTGAACTTTCAGACTTATCCTTGTGTGACATTTGACAGCAGAGGAAAACTCATTTGCATAAAGTTTCCTCGACGTCTCTCCTGCAGATGTTTTCATACCTCATCAACTCATTTGAAATAAACGACTATCCTGTACGTCGTTGTCACGCTGGTGTGAACGCACAAAAGAAAAAAGTGTAAATAGAAACAAGTCGCAGGAAGCGACTCCAGCTGTTTTCCTGTCAGTGCGATGCACCGACATGCCCTCTCTCTCTCTCTGGGTCATGTTGATCAAACCTCTCGGCGTCGTTCGGGAAGTTTGGGGGTTATCGCTACATGCTCTGCAGATTTGTTTTCTCGCGTCAGACACGACGCGCCGTTTAAAGGAGTCTGGAGGACAAGATAAAAACTTCCTGCTGATACGAGAGCCACGTCCGAACTCACGTCGCTTTATTTCTTTTCTCCCGCTCCTAAACTTCGTTATTTGTTTAAGGGAAAACTGTTAAACATTCACAAGACAACCGTCCTTTATGACTAAGCACATCTTTAAGACCAGCAGCAGAAGCCCATCACACGCTCGGCTGCACGGAGCAATAAACAGACGCACACACCACGTCTCTTTAAGCATCCTGATCGTCCTGCGGGCGAAGTGAAATATTCAAATTCTCTTTCACTTTCTTGTCCCATGACGGGAAAACACACACACACACACACACACACACACACACACACACACACACACACACACAGTGTAATAATTGCGAACAAACAATCTGTCGCTCAGAGAAACGGCTTCGATCAAACACAAACTGAAGACCTACAGGCAGGAGGTTCAAACTTTGTAACCGGTCACATGCACCGCTTTAACAAAAGGTGTTCAAAACTGTGACTCGGTGGTGATTGTTTGCGTCGGGATGTGGCTCATTGTGAGAGCTTAAGTGTTACTGTAAGAGGCAAAGACAGAGAAAGGCTGCTGGTGGTGGTGCAAACCCAGATTGAAGACCAGATGGCTTCACCGGCAAGCTCCACAGACTGCCACTTGCTGGTGTGGGTGTGGGAGGAGGGGCAGCAGTGTGTGTCACATAGGAGAAGAAGTCAGTGATGATGATGGTGGTGATGGGTGAGGGCTGAGAACTGATTAAACATGAAATCTGTTTCTAATCTGTTGGGGAGAGTGGATGATTTCTACTGGGGATGGAAGCCGCAACCAGAAAACAAGAGGTGGAACACACACACACACACACACACACACACACACACACACACACACAGTGAGCTTTCACTGGCGAGTAAAGTGGGATTGGATTTCAAGGTTAGGGCTGAAAGGTGAAGGGTTACGTGTGAGCAACACCAGACAAGACACTCTGGCTTAATGGAGACTTGAACAGATGAAGCCGCTGCCTCTTTATGTAATGGGTGCACTGACTCAGACCAGGTGTGTGTGTGTGTGTGTGTGTGTGTGTGTGTGTGTGTGTGTGTGTGTGTGTGTGTGTGTGTGTGTGTGTGTGTGTGTGCAGACTCAGCAAACACACCTTTTATTCAGTACACCTGCTGTATCTCTGCTACTACTCTGGGCACTGGTCATAAATCTGCAACAAATGTGTTTTTATTTTATGATTTTTTTATATCACGTCTGGCTTTCGATGATTTTAAAAGACTCATCAGGTCGATCCTGGACTTCAACCAGACACAAGTTCTTTTTCCTTTTCTAGCTATAAATGTATCCTCCCATAAAAAATACTGTTACATCACAGCAAAACGCTTCCTGCCAACGGAAAAGGCAATGACAGCAGAGAAGAGGAGCAGTCGGAGGAATCAAAGAACAAGTCGTGATTAAACCAGCGAGGAGAAAGTGTAAGAGAGTATCAGGAGGTTACAGCTCAGTCCTGAGCTCATTAGTTCGGCACTTTGCAGGTCTAAATTCGCAAATCGAGTGCAGGACAGCTTGGTAGTCTTTAAGCTGCCATCAATGAACGCCCGGTGTCTCCCTTACAGGTGCAGCCGCTCTGATCCTGTTAGGAGAGCTGAGATCAGCGACTAAAGTGAGCGCACCCCGCTCAGTCAGTCAGTCAATCCTATTGACAGGAATGTGTCAGGAATAGTGGCAGGAGTCACTTCCACATCCCGGCTCTGCCGACTGAAGCCTCAGCTGCAGCAGAAGCAAATGTTGGGGACAAGTTTGCAACCAGAAGGACAAAGAGGGGACAAGTCCACGAAATTTAAATAGTACGAAACAAAACAGTATTATTTTATTTTGTCATGGTACAGTAAGGTTAGGGAGCAGAGTAGCTGCTCCTTTGTGTCGAAAGGAGATCGTTAAGGTGGATCGGCATCTCATTAGGACACCGCCCCAGGCACCCCGGGGCTCGTTCAACTGGGAGGAGACCCCGGGGAAGACCCAGAACTTGCTACAGGGACTATATAGCCGATGTAGCCTGGAAACGCCTCAGGATCACCCAGGAGGAGCTGGAATGCGTTGCTGAGGAGAAGGAGGTCAAGAGCACCCTGCCACCATGACCTGACCCCGGGTAAGAGGAAGAAAATGGATGGATGGATGCGTCATGGTTTAAAAACAAGGAAGCGAGACAAGACCAGCAGTCTATCGTGTTAAACTTGCTAAGACAGGAGGACAGTGTTCCTTTCTGCCTGCCAATCAAACATCACGGAGCAGCTGGTCGTGCCACGTTTTGGCTCTGAACCACATATCTCAGCGTGGGGGGACAGGAACCTCTCTGCTGGGGATGAGCTCGGAGGAACAACTCAGCACTAATGTTTAGATCCCCCGTTCCACTCCAAATATGCAGGACCGTCCCAGACGTTTCCTGCGGTGCGGATGTGTTGCGACCTTCACCCGGGGGGTGTGTGCGCCGCCCCCCTGCGAGTATTAACCCGGTGAGAATGAGGCGACGTCAGCCTCCCCCCCAGCCTGTAACGTGAGAGCTCGCTGGTTACTGAGAGGAGAGGCCAGATTAATGCTACAGTATCCAGGTAACGGGTCGTAAACACGGAGCGAATCAAAGCTGTATACGGACATGTTGATGAAGACTCTGTGTTTACATGGATGCTGTGTGTTGTTCTGGCTGCTACACAAGAAGGAAAGTAAATATCACACCTGCCAGCAGGGATCTAGCTGATCACTAACTTCCTGTGCTTTAACTTAAAAGATATGATGCTGACTAACGAAGACGCCGGTACATCCGCGATCAGCGCAACTCTGTTTCGGCTGACACGCGGCGTGCCGTCAGATTCACGCACATTCTGCGCATATTTTTGCATTACATGTTCGAGACCGAGACATCCTGTACTCGCTGACCTCGGTATTACAGACGAGAGAGGGGGGGGGTGTACACCTACACCTCTCCTCAGACTGTAAAAGCACACATCCTGTGACGATGCTCTCCAAAAAAAGCACACAGTGCTCTTTTTAAAAACACTCGGAGCATGCAGCAGCAGGAGCAGCAGCAGCGGCGGCAGCGGCAGAGGCGGCTCGACTTGATGGAAAATGTTAGCTAGTAAAAAAAAAAAACGCTGGAAAAGTGAGAGCCTTTTAAAAAATGCATGAATATGGCACGGCCCAGCGTAGCTCATGCTGTCCAGCACGGGTCTCTGAGGAGGGTGACGCAATACAGGATGGGGAGGGGATGTTGAGGAGAGAGAGAGAGAGAGAGGGGGGCAGAAATATGTTGACTATTACGAGCTCGGGCTTCTCTCTCTCTCTCTCCCCCTGCCTCCACCACGTCCGCGGCAGTCCCCACCCAACCCAACGCTGAGGCCCATCTGGAGTGCCTCGTGACCCAGCTGATTAAAAGCAGTTGGGCCCTTTCGGTGAGATACGGCCAGAGGAATGTTGAGACTGTGGAAAGGCCCAGAATAAGCGCGGCGTCTGAGAGGTGTGTGTGTGTGAATCTCTACAACGCGTACAGCGATACTCCGACGTGTGCACGCGTCCCTATTTGTGGGTATCGCCATGTGTGCATGCGGCCACATGTCCATTAGAGGCCGGTCATTAGCGATCAATCAAATCAGAGAAGAGCTCCACTGATGGATGCCTCCACCGGGACAGAGCATCTCTGCACCCGATCCCAGCTCTGAACACGACTGTTACTTGACCCCATTAGCCTTACACAAACACACACACACAGCCATCAACCTCCACAGTAAGCACTACTGGTAGAAACCAAACGTCTCCTCCACTTAGGCTAAAATGTCCCGTCCTGGCTTCCTACCCATCCATCTGCGCTTCATCCGCTCCAAACCTGCCAACCCCTCCAAAAAACCAGAAGGTATTTAACTAGGCGCACCCGCAGCGTGGCATCAACCTCGTCCACCGGAGGTCCAAATGGAAACCAGGCGAGAGAGTCTCATCTTTTGCGGATGGAGCGTGATACAAGAGGGGGGGGGGTTGATCTTTACTGCTCTCGTCCCAATAGGGGATCCTCGGTGCGGTTTGAACGTCGAGCTTAACATGTGTTTTACTGCTTAATTGAATAATGAAGCGATGAGAGAGGAGGGAAAAACCACACGGCCCCGACGAGTGCGCCGAAAGGCTGCCAGGACGAGGGATCGTGCGGTGGAGGCCGAATACTTTGGTTTTAAAGCGGCCTCTTTTTTTATTTATTTTTTTATTAGCGCTGTAGCTGCATGTCTGTCAGAGACACTTAGAGAAAACCTGACCCCCTTTTGTCCCCGCTCCGTCACCACAGCAACAAGCTTTAAGTGTAGCGTTGTGTTATGTAATTAAATCCATGCTTTATAATTTAGTTTGGCTAATAAAAGCCAATTCGAGCTATGTTAACTGGCGTTTGCACTAATGGAGCCTTTTCACGGTCCATCTGGACGCCTGTTGTCTTCCCGTAACTGTTGTGGATGTTGTTTTTTTCCCCCTCATACTTTGTGTACACTGTAACAGAGAATGTCTTCATGCATATTCATTGTTAAAGTTTTTATTTATCTGCAGGTGTTTGATGCTTTCCAGGATGCTGACACTCAACCTTTATTTAGAAAGGTTAAGATAAATGCTGAGGTATTTAAACTTGGTTAAAAGCCAGGGAGAAAGCGTGTTTTTTTAGGGAGGATTTAAAAACCTCAAATGATCCGGCAGATCGGATCGGATGTGCCAGGGCAAGTTATTCCAGAGCCGCGGGGCCGCCGCCACAAAGACTCGTCACCTTTGGTTTTCAGTAGGGATGTAACGATACACTCAACTCACGACTCGATTCGAGTCACGATTTTTTTTTCGATTTTTTAAAATTAAAATGAGCTACAGACAAATTATGACCAAATCAAATTATTATATTTATTATACTTTTTATTTGTAGGAAAAAAATCTTTCTTTACAGAAACTCTCAAACAGTTTGTGTTCTCTTATAAAAAGTGCAACTTACATCTGAAACAACAAAACTCATGACAGATATCTGCTTTCTTTAGAAACAGTCTCACAGTAAACTGCTGGTAACTGCTGTGATGTGCAGTTTTCTCTCACGAGGCGTAACCAGGACTCTAAATTAACTTTTTTTGATCAGCAGCCAATGTGGCTGGTAAGTTTTGTACATAACAATAAAATAAAATTCAAAAATATAAGTCAATTTCCGCAGAGCACCTCGAGCGGGTGGAAGCCAGACACAGAAAAAGCAAAGAGAACCAGGTGGATTTTCAAAATAAAATACCCTGTGCAAACTGCCGGTCGTAAAAACAGACAAAAGCGAAACTTACTAACTACGTAACATATTTACACATGTAGAAGCATGTTTAGAAGAACATACACCGGGAAAATGCCCAAATCTGAGCAAGTAAACAAAGTCTGAAACACTCCCGGTGGGTTTGAAGTCGCGTGCAGGACGGACCAAATACGCCAAGCTCACGCAACGGAAGCCTGTTTGACCAGTGAGAGCACGCGCTGTGCGGGTTCCCATTCGCCAAGAATCGCGATTCATTTTTTCTGTCAACCGATGCGAGTCGTCACGCATTTATACCGTTTTTTACCGGTCACGATGCATCGTTACATCCCTAGTTTTCAGTTTTGTTTTAGAGGCGACCAGTAGCAGCTGACTGGAGGATCTCAGAGTTCTGGTGGGGGTGTGGATGTGGAGAAGCACCGTCAAATACTTGGGGGCCATTATGAGCTTTAAAAACAAACAGGAGCCAGTGTAGCCAGGACAGGTCACGTTTGCCGGTAAGGAGACGGGCAGCAGCGTTCTGTACCAGCTGCAGGCGCTGCAAGAGTGAGAGAGAATAAAGCGAGTTGCAGTAATCCAATCTTCTTTTAATAAAAGCATGGATTACAGAGACAACGGAGAAATTCAGTCGCTCTGTTTTCTCTCCCGATCACAGCGAGAGAAGACGCAGATAAGGATTTTCATCCTCGGCAGGAAGCGATGACGCGGTTACACCCTCCGTCTCCACCTCGGCTGACCCTCGGCGTGTCAAAAACCGACGGTAGTCACAGCAAACAGTGTTTAAAAAATGAGCAGCGTTCCAGTTCAGCTCGCAGCCTGGAGACGCACACATTCCACTTGTTGGGTTTCCTACTATTTCAACACATCATCCTGTAATGGAAACGGCACCGTGTTTGATTCCCACAGCAGCTGATGTTTGTCCCGCGGTCTCCGATTCGCACAGACAAAAAAAAAACATTAAAAAGAAAAAATGTAAACATGAATTCATAATAATAAACCCAACAGCAACAACACAAATCATCATTAGGAGGAACAACACGTGCGGGACCATATGCAGACACAAAACAACACACAGAGAAGCCATTTGGCAGACGGGTCAGAGGCTGTGAAGGAGGACTCGGAGCAGAACTGAACCCAGCGGGTCTCCAGGCCCGTGATGACCACACCCAGGCCCAGCTGGAAACAATAAAAACCTCACAGTCCTCATCTCTTCCTCTGCTCCCTCCATCTCACGTCCTTTATCGCTGCACCTCGCAAACAACTTGAGGATCTCGATCTTTAACCTCATGTCTGTTTCACCCCTTTTATATTTCTGTGAGTGTGTGTGTGTGTGTGTGCGTGTCCGCCTTTATCAGACTGTTTTCTAATCATCCCCGGGCCTCGTACAGCCAGAGAGGGAGTGTCCGCTGCATTCTCCATCGCCACAGTAAACACTGTGAGCCATTCTCTCTGGCATGCACAGCACAGGCCCCGTTTAAAAAATAAAAAAGAGAAACAGCGAGGGAGAAACAGATGGATGTCGTTTGTGTTAGAGAGACAGCGCAGTGGATTTCCTCGGGGCGGTGCGGAGGAGGAGAGGTGTTACAGTTTTGCACACAAAACAAATCTGGCACCGTCCTTCCTCTGGTGACCTCTGCCGCGACTCTGTCAGATCGCTTTTGCTCGCAATTCATCACCGTTGATGAGTGAGTCGGGGCTCGGCCCCGTCTCTGTCACGCTGTCAGACGGGGGCCTGTAGGTGCGTGGATGTGCTCTGAATGCTAATGCCGTCTCATCAGCATCCGAAACAAAAGCGGCGTGTGCGCCGGGCTGACACGGGGCAGGACGGAGAGAGAGAGGGAGGGCATCGTTATCGCCGCGGCCCAATCGCGTGCTCTCAGCCAATTAACGCCACTTTTACTGCGGCGCCTCGGGGGCTGTGTGAGGAAAACAGGAAAATATGCCCGGCTCGACGTTTTATGGAGGAGATGGAGGGACGGACGTGATGGTTTGAAACTATTCTCCTGAACTTATTGATCCATCAGTCTCAGCTAAATGAGATTGTGGAGGACAGGTCGTGATGGCAGGAGGAAAGAGAGAGAGTGAGAGAGGGTGACCGACACACACCAGTGATCTATGGATTCTCTGTCAGGGCTCTGCAGAGGGATTATTCATCCCCTCCCTCCTCTTCCTCCTCCTCCTCCTCCTCTTGCTGCTCCACCCTCTGACTGTCTTGCATGACGTAACTGGCTCTTAGTAGGTTGATGGAGTTTAGATGTGGCGGGCAATGTCGCAGCGTTCAAACAAGGAAAAAAACAAAACAAACCAAAGGTGAAAAAATACAACAACAACAAAAAAAATCACCATGGCAACCATTCTTTTATTTACAACCTCATCTCAAGAGAGAGAGAGAGGGAGAGAGCGCCTGGGGTGTTAGGCAAAAGAGCCAACGTGCAAACGCTTATAGATGAAAACACCTTCTAACAAACACACACACACACACATACACATATACACACACGCGTGTGTGCAGCTCCACCCACCGGGCGTAGGCTCCTCCCAGCCCTGTCTGCATTGCACCAAAGAGAGCTGCATCTTCTCCAAGCCAGTTTCTTATCATGCCAAAGAAGAAGCAGCAGCATCCAGATACTTCTTATTCACATCCTCTCTCTCTCTTTCTTTCTCCCTTTTCTTTTCTCTGGCTTCGAGAGAATAGCGTACTCGAAATATTATAGCCATCCTTTTTTTTCTGTGTTACCAAGGTTACGCACCAAGGACAAGGTCGTCTCTGCGTTTGGTTTCGCTGAGCGAAGCCTCCAGGGACGATCTCTGATTCCTGCCGCACGTGCGGACGAAAAACCTTTTTACAGGACAGCATCTCTGTATGTTTACTGCAGCCCGTGCACATATGTCACAGGGATTATGTGTCTCTGCGTGGGGAAGGGAGGGAGGAGTGTGAGAGGGGGTTACTGTGGCAGCATGAGGTGAATCAGCATTCTGTTCACGCCGCTTTTTCTTTTTTTTTTCCGCCGGCCAAACTGTTGAGGACGGGCGGTTCGTCTCACATTTGCAGCCACGGGCGGACGTGCGGCGGGTCCACGGCGATGAAAAGGTGGCAGTCTGCAGCTGGATGCAGTGACAATGACACAGCGGTAGTAGACACAGGAGGGACGTCTTATGTTTCTCGCTGCTGGAGGATCAAATGTGACCTATTTCTGAAGTCGAGTAAACACTACAAGCTGCGTGTGCAGCGCAATCTCTGGCATTCTGACAATATTCCTTCGATTTAGTTTCTTCTGGATTAAAATGTTGACGTGACCCTTCTGTGTTCACCTGTTTACAGTCATTAAGTACAGATTAATTAACGCGTGTCTCCGATAAACGCTGATTTCTTCTTGTAACAGGATCCTGTCGGAGGTGCAGGTCAGAGGTTCAGGTATCTCACGATAAATCTGCCCTGTGTGTGTGTGAACATTAACCTGTCTCAGTGGGAGGCATCGCTTCGTAGTTTAATGCCTGAGTACGTCCAAACTTACACTGATGCACATGAACACTTGCATTTTTTGCTTTCATTCAGATCTCTTAAAAAACGATGTTTCAAAAGCATGAATCAGCAACAGAGAAGAGGTTTGAACCGCTGAGACTCAGCGAGAAAAACCAGGTCGGTCCCGCGATGACAGAAAACCACAACGGCCTCATTAAGATCTCACGAGTAGCGGATCAAATCCTTTTGGATCGATTGATTTTGTGCCCGAGAGATGTCAACATCAAGGTTTGGACGTGTCGTGTTGAAGATAAGCTTCTATCGTTGACATGCTGACACTGTCGCGGCTTCAACAACGTGCACGAATAAAACCAAAACAGAAAAGAGCACGCTGACTCGAGCATGAAAGTGAAATATGTGCCACATCGGCAGCACATGTGCAGGAGCACGCGGCTGATTCAAAGTTCTGCTGTCTGCTCGGGACTGATTTGGAAGTTTCTCTCCCTCCCTTTTTCCCGCCTCGCTCGCTCGCTTGCCCCTTGGCTGCTTTCATATGCTAATGGACGATTGTGTGGGCCAACAGCCTGGAATTCCTCCACCACAAAGGAGAAATGGAGATGGAAGGAGAGAGGAGAGAAAGGGACGGACAGAGAGAGAGAGAGAGAGAGAGAGAGAGAGCAGACAAAAGTGAAGCTGATGCACATCAGAGGCCCAAATCACCGTCCAAAGAAGAGCTCGCTACGAGAGCACAAAGGCCCCAAGGGGTGGCTTTCTACTCCAGTGTATGCTGATGCACTATGCTAGTTTACGTTTGCTTAGGGCCGCAATAAACAATTATTTTTTAGTTATTTAGTCATTTGCAGCTTATTTCCAGGAAAGGGACCAATATCGAGTCAAAACGATGTCAGAAATTCTAAAAAACTCAAAGATCGGAGAAGCTGGGATCAGTTGTTTTGCTTAGAAAAGTGACTTTTAAGATTAATTTTTCTGTCTATTGATTAATCAACCAACTGGTTTGGCTCTTTAGCTCTTCCTTCAACAAACCTACTTCCAATATTTTTACTGTCAGCTCAATATCTTTGGGTTTTGGGGTTGTTGGGTCACAATTTTCTCGAATTTTATAGATAAAACAGTCAAAGCTGCAACTAACAATTATTTTCATTATTTAATATACAATATTTATGATGATTAATCCTTTCATTATTAGCCTATAGATGGATAGAGAAGAAATGCTGATCCAAACTACCAACGTGAGGCTACGCGAGTCCAAATGTCTTGTTTTGTTTGACGCCAACAGATATTTAGTTCATAAAGTTATGATGAAGAAAAACAGCCAATGCTCAAATTTCAGAACTGGAACGACAGTTTAAAAATTTACCGAGATGATTAATCTATTATCAGAATAGTTTCCAACTATTCGTCTTACAGCTAAGTAAAGGATTCATCGTCTTTTCAGCTTTAGAAACAAGTAGCCTCAGAAATATTCTACAAATTAAATAATAATGATCACTATATATAGCCCTACGATTATAACATCGCTTTATTTTGTTGTTTCCTGCCTGCCTCGTACTAAAGGGCCTATGTGCAGCTCTTCCTGCTGTGCTGGGTGTGGTCCGTCACTACAGGGATGTCAGTCTACCAATGCTCCACTGAAGGACGACATCCCCCCACATTAAAAGCTCACAGACAAAGAGAGGACACGTATATACATACACACCTCCCTCCCTCACACCCAGCCAGCCACCTCAACCCGACAACCCTTCGGAGACAGAGAGCAGGTGGGCCAATTAGAGTCCCTGGGGTCCCTCCCCACACAGCCGTACCCTCCACCCAGATGCGAGCAAAGCCGTGTATAATTGGTTTCCTCATCTATGAATTATTAATCCTGGTTCCTCTTTGAGGGTTTTGACAGAGTGGGGTCATGGCAGTGTTGCCCTCTGACACTCGGAGTGTCTTGTTTAACCCATGTTAAAAATACTCGTCGTCCAAGAACGTACGCGGCGACCAAGGGTGGGCCGATGCTGTCTAGGATTGCGTCGGACGTCGTTGACGTTGTTGCCAGTTGGGGATGTATTGGTCCAAAATCTGGATAAGTTGTTATTTTATCTGTCAGCACAAGATGGTACAACCTCTGTTTACAGGGTCTCGATGCTTTTAGGGCTGTAACTAACTGATTACTAACTAATCTGGCTCATCATTTCCGCTCCTTAAAGTCCATGTCCATGCTAAACATCATCCTATAACAAACCGAATGTTTTTGGCAGGCCCGCACATTAATAGAGCTGT
Organism: Collichthys lucidus; assembly: GCA_004119915.2. Lineage (NCBI taxonomy): Eukaryota > Metazoa > Chordata > Actinopteri > Sciaenidae > Collichthys > Collichthys lucidus. Next base: position 6,072,154 of record CM014096.1, on the reverse strand, counting down.
TCTTGGTGGCAGTGTTGTTGATTCCCTGGCTCCTCTCTCTCCGTCTCACACCAGGTGTTGGCCTGTAAATATTTCATGAGGCCTCTGTGCTGCTGCTACTGGCGGCACAAAGGCCGTTTTCAGCGCCTCGGACAGCACAGGCACTCTGTTAAAACAGAGGCCTATCAGTTCGGGGGGCTCGGGGACGCAAACAATTTTCAGCGCTGCTAAAATTAAATTAGGGGAAGGGGGCATACCAGAGCGGCAGCTCTGCCGCAATGTTTGACACGGCGAGACTTCTTTACTCCTCACATCAGGCATTCCACGGCGAAATGAAAAAGGGGAGAGAGCGGGGGTAAAAAATGCGGCAAACAATGAGCCGCCTGTGCGAGTTTCCAAGTGAAAAAGCCCGAAAAGGCATGACAGAGATATGAAGCGTTTGTACGGGTGCCAAGTTGACTTCTGTGCATATAGAGACAAACGGATACATACAAGATAGCGCCACAAAGAGCACTGTATGATGGAGAGAACGTCCACATTCATGCGACGGGATTCAGGCCAATGCGTCATTTTCTGAACATGGAAAGGTTTCGAACTTTGCACCCTTGCACTTAACAACCCGTCACATAAAATCTAACCCATCACATCTAACCAGATAGACTTTGATCCGAGAGTCCGCCAACGGGGTGAAAGTTGTGTTTTTATTTCAAAAGCGGCTAAATGAGGCGGTTTACTACAACAAAGACTCTTCAAGAAAGTTAATCTGACTTGGAGACAGGAGAAGAATTTGTGAAAGAATCACTTGTTGAATAACTTGATAAGACTCATTTTTTGGAAAATCGAGTTTAGTCCCGAGCCACCTGAGGCCGTGCATGAGGCATCCGGTCGGTCTGCGAGAGAGCCGGGACACTCAGAGGTCAGCGTGCCTCGCGGTCCAGAGTCTCCAGTTCCACACTGCGCTACTCGATGAATGTTGGCTATTAATACACGAGATGTCAGGGATGCCTTTTCGTGGAGAGGGGGGGTGGAGAGGAAGCTCAGAAAAAAGGGTGAGGAAGGGTCTGTATAGGTAGAAAAACCGGCTGCAAGAAGGACAGTCCTTTACAATATTATGACTTTATTAACACCTCTGAGAGGGTAGCCTGATGTTTGGAGAGGCTGGAGCTTAATAGTTTGTCCTAGGATAAGAAATTAGAGGCCTTAGTGGTCGCAACTGCCCCCGATTGTCAATAAAATATAATTTAAATACAAAGAAACGCTTCGTATCCAGTCAGTTATTAAAAAAAACAGCGAGGCAACTGACCTGATTGTTCCAGGCGCAGTACAGATCGCAGATCAGACTCCAGTTGTTGTTAATCATACAGTCGAGAACTTTGAGATGAGCCATTTAACGTCGCACCGAGGAAACCCAAGCTACCCAGACACCTGCCCCTCACAGCTGTGTATACCAAAACCCCTGCCGTGCCCGGCGGCGCCCTGCTGACAGCGACGCTCCCGCGATGCCACCTTGACGAAGAGGAGAGGAGGGGTGGGCTCATCGGCAGAAGGCGAAGGGGGCATCGCCGTGCCCATCTGTGAGCCCAGCGGGCATCCTATCGGCTGTGGCCATCGCCCCGGCGGTGCTTCATTAAGCAGTATGTTAATGAGTTATGCTGCGCAAAAAAAACTCGAGGGATGTAAAACAGCTTCCTCGAGAGTAAGATCCAGCAGAAAGAAAAAAAAAAGTCATGAGCAGACCTGCAGAGAGAGATGCATCACCATGGTTACGCAGCAGAATACAGACCGACCGGGGAAGGAGACGGAAAAAAGACGATGCACTTTTTCTCGTCGCCCCGTCTTTGCGTGTTGTTAACGCTCCCTCTTTTTTGAGTCTCTCTCTCTCTCTTGTGTCTCTCGCTGTGATGTCGTCTCGTCCCGGCTGGCTGTGCCTGCCTGTGCTCGCCTCCGCGACGGTACCAGGCTGAGGGAGGCAGCCCGGAGAATCAGAGCAGCAGCAGAGGCTCACTTTAAATCATGAGGCCGCAATGCAGGGCGCTCAACTGCACGGTGAAGAGCCGATTCCCTCCTCTTCGCTGCCTCTTCTCGCTCTGACTGGTCTTGCTATTAAAGCGACCTGAGGCTCGTCACACCTCGAGAGGTTCAAGCAGTCCAAACCTGACCGATCCTGCACTTCACTGGCAATGCGGGACTCTACCACCGCTTTATTTATTTCATTACTCTGCAAAAACAACAAAAAACGTCACCTTCTTTGCAGGGGGAAGACTCCCTGACAAACAGCATGCCGCAGCCCCCACCTCTGCAAAGCCAAGAGTCAACTCAGCTCTCTTACAGTAAAGTAAATGAACGTTAAAGACTTCCTCTGGCTAAGGGATGCAGACGAAAATCAAGCTTCTGAGAGAGGGGAGGAAAAGAAAAACGCCGGAAAAGCACGAGGAGAGATTCAGGAAACTACTGGATGCCAGTAAATAGTTATCTGGGATTGTTTATGCTGCTGTATGACATGCAGATGGTTGCGATTGTGAGGCGGCTTCGCCAGTGAGACGCTCTGGGAACGTGGAAGAAGTCGCCTGGGATGGAGGCGTTTAAAGGTATTCATACACCTGACCATGGTGTGACAGCTGCAGCATCACTACGCCTTTCTGTGAGCATACATCAGAGATAGATATATCACAAGGTAAAGACAACTCGAGTGAATGCAGAGGCCGGGCTTTGTGTTAGGTCGAGAGGCTACGCACACAGTCTGGTCAGAAAGGTCAGCCAAGTCCCACAGGCCATGCTCGGTGTGACCACACATGGCAACCCTGGGCCCCCCCACAACACAGGTCATCACTCACAGCGCGCCCCATAACTCTTTAAGCTGAATAATGTTCCAATGCGAAAAGTTCTTCTTCTCACAGTGAAGTTAAGAAAGAAGAATGTCAGGCCTGTTGTTAAGGAAAGACTAAAACGTGACGTCAGTCCTAAACCGTCCAGCTGTCACTTGGCAAAATAAAACTAAAATCTCATGCCGTCTTAAAACCAAACACCACAAGAAGTGCTGCTTAAGAAGTCAGAGAGATTAATGCAAGAAAATCTACATCATGTTCCAAAATATCTAGGCCAGGCGACTTGGACAAATCGCGACATTCCAAAAACAACCTTTGTATGTAGTGTGTAAAAAAGTGCAACGATTCAAATTTAGTCCAAATGATCTCATGTTGGAATAACTGAAAGCTGCATCCGTCTACACGGTGAACTGCTGTGACATCATGCAGCAACATGCTGCCCCCATCGCAGGTCGAGTGAAAGCATGTGGCCCTGCCCCCACACGCCAATATAATCGAATCAATCCTGAGTTATGGATCTTGTGGCGCTCTCCGAACACACACACACACACACACACACACACACACACACACACACACACACACACACACACACACACACACACACACACACACACACACCTACAGTGATCAAAACAACAGCGAGCACATGCACGTTTTAAAAGACGTGCAGGTTACATCATTTCAGGCGGAAAATAGATGAGGACGCCAGGCGGGGAAATGTAACATGACGGTCATGAAGCTGATTGAGATGGTGGAAATATTAGTCTCTGCAGTCCTCTAGGTGGAGGTCAACAGGTTTTTTTTTTTTGCCTTTTATGCCTTTATTTATAGTACAGCTGAAGATAGACAGGAAGCAGGGGGCAGAGAGAGGGGGAGTGACGCACAGTAAATTAGTCGTCCGATGCGGGATTCGAACCAGGGCCAGCTGCAACGAGGACTACAGCCTCCACACACGGGGCGGCCGCTTACCCTACGCTACCGACCGCCACCAACATCAGTTGTTGATGGGATCCAACATTCGCCTTTAGTCTCTTAAAAAGAGAGAAAAGTTCCAGGAATTGAACATTATGCTTGTTTCTTTTGTACAACCAGCGATTGATATTAGATTTTCAAGGATATGAAGCTGAGAAAAGCAGGAAATCATCTTTTTTTTTGGTGAAACAAAGAGTTAATCGATCAACTGTTGGTCCAGAAGTGGAAATCTTCCCGTTAGTGCCACATGTAGATAAAATATGTTGGTTTGAAGGATGCAACATTGCTAAAAAATGTATTTTTCACACTCTTATCTGTGCTGAATATAATCCCAAAATAACCCAAAATCCTGACAGCATGTTGGCCTTTTCTTCAATAAGTTGTTTCATAGACCGCTTGCCTACAATTAATCATTCGTGGTCGATTTGTGGGGAATAACCGTCATAGTAGATGACTCACTCTGAGCTCGGTCTTGAACTCGAGGACCTTCCACAGCCGACCGGCTCTTGAAACACGAGTGGCTTCTCTGCCGCTCGGTGGCTTCTCTGCCATCCATTCATGAAATCGCTCCTTCGTCGTCGGGGTTGCCCTTGTTCGTTTCCACGAGCTGAGGCCGACAGGAAATAATGTGGTTTCCTGCCAAGAACCTCAAAGCCCACACTGACGCGGGCTGGGTTAAGATATGTCCCGATAACACCTTGTTACATAAGGGGTCAATTAAAAAAACAAACACGGCTCACACACTCGTGGTTTTGGGCACATATGTGAAAACTCTACGGTCTGTATATTTATTATGTAGCAGCCACCACACAGCGCGTTACATAATTAGTGAAAGATGATGAATACTTCCTTTAGAAATTAGCTACGGAGATGAAACGAGTCCTTTATGCTCCCCACACACACACACACATACACACACACACACACACACACACACATACACATGTCTTGGAGATAGATAGAGGCAGATAGGGGGCAAGTGTTTTGACGCAGATGCCTCGGGCATGTGTAATGGATAGCGTCTCAGCCTCACTGAGCATTAGACTGGTTCAGTTCTGCTTGTCTGCCTGCGTCTGCAGACCTCCTCCTCCCCCCCGGCCCTCCCAAAGTCCCACCTCTCGTCATCTTCCCATCTTCTTTCCGCCCTCCCCTTTATATATTGCCCCCCTGTCCCCCGTCATCGAGGCAGAAGGGGCGGCGACATTGAGCCAATTGGCAAAAGACAAAAAAAGATGCTTTTTCTGTTGTTTTTTTTCCAGTGATTAAACTCGTCTGCCCTCTTCACGCTCCCTCCCATCCATCCATCCATCAATCATCCATCCGGTTGGAATAACGGCATCTAGTGTGGCTGCTGTATCCGACTGAGGGATGACATGCAGTGGAGCCGTGCAGAGCACCAACGTCACCTCTCTGCAAGAGGAAAGAGATAACGGAGAGAGCAGGGGGCCTGACAAACACACACACATACGCACGCATAGTTTGGTTGACCTTGAGTCCGACACAGCACGCGTACACGTTTCCCCTTTTGGTCTCCTCCAGGAAAAAAATAGCCACAATAGCTGGGAAGTTTCATTCCGATAACCGATGCCAAAATACACACTTGCACTTTCAGTTTGATGGCGGCGAGTGTGTGCGGCAGATCTGGTGTTTTTTGCGGTTATTCCAGAGATGCTTTCGTCTCCCTGTGAGTGCATGTGCAAAGACAGAATGCAGGTCGTGTCCAGGTCAGCGTCTTGTTTTGCTCAAAGTGCTGCACGACACACATTTGCTTTTCAAATGTATGCAAATCAAAATTTGTTTTTGTCGTCTCTCTCTGACTGATGAACTGCCACGGCTCTAAAACGCTGATAAACGCGCTGAGGAACTGTAATCTCTGGCCAAGACTAAAATAAATCAGACTTGTGAGATCATAGTGAGCTTAATTAAAAGCCGGGACGTGACACTGGAAATGTAAGTCGCCTCTTGACACCAAGTGTTACCAGCTGGTTCATGTGTGGAAAAACTAAGAAGAGTTTTCCTTGTTTCCTTGTGACCACCGTCGCATTCCCAGACCCCTCAAATGAGACCGACATGTTAAATATTCTCTGCTTGTAACGGCGTTCGAAGACGATCCCAGTGCAGTGATTCCATTTTTCCCCTCTCCGCCTTTCCACGAGTTAAATATAGCATCTCTGAAAACACGCGGGAATAGAGGACGGGTGAAAGACAAGCATGTGGACGACGGGGGGGAGAGAGAAAAAAAAAGAGCAGAGGGGTTACTGGAGCAGGGAGGGGTTTATATATTTAGAGCAAAGCACAGAGCATCACCAGCGCTCGCAGCAACGCCGCTGGTCTCATCCGCCCCGACACGAGTGAGGGATGTGATCGATGTCACGTTTCAACACTGGGTTTCCCTTTAGCTGCCGTTCTTCTTTCCAAATTTATGTGACAGGTGTTTCAAACTGAAAATCTAAAGAGAGAGAGGGAGACTGAAAGACAACCAGTCAAGCACCTAACCATATACTGACTCACAAATATAATATTTGCAGTTTTTTTACGCCAAAATCCCACCGGACACGTCTCCGTCACATCGTGGCCGGGACACTGTCTGAGTTCGTTCTCCACCAGGAGCGTCTCAGAAGTGTTGTGCTCAGATTTGGTCATTTTCCTTGGCTCTGAATATGCTTTTAAACAAGCAGCAGAGTCAGGGTTCCTACACCTTTTTCATGAACAAATTCAAGCACTTTTCAAGCACCAGTTTTTCCATTTTTTCAGCACCTTTAAATAGGTAGCCTACTAGTTGTGTTTGCCATGACGGTCATGGGAAGCGCAGCGGTGCCACTGTATGGCATAATAATATGGGTCTAACTAGCATTATTTCATATGGTGGTAGATTGACTGTTTTGATTTTTAACTAATTGTGAAATTTCAAGCATTTTCAAGCACTTCACAAAAAATTCGAGCGTTTTCACAACCTTGAAAACACTGAATTTAAATTCAAGCATTTTCAAGGAATTCAAGCACCTGTGGGAACCTTGCAGAGTTCAAATATTTCCCTTTTGGCTGTTTTCTTACAATTGGGTGTTTTATTTTGAAAATCGAGCGGATTCTCTCTGCTGTCTGTGACATCCGGCCAGCTCGAGCTGCTCTTGTACAGACTGATGCGGGCAGCTCGTTGGGCCATTCGTCAAAAAAAAAAAAAAAAAAAATAGACCAGCTGTCCATGTTCCCCCAACGGAGCGAGACACTTCTGGGACGCTTCTGAAATGGACCACGGCTTCAAACATTGACTAGACTAACTCGAATAACTCTGCCAAGCCACCAGTTGTTCGGTTTTCCAAATGTCTTGTTTTGTCTGTCCAAGATTCCAAAAATATCTCTTTCACCTTCATGCTAATTTCCACTATTTTTCACCGTTGGGTGGCAGATGAATCAATAAAGGAAACAATCGCGGTCGCAGCAGGAAAGTCACTTTGTTATTGTCTTCCTCCGAGATGTATAGTTCCTCACTGAGCCTCAGCTGCTTCATAACTACGAGTCGTACCGGGCAGGTCGAGTGAGGTAGAGAATGTGAATGAGGCCGAGAGGGAAGCAGACGTTATACATGTGGGCTTTTTTTCCTCTTAATGACCGCGGCAGCTGGGCCTAAATTACCCCGGCGTTGCCGCCATCGCTTTGGCAGTAGCAGAGTGTGTGTCTTAGGGGGCGGGGGGTGGTGTTGGTCTTAGAGAAGACACCCCCCTGCAATCTCACCTCATTAGCGAGCCCGGGATGATGCGGTGGAGTGGGTGGAGGAGAGGGGGGAGCCTCCCTCCAATCCCGCCTGGGGTCTCTCTCAACTTGCATTAGACCCACAGAGAAGGAAGGACGGGGACAGTGGTTCAGGAGAGCAGTTGTGTTTGTGTTGTAGGAGGCATCAGGTAGATGCATCACTCTCGTGTCGAGCCCCAGGCTGCAAAATAATCAGTAAACACCGGCGCTGACTCACAGGTGACTCACGTGTTCTGCAGAGGTGTGCCAAAATTGATCTGGTACAGAAGTCAAACTCCACTTTTTTTTTTAAATCAGGTGAGTCAGCGAGCAGCCACGCGCCTGCACGGTGTCTTTCTTGTGCATGTTTTAGCCGACTGACCGAAGCCCCGAGTGTAACCAGAGTCTGAGAAGTCAGCGGAGGAGCAGCTTGTGTTGGGGAAGTAAGTTATGCATGTTCTTCTGCTCAACAGCTGGGAGTTTGGTCGGCCGTGGTGGGAGAGTTAAGTGATGTTACGGGAAAACGTTAATTAGATTGCAGAGACGGATGTGAGGAAAACCACACCGCAGTGGCACTTTGAAAACTGCTCACTCCTGTCTCTCTCGCCGTCTCACTTTCTCGGATTTCCGTGAATCAACCTCAACCGTAACCGACATCAACATCTCCACCAACTGCTCAGGTTGCTGCTTTACGCCGTTCCCGAACGTTTGCGTCGTCCGTCCTTAGCTGGTTCTGACACAGTAAGAGGATTAGAGCGACACACACACACACACATACACACACAGATGTGTGTTGCCATTTTCTGATGACAGATTAATCCAAAACATGCCACCGCTGCAACACTGTTATGACATGTATCAAGCCCTTAGCCTGGACCGATTAATGATGATGATTGCGATGATGTAACCGTGGAAGCTACAGTAAGAGGAAAGAGGATGAGCTCCTACAATGTGCCATTTATGAGAGACCCACAAAAGAACCCAGTGAGAGCATAAAACTCTCTTTGTGCACTTAAACAGTTGCCAGAGGAGGGGAAAGGATGAACTCAGTCACCCCAGGAACGCCGGCAGATGTGACGCTTCTGTGCAACACGACTTTTCGACTCCTGCGGCACGTCACGAGTTTTCTGCAAAGTGAGAATACCTTTGAAACGGTGCTGACGAAGTTACAGCTCCTAAGTGGGAGTCTGGTGGTTCACAGGTGACAGTTATAACAAGTGAATCCACATGCAAGCTTTTTTTTCCTCTCTCTCTCTCTTCCACTGCAGTCGAAGCAGCACAGAGCTCGCATTGTGACAAAAATAGACGTTCCATAAGAAACCTGGCAAAAAAAATAAATGCACACCGTTTAAGGATTCCAACTCCTGCAACACCGCTGAACCTCACACACACACACACACACGGTGTTGGATTCATATAAAGATACCTGTGAATGCATCGGACTTTTGCACAGTGGATCCCAACAAGCCACACACACACACACACACACGCACACACACATCTCTTGTCCCAAGTCCTACCTCACGAGACGGAGTCCCGGCTCTGTGTTTACTCTCTTCATTGTCCCGTGGTGAATCACTCCAACGCGCTGCCATCATTTCATTACAAACCGCTGAGGGGGAAGAAGTCCTTTTAGAGACCACATTGAGGTGGGGAGGAGGATGAATCCAGAAAAACAAAAAAATACAAAAACAAAAACAAAAAAAAAAGATCCTAATCCACACCGTCCTCTTTCTTCATGTCCATCAGTGTCTGAAATCTAAACGCAGAGCGTGCACAGGTTAATAATAATAATAAATGAACACAACAGATGAAATAGAGAGCTGAAAAACACTACGGTCATTAAACGTCACGTCAAAGCTGCAAGAGGGTGGTCAACCAAGGACATGCCTCACATGCCTGTGAGGATATTTATGTCCATATAACACCTTAGACCTGTGATATCATGTGAGCATTAATTATAAAGTGTATTAGAGATTATGGTGTTTTTTCAGCCAATTAATCTCCTATTCAATTACTACACACTAGTGCCTTTGGGCTCAAAGTGAGTCAAGGCAGGTGGATGGTTAATAATTCAATAAATATGACACCTATAATATTATTTGCACACAAGGGAGGGAATAAAAACAAGACTCCCTCTTCTCTCCGTGCACAAAAAAGACATTAAGCATTTCTTGTATATTATGTTAAACACAATAACGAGACATTTTCCAGGCTGCAGAAATAAAGAGACAAACACAGGCGGGAGCAGACGGACGACAGGTTGTTGCATGGTTAGAAACGTGCACACGTACCTGTTACAAACGCGTTCAACTGGCAGCGGTCCATGTTTTATTTTAAGGTGTTTCCCGTTAAAAGGGTGGGTTAAAAACGGGCTGTCAGAGAGATTACAAAGCGGGATATTCAGATATCCAGTCCCCGCTTGCAGCTGCGCTCACTGGCCGCTGAGCCTCGCTACCTGTTCGGGAAAAACACGCAGGGAAAAACACGGTAAACGCCCTTCAGCGCGCGCTCCTCCGTCAGGGAGACCCGACTGGAAATAAAGCTCCGGTGTTCATTCATTTCCCATCGTTTCCGAGCCAAGCACAGTCCAAACACACACACGCACACAAAGTAACACGGTACTCCCCTCCTACGTGGTCCCGGTTGGCGGCGCGACAATCTGCGTGTAGATTGACGGACTGAAGCCTCCCAGACTCTGCCCGCTCGAAGCCCCGCCCACACGCTTTGGCCTCTCCTCGTCCAATCAGGGGTCCAGTTTAAATTTGGAATTTTGAAGCGGGCCAATTGGAGGCGTTGTTACATAACGAGTCTAATAAAGAGTGCAAGCTGGTCCATTCTGGTCACTGGCTGGTTACATAGCCTCACTTGTTGTGGCCTTTTACTATATATATATATATATATATATATATATATATATATATATATATATATATATATATATATATATATATATATATATATATATATATATATACTTAAAGGTGCAGTGTGTAAGATTAACATGCAATATAATATGTACTTGTGCAATAATATTATTATTTGTATCATGGTCACTTTCTTTGCAATATTTCTCACACTATGGTCACATTACATTACAATACTCTTTTTATATATCATGCCACTTTTATCCTCAGTCTGTTTTTTTGTGTCTATTGTGTAGGTTATAGATATTTCTGTCTGTTTATTGTGTTTGTTTGTTTGTTTTTTGCTTTTTTCTAATTCTGTAGTGTATGCTACATTTTCCTCTGCTGCTGTAAAAAATCAAATTGAATCAATTTTATTTGTATAGCCCAAAGTCACAAAGTACATTTGTCTCAAAGGGCTTTACAATCTGTACAGGGAGTGACACCCTCTGTCCTTAGACCCTCGGTTCGAGTGAGGAAAAACTTTCCCACAAAAAACTTTAACAGGAAAAAAATGTGGAAGAAACCTCACGAAGAGCCACAGAGGAGGGATCCCTCTCCCAGGACGGACAGACGTGCAATGGATGTCACGTGTACAGGACAAATCAACACAAACATGAACAAGTAAATTTCCTCATGGTAGGATGAATAAAGTATATCTAATCTAATCTTTATAACTTATACATGTATAATCACCTTAAAATAAGATTTTTTCTGTTTTTGTTACTTCAAAATTAGACTTTTATGTCTACAGTGTCTCCCTTTCATTAAGGTGTTTCTACAGTAGCCTAGAACAGACAAACTTAATTATGACTAAACAGGGTCCTTAAAAGGGTTGTTTCTCCTTGAAGGTGTGGGTGATGTGAGGGGACAGCAATCACAGTGATTAATCTACACACTGGACCTTTAAGTACTGTCCTTGAGTAGAATTTTTAAGTACTTTACGCTACTCTATTACCTTTCAGATAGAAATATAGTAATTTTACTCTTATTTGACAGCTATAGTTACTTTACATTATAATTTTTCATACAAATTACGTCTCAGGGATGTTACAAAATATTGTGCATTGCTCAAATATTTGCTTCAATGCTGTCTGTGCAATAATCTTATATGTCTTCCACCCTGATTCAGTGTGTATGTCATGTTTTACTGAAGGAACTTGGTTTTTTATGTTATATTATGTTGTATTTTACTCAAGTACAGTACTCTACTACAATTTTGAGGGACTTTACTTGAGTTTTTTCTATTTTATGATACTCTGTTACATTTCAGATATAAATACAGCGCTCTACTACATTTATTTGACAGCTACTAAGCCATACAAAGCATAGCTTACAAAATATTGTTTGAAATTATTCCATAATAATCCAATACTATAATATTTATGGCAGTATAAACCACTTTATCTTTTGATATTTTAAGTAGATTTTAGCTTTTTTTATAATGTTTAAATGGTGCGATTGCTACTGTACTCTCTAGATTAGTGTTAATATGTCATATCATCCCTCTTAATGTAATTCTTTAGAATTTAGTTTGTTCTCATAAAAGTAAAATACTATTTTTTATACTAGCAAATTATAAACTATATGTCGCCTAGGAAACTGGAGGAAAAATTAAGACTGGTTGATCTAATAATTGTGTTACACTGAAGAAAGTACACATTCTTAATTACGGTATATTTTTTATATATTGGAACTGTCACACTCTATACAGTAAGTGTCCCTTCTGTTTAATGAGTACTTTTGATACTTTAAGTACTTCTGTGGGCCTTGAATAACAAGTTATAATACTCTTCCAGTAATGGAACATGCTCAGTGTCAGTGAAGTTCACAGAGACACACTCACACGAGCTGATAAACACTTTATTCCCACATTAAGCCTTTCAGACCTTTACACTGAGCAAACGAAATCACAGGGACGTCATTGTGAGGGTCCCTCCGGTCCACACATATGCTGAACTCTCCAATTTCCTAACGTTCAACTGGTGAAACATATTTGCCTATCCATTATCAACTGTAACAGCAGTGTCCTTAACTTTATTACGCTGACATGTAGGGCATGGCAGCCACATGGGACTCCGCAGAGCATGAAGAAAAAAGGGCAGCACAGCTGATCGGGACAAAGACAAAGGCTGACAGTGTTCTGTTTGCAGGCTACTCCAGCAGCACAATAGAAGACAGGACAATAGGACTCTTTTGACCCCGTAGTGTGGTGAGGTTTCCCTGGTTTCAGAGAGGCGCTATTGTCTGGAGAGCTGGTGCACCCTCATTTAGACAATGGAGAACTTAAACTGATGTAAGTAGGACTCGGCATTATGTGATAGCATGAGGTTCATATTCATTTAATGCAATTTGTTTATTAAACTCATGCCACATTATTAATGAGACATCTTATTGATTTGACATAAAGCGCGATTGTGCATCAGAAACTTTCCCCCGGCTAAGCATTTCACGTTTTCCCACAAGAATTCACAATCTGGATTACATGCGTGTCTAAAACATCCACAAGCAAAACTATAAAAGTGTTTTACTGGCTCACCAGTTTTTGGAGCCAACTATGATTTTGTTTCTGTGGTGCTTTCCCTAAAAAAAAAGCACTTGGCCCACTTGAGTTAAGAGTACATTCTGCTTTGTGCAGAGCACTGCTGTTTTTTTTATGAATGGCAAAGTGAGAACAGAGGATTTCAGATCAATGAACGGTGAACAAAGCTCGCTGAGGACTTGTAGCAGGACTGTAGTCTGCTCTAATGACTGATGCATGAGCTTAATGTTACATTTCTCTCTTATTTTGCCGTTATTTCACAAATTCTCGTCCAGATTCTTCTTGTTGATGCGTTTGCATGAACGTTCGCTGCTAATTCTCAGAGTGACTCAAAACACTCAGCAGATTACGAGCTCACTCGTGGCAGCAAAATGTTTGGCTGGATTAGGGCATCACATGAAGCCCCGGTTCAAAGCCCAGCAGCGTTAGGATTAGGACAGGTGGAAATGAGTCTGCAGCACAGCGTGCTCGCTCTGTGAAGCAGCTTCATGCAAACTACCCGTCAGGTAGAACAAAGACAATATAAATCTTTTTTTTAAGAGTTTAAGTGGATGAGGTTCACTTTTCACTCCAGGTTGGATAAGTGGATCTGGCACTGGAGTTTGACGATTGGATGAAATCCAGCAGCAGTCAATCTATCAAGCCCTCCGGCCAGCCAGTCCCTAATTGGAACACAATGAACACTGCAGAGGATGTTCTTTCTATTTGTGTACCGAGATGCGTCAGTCGAGCCGCGTTTATTAAGTTCAAAATGGGAATGAGGAGCGTAATCTTTTAAATTCTGGTCGAATAAACGTAAATCATATTACACCCGAAGCACACGAGTATAAAAGAAGTCTAAACTTCTAATCCTAAAAGAATAGTTCAGCATTCTAGTAAATATGCTTCTTTCTTTCTTAGCAGAAAGTCTGCAAGCGGGAGGAAACAGCTGTCCACAGTAAACATAAAAAATCTGCCTACAAGCACCTAAAAACAAGATAAAGGACTCCAGGAGGTCACTACACCTGGCCAAGAAATAGTCTGGCACATAACACAGTGTGTCTAACAGCATTATGTATTATAATTACTGTATATATTTGTTTAATCTTCACAAAACTCTGGACTCCAGGGAGTCATTGCACTAAGCCAGGGGTGCATACAAGGGGGAAAGGTAAGGCCCAGGACTGACAGGGGCCCCCAAAAAATAGGGGGCCTCATTTGATTTTTTTGTCATGGGGCCCAAAATCCCTGGCGGTGCCCCTGCACCAGGCTAACAGTTTTCACCTGCTTCCATTCTTTATGCTAAGCTAAGCTAACTGCCTCCTAGCTGCACTGTAGCTTCATATTTATTAGATGATGAGAATGTACCATTAATTTCTTATTCAATAAAATAAGGCTTCAGGAGGAAACCATCTGTTGTGCCGGGGATGTGAAATGAAATCTCCACCGCTCCGTCTCTAACCACAGGCTTCATATGACAAATGCATGCATGGCCATTCAAATGTACAATTCCCGTTTTGTTCCCTTTGTGCTACGTGAAGTTTACCTGTAGCCTACTTTCTGCAGTCGGCCTCGTCCTCTGTTCCCCTGACAGAGCGACTACAAAGCCGCAGCATGTGAAACCTGCGAGGCTTTTTGTCCCGTCTCGCTTTCACCAAACAACGCATCAAGGTTAAGGACAATGGCCTCTGGGTTCCCAGGGCAGTGCGGGGGGCATTAGTGCTGGGATAAGTTAACCACCACCGCCAAGTGCTGATGCTTTATGATAAGGACACACAGGGTTGCAGGCGGAGGGCACAATGGAGGTCTTTGTGGGCCGAGGAAAGCTGTGTAATTTGTCGAGTTTGTCGAGCTTCTCTCGCACTTATCTCACTCCGTTGCACCTTAGGGGTCAAGGACGAGTAATAAAACCTGACTAAATTTAGGGTTTCTCTAAATGTATTAGCCGAGGTATTGTTTACCGCCACCGGCACCGCTGCCGCCGTCGCAGATGTGAAACCCGAGATCATTTTGAAAGCACAACATGGAAACTGAGTGCTCCAAACCTCCAGGATCCCTCTTTTGTTTGCACTCACTCATATTATCCAAATAGCAACTCATTTATCAGGTCATTTAACTCGGACAGGCCGTGTAGCTGGAGGTTGAACCCTTACCTTTGGCTTGAGAGGGAAAGCACACAGTATTCATATTTGGATTACACAAAATAACTGGAACAGCCACATTAGTCACTGCAAACCCTTTGTTGGTTAATATGGGACGTGAGGGACGTTCACGATCATTGCAACATCTCTCAGATGGGAGGTTGTCTGAAAACTTTTCTAAATAATTACATGTGCGCGAGCATTCCTGTCGTGTGATGTGACGGCTGTTTGGAGTTTCAGGTGATTAAGAATCAAGAGTGCGTGGCCACGTGATAACAAGCTGTGTGAGGTGAAGCATGTTCTGGTCTGTCTGTCGACATGCACAATTGACTTCCTAAGTCACCCCAACAATGGCAACAGAACATACAAAATACCTCTGTGCGTGTGTGTGTGTGTGCGTGTGTGTGTGTGTGTGTGTGTGTGTGTGTGCGTGCGTGTGTGTGTGTGTGTGTGTGTGTGTGTGTGTGTGTGTGTGTGTGTGTGTGTGTGTGTGTGTAGTTCAGCGCACTCAGGGTTTAATTGCAGCGCTATAATCCTTGTAAAAACACAACTGGCTCAGTGTTTGTTTAATGTGTGATTCAGTGGAATGAGGTTTTTTTCAGCACTGTAACTCTTTTTTGATGGGTTTTAAATAAAATTAACATTTTGTTACCATTTGGTGCATAGTCGCTGGATCAGTAGCGACCTGTGGCGTCATTTTTTAAAATAAAATATACATTTTACCCAAAGTCTGAATGTCTATGAACTTACGTTTTACTGTAACAAGTAGTTATATGCAACAAACAGACACTCCAGGCTTCATTTTCATGTCAGCTCTTTTCCAAAAATTCTAATTTTCGGTAAGGCCTGATTAAAGTTGGGAACAAATAGATAGTGTTGGTGAGGAGGGACGCTGCCTGCTGCACCCACTGTGTGTTTTCCATGAGTCAGAGTGGGCGTCATCCGGGCACCGGTATGCCAACGTCCATAAGCTCTCTCCATCTGTCACCAGCGTCCTCCTGCTAACAGGCAGCTTTCGTTTATTTTGGGGATTTTTTCAACAAAATACAACGATTACATCACATTACACACAGTTTTATTTATTTATCTGAAAGCACTTTCTGAGGAATTTACCAATGTTATGTTCGCATGCCGTGAGTGGAAGAATGTTTTTTTTATTTTAAAGCACTTACAAATATACATAGTTTACTTTTTTCTTAAAGGTCCAGTGCGTAGCATTTAATGCCACCTAGTGGTAGTGTTGCAGATCGCAACCGAATGAATACTCTTACATCGTTTAGGCACGTAGGAAAAACTGTGGCTGTGAAATTCACATAAAAAGCAAAAGGTCAAATCTAGATCAGTGTTCACTGTAGAAAAATGTCATTTCAACAATCTCTGTAGATGTAAAGGGTTCATTTTAAGGCAACGCAAACACAACGATTCACGTTTTCAGGTGTTTTTACACTAATGGAAACACATGTATGAATATTAGATTCACTCCCTGCCAGTAGATATTCCTAAATGTTACACACCGGACCTTTAAAGAAAGTAGCAGAGACAATAAAACTTTACTTTGCTAAAAAAAAGGTAGTTGTGCAGCATTTTTATTTCTTTAAATTCTTCTCAGACTTTGTACTTTATCTTCCCAGACTTGCTGATGACGCAGATATGCTGAAAGAAGAAGAAGAAGATGTTGGAGAACTAAGAATTAGTTTCTAAAAGTTTGCATCTGACAACGGCAAACGCTGTGGAAAATTCCAGCGTGCCTCAATATGCCGTAAACAGCATGAAAAGATGAGGGATGCAGTCATTTGAAAGCTGGGAAGGTAATCTGCAAAGATATGACACGTTCATTAATCTAAGTTTGGGCCGTCCCAGGGGTTCAACTCATATTTCCTCTGTAGGATAAGGACAGATAAGAGGGGAAGCTTTAACTCTGCCTGATAATGGGATCCTAACCTCAACATTCCACAGGTCAGCCTCTTTTCAAACTTTCGTAATGAATACCACCCCCCTCAAACATGCATTACAGACACACACACACACATTCGCACAGTACATACAGTACATACCCGCATGAACACACACACGCAGCAATGGGAGTCGATCTAGGCTTAGTGTTTCACATGAGTCAGAGGTAAATCTGAGGCCACGTCTTTACAGATATAAAAATGACAAAGTTCACATAAGTTTACACTTACTAATTCCAGACTGAGAAGTCTGACTCGGGAATATAAGATGTCAGGGGTTGCGACTAAAACAAACAGAGGATAGTTTGCACTCCTGACTCGAAGCTTGTAGAGGATTACTCTCAGACAGAAAAGCTAGACGTGTTTTACAGATGCAAAATGGGGTTGATTTCTCTTGGATGGTGGAAAAATGCAATCATCACGTAATCGTGATGCCAAAAATCATCTTATGACTGGGCCAAGAGATGAGTCAGACAACACCAAACAAGTCAAAATAACAAAAAACTTGATGTGCAAATTGATCGAGGAAAGACAAACCTCACAAACACACACAGTACATGCATAAGTGATTTAAGTTGCTTTGCATCCATGTCAAGTCTCCTCAGGCAGGGAGGATACCTGTCGGACGAGTTTAGGTTTCAAGGAGAGGAGTGCATCTCTTTGATTTGTGGTGTTTACCCCCCTTCTGTCTCTTTCATGTCTTTCTCCTAGCTCTTCAAAAGGTCATGGGCCGTGCGCGTCAATATGTGCAGACTCAGGACTTACGTTCAGGTCACGGAAGTACTCGTTGTAGTCCAAGGCGTAACCCACAACGAAGTGGTTGGGGATTTCGAATCCAACGTCTATCAGAGCAGACACGAGACAAGAGTTACATGATGTGAGTAAATTCTGATTTTTAATTTGAGGAATCCAAGATTTTCATGTTTATCAATGCTTTAGACTGACAGACTTCTTTCAGCTTTCCTTGGGATATTGAATGTAGCAATCTGTGTCCAAATGGACATTCTGAAGCTGTGATTTGAGCTATTATTGCCATTCAAAGAGGAAGCGGTGCATGGAGATGTGGTGGGACCAATAAACAGAGACTACCACGGCTGACTGACAGGTTTGGACGCCCATCAATCAAGAAAACCCATCGTAAAAACTTACAGCTCCTAAATGGAGAAAGACGTTTGTAATGTTAAGCACCAAATTCTAAATACAAAAGAGAAAAGTTTTATTTTCTGAGATGCAGCTGAAACTGAATATGGGAACTTGCAGTTATGTGGTACACTATGTGTCTTAACCATTAAGCTGCCATGACATGACCCAAAATTGCTACTTTCTGAATGGCGTTCAACAGAGTTTCACTTTTTTTTTTGCAGCTACAGCAGCAAGTATCAGCAAAAACATCTCAAAGTGCTAAACCTGCTAAGCAACTGCTTTGAGAAACATGCATCTGATTCACTGTAACTGACTTTAAGATGATTAAACCTGTATAATCTAATAAGGTGAGAACAATAAACGATATTAAAACCAGGGGTACTTACAGTCTGTCAGACTTTCGGCCATGTTAGGGACCCTCTTCACCAACAGTCTGAAACACATGGAATGTAGAGTTACAGTGCAATACCACAGCAGCCGACCGTGATCTCAAGTATTGAAGCACTATAATTTTCTGTCTTAATTTTAAACAATCCAAACAAAGGACTTACAGTCGACAGAACATTTGGTTAAAGAGGAGACAAACATTCAAACTTTCCGTGATCTTGGGTTGCACAGGAACAGCCCACGGACACGACACAGTAACTGTAGACAAGTGATATTTTCCCCTCGCGCTCGTCACACGCTTGGCATTTCCGCCGAAAAAGAAAAAAATGGGCTCACCCCGCGACCTTGACCATCTTGGGTTCAAAGGTCTCCACATGCTTCAGAAGGGCCTTCATGGTCTTTCCTGTGTCGACGATGGCCTTAGGGAAGGGAAGAGCAAAGGGAAGGTGGTGAGGAGGGATGTTTGAGTGCAGATCACTGGATCGTAACTTCATATTTTTAACCTATATCATCATATTAACAAAGAACTAATGAGCGCATGAACTACACACGATCCCTTCTATAGTTTCTCAGAGTAAACAAATCACATTGTGCTTTACTGGGCTTGAGTTACAACTGAAACGTGAGAGTTTGCTTTTCTTTTTGTCCTTTTGTAGACCCAAAAAAACAAACAAAAAAACACTCCGACAATGGCCTCTCAATCAACATGACACTAAAAGAAGTGCACGACATCAAACAGGCTGGAAACTTGAAAGACTGGCTCGATGGGATTAATTCATTAGCGTCGCACCTGAGACTCACCTCGACAATGAGCACGCACTTTGGAACATGCAAAAGAAGAAAAGAACATTAGTCAAAAAAACAAAGGCTTCGGTTGTCTGAGTGAAATTTTTACAGTTCTTACAGACGGTATCTATAGCAACAACGTTGGCAGCATCTTTCGGCGCCTTAACAACAACCGACACAGACAACTCATTCTCTCCTGCACGAGTGACGAACATCTGTGTGTCTACAGTGAGCAAAACTCGCTTCTGAGTGTCCGGGGTGTTGCAAGCGTTTCAAATGACTCCTTGTTCCCTTTGGCCCGGGTGTATGGGGCTCTTTGTGAGCCCGGTATTGGAGAGTATCTATGGCTCGGGGAGAGAGATCGGAGAGAATGCAAGCAGCGGGCCAATGTTCTCTGCAGTCTACACCTGTAAACACTGTTCCACAGCACGGAGGGAAAGTCATGTAAAGACTCCAAACATAACTAACCTGTCCTGCTGCATGCATGCACACTGTGAACACGCTGTACGGCCAACTATGCAGTGGCAATTATTCGACGGCGTATGGCATCATTGTTCGGGAATTTATAGTTCTCATCTGATCCCTGGATCACGAGTTCAGCGTGACTGCGGTTCAGTCAATCAGTCCTCGCTCTGGCAAAAACATTTGGTGATAATCAATCATTGCTAGTAAATGTAGGCGCCGACCAAAGCTAAATTAAAACTTAACAACTGTGATTAGTGTAATAACACTTGGGGATTAAATTCACAGTGACACAGGGTTACTCTGTGTCCATGCTGCCATTATATTGCCATTATCATTAAGTGTCACACTTATAAACTGTGACTCTGATGAACATATATGAGACTTTGTGGGAGGTTTGATATTCCCACAGGACTGTAACAAGACTTTTAATGATTCATGTTTTCTGTGCAAGGTGGTGGTCAGCCTTTTTCGGTTTTTTACTCCCCGCTGACCTTTACACCCGCAGCAAAATGCATCTCAGCCAGAGAGCACATTCTGGCATCCGAGTCGAGGGGGGGAATGCGTACATCAGTCTTTTTTCTCCCGAGCGAACGTGTGTGGGCATATTTGCACAGCCATTCACATGAGAAAGTGCAGCGTCTGTCGTACGCCTATCTCGGAGAATAATGTAGTGAGAGCAGGTCATTCCTCATGATCCCGTGTGCTCTGCAGAGTACAGAACAGTCAGTAAATCTGGAATATAAGGCCGGTTGTGAGGAGAAAGCAAAGGAAACAGATTTGAAACAATGATGCCTGTTAATAGAGAACCAAACATACATCTGTGTTTTATTAGATTAGCTCAATATTCAGTGTATCCTCACTAGAAAACCTCCTGAGGGTTTAACAGACAGCTCCCTCTTGAGGCTCGGTTAGTTTCTCTCAGACAAAGAGTTCATCCTCGTTGACATAATATCCAAAGTGGGAAACATATTTACCTTCCCACGCAGGAAAGACAGATCCCGGCTTCCTATGATGTGCAGCTCCTCTGTGGATTGGTCATTCTGTGGGAGGAGAAAATGGAAAGATGATGTGCTTTTGTTTCTGCATCGTCGCTGATTCCTTTCCTAATCAACAGAGACTGTTCATACGAGATCAAGACTTATTACAGTAAACGCTCTGTCAGATGAGGAAATAGTGTTTCTCATTGATTTGGCTGCACCGCACGGCACTGAAAGAACCGTCTGCAGCATTAATGCCAGACGGAAGCACAAAGACTTTTTTTTTTTTACACAATAACCATGAATGAAGAATATTTAACATAAACAAAGACAGGCTCTCTCTGTCCCCGAAGCACAGGGCGAAGCTTTGAAGAGCGACGGCTTTGAAGTTTGACTCAGCTCAGGCTGCAGATGCATCACTCGGATAAGAGGAGCCAGTGACATGGAGCAAATCCCGGCCCTGGGGGCAGGTCACATGACTCCATCATGACCCGTGAGACTGACTAACAGCATCATCGCTCACACACTGTGCTCTGGTGGCTGCCAGAGACTGCTGCTCGCCACCATGTTGTTTGTTGACATGGAAATGTAATTATGTTAATAAGATCGAGGCCTCGTTACAATTTATGTTCATTTATTTTCATGTATTTATCAGTATACCAATTCAACATGTACTTTTTAAGCTGATAACAGTCATATTTAGCTCTGTTTATATGACATTTTAAGGAAATTTATACAGAATGAAGAAGTATTTTATATAACAGTAAAACACTGTAATATTTAAAGGCAAAAACTTTATTTTCCTTTCAATTATATAACAAAACAGAGTTTCTTTTGATGGAAAAAATGTTTTTATACATATTTATACGGTTAAACGTGAAATCAACAGTACTAATATCCTTTTACCGTAATATTAGAAAGAATTATACCGTATTAAACTTCTGGAAACAAGTTTGTTTTTTTTACTGTAAAAAAAGCTGTTCTTTTATTTTTTGACAGTGTACAGTAAAGCATGTCATATTTCATGGCAAAACCTTTATTTTATACAGAATGTATACAGTATTTTTAGGTTAATTATATGGCAAAACAGTGCTTTTGATTTTAAAAAACAAGTTGTATTTATGCGGTGCAACCTTAAACATTAAATCAACAGTACTAATATTCTTTTACGTAATATTAGAAAAAAGTTATACCGCGTTTATTACGGTAAAATTCTGTAACCACCACACTGCATCATATAAACAGCTGTGTGTTGTCTTCCTGTCCTCACAGGGACAAATAAAGTTGTATTGAAATGACTTTAACACACTGTTAATAATAATCATGTAGCTCCCTGCAGGTGTTTTTTGATTATTTTGTCTTATTAAACAGTAGAAATCTTATTATTTGATCTACTGTCTTGTTTTTTGCCTTTAAGAAAAGCCCTGTCTCTACAACATGACCTCGGTGTGGCCTAACTGATCCAGCAAAACAAAAAAAAACAGGAACAGGAACAGTGAATCCTCCTCCTGTGCTGGAATGTGACCACATGCAGTCACATGTAAATCACAACATATCGGCTGTACTACAGAATAATAAGATTATTTTGAAGTGACATCATTGTAAACATGACATTCACATTCATTCCTCGGTCTATATATTCCAGGTGTTAGACAGTGTCATCAGCTGTTTCTCTTGGCACCAACTAGCAGTCTGGTGTTTTCCTGACCTGAGCTCTGCAGTCACACCTGCCTGAATCCTCACTAAACATGAACAACAGTGACATCTGGTGGCAAAGGTCAGACACAATAGTGATGTGGATAATATGTAGGGCTGTAACTAAGGATTGTTTAGATTAGGGATGAATCTGTCGTTTGTTTTGTCTCTAAAAATGTCCAGAAATAGTTCCAAGGGTCCAATTTCACATCCTCAAATCGCTTGCATGTGTCCATCCAACAGCCCCAAACACAAAGATATTCAGTTCACCATGATGTAAGACTGAGGAAGGCAGGAAATCCTCACACTCAAGGAGCTGAAACCAAATCATATTTGGCATTTTCACCCAATAAACGATTCAAACAATTTATCAATTCTCAAAATGCTGTTACATTTCTGTCGATTGACCATTTAAATTAAGTCAGGACTATGTAACTGTATCATACAAACAAATTATCAGAGAACCAACGACCAATAACCAACCAGTAAGTGACCAGCATCTTAAACACTTGGGACATCGAGGTGCCACATCAGGCACAGCTCACCTACCAGGTAGCTCTTCAGACGGATGAACTCCACTCTGGTCTCCAGGTACTTGTTGGAGTTGCGTCCGAGGATCTTGATGAACTCCACCAGGTCTGCGCAGAACTTGTAGCCTCCCTTCAGGACGCACAGCACCATGATGTTGTTGTCCCCAAAGTCGTCCATGATGTAACGGGCCAGACGCTCTATCCTGCGGGGGAGGAATCACACCGAGATACATGAGCAAGAAATGATGTTTACAGGTGTGTTTGTTATTGTATTCTTTTTACCTGTTCATGATTACCCCATGTGGAATGTAAACGCTCTCTATGTCTTCGTGGTAGTGTTCAGGGTACGTGAACAGGTCCAGACTGTATCCTGGCCACTCGTCTTTAATCTAGGACAGACAGTAAGATTTAGGAATGGAAGTGCAGCACTGGTAAGTCTTCAGACTGCCACATGTGAAGCCCTGTTTCTTTTCTTTGCATAATAATGAGAAAGACTGCTGTAGGTAGACACGTTGATACATTTTAAATCCTGGGAATCTTAAAAAAAATAAAATTCAAAGCGTCTGACGACAGAATTTAAACAGAAATGTTGATTTTTAGCCTTAAAAGTATCTACAAATGCTTCAGATTAAAACACGACTCAACAAATTAAAGAGGGAACTACTGATTATGTGTCTTAACTTCAAGGCAAACGTCTTCTTACAACTAATAACTGAAAAATAATCATTTTCTGCTTATGTTCATTGTTCATTTTCTAAAAATGTGACCTAAATCTCTGACTTAAAATATTGTGTCCAAGTGATCTTTGTGTTGAACGTACCACGATTCCTCGTTTCATCCCTCCGTTGTCCATCTGTAGAGGTGTTGACAGGGTGAAAACAGACAATCAGGATAGGACACAGGCAGCAGTGACCTTCACACAGTTAACTGAACACACACTACAGGGGAAAAAGCAGCACAAGCAGAGGAGAAGCTACTTTAAAGTTTAGGTTGTGTATCTAGGAGGAAGCACTTCCTGCATCTCAGTCTATTCATTCAAACCTTAACGTTACTTTCTGCCTGTGCATGTTCACTGCTGAGCAACATTTCTAATCCAGCTTACAGCTGACTTACCGTTTTTGTTGTTGTAGCCTTCTTTTCTAACAAATCCAGAGAGAGACAGAAAAGACCCTAAAGGACATCCGGAGACGTCTGGTCCAGCCGCGTGTGCTGTGGGATCATGCCTGAGTCATTTGCGTTGAAAAAAAAGGACAGCGTTGTTCCGGCCGTGGTGAATTACGCCGGATAATCAGCTTCATGTGATGCCATGCTGGCCCCATCACAAGAGGCTGAAGCAGAGTGGACAGAAAGAAATGAACTCCAGTTCAGATTTGATGCAGTGATGTTTATTGAGCGTGAATGAAATTGATTTCCACACGGGGAGGTTACACAAGGACAAACACGTAGAGACAGAGTTCAATCTTCGTGTTTGAGTTTAAGGAAGCAGCCTGAGCGTTACTATGGTAACAGAGGAGTCAGATAACAATGTGGGACCACTAAAGGTGAACATATCGAACTTATACTGTGGGTGCATTGAGTAGGAGCGTTGTTAGAGAGCCAGAGAGGACAGCTTCTTCAGCACTGAGAAAAATTCTTCATTCTCCTCGATCAAGCTTCAATAAACCTTTCAACAGACTCCCGTGCACTCGCTCTACTACCTAAGCCACTGATGAATACAACTGCGAATGGATTCTCTTTGTAAGGCAGGAATAAAAGAACAAACAAAGAAATAATTGTTTGTAACTATCTGAAGCTAAAACATTTACGTCATTAAAGTAAAAGAAGATCCACTCACAAAATCATTTAAATACAGATGTTCCCTTAAAATTACATCATGTTTTAGAGCAAGGGTCTTCAACCTTTTTCAGCCCTGAACTCTGGCCTATGATAACTTTTATATTTACTTTATTCAGCTTTTATTTCACCTTATTAACATATTTATATACTGGGTTATTAGCCTGTATGTGTTTATGATTGATAAAATGTCCATGCATATTTATTGTTGGTTATTAGATGCCAAGAGCTGTGGACACGTCCACTGATTCATCCAACAGCTGTTTTATCTGCAGCCTCACGTTCACCATTATTTTGGTGAACATTGTCAGTTATTATGAACTGGTAGACCCCCCTGCAGTATCTCTGCGGACCCTCTTGGTGTTGTGGACCCCTGGTTGAAGACCCCTGTTCTAGAGAGAGTGATGATTATAAAGAAAGAAAGAAATCCACAGTCATACGGCTTAACAACTGGCCAGACTGACGTTAAATTTGTGATGAATTTTACGGTCCCCAGGAGGTAAAAGTGTGATTAATTTATTGCCAAATTTACGTCAAAGCTTCTAATTTTCATCGTGTGCAGTTCACTGAAGTTCAGGGTCTCAGTTTTGTTTCATTATTCATATGAGAGAGCAGGAGAATACATAAATACATTGTTTTATTTAACTCAAGCTCGCGTGATATCTGAATTAATGCAGACGGTCTAGAGAGACGCAGTACAGAAGATCCGATCAAAGAAGTTTTTATGTCCTAATTATTGGATATGTAGATGGTCTTGAACCTCTCGAAGAGTTTGATGTCATTCTCCAGCTTCTTCATCGCCACTTCCAGGCGATCCTTTTGGGACCTCTTGGACATGTTGTCAATGACGAACGAGAGGCCCTGGTACTCGCGGTGCAGCTCATCCCAGTTCTTCTTCAGGGTCTGGAGAGAGAAGCAGAGAGAGTCGGCTTTATCAGAGGACTAAGAGCTGCTATAGCAGTTCAGAAATACATAAAAGTGTTGGACGTTTTCTGAGAGGTGATTCAACACCTCTGATTTTAGTGTGTGATCAGCTGTGACGCAATTTTTATCCTGATTCATTAGGACTGAATAAAAATAGTGCTCCTTCGGTTGTTCCAGATGTCTGTGTGTTCCCCGGCTCCGGCTGTTTCGGGGAACGAGCTGTCACTGTGCAGCGATGTGTTCGAGTACCTGCAGGATGACTTGCCGCTTCTCGTCAGACAGGTGATTCATGGCTCCCCGCTCCCTCTGTTCTCTCACAAAGTTGTCATACTCCTCCTGAGCTCGCCGCTCTTCCTCATTGCGCTGCTGCAGGTAGTCGGGTACTTCACCGTAATGCTGCGAATAGAAACAGGAGACTTTAGACAACGTGTTCACTAAAAGAGAGATCAATAAAGAGGGTGCGCTACATACCATCTTTTTGAGTTAACAAACAATATCAAATGATTCTTTGTGTACCTTTTTCTTGATGTACTTCGGGACAAGTCCTGAATTCTCGAGTAGCTGCTTGTGTCCCTTGCTGGTGTCCACGTAGGTAGGCTGGGGCTTCATTGGCAAAGCTGTGGCCGTCTTTATAAAGTCTCTCTTGGTGTGAATGCCCATGGGCGGGTTGTCTGTCCTCGCAGGAACTGGCGGTTTCCTCACAGTGTCGGCGCTACGAGCCTTTTTCGTACACTCTGTCTCTGAAAGAAGATATAAAAAATAAAAGGTCAAAGGTCACAGCTCAAGGATACAACACAGTGTTTTCACACAGAACTCACTTTCAGGTAGCTTGGGCTCTTTCGAATGCTTCTTCAGGTATTTGTCGGGGGACGGCAACTCGACTTTAGCTGGTCCCATCGTCCTCATGTCGTCCTTTACTGACCTTCTCTCATGGATGACTATGGGCCTGTACTTGGACACATACCTGCAGAAACAGCACATTGGAGAAAAAAGTCATTATGAATAAAATAACACACGATTACATGACAAAATTAGATTTTGTATGAAAATACAATACGCTTTAAACAGGCAATGACAATAAAAATGTTTCTTTTTGCTTTTAATTTCAATTTATTTCTTAAAAAAGTTAAAATATTAGACTATTAACTAGATATTATTGAATTTAATGCTGTCAAATTTCAAAACTAAACCAAACTAGAGGTCGTCAACAATTGTTTTTACTACTATTTTTAAAGTGCTATTCATTATATGTTATTATATTTTTAAGTTTAACAAGCCCTAGCTCTGTAGTTAGCCTTTAAACAGGCAATAACAATAAAAATGTTTATTTTTTTACTTTCAATTCCTATTTATCTTTACAAAAATATTAAATATTAGACTATTAACTAGATATTATTGAATTTTAATTCATATGGCGTCAAATTTTTCGGCCAAATTTTAAAACTAAACCAAACTAGATGTCGTCAACAATTATTTTAACTAGTTATTTTTTAAGTACTATTAATATGTTATTTTATATTTAACTTTAACAAGCCCTGGCTCTGTAGTTAGCCTTTAAACAGGCAACCACAATAAAAATGTTTATTTTTTTACTTTTAATTCCTATTTATTTACAAAAAAATATCAAATATTAGACTATTAACTAGATATTATTTAGTTGGTGATGTGGTGTCAAATTTGGGGCCTAATTTTAACCAAACTAGAGGTCAACAATTGTTTTAACTACTATTTTCTAAGTACTATTCATTATATGTTATTATATATTTAACTTTAACAAGCCCTGGCTCTCTAGTTAGCCTCTAACTAACCAGTCTCTGCCTAAAAACTAGTTAACTTAAGTCAATGTAACGTTACCTTGATGTTTTCTGAGTCTGCGCCTCCTCCCTCGGAATGAGGTTGTAGACGCTTTCTGGCGGATGAACAACATGAGACATTTTTGAAGGATTTCTTCTTTTTAATTATTAAAAAAAGACTAAAACAAAGACAAAACTTTCAGTTTTTTAGCTGCGAGCTAACTGACGTCAGCGCGATTTGTTTGACAACAAACCAGGCCCGGCGGGTTGCTAGGCAACTGCGGGAGCAAAGTGTTACATTCAGGGACAGTTGTAAAAAAGTAAATCTGAGGTGTATCTGAGCGGCTTACCTGTAAAACACACAGACTTTATCTTGGTTTATAACACCTATTTAATATATACAACTCAATTTATTAATCCAAATAAAAAACATCTTTATTTCATTCCGCTACGTCACACACTAACTATGTGTTTCTTGATTGATTTATTTACAAACCATGAGCCACCCCAAAAAACAAAAGTGTAAGATTATATTTTCTATTATTCTTGATGTATTTAATCGTATGTATTTGCATAAAAGTGGCTATTTCTATATAAACGCGAGTCCTGTAAACTTTCATAACACTGGAGTACAATGTTCCGGGCAGTACGTGAATGCAGCATGTAAGCTGGTTATTTCTAGCAGATTCCGCGATGCGAAATAAGTTTGATGTATTTACGTATTAGCGCTTATATGTCGTTAAATAAGTACGCAGATTGTTGTATTACACAGTAATCATATACAAATTAAATATGAGATGTTTTTTTCGACGTAAACACCCGCCTTGACACGGAAGAGTCGTCTTTATTGTCATTTTTGTCCCTCGGTGCTGGCCGTAGTTGTTTGTGTTGCTGCAGCGTGCAGCGTGCAGCGCAGAGTTTGTACTTTGCACGTCAAAACAAACCATATAATAATCACAGAGTCTACTAAAAGCACATGATCGTATCTGAAGTGCGGGAATACAACATTTCACGTGAGTGTCTGGCTCCTTATTACACGCGGGGACTACTGTCCTGGCTGCAGGACACGTGTCAGTTTATCTTGAAGCTAGATAATAAACATACCAATGCATTAAATGTCTTCTTTATCACTGCTACAGGAGAGAAGCCTGTCACCTGACTCCTCAATGGGTTTATTGAATGCACTCAGAGCTGTCAGATGTCCCCTCTCAACATCCAAATCATGGCTGTGCACCAAAGCCTCTCTGCTGGGGGACAAGAACATCCTGCTCATGGGCCTTCCTGGTGCAGGGAAGACCACAGTGGGTAGGATAGTGGCCCACAGGCTGGGACTGCCCGCCGTGGACGTGGACGACGACGTCTTGGAGACGGCGTGGAAGATGCCCGTGGCTGCAAAGCTCGTGGAGGTCGGCGGGGAGCGTTTCCTGGAGGAAGAAGGTCAGGCTCTGTGTAACTTCTCCTCCACCGGGTGTGTCGTCTCCCTCACAGGCTCCAACCCTCTCCACGACGCAGCCATGCAGCACGTCAAAGAGTCCGGCTTGGTCGTCTACCTGGACGTGGACGGCGAGGACATCATCCGGAGGCTGGCGAGAATGAAGGTGAACAGGATCGTGGGGCAGGAGGCCGGGGTGTCCATGAGGGACATCCTGCGCTACAGGAAGAGGTTTTACGAGAAGTGGCTCGACGTGCGGGTGCTGTGCGGGACGGGGGACACGGTGGAGGAAGTGGCGGAGAAGGTGGTGAAGGCTGTGGAGAGATATCAGAGCCACGCTGCAGAAACCTACGTCTCAACCCGGAGCGAAGGCGCGGGGTCGTCCAATCAGAAAACATACTTCAGTGACGTGGTAGTGGAGGGTCTGGCCACGGATGGAGGCCTCTATGTTCCTAAAAACAGCTTCCCACACTTAGATGCTCGTGAATGGCTGAGACTAGTCGACATGTCCTACCCAGAACGAGCGTTAGTCCTACTTGAAAAGTGTGTCCACCCGTTGGACGTCCCTGCTTTGGATCTCAGGACGATGATATTCAAAGCATACGGGTCCAACTTTTCCAGCGAGGCTGTGGCGCCTGTGAAACATCTCATCCACAATCAGTACGTCCTGGAGCTTTTCCACGGCCCCACCGCCTCATTCAAAGACCTCGCCTTGCAGTTGATGCCCCAGCTCTTCGCTCACTGCCTCCCGCCCATGTGCAACTACCTCGTTCTGGTAGCCACCTCCGGGGACACCGGGAGCGCCGTGCTGAGCGGCTTCAGCAGGCTCGGTGGCGCAGACGGACACAGGACCGGGGTGCTGGTGTTTTTCCCGGAGGAAGGCGTGAGCGAGATCCAGAAGCTTCAGATGACGAGCTGCGGGGAGAGCAACGCCAGGGCCGTCAGCGTCCTGTCGGACTTTGACTTCTGTCAGAGAAGCATAAAGAGGATGTTCGGAGAGTCTGGGCTCGCCGGGTACCTCGCTGTCGAGTATGGCACCGTCCTCAGCACTGCCAACTCCATCAACTGGGCACGGCTGTTGCCACAGGTGGGTTGATCGCTGAGTAGGCACATATTTATCTCTTTCCAGGCTGCGTAAAGGGAATTAAGTGAGACACAGGATCTCTGTGAAATATCTGTTACAGCTTTATTCGATAAAAAACCTCACGCTGATGTTTTCATGTGATTTTCTTATAGTTATGTTGAGTTTTCGTCTCCTCCTGCAGGTGGTGTACCACTCCTCAGCCTATCTGGATCTATGCAGAGACGGTGTTATCAAGTTCGGGGAGCCCGTTGATGTTTGCATCCCTACTGGTAACTTCGGCAACGCCATGTCAGCTGTGTACGCCAAGCAAATGGGCATCCCCATAAGAAAAGTCATCTGCGCGTCCAACCACAACCGCGTCGTCGCCGACTTCATCACAACGGGCGAGTACGACCTCCGTGGACGGCCCCTGATGCTCTCCAGCTCCCCGGCTATAGATATCCTAAAATCCTCCAACCTTGAGAGGTTTGTCCACCACGTCTCAGGCGGAGACGGACGCCTGGTCAAAGAGCTGTTCACACGTTTGGACACGCAGCAGCACTTCCAGGTTCCCGAGCATCTTCTCAGCAGGATACAGGAGGAAGCACTGGCCGGCTGGTGCTCCGAGGACGACTGCTTGGCCGCCATCCGGAGCGTTCACGTGCAGACGGGCTACGTCATGGACACACACACCGCCGTGGCTAAAGTGGTGGCTGACAGGCTGCAGGACGGCTCGTGCCCCGTGGTGCTTTGTTCCACCGCTCACTACGGGAAATTCGCCCCTGCTGTGTTCAAAGCCTTACAAATCCCAAATATCCCAGAGGATCCCGTCGAGCAGCTGAAGAAGCTCGAAGCGAAGGCGTCCGGACCCGAAACACACAGAGACATGATGAAATGCCTGCAGGAGAGAGGCAGCAAGGCACACAGAGTCTGTGAGGCAGAGTACAGCGTGCTGGTGGAAGAGGTGGAGAGCATGATACAGGACTCCTTCTTGAAAGTTCTGTAGGATGATTTGAGCTTTTCTACCTTTTTAAAATAAATCTTATTTTGAAAGGACGCCTCTCCTTGGTCATTTTTCCAATCTAAAACATTTACAGAGTGCAAGAAAAAAGGTAAAATCTTCCTAGAGAGGGCAAGAAATAAAAGAAAAATGATTAAATATTGATTCTGCAGCAGCGAGGAAGAAAAGAGAAATTCACTCTGATTATTCTGTAATCGAGCTCCGAACCTGTTCTCTAACTCGATTTAAAGTCTATTGATTATGCAGCGTTTCTTTACATCATTATCTCGAGCCCTCGGCCCACTAGATGGGGGTGGTGTTTACCTCTCGGCCGCCGCTGTGTGCTGTGAGCGTTCCAGTAACAGTGTATGAGTATGGCTGTAATGGGTGTTAATTACTGGCACAAGGTCAAATAAGCTGTGTGTGTAAGTCGGGGAGATAATCATCTTCCTGTAACTAATAAAGTGAACCGTGATCGTATGTTTCCAGCTTTTCCTTCAACTTTTAAGTCCTGCTGACGTGAAGCCGCGCGGTGGATCTCACAGCGTGACGTTCGAATGAAGCTAATGAATTGAGTTTCACGGCCCACTAATTGCCCCGGCGAAGCTCGAGCAGCTGCTGCGCTCCTTCTGCCGGGCGTCCGCCGACTCATTAAACCACATCGGTGATGATTATATTTTTATAATAAAAAAAACCTTTTGAGCCGCAGTGTGTTTCTGCCCTTTTCGGTTTCTGTCTTTAAAATGGCTGCTTTGTTCTGTTCTCTCGAGGATTAAAGGAAGAGTTTGACATTTGGTGAGGGGGTTTACTGGAAGTGGCTCAACTTTCAGATTTTTTTTTACTGGAATTGAGTCATTTCAGATCCTGTTTGGCAAACACAGTGAACTGTGTCACTGCTAGGAAGCTCCCATCTATGAAACTGTGACATTTACTACAGATTTCTGCTGAAATACGTCTTATTTCATGTCATTTAGCCTCTTATTTGATCATTGATTACAGATTAAAGTCTACAGTGTGTTTATAAGATGCAAACAAAACCTGACAAGACTACATCATTCTTTGCAAGACGTCTGTCAGAAAAAACATTGTGTAACACGGAGCCGGCCGGAGTGACAGAGGGTCATTTTTCCACACTTCCGACGTCACACCATCCATAACGAGAGAGTCCAGAAATGAATCCCGTCTCTGTGGCTATCAGTCGAGTCATTTAAATCCAGGTGCTGCCTCAGCAGCCGCGGGGAAGGAGGAGGAGGAGAGCGGAAGATAAGTTTCATAGATCTCCAGGATTGCTTATGACTGCAGTTGTTAAAATAGATGGAAAGTCAGGCCAGATTTGACAAAGCGCTCTGCAAAGCATGCCCTCTGATCTGGATCACTGTCTCTCCGCGTCTGCTGGAGTTGAGAGGAAGAGTGTCGCCTTCACTCTCTTAGTGTGTCTGTTAGACGTGCACCACAAAGCATGTGCACACCTGGACAACATGCGATTATTAAACATCTCACGAGCCTGGCTGCAGGAAGAGGCTCCCCCATTCAGCCACAAGAGCGTCAGTGACGGTGTTCCCCAACCTTAGCCAAGTGTTTGTAAGGAAGGCTTTCAGATCATGTGTCCTTCTAGAGGGAAGTTACAAGTAATATGTATAAGTGATACTATATGAGAGCTTCCCTGACCTGTTGGAGAAAGGTCAAACTGCAGATGAGGTGACAATCTGCAGGTCTGCAATGTGAAGCAGATTCTTCTATAACATAAAAACTGAAGACATGAACCTCTGTCATCAAAAAGGTCGGGAAGTACAGGTCCTGAAACTAACAGGACTCGTCCAAACCATAAAGAAGATAGTCCTGGACCAACAGCACACAACCATATGTAAACAGGTGTGTCTACAACCTTACATAGGACAGACTGTGAAAATACTCCATTACAAATGAAGTAAAGTAATAGTACACGTTGTTACGAGGAATTTTAAGGAAGAACCCTTGAATAAGGAAGACTGGATTCAAAGTATCAAAGATTAAGTTGAATTTATTATTCTTGTACAAGAAGGAGCGTTTAACAGTGCAGCACAGAGAAAAGGCTCCTCGAGGAGCTCTAACAGTTAGTTCTTATACATTTTTTAAAACGGGCTGTCTCAGACACCACCTTCACTGATGAGTCTGCTCAGCAATGATCATTATGTATCAAAATGACACTTCCCAGGCCTGTTTCTCATGTCCTTGTCTCTCCTGTCCTTGAACTACTGATCTACGATTATCTCTCCCTGCCATCCTCAGGAAACAAAGTCCAAATAAGGGAAGTGCACGAGACATGTGAAAGACAGGAAACACACATTATATGATCAAAACATCTGAACCCCAGTATCAATCTTAATTTTTAAACCACAAGTCCTGAAGTATTATCAGCAAAATGTCCTTAGAGTGTCACAAATGTCTCATATATTGCTGAGTAATGACCCCTGTTAGTGTTTTACCATTATATATTGTAATAGTGGATTATTAATATCGATGGATTGATGTCTAATGAGCATGTAGATGATCGAGGTGGGGCTGATCTGAACTACTTTATGTATTATTGAGTAGTTTGATGTACTCTCTAGTCCATAGTCAGACATATAAGGTGGAATATAAGGTGTAGGTGGAGTAAATGTGCATACAAAGAAGAACAAGAAGAAGAAGAAGAAGAAGAAGAACAGGAAGAAGAACAAGAAGAACAACAACAAGAAGAACAAGAAGAAGAACAAGAAGAAGAACAACAACAAGAAGAACAACAAGAAGAACAAGAAGAAGAACAACAAGAACAACATGAAGAACAAGAAGAAGAACAAGAAGAAGAACAACAAGAACAACATGAAGAACAACAAGAAGAACAAGAAGAAGAACAAGAAGAAGAACAACAAGAACAACATGAAGAACAACAAGAAGAACAAGAAGAAGAACAAGAAGAAGAAGAAGAAGAACAAGAAGAAGAACAACAAGAACAACAAGAACAAGAAGAAGAACAAGAAGAAGAACAACAAGAACAACATGAAGAACAACAAGAAGAACAAGAAGAAGAACAACAAGAAGAACAACAAGAAGAACAAGAAGAAGAACAAGAAGAAGAAGAACAACAAGAACAACAAGAACAACAAGAACAACAAGAAGAACAAGAAGAAGAAGAAGAACAAGAACAAGAACAACAAGAAGAACAAGAAGAAGAAGAACAACAACAAGAAGAACAACAAATAGAACAACAAGAAGAACAAGAAGAAGAAGAACAACAACAAGAAGAACAACAAATAGAACAAGAAGAAGAAGAAGAAGAAGAAGAAGAAGAAGAAGAAGAAGAAGAAGAAGAAGAAGAAGAAGAAGTGGGACAAAGGCCGACGGTTTCTGCACGAATAACCACAGATAAGAAACACAGCAGGCCTCACATTGGACAATCCACAGAAGTGTGTGTGAGGAATGGGTTCACCGTGCTGTATACCTGCAGCCGGCTCGGTTTTCTTGTCAGCGCACAGGCAGATTGCGGCCTCTGTGGTTTGAAGTGATGCATTGCTCTTGACAGAATCAAAGACCTGTGCCGTGACGCTATTGGTCAAACAGATAAAGAGAAAGAGAGGAAGCTTCTGAGGCACGTCAGGATCAATTACGACAGCCCCGTGACTGAACTTTAGTGTGTTTCCATGCTTACGGGATGACAGGTCACTTTTCTGCCACGCGTGAGTGTTACGTAACGCGCGGTCACAGACTGTAGGCTTCTACCTACCAACTCTGTGCTGGTTCTTTCTCCTTTAACTGCATTGGCCCTATTAATCAAGCTGCTTGGCAGGTGAATGTGAGGAATGGGTGGGTAAGTGTGTGAAGGCGGGAGGAGGGGGTAGTGTGCAAGTTCATGTACGTGTGAGTGTGTGTGTGTGTGAGTGTGTGTGTGTGTGTGTGTGTGTGTGTGTGTGTGTGTGTGTGTGTGTGTGTGTGTGTGTGTGTGTGTGTGTGTGTGTGGTGAAGGGAAAGAGAGAGCCAGCTGTTGCTCAGCACCTAGTGGCCCACGGCTCGCTGAGCAAGGATAATTGCAGGTACCAGCCTGTTCCCATCTCCTTAATGTGAACCTGCGGCATAATGGAAACCGCTCTTTCACAGCGGAGGGAAATAGATAGAGGGAGGCGGAAATTAACGCATCGGAGGAGTTTGGAGAGAAGATCCGGTGAACCGGCTTGATTCGAGGCTCTGCTCCTGAGATCCCTGAACGCTGACGATGGTTTCTTTTCACAAAGTAAAACCGAGACACACTGAACAAAGGAAACGTCAGTTTATTTGTCTCAGTCTCATTATTCTCTCTAACATATACTTATTTTATTTTAAATATACTGTAATGCAGCTTCTTCGTTAAGACAGGATTTGGACGGGGTTCACATCCACCATATCTTCTTCTTCTTGCACTGGTATAATTCATGATAGTGTCACCACACAGACAAGTAAACAACTGCTCAACACACACACACGTTTAAATTTAAAAATGTCTTTGCATGTCATTGTTCACGGGTCCAGGTGTACAGCCAGGCACTTAGAAATCCTGAGGTACCCAAATGCAACCTCTTTACCACTTACAAATATGATCAGACAAGAAAAAGAAATGTTTTTCTCTGCAGGACTGTTTGAGATGAATCCTTTCAAATCTATTTTGGACTTATCTAATTCAGTATGTACGATGTTCCGTATGTATTTTTAACTGTAGTTCATCTCTAGGATACAAATATAAAACTTACAAGTTCTCAGAATTTATTGATCTATTTGGTTGATCTCATGTTTTAATAGAAAAATTAGATATGATACTTCTGCTGCTACGACTGAGGTCCCTGCCTCCTTGTATTTCTGATAACTAGTGCATGAAACTTCATTTTTCACTTTAGGTTTTGTTCCATTTGTATTAGTGTATTTATTTTTTTAATTGCACAATAATGAGTCAAAATATCTCCATTGATAAAATAAATTGCATCCTTGAACAAAGTCATTAGCGCTGGTGTCCCATGATGGTTTAAATAAATGTTATTTCTGAGGCCACAGAGCAGATAACTCTTCGGCTCCTTTGAGAAATGGTCACATTTAGAAATCTTGGCGTCAAACACTGGCACTAAACACACTCGCCCAACGCTGCTAAAATTCTGTCTGGGTCAAACACGATTGTGAGAATTCAAGTGGGAAGTCAGTGAGGGATCACGGACTGATCCGGCTCGTATGCAGCAGGAGAGTCTGTAACGAGTGCGAGATTAAAGAATCAAACAAAAGAAACGTTTGTCATTGTATTATTATCATATTATAGCAGCATATATACCGTACAAACACTGTGCGGCTTCAGCGGCCTCTAATCTGTTCAAATGTGCCAATTACACATGAAGTGAAATATACTGACGTGTTGTTTTGGTGATGGGATCAACTTTTTAAAAATGACCCATGTTTCCTCTCACGAAGTTCAAACTCTGAACTCGTCTGTGATGGAGTCACGACCTTATGGGTTAGTTAAAAAGAGAAAAGAAACAAGAAACTTTTAATCATGGTTGGCTGTGAAACTAGAACATCCTACACTTTGTCTTTTGTTTTTCGACATTGTGACCTTGTATTATGAATTCAGCTGGAGGATGCTTGATTTTCTTTATTAACACAAAGTGTTGGAATATAACTGAGCAAGCTTTTAGCACAGAAAACATATATATACACATATATAGCTGAAACTGGAAAATTAGGTTTTTATTATCTCGTGGTTCCAACTTTTTAAAGGCGAAGATCATTTTAATAATTTATTTTTAAGGTTTGAACTTTTGGTTTAATGCAAAACAAACGTTTTCAGAATTTTAACGAACAAAACAATGAATCAATGAATGGCACAAATAATCAGCAGATAGAAAATAATAGTTACTCACAGTCCTAATAATGCATCGAGTCATAATAATCTAATGATATAATCTGTTACAGCTACATGGATCTCTTTAAGTACATTTTACTGTTTAATTGAAATACTTTACTTTTACTGAAGTAACTTTTTATGGTACTTAACTTGGATCTGAATTCTTCCTCCACTGCTGGAACAAGTCATCTGATGTTTGTGTGGAGTTGCCTTTTTGTACGTCGTCTTATTAAGACTGTTATTGCATGGTGAAGCGTCTTTCTCCGCGATCGATGCTTCCTTTCTGGAAGCAAGAGCCAAACAATTAGCCAACACGTCTCAACATCGTGTTCACCCGAGGCTTCCCTGCTAATTACCTACGATGGTAATTCGCACCCCGACATACCTCCGTGAAGTGTGAGGAAGAGGAGGAGAGAAAAGAAGGTGTCGACAGGAGCTCGCCACCAGAAGATG
This sequence comes from Collichthys lucidus, assembly GCA_004119915.2. Taxonomy (NCBI): domain Eukaryota; kingdom Metazoa; phylum Chordata; class Actinopteri; family Sciaenidae; genus Collichthys; species Collichthys lucidus. The sequence continues at coordinate 6,034,770 of CM014096.1, read as the reverse complement.
ATTGTTAGCGGGTCGAACTCATTTGCACTTTGATGCAAAACCCAGAGCTGAACAAGACCTATCTGCTTTAAACAGTGTTTGATAAGCACATGGACAAAAAAGCAGCGATTCACTTCAAGGTGAACAAAATAACCGACGGGTCCTGAAACAAATTACATCTAACTGATGCCTCCATCAGGCTCCTGGCGACCGTCTGCCAGGATCTCCTCCTCCTCTCTGGGATGAAGGGAAGAGAATCCATTTCTCACTCAGAGAATGAGAAATCAATGACCCCGAGATGGATCCGCGTGAAATGAGATATGAGCTTTTGTCTCGTAGGACTCAAAGGCGAGCTCGGATTGACAGCTGACTGACAGGGGTTAACTACCAGGGAAGGCCGGACGGCTTGAAGGTGTAAAACTGACCCTCTCGGACTCTCACTCCAAATATATGTGGAAATGTTTGAGATGTTTGGGGGCAGGGTTGAGACATGTAAGATATTCCCGTAACTGACGGTTCACTAAGCCTCATGCGCGCTGCTTCCTCACTGCTTTCTGCTTTCATACAGTTTTTTTTTTAATTTGTGTTTATTGAAACAACAGATCCTCGATTTCAGTCAGGTAAAAGTAGCTGCTCAGTACCGGTTTACAATCCTAGTCAAATTGTGCACCTATAATGGGAGTAGCTCATTCCATATGGCACTTATCTCTGGAAGGTTCAAGTCCAGCATGGATCACAGTATAGAGCATGAACTTATACCGGTTCACCTACTTGATAAAGCCGAGGTGCAAGGTACTGAAACTTTAACTGCTCCTGTGGTGTTGCTACATGTCTGTGCGTCACGCCACCATCCCTCCACATTTGCATGTCTTGTATTTTTGGGCCTATATATGTAAAGACTCGACGTCATTCACCCAGTAAAAAACTTGAAATATTAGCGGCACAGAGCTGAGATTTATTAGATAGCCAAGAGCGCGGCTTTGTCTTACGAGCGCTGATAACTGCGGAAAATACGAGTTTCTAACAGATCCGGGTGAAACTGAATCAGTTCATGTCGAGCGCTCGCTGTGATTTACAGAGATAGTTTCTTTGTGCAATTCATATAAAACACTTTACTCACTTTATCGTACGCTTTACTCTTAGTGTAATATATCATATTTACGTAGTATCTAGATCTATTTATACATCTATTTATACTTTAATATAGTTTGTAGAGAGTCAAACATATTTTTCACATTGTATTTCAGTATATTCAGTATATTTTGTATTATACGCATATTTATATTTTTCTCGTTCTATGTTAGTATATTTTATATATTTTTGTATTGTATTTGTTCTTATTTCTATCTGTTCAGTTCAGTTAGGAGCTTTATTGTCCCTCCAGGGGAAATTTGGTTCACAGTGACAATGCAACTTACACAACAAACAATAAATAGACAAACAGTGACATAGAACAATGACGCAAAGTAATGCAACCAAAACTTGATTTGAACAATCCTAAACGAAGTAAGAATATAAGTGACAGAAAGCAAAAAGATTGCACGTGGAACAAAGGAGAATTTATACCTATTTGTTCGTGCCCTAGGTAGCATGTATCTCCGTCCAGACGGCAGAGAAATAAATTCCTGCAACAATGGGTGGTCAGGGCGAGATAGGATGGACCGAGCCTTCTGTAGGACTCGTCTGTCAAAGATCTCTGAGAGACAGAGATGCTGCATGCCAATTATCTTGTTGGCATCTCTCACAATTTTGAACAGACAATTTTTTGTTTTTAACCGACAGGTTTCCATAAAATGAGATCAAGCAAAATAATAAAAGATCTATGAAACAAAACCATTAAGGTCTTATCAACATTAAAAGATTTTAGTCTGCGCAGGTTTTCAAGTTTTTATCAATTATTGTCCCCAAATATTTATAAGAGTCTACCATCTGCTGTACCCTTGATAATGGTTGTATGGACTTTGTGTGGAGTTTTCCTAAAATCAATGACCATGTCCTTAGTTTTTTGGGACATTTAACTTGAGGAAATGGCAGCCACACCACTCCACAAAGTTACACACTTTTAATGTTGAGCTTACTCGTGTCCGACACATTTCATTGTATTGTTGACGCTGTGTTATGATAAATAAACCTGAAACTTGACGGCGGATAGATTACAGAAGTTTTACAGTTAGTCGGCTGCCGATGTTAACACTTACACCTGAGCGTCTGAATACAGTTTAAAAAATTCCTCCCACGTTCCTTCAAAGGAATTCCTATAAGTCCCATTTCCATGAGGCTTTTATTGTTTATCACACTGATTATCAGCTGATTACATTTACCGTAACTGGGGAGAACTGATAGTGTCATTATCACAGGGGTTGACCTTTAATCTCCATCACAGGCAAACAAACATTATGTGCAGCGAGATTCTCAGTAATTTTACTACTTTGTTATCTCTGCTGTAACACCAATCAAACGACCAAATACGCACTGATTCAGTTACTTAGTTGTGACACGCCTGTAAATACTTGTAAAGTCATTTCTCTGTGATTTCCTGTAAATCGTGTCAAAGTCCGAAAAGTTTTTTCCGGTAACTCATATAATGTCTCTGTTTTAGGGTTGGACTTCATCTCTTTCCTTTTATCAGTATGAGATTAACAGTAATAGGACTTTCCCACTTTGTTTTATTCTCCATCCGCAAGGTAATTATCAAGCCTTTATGGCCAAACTTGCCAGACTTGAGATGCTTCTTCCGGTAAGTGCTCAGCCTTTAAAGGGATGCAGCTCCTTCACATCTGTATATTGAAGATGGGCTGCAGACGCACCGACTGCCTTTCCAAGCCTCTGTCGGGCCTTTTTGAAAAACTCGGATCGCTCGTCGGCTCATGCCCTCTCTATTTTTTTGTAATTCCTCTTGTGCTCACGGCGGCGCTCAGCGGAGGCTTCGCTTTTCTCAAAGACAGGGAGGACAATGACTTCGAGCGGCAGTACACCCCCAAGAAAGGACCCTCGAAGGCAACCAGGGAGTTTGTCAAGGAGAACTTCCCCTACAATGACTCGATGTTTTCAGAAGAAAGGTTGTACGACCGGGGCAACTTTGCATCCCTCATTGCCGTGTCAACCAACAACTTGAACGTGCTGGCAGATCCTGCCTTTGAGGAAATCCTCAGACTCAACAAGAAGATCCTTAATATCACTGTGTACGATGGGACGCTGGGATTCGATGACCTGTGCGCAAAGGCCAACGGAGAATGCGTCTCAAACGTCATCCTAGACATCGTCCGCTCCAACGAATCCAGCATCACCTACCCGGTGCACACATACAGATCCAGCCCAGTGTTCCTGGGTTCTGCATTAGGCGGGGTTCACGCTGTCAACAACTCGCTCATAAGTGCCAAGGCTGTGAAACTCTTCTACTACTTAGATCACAGAGAAAGCAAAGCGAACGCCTCGAGATTATGGCTAAGAGGATTTAAGAAACTGTTATCCGAAGAGTTGGACAAGGAACATATCGACGTACGTATCCCTGCATATTTCCTTTAAAAAAGAAAAAGAAAAGATGCAACATGTTTGGTTGAACTAAGATCTAACAATGACGGTTTAATTTAACATTCAACAGCTCCTATGAGGCTTTGACAGCATGCCGACCAACGGCTCAAAGAGAATCATGAAGATTTTTCAAAGTTGTTTTTAAGACGTACATGCAGGCTTAAATCTCGCTATTTAAAATAAATACTTGAATAATTTGGGCAGTTTTGTTGTTGAGTTGTTTTACTTTTGAAAATATCAGATCATTGTGTAAAGGTCAAATGTAGAAAGAAAGATTCAAAAGGACATAGACCACAATCCACTGCAAGACTTTTAAACAGCTGTTTTGGCTCCATTTAAAACCTGAAACCAATTCCCATGAAGATGTTTTTCATATTTTTTTATTCATTCCGTTGTCCACTCATATTTCCAGCACGCTCTGTCTTCCTAAGTGATTATCTCAAGGCTCTTTTTAAAGTCTTCTTGTTCTGGTGGAGGAACACAAACCAATTCAACATTTCATTTCATGTAGATATAAAGATATTAACTCTGGTTCCCTTGTGTGTACTCGCAGAACTAAATACACTAAGTTCGAAAGTCAATCTGAAAGGAATAAAACGACTCCCTGGATAGATTTAACAACACGAAATGGGCTGTAAGAGTAAATAAAGATGCAGTTTGTCTCATAGCTGAACATGCTGAAGCATTAACTCAGTATCTAAAATAATAAGGTGCGAATAAAAAAAGCGTATAGATGCATTTTCTGAACATATTAGTCACAGCGTGTCTGCTCCCACTCCATCCTCCGCCTTCTTTTTGAGATAATGTGTTTGGCAAGGTTGCAGACTCGCTGCTTTGTCCTGAAATCCAAACACTGCTGTCTCGATTTGACTTGAAGTGTTCACGTTGGCTTCTTCTTTTCTTTCTGCTTGTTCTCTTTTGTAGGTGTCTTACTACACCTCCAAATCCAAGCAGGAGGAGATCGACAGTCACACCACAGATGGCTTCCCTTTATTCCTCATCACTTATGCCTGCGCCATCACCTTCTCGCTGATATCCTGCCTGAGGTAAGAAGTGATCGGTGACTGTCACACAGTGAGCGATTTTCCTGACTGCAGGGCCAAGTCCAGGACGCAGAGAGCTGCTGTTTATCAGACTGACTGCTAGACAGGGCGCATGTAACGATTACAACATCCCCGCAGGGTTAAATTTAAATTTAAACTTTATTTATAAAGCGCCTTGCGTGCAAACGTGCATCCCAAAGTACTTCACGGAGCAAAAACAATGAATGTCAACTAGCAAAAATAGATGATGCATAAATAAAACTTGGCCATAGAATAATAAAATATTAGAATAAATATAAAACAATAAAAAAAAGGTTTAACCTCTAAAGCCCCAGAATCTTTTTTAGGCCTCTGCTAGAAAATGACATGAGCCAACTAAATAAATAAATAAATAAATAAATAAATAAATATTCTTTGGCTGCTGGTTTAATGAGTTTTTTGTAATAGAGCCGTGTAGCATGAAGTGTCAGAGCACCGGCAATGAAAATGTGGTGAGTGGGTTGACTTTATGACGCTGTGCCAATTTTGATATTTGATAATTAATTTGCTTGGTGTTGTGAGTTGTGTGTTTGGTGTGTGTAAATGTGACTTATACGTGCTTGTAGCAGAGCTTCTCCTGTTTCATTTAATGTGCAATATGACTGCATTGTTATGATTGATATGATTAGTACAGTGTTTCATGCTTTTTGTTTGCAAAGTGACCCCAGGGTGCAACCAATTGGGGTTAAGCTTAGACTTAAGAGGTTAAGCAAGGAAACCAAGACCAAAAAACTGTAACAGTAAAAACAATAAAATGTGAAAAGTAGGTTAAAATAACCTTAAAATAGCTTTAAAATAACCTTAAAGGAGCAGTAAATTATGAAGCAGCTCAAATAAAAGCCAGTTTGAGTTTCTTATTCTTACAGAGCATTGCTGATGTTGCAACCACACTCTATCTTTACCTCCTTCACAGATTTGACAATGTGAGGAACAAGGTGTGGGTGGCTGTCTTTGGCGTCCTCTCCGCTGGCTTGGCTGTTCTCTCCTCTTTTGGTTTGCTGCTTTACATCGGAGTGCCGTTTGTTATCACGGTCGCAAACTCCCCTTTCCTGATACTCGGTGAGAAAAAAAAAAAGCACCCTCGATTACGATACATGTTCCAGATTATAGCTGTCCATCAAGTAACATGCTGCATTTGTACGTACAATGTCTTTTTCTCAGGAATCGGCCTCAACAACATGTTCGTCATGGTGTCCGACTGGCAGCACACCAACGTTAAAGAGCCGGTGTCGAAACGGATGGCTCACTCCTACAAAGACGCCGTCATGCCCATCACCATCACCGCCCTGACCGACCTCCTCAAGTTCTCCATAGGTACCACGTCGGACTTCCCGTCGGTGCAGTCGTTCTGCTTGTACACCACCATCTCCATCATATTCTGCTACATCTACACCGTGACCTTCTTTGGAGCCTTCCTGGCTCTGAACGGGAGGCGAGAAGCCAGCAACAGGCACTGGTTCACCTGCATGAAAATACCCACAGACCATCTCGACGATCGTTCTAAGATACACAACATCTGCTGTGTGGGAGGCAGCTATGATGAGGATACTGGAGCGGAGAAAAAACAGCCAGCGAGTAACTTCTTTAAGGATTACTACGGCCCGTTTTTGATCAAACCCTGGGTCAAGGGAGTTGTAATCTTCCTTTACGTGGTATATTTAGCTGCAAGTATTTATGGATGTTTCCACATACAGCAAGGGATTGAGCTGTACGATCTGGCAGCTGATAACTCCCATGTTACGAGATTTAACAAGAAGGATAGAGAGTATTTCTCTGATTACGGTCCATCTGTGATGGTTATAGTTAGTGACGAATTCCCGTATTGGGTTAGATTAACGAGATTACGACTCGAGTCATGCATGTCTAGTCTTAAAAGGCTCCCATTTGTAGATGAGGATATCTATACATCCTGGTTGGACACCTACATATCGTACGCTAAAGAAAACAACTTAAACATTGAACATAAATATCTCTTTATCCAACATTTAGCACCGTTTTGGGATTCATTTCCTTATTTCAAGCAGGATGTGAACTTCACGGGAGATTCCTTTCACGCATCCCGGTTCTTCATTCAGACTATTAATATCGCCAATGCCAGTCAGGAAATCGACATGCTCAAAGGTCTTAAAACCACCCTCGAGGGATGCCGTGTAAAATCTATGTTGGTTTATAACTGGAACTTTATCTTCTACGACCAGTACGACGTAGTAGTCAAAAATACGATTAAAAACGTCATCGTGATCACAGCCGCCATGTTGCTCGTCTCTCTCCTGCTGATCCCAGACCCCCTCTGCTCGTTCTGGGTGGCCTGTTCGATCACTTCAGTGACCGTCGGGGTCACCGGCCTCATGGCGCTGTGGAACATCCAGCTCGATTCCATATTCATGATCATATTCACCGTCTGCATCGGCTTCACCGTCGATTTCTCCGCCCACATGTCTTACGCCTTCGCTTCGAGCAAGAAAAGCTGTCCTAACGACCGAGCCGTGGATGCTCTCGCCAGTTTAGGCTACCCCATACTGCAAGGGGCCTTTTCCACCATTTTAGGGGTGTCGGTGTTGGCTACGTCTGAGTTTCACACGTTCAGGATGTTCTTTAAGATCTTCTTTCTTGTGGTGGTGATTGGGATGGTTCACGGTCTCAGTTTCATTCCAGTAATTATGACAATATATTCATGCCACTCAAATAAAAACAAAAATAAAGACGAGAGTTTGAAAATGAGCAAACTATGACCGAAGCTGATCACGTGTAGTTAGGTAGATCCATTCCCCCTAGTATTTAGGAAGAATGTGTATAAATTAAAGTGTACTGTATTTAGTTAAGTTCATTTGAACGCTATTTTTGTTGCCTTTTTCTTAACGGATGAGCTTTTGATGATGTTCAATGATTTTCTGTATTCGTTGTTTTATAATGTAACCATAGTCAATTGTAGTTAATGTGTCACATGACAATAAAGCCTTGTGTTTCATACTGAACTGTGTGTTGCACTGTAAAACTGACTTACATGGAAGTTGACAATAAGAAATATTACACTCATTCAAACATTTATATGCCACACTGCACGGCCAATAACATCATATTATCATGAACGTGTTGATTAAAGTAGAATACATCTCATCACCAACTTTTAGTCAGTCTAAAAAGTGCAAAATACAACCTGCAATGACACAAGATATATAATAAAACTGTCAGGCCGGACTCAAAACAGGACTCAATTGCAAAGGTGTCAAATGAGCTTGTATATTGATAACAAAAATCCCTCGACAGAGTGAGGCTATGAAAACGGCCTAAACTAGGCAAAACAAAAACACTCCAAAGGAGGAAAACTCTAAACTACTCTATTAAAGATTATCAAAATCAAAATCACTCACAAGGAGGAAAAACAACAGGCTGCAAAACATTAACTGAAGGCGCTCCAAAGAGAAAAACACTACGCTATGCACTATGAACCAAAAGGACTAGACTAAGAAGTTACAACAAAAAAATCACTCAAAGACAAAAGAACACTTGAGCTTTAACGCTATGGCTATGAAAGAACGAAACACTTTGGCACAGGACAAAGGGAGACGCAGACAGTATATACACAGGGTAATGGGGAACAGGTGGAAACAATCAGGGCAGGGAAGACAATCAGACCGGTGACACATGATGAAGGTCAAGTGACCTGAAACGAGAGGAGAGTTATCTTTCAAAATAAAACAGGAAGTGACGAGATAGGACAAAAACGCAACTTGACCTCACCGCGGTGTGACAAAAACAGCACAATTTAATTTGTTTAATTTAATTTGACATTTCTTTAAATGATGTAGAATGACTTAAAAGGTATATAGATATTGTCCAGCCATGCCATAATTGGGTCACAACTTGTATGTGAATTGCTGGTTAAATCTCTCAGCAATCTGCCTCATATACACAAAGTCTATTTGAACATACGCCGTTCACAAATCTTTGTCATTTTAGTTTATTACAGTGATAAAAACTTCTGCTTATCTGTCCTTTTATGAACCTGCGCTGTCCTGATCTGATCCGAGCATGTGACCATCTGTTTATTCTAACAAAAATGAAAACTCTATCAAACAGTATCAGGACTATGTTACCATGCTGGGTCAAGGTGAACTGCTCTAGGTGTTGTGATTCTCGAAAGGCCAAGAGATGTTGAAAGTGAGTCATGAAGCCAAGACAGGAAGTAAGGGTGTTTCCACATATCTGCAATATTGTTCTTGGTCTATTTAAGCAAGAATGAACAATCCCACTGGAGTTCTCTTCTCTTCAGGTCCAATCTCGCCTCCTCAACAATGTGTGATCAGGGTTCAGAGGCATTATACTTGTGATGTTGCATTATTCCAAACTGTTTGAATTTCCTGGAATATTTAATCCCAGGAATTAACATTGAAGACACACAGTATCATGATCTCCAGCTGGCATTAACATTAAAAAACATTGTGCATGCAGATGGTTCGCACCTCCAAAGAAGCTGCTATGCTCACCGTGGTCGCTATCATCATAAAGTACTCATACAATTCTTTAAATGGTGATCCACAGTCTGAACACACAAACCAGCTCCACTCCCGCAAGGTTTTGGACAATGCAGCTGTCTTGGATACACTGACCTTACATTTATATCAAGTTTTCCTGATTATTTTCTATGCAGCCATGGCAGCTGCTGGATTTCATGTCTCCAGCTGTTTGTTTACAGATATCAACATTTCCAGCAAACATCCTTGGATGCACCAGCTGAATGTCGGTTGCTCAAGAAAATCCAGGAGGTCTTCAGGTTCCAACTTCCCCAGCATCCCCCCGATGGCCGCCGTGCACGCAGGCTGACTCCCAACTCTGTCACCCTTCGTCACGCCTGTCATCCTCACCCCGTCCTCCTTCCAGGACGAGATGCCTCTCTAGGCCCACACAGCGTGACGTGACATGCCCCTACACCCATCAGAGTAGACGGAGAGAGAAACCGTAGTGTTCGAACTAATAAGAACGAGGGACACTGATAGATTGGTGACAAAGAAATAAATCAGATCAGACCTTAATAAAAACCCAGATCCTTCAATAAGAAAAGTGAAATATAAATGATGTTTATTGATTGAATACATGTCTCAGTTGAGGGGGAGGCATGAATGAACTTCCACATCACAAGTAGACCCTGAAGGTTTAGAGAAATGTTTGACAGGGTGACTTTTATTTTTGCTGAAAGAGAAAACTCAAAACCCTAAAAACGGTAAGCCTGACCCTCACTTAGCCATTTTCTGTTTAGAAAGATGACTTTTCTCTCACACACACAGTTTGTTTGTTGGATTTATTTGTGGAAGCCATCTTGACCTTGTTGGTTTGAGCAAATTAAGAATGCACCTCTCTGTTCAAGAGGTCTGACCTGATAGGCCGGTTTGAACCAGAGAGACGGGCTCTCGTGCTACATATGAGAGATTAAGTTCTCTTTGAGGTTTTCATACTACCCCGCACTCCACCTTGCAACAATCAGTGTAACGTGCTGAAGATAAGAAGTCCATGTCAAGGTCCAAAAAGTCAAGAATTGAAGACAAAGTGGCTCCGGACGTCATATTAGTTCATTCCTGTGCCATAATTTACAATCTCAGACTCGGAGGGGGATTTCTAATATAAGCCTGCAGCGCCTCAGGGCCCAGGTTCAAGATCTTCACATGAATTCTCAGAAGATCTTTTTGAGGGTTTCCATCCCTCCGACACTTCCAGAGTTCTTATTGTTCCCAAGATAAACGCTATAGTGGATGGTTCTTTTACTGATTAAATCTAATTTCACAAACTAACACTTAAACTTTGAGTTTGAATATGAAATATAATGTTCTTTTGGCAATACAAAAAGCAGAAAAACACACAAAGTCGCCTTTGCTTTGCCACTTTAGGGGACTTCTGTCCCTTTGTGAGCTTCAGGGTTTACATGGACTAAAATGAGTTTTTCTGTGCCACTGATAAGCATTTACTGCCCCAAAATGATTGTGTTTGGACTCTTATGTGTATTTTGTGGCTGGTAAAGACTAAATTCGCACCTTTTATGATGTAAAATCAGATGCTGGGTTTATTATTTAGTCACAAGATTTTGGAACCTGGCTGCAGAGATTTGCTCCCATTCGGCCACAAGAGCATCAGTGGGGACAAGTGTTGGGTGATACGGCCTTCATCAGCGTTGCAGTTCATCCCAAAGGTGTTGAGCTCAGGGCTTCAACACCAACCTGGGAAAAAAGGCTTTTCTCTATAGACCTTGATTTGTTCATGAGGGCATGTCGAAATGAGAAACGGTCTTTCCGAAACCGTTTCCACAAAGCTGGAAGCACGCAATCGATCACCGGATGTAGCGTTATGACTTCCCTTAAAGGCCTTTAAAACATATGCCCTCAATTATCTTTTCATTAAGAGCAACAGGAGACTACGTGAACACGGTGAGGAAGAGGGTTGGAAAAATGGTGATGTGACGTACTTCGTGCATCAGGATGTGAATCAGGAGCTGGTGACACACGTTTGGTCACAAACATGCGTCACTGATGACGCACAAAGAAGCTGTCAGACCTAAAGATGTTTTTCATACCTTGATTTTTGCTAATTATGACAAATATTTAATGGTATAGTAATGAATTTAAAGTTCTTATGCCAATGCATCAATGTATGTGGACAGGTCATCTTTGACCATACATGTGTACATGCATATTCACATCATGTCTGCCATTTCCCATTGTTGATGTGCTTACATACATAACACAGGAGTACACAGACATAAGTGCAAAATATATTTAATAAAAATAATCCATCCATCCATTTTTTGTAACCGCTTATCCTCATCAAGGTCGTGGGTCACCATTTCATCACAAGGCTTGAAAATAACATACTGGGAACAAATAAATAAGTAAAAAAAAAAGAGTAAATAACTAAAAAGAGGAAACAGAGGGGTGGTCAGGCTGTGGGGAGATCCACATGTCAGCAAATGCATCTTTTTGAAGTTAATATATATCTGTTTAAATTTCTTTAAACCTTCTCGGCTCACATGTTGTATGATGGGCGATCAGACATTTCATTTAAGTGCTGCCATCAGTAATATCTAATATTGTTGTGTATATATATATATATATATATATTTTACCTTTTCCATTGATGCCAATTGATATTAATGTTAGTATATGCCATATTTCATCACATATCTTATTAACATATAAGCAAAATGTGGTGATCGCCTCCCATGTCCTCCATTTTTTTAGTGCCCTGTTTTGAATTTCCTGTAGTTTCCTAAAGTTTTTTCAAGATTATTTATAGAAATAAACCAAGAAACAAGAAAATATTTCATGCTGAATATCATTGGACATATAATGAATTAAAATAAACACAAATAAAATAAAATCTCCAGGATGATATGAGTCTGTCTTCATGCATAGATAGATGTTTATGTGTTCTCCAGCAGATTATTTGATTTTTAAATATTTTTTTACTGTTTTGAATTAATTGAGTCATTTTCCTGTGGGGAAAAAAAAAACTCCTGGGTGTCAAACTGAGCCCAAATCTCCTCCAATCGATCTAAAACGATCGACTTAATGTTGATAAATCACCGGACTCCATCAGCCTGAGCCTCGGTCAGCTCCCGTCTCCGCTCCACACAAACTGCCGCGTCGTGATTGACAGAAGAAGCGACCAAACGCGGATCAATGGCGCTGGTGGAGCCCTATGAGATGATGAAGAAGAAGACGGGCTTTAAGCGCACACGGCTCCCTGATCCGTGTGTGTGTGTGTGTTAGTGTATTAATGTGTGTGTGTGTGTGTGTGTGTGTGTGTGTGTGTGTGTGTGTGTGTGTGTGTGTGTGTGTGTGTGTGTGTGTGTGTGTGTGTGTGTGATCGTGTCTCTCTGTAAGGCCTGTACTTAATGCTTGTTGTGGTCGGAAGAGGGCGGAGTGCGTTTGTCATCCAAGTGAGAAGCTCCACTGACTCAAAAATATATAAATATAATAACCTGCCTCCTTTACCCCTCCCTCACTCCCTCCCTCCCTCACTCCCTCACTCACTCCCTCCATCCCTTGCTTCCTCCCTCCTCGTTTTGATTCAGTCTATGTTGCCTGCACGCAGGAGGAGAGAGCGGAAAGCCAAGACAGACAGAGAGAGAGAGAGAGAGAGAGAGAGAGAGAGAGAGAGAGAGCTGCAAGCGGATACCCAACATCAACAAGCTGCATGAGGCATCAGTAAAGAAGAAGCAGGAGGACAGAGAGGGGGTTCCTGTGCGTGTTTTTGCAAGAACAAGAATATCCTACAAGTGGCGAAGCGATGCTTTAGCGGTTGGATTTCTTTATTCCAGCACGCCCGCCCCGCAAAAAAGACACTGTTTTTATCCCGAGGAGCGAAGCGAAATCAAAACATCTGTGGACGCTTTGGACGGTGAGAGGGGAGAGAGATGGCTGTTTTCCGGCTGTCGCTGCTGCTGCAAGTGGGATTTGTGATCGGATCAAACCACAAATACGCGCAATGGTCAGCGCACGGGGAAGATGCGAGAGCACGGGAGGCTCAGACGCACAGTCGGCAGCTGGTAGCGCATCTCCGTGCGCCTCAGCAGCATCCTCCTCCTCATCATCCTCCTCATCCTCTCGGAGGGGAGCTGCCGCAGAAAATAGAGGAGCATCTCCCCAGGGTGGTCACGGCTTTTCTGCACACGGGCGACTCCACCACCTTAAAGCACGCCAACTGCTCGCGGAGGTACGAGCTCACCTCTCTGCGGGGAAGGTCACGAGTCACCCCGCATCACTCCATGAGCAGCGTGTTGGATACGGTGCTGCACGCCACAAACTTCCTCAACATGATCCTGCAAGCCAACAGGTCCAGGGAGCAGAGTCTCCGGCGAGACATTGAGTGGTACCATGCCTTAGTGAGGAGTATACTGGAGGGTGACGCCAAGATTCACCGGGCTGTTGTGACTTTTAGCGCGGATTCATCCGTGGAGGGGGCCTCGGTGCTTCTCCAAGCAACCAGGGCCGGTGGAGAGATAGTCCTCCAAGATCTCTCCAGCGTGGCCCAGCATCACCTGCACAACCGCACCGCAGACACAGAGTGGTACCACGATGTGAAAGACAGGAAGAAGCCCAGTTTCAAAAAGAGGGTGCTGAGTCAAGATTTCAGATCAGTTGACAATTCTTTGAAAAGAGGAGAGAGTTTTATCCCGGACAAGACGCACGTCAAATGGTCTGCGCCCTACCTGGAGTGTGAGAATGGAAATTTTGTCCCCCGTTGGCTTTTGACCTTATCGGCTGCTTTCTATGGCCTGAAACCAAACCTGACTCCTGAATTCAGGTAAGCCCGAGCCAGAGAGATGTTAGAAAAGCTGCTGAACAACAAGCTCAGTCCGGCTGTGACACCTTTATTTAACTACAGATGATGTTAACACAGGGTTCCCACACCTTTTTCATAAACAAATTCAAGCACTTTTCAAGCACCTTCAAGCACCAGTTTTTCCATTTTTCCAGCACCTTTAAATAGGTAGCCTACTAGTTGTGTTTGCCATGATGGTCATGGGAAGCGCAGCGGTGCCACTGTATGGCATAATAATATGGGTCTAATTAGCATTATTTCATATGGTGGTAGATTGACTGTTTTGATTTTTTAACTAATTGTGAAATTTCAAGCATTTTCAAGCACTTCACAAAAAAATCAAGCGTTTTCACAACCTTGAAAACACTGAATTGAAATTCAAGCATTTTCAAGGAATTCAAGCACCCGTGGGAACCCTGCATGCCGCAGCCTCCCACCGGCCTCTTGTTATATGAGGGGGGTTTTCTTCTTCTCTCCTCCAGTCTGACAAGGATGCTAAAAATAACCCTGGATGTAGCAGTGGTGGAAACCTCTGGCTGCAGGCCCCTAATTCATTTTTCAAACTCACTCTGCTGCATGCTTTACTACTCAGGACAAAAAATGTCCTGTGCCCTTTCTTTCTTTTCCTCTTTTCTTGCTGCTAAATCGGTGATGAGTCAGACCCTTTCAGAACACAGAAGATGAAGTCTTACATCTGATGTTTGGGTTCTGCAAATCCATGTCCTAAAGCCACCCCTGCCTTGCTCGTGTAATGTGCCATGTTTATGCTCTACTGGTCCTGATGTGCGCTGGGACAAGTCAAGTGTAAAAGCTCCATATGATCCTGACCAACATCCTTCCAATGAATATTTAATCCAGATCACTACTTATGTGTGTGTGTGTGTGCCGCCTTCGATGAATCTTTAATTGATACACTCGAGTCGCTCACACGGCGAGGCACGGATTGCAAATGAGTCAAAACCTGCAGTGATTACACTGTAATAGGCTATCAGCCGACCCGGTGTTATCCCAGACTCCAGCCTCTCAGCTTCACTCACTTAGTCTCAGTCTGCCACTGAAGCAATCTGATTGGAAATCAGCTCCACCGACGAAGACTCAAACATGGTTTCACACCAGAACTTCACTTTACATTTAATTTAACGAAGCTTTATGGTTTATTTTCCTTGGAGCTGATTTGTTGTCCCCATAAGATCGAAGGTGTGACGCGCGTGGGCGTTGTGGTATTGTTTAACGTCCCTGGAGAGTGGACCGCTCAGCGCCACTGAAAGAAAAGTCCCGCTGCGCTTCGAGGAGCAGGAGAGCGACATCCTGCATGAACCTGCTTCTCATCGATCACGTACACTGTCATCAGGAACTCCTTTTCCATTGTGCATAGTTTCACATGTTGGGAAACACGCCTATACTTGAAGGAGTTAGATGAGAATCGATACCACTCTTTTATATATACATACTAAATATGAACCTACAGCTATAAATAGCCTATATAGTGTGGTCTTATTATTGTAGTTTTAGGTTTTATTACATTTATTTACATTAGGACAAAGCCAGCCTAGCTGCTTTCCCCTGTTTACAGGCTAACTAAGCTTCATATAGTGTTGATCTTCTGATCTAATCCTCGGCCAAGTGAATAAATGTATGCCCTGAAATATCAAACTGTACCTTAAAAATACGTTTTCAGCTACAAGATCTTAAAAAACGGGAATCTCAAGTTCACTATTTTGAGAAATAATTCTATTCAGTGTCTTGTGGGGAGCTCGAGGAGCTGATTGACACCTCACTTTGTGTTTGCACATTAAATATGAAGCTCCCGGCAGCAGCGGCATAGCTTAGCATTAAAACACAGGGCTCCAGGAAGTCATTGAAACAATCCGTCACATGATCTCCCGTGAAATGTTTATTAGTTTGTTTGGTTTAACCGTCCTCTGGCATATCTGGTGTATATCTAGCTGACTTCATATTATTGCCTTATAGAGATGATAGCGCCATATTTCAAACACATCATCCCTCTCTTTGGTTCGTTTCTTAACCGTCGTCTTTCAGATGCTTCATATCAAAATAACCGGGGCGACGCTTTCCTGCATCCTGCATCCTCTCTCCCTGTACCCAGATAAGAAAGAGGAGAGGACAGGGTAATATAGCTGCCTCAGACATCGGCTCTCCTCCGTTTCCCCTCCAGATGAATACACAATCAATACGACAATGAATTAATAATGAAAGATGTAGAACAACAACCCTGCATGGGCCATCTTGATTCCAGCCCCCTTTTTTTAAAAAGCTTCAGTCACTTCCTGTTTGGGGTGATGTTTTGCCGCAAGCAAGGTGACTTCGGGTTTTTTTTTCCTGCATCTGGAGGTGCTTGGAAATTTGTGCACATTGTTTGTTGAGGGTGCTAAACAACTAGTGCGACTCGTCAGAGCAGGAGTGCACGGACATGTGTTTGTGATGGATCGACCTGTTGTTTCTGCCAAGGTGTAAGAAATCGCACCTCTCGCACTTCATCTGCTCGGCTTCCTGTCTGTCTCTTCGGCTGTGCTCGAGTCACGGGGGAGGCAGCTTAGACCACACACACACACAAACACACACATACACAAAAAGGACTGGCTGTGTGTATTTGTGTGTCATTTGCAGAGGTTGAGACATTGTTCTGGATGATCCACGCTGTCCTAATTGGCAGACACATCCTCGTAATGAATGCAAAAAACACAGTTTGAAGAAACACCCAAAGCGGGAATACACAGAAGAGGGAAGCACAACACACACACTGTACTTCAAACTCACCTTTCACAACACAGATGTTAATTGCCTTGAGGGTGACACTGCAGCAGGGCTATGATAAGGCGAAGTAATTGAAAGCGTTTTTAAAAAAAGTACAACGAAATGTATCGATTTTTGCAGCAGCAGCAGATTCCTCCGAAGGCCACGTAGGTTCTAATTAGATGGCAGAATCGTCTTCATTTACGCTCGGCTTAGCGCCCCCATTTCTCTGCACGAGCGGCTGAAGTCTGGACAGTCTGACTGCTGCTGTGGGACGCCCGGCTGTTTAACTAAGAGTGGGAGGCCTAAAGCTCCAGGAGGGAGCCTGCAGCATCTGCTTAGATGAACAACATCCAGGAACAAATAGGAAAGGAAACCCCATGAATCCTGGAGCTGAGGACGATAATATATGATGGTAAAGAGAAGATGCAAGATGCAGTGTACCGTCGTAGATTTTTCCACTGAGTGCAAGCTGCAAAGCAGAGCAGGGGTAAAGATCCCCGAGGTGCTCCAGCTGACGTCATTGGGACTCCGCTGCTCAGCGAGGCGGCCTGTCAATACGACGCCTTCCAGCCAGTAAATGTCAGTAGGAAATCCGACGACCGAGCCTCTCTTGCCTCGCTGTAAATTGATGTTATATTCCTAATAATGCTGCTAATGACGGGAATAATCCGGCTGATGCTATCGATGTAACTCGGCGGCCTCTCGGAGGATTATAAATCTGTAATATCGTTACTGTAGGTTTATACTTCAGTAATCTGGCGTGAGAGAAACAGAGCTGTTGTGTTGGAGGAGGACGGAGAATTTTCATACTTGCCATCATCATGAGATCATGAGCAAATTATTTCAAGGTTTAAGGTATCTTAATTGTCCCCAAAGGGGCAATAACATAAATAGCACAAATATTACAAACAACCAGTAAATGAACAATAAATACACGCACAAAACAATTTCACCATGAGCTGGTGAGAAGGCATTTAGGCTGTTAGTTCTGTATTTTGGTAGACCTGATCATAGTAACATAAAACATGAGTTAAAGGGGTGAGTGGGGTTGGTCCGGGCCGACTTATTTTAAAAGAACAAAGCTTGTTTTCTCGTGATAACGAATTCATGCACCTCATTATCTCCATAAAACAAACTATACTGGAGATAATGAGATCATTTATCTCGAGGTCATGGGATAGTTTGCTCTGGTTCATTCCATCACACCTGATTTCAGCCTTCACCAGCGAGTATACTGTATTTAGCAAGTTCTCAGACCAATCTAGCAACTCTTTCAAGGGGCTAAACGACAAATCTAGTGTCTCACTCACAGGCGGCCCAGTCCTTGCATGAAGCCGCCGCTGGCTGATCCCAATAGAAGCTTCAGTTGTTTGGGTGGATTGTACTCGCTTTTTGTCTCTCTCGCGACGTTACAAATACATGCACATGGGCGATTATGCCATTTAGTCGATGGTGTCCTTTAGCGACTTTTAGGAAAGCCGATAGCTACTTTCCTTACCGAAGAGTTGGCAGCACTTGGCCTTCGCTGTCATGACTGTCTGGGAGGAGGCATGACGTAACAGCAAGACTGATGCGTTGATCGATAATGGGTCGAACATTTTCAACGGCATCTCGTCTCGGATAAACATTAATAAAATGAGGAAGCAACCTCTGGTTTTCTCCTGATAACAGGTTAATTATTTCGTCATCTTGAGGTAGCGAAACAAAAAAAAGCTTGTGAGCTTCATAGAAATGGACTTTTAGGTTTTGTGGACAGAGGACCTTTAATATATTCATTACAATAGACGACAAACACATGAATGGAAAGAGAAAGTTGATACTGCATATATGTAGAGTGCTGTTACGTAAGATGAGGCAGATATCTCTTTGTCCTTTAGTTCATTTAGTGTATAATATTTCCACAGAGGGATCATACCAGTTTCATTATATCCTATCTCGTGCTGCATCCTGCTGTCAGCAACAGGCCGCTGTGTGATTTTAATTTAAGGGTGAAACATGGAAGAGAAACATGCATGAAGATGAAGTTCATATAAGATGATATTATAATTACAGCGGTTTCATTCTGATGCGGCGTGTCATCATCAACGACAGTCAGACTATCAATCAGCTGATGTTCTCCGCTCAGCTGTCAGGTTTCCTTTGTCAGCAGCTCAGAATTATTGAACGATCTTCCGGCTCGGTGTTTTGTCTTCAGAGGAGTGCCTTTAATGACGAGAGCGTCAAGAGTCCAGCTCTCATTAAAAAAATAAATAAAAAAGTCTTTATTTGCTTTCAGTGACAACCGCTTCGCCACGGGTGCTGTCTATTTTGACGACCAGCGACAGAACTCGATAAAGTGTCCCAGGTTCCATTGAAACTAGACAAACCAGCATCGCGCCCGGCGGCTACACTCACATTAGCTTCTGCCCGTCCTGTCATCTTAATGCATTTCCATCACATATAGAGACATTTTTCCTCGGGAGGGCTACACGCGCTTCTTGCGTTGTGATTGCTCCGTGACATAATGCATGAACCGTGCCCTTCTGAAAGGACGGCGACATGTACTCGTCAAGGAGAAAGGCAGGAGAGGCGCGTGCATGCGAGTTCATCCGGGCGTGCACGGATAAGCTAAAGGATAATGCTTAAGCTCGTCCATGTTCATGTTATTCTTGGTTTATCTGCACAGACGTCGACGCTTATTCCAGAAGAAACCTCCGTATTCTTCATTCTCTAAGAATAAAAAATCTTCAAGCTTTGCAGACGATATTATTTATATGCATTCATTCATTCAGTGATTTATGATATACAGTGGTCGTTTATCTCGTGGATACGTTCTAAAAAACAATTATACATGTTTTAAGGCGGTAAAACCCCTAACCACACAGTTTTATTCACCCCTTTACACGCATTTTGTACAGTACTCCCTTAGTTAATCGGGACGCAGAACACAGAGCGCGTTCATACTGTACAGTACGCTGTAAAAAAAAAAAAACATGCAAAATTACACTAAAAAAAATCCACGAAACAGCGAGTCCGTGAAAAGTGAACCGTGTTGTAGCGAGGGACGACTGTATTTAAATTCTATTGTACTGTGTATGTTACGGTCAATTACGTGACACCCGGAGACGGTAATTGAAAATCTACAACAAAAACAACCATTTCAAAGATGTTTTAGTCGTTGCATACTGTATAGTAACTCTAAACAGGACATGAATGTGTAGTGTGTTCACTCTGTGAAAGTTGAATTATTTTATGTGTGGTGTAAATAAAAGAAATAAATGGGCAACTCACAGCTACAGTGAAAATCAAATGAAATTCAGACGGTGATCTGAAAGCTCCAGGAAAGAAATAAAATAAAACATTATGTCTGATTTGGTTTGTGTTGGGCAGGCTACTTGAAAAAAAGCAGTTACTCAATGACAAAACTCATTACATAACTTTTTTTATTACTCAGCGAAGCTCCTTTAAACAAGCCTCCACACTCACGTCATATTTTCTACATCAAATATAGAAAACAGTTAATAAGCTGCCAGCGTATGGTCAGTGTTGCAAGACTGGTTAGGATTTGTTGTTTTTGTACCTTTCAGACAATTTTCCATTAGCCCAATTTTCACCAGTTGTTTTTGTTGTTGAGAATTTTAACTTAGTTTTTGTATTATACTTTCTCAACAGGAGGTTGTTTGTTTTAATTTGTTTACTGGTTTGCGAGCACTTTTTATTTAAGATTTTTCTTTAAAAAAAATTGATAATAAAGCATTTTCTGTTTTTAAATTATAACCTTTGTCCTATTTTTGTCCTGGGTTTTAACTATTTAATAATAATTTTTAAAAAAACACTTAAGATCATGAAAATTAATTAAGACTTAGCAATTCAATGATGCATCCACCTTATTTATTAAAAAGTATCGGTATCTGCGATACTGGCTCTGATTTACTCGGTATCGGATCGATACTAAAATATGCAAATATCGTTACTGAGTTATGTTATCCTTTATTAAATTAGCTAAATTGCTGATATCGGCCTCATGTTATCACACCGCAGTGTCCGTTCAGTCTCATGACAGATAGCTAATAACTGTTAATAGAAAAGATTCTCATGCAGCGGCTGAGCTGGCGTTAGTCTTAATCTATTCACTCGCTCTTCATTGTTTTACCGCGTCTCTGTGCCGGAGCAATTGATTCACTATGAAATGAATTTGACAAAAATCTCTTCTTGTGCTGCCGTTACTTGAAATTCAGACTTTAACCACGGCCTCCTGTTTCTCCACAGAGCAGCTAAATGGGCAAATCAATCTGAGGGAGCATTTTCCGGGGCCTGAATAGAGACATACAGCTCCAAGCGAATATAGGCCTGACATTCAGTATTCATTTATGAATACATCAAAGACTGACTCGTAACAAAGACGACACACACGGAGGCCTTCGTTGCAAGAATGTTTCGGTGAATATCCCTTTGTAGCCGATATGCAATTACCCAGATATATCTACAGTCAACTTCATAATGCCGGGGCGAACATTACCACAGGCGGACTGGTCCAGAGCTCCTGATGGTGGGATGCTCCTCTCTTTGCAGGCCTGGCCTTTAGACCCACAAAGAATGGGAGGATGTAAAGCGAGAGCGATCTTTTTTCCCGGGGCACCACCACTATCTGCTCTCTGTGATAATCCTTTACAGTCTTTATGCCCGAGGGCCTTGATGGTCACCATGATGCTTCTGCCCATCTTCCTCATTGCCACTCTCAAATTATTTGTGCTCGGACACACTTTCCGTCCACCGCACACACTCACGGTTTTTCTTTCTATACGCCATATGTCCGCTCTGCTAAAGATTGCCTGGAGAGTTGGAGGCAGAAGCAAAAACAGGAGGTGACTGTGGGAAATAAAGAGGAAGAAACAGGCTATTTATTTCTTTACAAGCAAAAACCCAAAGCAAGGCGTTAATACTTGACCTGCCAGCCAAACATTTTGATGAATCCTGAATCCGGACAAAAAAACCAAATGATCCTGTTCTCGTGCTGTTTCAGTGTGACTCTCTCCGACCTCTTATTACATAACAGCGAATTGAAACGGAGGTAATTTCTCAGCACAACAACCAGTGCAGTGCAGCGGAAAAACAGCGAGGTCAGTTTGCCCCAAGGCAGGACCGGAGAAGCAGTTATTAATAACAGAAGTACAGGAAAAGAGAGCGTTGCACTCGCGCCGTGTCCACTGGGAGCTGGATATAGTAAACCAGCTCCTATACACCTGGAGAACATGCTACACCAGCAGTATTCGTATATGTGTGTGTGTGTGTGTGTGTGTGTGTGTGTGTGTGTGTGTGTGCCTGAGGAAGTGGAGGCTAAATGGACGGGGATATAAATGGCTTCTGAGTGAAGTCAATGATTGGATTTCATATCTTGTATTAAATATTAACAGGTATTGAAATGTTCTTTATTACGACGTCGATATTTAAAGGAACTAAAGACGTCGGCGTAGTAAGTCAAATTGTAGGAATATAGACTTGGATATAAGGTTTCATCTGTTTGTTTTCGCCATGGACTTTTTTATTTATCCTGCGAATTAATCAACAATATTACGTATGAAGAATGGATGGCGTATGCGTGACATCACCCATGGATTTCTGAAATATTCTTGTTGGCTGATCTAAAAATGGGCAAAGACGTAGATCATTGTTAGACCTGAATGAAGCCTAAGTGCTCAAACAAGCCACCTGTAACAGCACCTACCTTAATCCTGCATAACTTTAAGCCTTAATATAATGTGAACAGGTGAGTTGTATATAAATTCACCCTCAGTACAGTTGTCATGAACGGGGAAATTAGCTACAGAGACCAAAACTGTTTTTTGTACCAGGCTGTAAACATGTTTATTTCTGCTGTGAAACATGGGGACTTATGGAGACTGACTCGCTTCTGGAGCCAGCCTCAAGTGGACGTTAGAGGAACTGCAGTTTTAGGCATTTTTGCATAGGGTTCACTTTACAACCATGGAGATTGCCGCTTGCAAAGAGATCAACTTCCCCCGGACCCTCGGGTCCTAATGTCCACGTACTTTAATATGAATCACAAAAGTAAATGGGCTTCAATCGTATTACCCACCTTGTCGACCTGTGTCAACATTTTATGGTGCATGTTTAAGTAAGTTACATAAAATACGAGCTTAACAGACTCAGATTTGTGCCGATATATGAAAATAACGGAGATTGAGATTTAAAGAATGCTGAAAATCTTTATGAACCTAGACCTCGAACTGATTCTTACCAATGTCTTTAATATTCATTTCACCTGTTCAAGTTTAAATTCAGGCCTAAAACACTCTCCACATTATTGTTTATCAGTGTATTATTAAACATATGCCATGACCATTTAAAAAAATAAAAAAAGGATATCTTTGTTTGTTAGGTTTGTTTCATATGTGAGCATCAGCCTGGTAACGTGTCACAGTAGAAACAGCACACGGTGTAACCATTAACACTGATCATCCAGTAACCCATGTGATTATTGTTTATTAATCACACCTGTACCTTTTCGGCCATGACATGTGGAAATGTCAAAGATCAGAACTTGCTGCCATCTCCTCCTCAAAGCCGAGCAGCAGATAGTACAAAGTGTTTACATACCTGCATGTCCCAGCTTATAGCAGCACAAACAAAATACCTGGGGGATATCCTGTAATCCGTTTACACGTGCCGGCTCATAGGCGGAATATTCTGGATGAAATCTTTAAATGCATTACGGAAATCAATCCAGCGTCAGTCAGTGTGATGCTCTCTTCTTACAGTCGCTGAGTTAACGAGTTAAATTTGCTCATTTGTGTTAATCAAAGCTTAAAAACCAGACCACTAACACACTTTATTGCATGTTTTTGTTTTATAATCTGAGGTCTATGCTCAGAGATCCAGAGGGTTGTATCATTTCCATGATAATTATGGCAAAAAAATAAAATCACAATAATGGCGATTATCATAATATCTGTACAAAAATTTGAAAAGAAAAATGCTTTTTGTCAAATTTATCTCCAACTTTTTTATTGTGTAAAAGTTAATTACCACCTGGAGTGTGAGCGGGAAGAAGATTACGCTTAATCCCCACAGTAACAGCTGACCAGCTGTTGCACGGTACAGTTAGTTAGCGACGTTTGAATTAGTTAAAACTGCAGGAGGAGTTGAATAAAGCGCGGAGAGGATTGTTTATTTAAGAACCAGGTAATAATGTTCTCCATTGATGTCTGAGCCCGCTAAGGACTCTTTAACAAAGCGGCGCTCGAGGCAAAATGCATTAATAATACAAATCATAGCGTTCTAATTGAATCTTTATTAGCCAGTGATCACTCGTGGAAACTCACATTTACTCTAAAAAGAAAGGGGGGAGATCAACGCTGAAACAGAAACGACGTTTCGATTTTTTTAGCCCCGATATTCTCTCAGACACGAATCCTGGGAATCAAAAGGCCAGAGTCGCTTTTCAATCCTATAACAAAATAAAATGTGAATGTTGATGCTCAAACAAGCGTCGGAGCAGTTTCAGGTTGTTACAAAGTCAGTCACGGCTCCAGGTTTTGCCTGATTAAACAGATTACAGCACTGTTGTCTTTTATTCACGGTGATCAAACTGTCTGACGGTGGACTCGCTGGTTTCTGTCGAAGACTTACAAAAGAAGAAGCTTTCTTTTTCCCCACATCATCTGGGTGTCATTTCGTTCACGCGCGATGGCTCTCGCACGTCTTACACAAAGTTTTAAATCAGTATAGATTCACTAACAACGCTTCGCCTTGGGCTGTGGAAGGGAACGTGGGCTCAGGTCGGCGAGAAACGGTTCAGCGGTTCTTGCTGAGCTGCAGATGTCTGAAATGTTTTGTATGAACTAACAGAATAATCAAGAATTTACTTCTTTTTCTTCTATATACTGCCTTACAATTAGTTTATCCTGTGTGGCCTTCAGGTTCAGAGGTGACGACCTTCTCTTCGTCGAGCTTTAGTCAGTGTAAATCCTCCACAGCTGGCCCAGACATGGAGCAAAGACTCGAGCCCTTTTTCCAAAACCACCGAGTGTTTTGTTGTGTTAAGTGATCCATCTGCAGTTTATTGTCTCTCTGTCAGGCTGAGTTTCAGCTGAGCAGGAACAGAGGTGATTAAAATGTGTGAGCAAATTTCTCTGTTTTCCCGAAAGGCACATTTATTTTTACAGTTTTTACAGTTACTCAACAACCCATATTCTCTTTGAATGAGCCCTATTATGTCGGTGGTTTGTGTGGCCAGATGTAAACTGGAAGTCGACCTGGAGTCAGTAAACGAACCGAAGTATATTGTGGGTTGAGCTAAGAACACAAAGGTAAACTTACCACAACCTGCTGCTCTGTCTTCACATGGGGTCACGTCAAAACAGGTCCCCAGGGAACGTGGCCCTTATGTATGGTTCTGGAGGACCGTACTAAGTGGGAAGTGGGAGTAGGGGGGTTTGTGTGGGGTTATGTAAATATGTTCATGTTCATATATTCATGTGTATGTATTTGTTGGTGTTTATTGATGGTATATGGGTTTGTAAATAGGTGTTTATATTGTATATATGTAAATGTTTATGGTTTATTAATATATGTGTAAATATGTAAAAACACCCATTAATGGTTTGAGCTAATTAGTCATGTGATTAAGGGGAAATGGATAAAAGGGACGGAGAAATGTTTGTAGTGAGTTGTGGAGTTGGTATTGGAAGGAGTGGAGTATTGGATTGTGAGGATTATTATCATTATTATCACTATTATCACTATTATCGTTATTGTTGTAAAGTGTTTGAGTTTGTATGTGTGGAATAAACACACATACGTTACCACTTGGACCACCTGTTTTGCCTCCGGACCGCTCGGGCAAGTTGACAGAGTCCAAAACTGTTTTTTGTACCAGGCTGTAAACATGTTTATTTCTGCTGTGAAGTTTTGAACATGGGGACTTATGGAGATGGACATGTTCTGTAGCCAGCCTCAAGTGGCTGTTTAAGGAACTACAGTTTTTGGCACTTCAGAGACATGCAGGTTGCTGCTTGATTTCCCTATGATCTTTAAGCCGCTTCATGTTTGTTCGTAATGGACATTTTAATTGTAATAAATCAAAAAATCTGTGCATTGTGTCAGAGTTACGACTCTGTTAAAGTGGCACTAAGGGTTTTAAACACATTGTCTACCTACCTGAGCTGTTACATTACACAAAATTTGATTTGAACACAAAAGCAGCTACTGTACCGTCATGTAAGTAAGAGAAATGTCATGATCTATGAGGGCTATTAAAGTTAATACAGCTTCTTCTGAATGTATTTTAATGGCTGCCTTATATTTGAACATGAGGCATTTCTTTTTACTGTTCTGTCTTAATTACTTAATCGCATGCATTTTTAAACACAAGATGTTTTTTTATTGGTGAATAATAAATGAAGAAGGCGCGGCATGTTCTGGATCCTTTTGTATCAATACTTTTGATTGATTTCCAATCAAGCATTCATCAAATTCCCAAAACCTTATGTTCAAGAAAAATATAATTTTCCTAATTTACAGGACGCAGCCGCATGGGCAGTGTTAATTCTCCAGCAGCAGGGTTAATGGTGTCCTCCTGTCTTGCAGGGGCGTGGTGCGTGTTGACATTAATCTACAGGATGTTGATATCGACCAGTGCTCCGCTGACGGCTGGTTTGCTGGAACCCATCGATGCAATACGACCACTATGGAGGTGAGTGTGCCGAACGCGCGGATTAGACAGAAGATTGATTCGCTCTTGAAAACTGAACTGTAACGTACACGCGTTCAGTCACATCTCCACGAGGCGCTAAATGGAAAAGCACTAAATCTGTACATGTTGTGATGAATAGACGGTAAACTGATTCTTTAATGATGCAGTCACAGCCCGGCTGTAACGTAACTAAACACGACGGGTCATATTTTAACATTACGAGACACGGAAGGGTCTCCTTTAAGATAAGACAGGGAATTATTTTGACAAAGCAGGTTAATATTTGTGTCAGTTACAGTTTGCTTTGCTCTGATGCTGTGCAAAGGATATAAGGATGATAAACCTTGTATCAAGGTTGAAAAAGCTTTGTTAAACACTCCTGCACCTCCTTCACCCACCTTATTACCTCTATCAAGGTTACGTTGTCATGAAGTATGATGTGATCAGCAAAACTGGTCCAAGGTTCTTCATCTTTTTTTAGACACAGAGATACTTGATTCCAAATCTTAAAGAGAATAAAGAAATATGTTTAACTTAAAGTGATGGGGATGGAAGTAGAGACTTGGAAACACGTTCAGCATTTTGGCAGAGGAGGAAATAGCCGTGGCCGTTTTCATACGGATGAAAAATAGGTTGTCTCAAGGCCTTGGAACATGTGGGCAGAGCTCTTGGACAGGATGATAAAACTCTGAGTGCTCTGCTATTTTTAAGAGGATGTCAAATATCCAGATCTTCCATTTTTGAAATGGGGAACCGTCGTTCCTTGCCATTTTTTTTCAGTGAATGCTAGCCAGAAGAGAAAGCAACTAATTAGCAGCGAATACAACTTGGAAAGTAAAAATATGGTTTTATATAACTGTATGTTTTTTTTTTGTTGTTGACCAGCTGTAAACACACACTCATCAAACATGTTAGTAACAGTAGCCAATTTGCATATATTATATAATAAATTTCAAATTTTGGCTCTTTTAGCTCTGTTTTTGGTCTCCACCAGTCGTACGCTTTGTCTACTTGCTGGTGCTGAGCAGATATAATGAAAATGAATCAAAGAGGTGGGAAGTTTCTGGTGAATCTTCAGAAACTTTCCATAGGAAGTTAACCTGGGGAATTTGGGAAATATTCCAAAATGGAAACTCTATGGGAATTTTGGAAATTTATGGGAATTTGCTGTAAATTTAAGGGCAATTTAAACAAAATGTATGATTTTATAAACACACACTCATCAAACCTGTCAATTTACATATCCATATTTGCACTTTTAGCTCTGTTTTTGGTCTCCACCAGTCGTATGCTTTGTCTACTTGCTGTTGCTGAGCAGATATAATGAAAATAAAGCAAAGAGGTGGGAAGTTTCTGGTAAATATTCAGAAACTTTCCAAGGGAAGTTAACCTGGGGAATTCGGGAAATATTCCAAAATGGAAACTCTATGGGAATTATGGGAATTTATGGGAATTAACTTGGAAATTAAATGGTAATTTAAACAAAATGTGTCGTAAACCACGGAGTTTGGTAGCAAATTAACACATTTGCAACCAAAGGGGTGACCCAATTTTATATTCAAGTAGTCGTGTGTTACATTGCTAATATAATAAATATTTTTAATCAGTATAAACAGGAGAGAAATAACAATCATTAGAACTTATAATAATAAAGTTTTCCGCATGACATCATGCTCTGCTCAAACTTTTTATCACAGGTCATAAATACTTTCAGCCTTTCTGCTTTTATAGTGAGAGTGGCTAACAGCTAGCCTCCCGGTCGATGCTTCTTACTCGCCCGCTCCGGGCCTCGTCGTTAAGAGCGACAGATTTCGAAGAGGTGCTGTAGATCAGACTGCTTCATAATGCATGTGATGTAATGGATTGCAGTGAGCCTCTTTGAATAATTAATCACTCTCTTTGTCTGAGTACTTCCACCTCTCCGTGGACAGTCAATGCCAGAGACGTTTGACAGCGTGTATGTGTGTGTGTGAGAGAAATATTGTTACTGCTATAGATTTTAGCTGGGTTTGCAAAAATAATGATCTGTGTGTGCTTACAGTGCAGGAGTGTGTTGGGGGGTATGCTTGCTTACAGCTGAATGATGAAAGCTGTTGTGGTCCTGGCATGTTGCAGGATGTTTCTTGTCTTGCGTGACAGCTTTATTAGACCGGAGTGCTCGTTATCATCATATCTGCTTGATAAACAACACGGATAACTGGAGAGCAGCGGCGATTTTAACCACTTCGTTATCTGTTATGAACGTGTAGCGCAGAGTCTGCAAGTTACTTCATATTCTGCAAAATCATCTTTGCGTCTGCCTACCTAACCGGTCCCAAAGTGCGCGGCCAGGTAAATCAGAGGTGACGTGGGAGGCTGATGTCTCTCCGGCTATGAATAGAAAGCACGACTGCAGTGTAATCAAGTCTTGCAGGTCTTTGTGTGTGTGTGTGTGGTAAAGACAGCACTGGGAGGGATATCCCATATTTGCAAAGTGGGATTCATTTTCGTTACAGCTGTCTCTTTTTCCCGTGCAGGTATTCCCTCTGCATGTGCAGCAGTTTAATGGGTTTCTTTGGGGCCATTTAGATTTTAAAAAACATTCATTTCAGACTGCTATGGATCCACATGAGGAGTATTTTCTTTGTTTTATTGGAAACAATGAGCTCATTTAGTCGCTGTTGGAGCAGTTTATTTATTTCCATTCCAACAGCTCCTCTTAAACGGGATTTGCCCATCACCTATGAATCACTTTCATCACACATCCACTGTTGTACTTCTGCTCCGTAGCAGCGCTTTAAGTGCCACCATTCCAACAATTGAATTTGACAAAATGCAGCCGTTTCAAGCGAGCCGGCCCGGGCCAGGCAGTCGTCTCCTGTCTGCCTCTCAAGCTCAAGCTGTTTGCCCAGCCAAGCATACAGTACAGGCAGCCCAAACTCAGATGGAGGCAGATGCTATGGATGACTGATTCACCAGGCGAGCAGAGGAAAGGCAAAACAAAATGAGGCTCGGACTGTTGACAAGAAAAACACAATATCGCAGACAGTGTTACAAACCTATGGCTGTTTAAATCTCAGTATTCTCTGATTTTTTCCTCATTGATCATATTCACAAAACCATACTTATAGTTCTCAGGTCACTTAATCTGCAATGTATCTTATTTCTTATTTGAGTCAAAATAATACAACTAATTCGATCCTCTACCCACAGTTCAGCGAGGCCGGATACGTCGGACCAGGGTTTATTTAAATGTCAGACTTGATGTGATGAACTTAAGTTGTTCTGCTGTTCGGCTCAGCTCATGAGGATGTCAGAGTTGCAGCACGGTGTGTTTGTGTTGACGCCTACGTTTTCCTACGTAAGCGTGAAAATTGATCCAGTATTCGTTAAAAATAAAAAAAGTGTCTTTGGCTTCAGCGAGTTTAATAAAAAAAAGACAAATTCTTGGAGGAAGTTGGGAAAATAAAACTTTTTGGACAAAATCATGAACAAAAATAAAACTTATATAATAAAATGCTGCAGCTTAGACAACTAAACTTACAAACTTGATGTTTGTACATTACTAAACTGTTTTCATATGTGAGCTGTGGCAACAACGTTATTCCTGTATAGGAATAAAACTCTGTATTTAGTTGTTCATTGTAGTTTTGAATGTGATATACAAAGTGCAGGTTTACGTCCAGTCTCTGGTTAATTTAGACTACAGGAACATTTTGAATTAAATGTTAACAATGCTGTAGTCACTATGTTTCGTATCAGTATTTTCACGTCTACGTTATGTTTCCCTCACGGCGTATTTGCTGTTGCAAACAAGAGACAAGGCTGAAACTTAAACTTCTAAACAAAATTTCTATGTTGCTACGAATCAGCTGTTTTTTTAGCACGCTGTTACAAAAAGTCAAGTTTATATAATTTATCAAATTTAAGAAACTTGCAACTGAGAAAATCAGCTACAGTACACTGACACTGCTTTCTAGGACGATATATATAAACTCTGACCCCATGTGTATACAGTACAGCTCTGACTTCTGCCAATCACGGTGAAACTAGATGAGCCAAGCGTGGCACCGACTGAATATCGACCACGATCTGGACTTAATTTCCTGCTTTAAATGTGTGTACATGCTGTGTGAGGCTGACGTTTCCTGTCCTTCTCCCCCTGCCGTACCTCTCATCTCTCACTAATGGCACTTCCATTAGTGTGTTTCGCCATTCTTCAAAAGTCTAGGACTTCGCCGCCCTGGGGGCACCTTTTCATACGAAAACGCGGCTGTGGATGATGATGAATGTTTCAATCAATTAGCTTATTGCTCAGAACAAGTGGTGGAGCCCTGGGGGACTGTAGCCTGTGAAAGGCAGTGACACATAACCTGAATGATTACTGCAGCCGGCACGACAAGGACTCCTGACTCTGCTGCGTTTCTTGGTTCGAGAGCTGTCTTCTCCCTGCATGCTAAACAAACCAACATGGAACCGCAACTGAACTACACAGCTGCTGAATGATTGGCTGTTTGCCTGTTACTGCTGACGTCCAGGGATGTGATAGGCTGTTTCCGTACGCTGGGTCCGCCCGTCTGTTAGCTGATTGGCTGTTCGTGTGTTTCTGCCGGCAAGAACGAACTCCGTGAAGACAGCTCCGCTTCAATAGAAACTCGCTTCAAAACAAACAACAAGCTAAACTTCTGTCTCGCCCAGACACGAGACAACACACTCACCGTGGCAGAAGCACCGGGCCCGAGCAGCGAGTCTGCCGTGGCGTCTTCGTCAGTGGCAACACTAATTTTGCTCAAAAAACAAACGTCGTTGTTTCAAACTAACTTGTACAAATACATTGCAGTTTATAAAGATAATAATTAAAAAAGGCCGCAGTATCGCGATGATACCCGGAACCGCGATACTTTGTCTGGTAAAGTATCGTGGTTACTCATTTTAGTATCGTGACAACTCTAGTTTGCAGTTAGTCATGTGAGACGTACTGTAAGATGGATGTCTCAGATCGATGACTAGGTA
This sequence comes from Collichthys lucidus, assembly GCA_004119915.2. Taxonomy (NCBI): domain Eukaryota; kingdom Metazoa; phylum Chordata; class Actinopteri; family Sciaenidae; genus Collichthys; species Collichthys lucidus. The sequence goes on along the minus strand of CM014096.1, from coordinate 6,003,423 downwards.
CAACTGAACATCGAAGGGGGAGTTTAGGTTTTCCTGGCTGAAGACGATTGGACCAGCCTGTGCACCAACATAGGAGAGCCAAGTTTAAACCAGGGCTTGTTTTCGGACCAATGAGATACACACATATTATATAACTTTGTGTAAATTCTAAGTTAGGACTCTCTTTTTGGAAGTTGGTTGCAGCTAACTGCTCGCAGGCTGCGATTTGCTGAACAAAAGAGGTCCATGTACAGTACATGTAATATTTTGGTGTCCTGATGCTAAATAAATACTAAGAAATAATTCGGCTATAGGTTTCCTCTATGCAAATCAACAAACGCACCCTGCCCTTCAGCTACGTAGCTAAAGTGGCAACCATTGAGGGCAAGAAATGTCCAGCGTGCCATAGTACACTGTATTTTGCCATAACTGACAGTGTGAATGCACTTATGTACTTAAAATATTCAATTCAATTCAATTTTATTTGTATAACCCAAAGTCACAAAGTACATTTGCCTCAGAGGGCTTTACAATCTGCACAGAGAATGACACCCTCTGTTCTTAGACCCTCGGTTCGAGTGAGGAAAAACTTGCCCACAAAAAACCTATCAAGTATAAGTATGGAAGTATCCACACTGAGACATACTTTAAACTTTAGTTTAACTGGAATCCAGTTTATCGACATGATATACAACTTTACTTTACAACTTCTTTACTTTTCTTCTTCTTGTCTTCGTTTTCTGCCTCTTCCTCCTTTTCTTCTTGCAGTAATTCCAGTCTACATATTCACACATTTCGGAGGTGACGCTGAAGTACAAATTCACTTTTCGCTAAAATATTCTGCTCAGAGATTTTTGGATTCAAACTCTTTGGCAGATTTGAATTATGATAATTTAGTCGTTTCACTCATTCCAGCGCTGAAGCTAACAACCCATATGGCCGCAGAGGACCGACTGTCCACACCAAAACACACACACACACACACACACACACACACACACACACACACACACACACACACACACACACACACACACACACACACACACACACACACACACACACACAGAAGTGTCAAACCACTGTGTGGCCGATGGTGTCTGTGTTTTATGCACTCAAACAGCATTTGTGGTTTCTCCTTGCCTCGCTGTGTGTGCTCTAGTCTGTTGTTGAAAAGCTGAAGTGGATATTCCAGCGCCGTCTGTTCAATCACCGTTACATCATGACCTTGGTTCACAAGGTTGTCCTGGCCCCGGGGCCGGCTATCATCTCAATCACACACTGATTTCTCCGCCGTGCACCTTGTGCTTGCTGAATTAATAACGCCATCAGTGTTGAACAACTGCTGCCACCCTCCCGCTCTCACCTTCTGGCTCTCGCCGGTTGTCTCGCCCATTTTTGCAAACAGAAATGAGCACACAACACACACCCCTGTCGTCTATAACATTACATCCACTCATATTCATTTCCTGGAGGGTTACTCTAACCCCAGTCACTTACCATAGCCTAAATAAATGGGCGACCTTGTGGGAACCAAATTTAGATGTTTTTATCCAGATATCAAAGAAATATTTAATTTTTGTTCTCTTGTTTTTGTCCCAACAATGTCGCTATGTGATCACATTTCATGACGTTTTGATTTTCATCCTAAAAATCCAGAGACTTTGGACAGTTCGGTTCTTTTAGTGCATCTTTATCCGTCACTATACGGCAAAATAAATTCAAGCTTGGCTGATGTGGAAGAGCTGAACGCAATGAAAAGTTAACCTCATTACATACGTTCAGCACATGACTCAAATGTTACTTAAACTTCAATCAGATCTGTAAGGAGACTGAAAAGTTCCTCAAATAATTCACAAAACAATATTTCCATCATGTTTTCTACATGTTTTTTTTTTCTTTGTGGTTTGGCCAGAACCGTTTGGCATAAATACTGTTTATCTTAATGCAGATAACCCCTAGCATTCATATAAAGTGGTTTGGAAACTTTAGTTTTGATGAATTTATGGAAACTTGCAGATTCTTGTTGGCACGAGGGATCTACAGTTTTATGTCTCAACAATGTCTCTGTGTCAGTTTTTTGTCCTCACAATGTGACAACAGCTTCAAATTTCTGTCCCCAGAGTAAATGTGCAAATAGATTTTTCCCTAGCAGAGAACGGAAAGCAGCTCTTTTATTCGCTGTGGCATTTCAAGCACCTAAACTTTACCTCAGACTTGGATTTAAAAAAATTTGTCCATTAGCGGTGATCTTTCACATTGATTGATTTAGCACTGTCGCTGGAGTAAAAACGAAAAAGGAAAAAAAAAAAGCTGATTGGCATTAACCCCAGCAATGACCTCCAACCCGAGTCATTCGTGTCAGGCTTTGTTTCCTGGATTTATATCTCATTGTTTCTTGTCCTGCAATCTTTACTCGCAGCTGCCAAGATTAGACAAAAGGCTGTGTGTCGTCTTTTATCTGGAAGGCAAAACACACAGAGAGGGTTACAGAGCAACATACGTTTCCAGGATTTCCCTGGCTCTTGTTACTTTACTTTGGTTGGTTCATTCCTTCAGCGTGAGAACGACGCATGGCAGGTCGGATTGATGGGATTCATTTAAAACACTTTGAAAACTGATTGCCGACTGAAACTCATTAATCACAGTGGCACAAAAAAAAGATTGATTCGGGCATCAGACGTGTTGCTTGATTTGCATGCAAAGGTTTCAGGCCTCATTCTGCCCCATAATGAGTCGTCTATTGTGTTAGCAAACTGTCATTTATTTCCTCCAAATGGAAGATACACACTGTGAAGAGAAACAGCTGGTATTCCACTGCTGAAAGTCATAACTACCCTTAACTTATTTAAGGGTAGTTATGTATCCCAGGACACCAGCAAACATGCGCATATCTCTCCTGTTCTTAAACTTAAACTTTTAACATTTGTTTTAAAAGCTCTTAACGGCCTCGCCCCTTCGTATTTATCTGAGGTTTTAACTGTTCGCAGTCCTGCTAGAGCTCTGAGGTCCAAAGATCAACTGTTGCTGGAAGTGCCCAGGTCAAAATATAAACACTGGGGTGACCGAGCGTTTTCCGTTGCCGCCTCCAGACTCTGGAATCAGCTCCCCGTTGAGATGCGTCTTGTTTCTGACCTGGGCCTTTTTAAATCAGAGCTAAAAACCCACTTTTTTAGGATGGCTTTTAACACCCAGTAGCATGATGACACTTTTATCATTTCTTATTCGATTTCGTTGCATTTTGTTTTTATTGTTTTTATTTTGTTTGTTTTTTACCTATTGTTCTCGTTATTTATTATCCACTGTAAAGCACTTTGGTACACCGAAAGGAATGTTGTAAAGGGCTGTATAAATAAAGTACATTTACATTTTACATTTAGTCTAGAAAGAGTTTCTTGGCATTGTAATCATGAGAAACTCCACAAAAACTGTTTGTAGATAGATAGAAGACATCTCTGATATGTTACCTTGGCTTATCCTTTATCCCTGATAAATAATAATAAAAATCCATTAATCTTCCATAGCAGTTTATCCTCGTCAGGGTCGCGCGGGGGGGCTGGAGTCAATCCCAGCTGACATTGGGCGGGAGGCACAGGGCTGACACATGGAGATAAGCAACCTTTCACACACAAATTAACCTCTCAACCTGCATGTCGTTGGACTGTGGGAGAGTATCATGCAAAAATCCACAAACATTCGAACCGGGAGCCTTGTTTCTGCAGCCCTAATAATGAATACCAGAGTTTTCTTTGTTTAACGGGTGATTTTGAAGTGAACCTGCTCGTTCTGACACAAAGTTTTATGTCTCATCCAGATGTTTCAGTCCTCACTGGGACACGATTGTTCATCTGACACGCTCTGCGCTCCGTTACCTCCAAACATTTGCGAACGTGATACACATTAGTCGAGCGACGGCGAGGAATGTTTATCTGCTTGTTGCTCTGACAGCTTCCCGCGTCCGAGTGTTCCCTCAACATCGTCCAACAAAAAAAACGGTTAGCCCTCCACCTGCGGGTAAAAATAGCTTCCTCACCACCACCTCTGTTTAAAACATGGCATCGGGATTTCCACAAGGGACCTATCTAAAGAGCGGTTTCACACCGAGGCCACGACCCTTTCAACCTGCTGATCTCGTTTCGGCAATTTGGGTGGAGAGAGAGAGCTCAAGGCGGCTTAATTAACCACGTTCCTTACTCTATGTTGCCTATGTTCAGGAGCCTATAAATAGGGTAATTGCTAATTATCTACAGTGATCTCACCAAAGCTGTGATTATGCCTCTGAGTTGATAAGGGTGCTTGATAGGGAAGGAAATAGAGTACTGCTGTGCAGTATTTAAATTCAACCTTCAGTTTGAGTGAATCCTTTTGTGAATTACGCGGCGTTGTAGTAACGTGCTCTAGTAGGAACCGGACCAGGAAAGTAAAAAGAAGTGAGTTTCTTATCACTGAAAAAAAAGCTTGATTGAGGGATGAACAGATGGACGGAGATCTTGAAAAAGAGTTTTCGGTGCTGGAGAAAGAACCGGCCAACACAGGCCGGGTCAGAACACTTCAAAATTTCATCATTAAATATCACAAAAATATTCAGTTTCTCTGCTTTTCTGTCATCCAGGATTTTGTGTCATATACAAAAATTAAAATCTGGACAGCAGTGAGATGTTCTGTGTTTCTGTCGCAGATAAAAACATCAAGGTTGAAGCCTGTTGGCCATAACGCGGTGTTACGAGAGATCACAGGACACTTCTGGTTTTAACTCCCCGGCCCCTCGGCGGTGCAGCCTCTCCTTATAACCACTGTCTCGCTAATTGGCTCTGCGGATAATGCTGGAACTTACGAATTTACACGGAAACACTTTGAAGGCTTGAGCACACTCGCCCGCGGGCACAGTCTTACATCCGCTCTGCCCAGCCTTAGCTGGCACACGGTAAACCAAGACAGAAAGCAAACACTCCAGTCCACGGAGGATGGGGGAATGTAGAGGTAACGTTTGTCTAAGGTCCCATGGGATTGGATGTGAGACGGGTACAGCCGCTTGCTTACAGAGGACGGAAATAGACAGAAAAAGAGTGAGGGATGCAGACGGAAACATATCATGACGGCAGCATGGTTTACAGAGGTCTGATGAACCTGTAACCATGCATTGCACTCTGGCATCCATCCACAATCCATCTTCCATCACTTATCACGGTCCATGTCATGATGTCTGCAGCCACATCCTGCTTGCTCCTCCTGGGAGATCCTGAGGCGTTCTTGGACCAGTAGGGATTATAAAAGTCCCCCTAGTGTGTTCTGGGTGTCCTCCCAGTTGGACCTGCACGCATCCACATGAGACATTTCAACCGGATCCTTTCAACATGAAAGCACCAGGGTTGTAGTCCGTGCTCCTTGCTCATATCGAAGCTACTCACTGTGAACGGAAGGGTGGTGATGATTGATGGATACCAAGATCTCATGATCTGAGCCACTGGCTCCATAGTACACCCACCACAGTAGATATAATATTGGGGAAAAGGCAGTTACAAGATCAACAGACAGCCTGTTTTTACAGGATTTTTCTGTAGTGTTGAATCAAAAATTCAATCCCAAAGTTCAAACATTTATTCTGTAATATCATTTGTCCTGGGACATTTATTCTGTAATATCATTTGTCCTTGACCGGGGCAACATGTTTCATATTTCATGTTTAAATTGAGTTCTATAAAATTCCAAGACTGTCGGCATCACATGTGACTCTATTCTGTGAAATCCTTTACACCAGTGGTGGGTCATTAATTTTCCCAAGGTGCCACATGAGATACTGCAAAGATCGTGGAGAGCCGGACCAATACTCCAAACTCAATTCTGCTAAATATTGATTTTATTTCTTTATAAAATGCAGTAAATATGTTTTTGAGCTGCTGCTGGTAATATATGCATACATGTTAATGTGGAGTAAGTCAAATAATAGTTACATCATCAATAACATGGTTCATTTTTAGCACAAACCTCCTGATGAATGAAGAAAAAGCTGATTTGTCCTGCATCTTCTTCAGTAGTCCGACATTTTCCCGTCAGATCTGCACAACCATCCGTGGTAACACCTGCCACTTTGTTCCATTTCAGTCCCAGCCTGTCAAAGCATGCATTACCTCTGTAAACAGATCACTCCCGTCTGTCGTCCCTCTCATTGATTGCATCGCTGCCAGCTCCTTAAATTCTTTTGTTATTCCACAGACAAAGATGAGTCCTCCATCCTTTTTGTTACAGTTCGTCTGCAGAGCTCTTGTTAAAAAATCTACATTCTGCCATTGAGCAACAAGTCAACTGTCTCTTTTGTGCAGCCAACGTGTGTACGTAAGTTGCCTTCAAAATAAAAGAACGGGTTGTACTGTATTGATTTCTGATTTCTGGGTAACCTCACTGCTTTAGACTCACCTTTCCCATAGAGGACTGTGCTCCTCTGCCCTGACTCCTACAGGCCAATAGGGGTGGTGGAAGTGATTATTATTAGTGTAATTATTATTATTATTATCACCCACTGATGATAATCATACGTGAATGAGCTCAGCTCCTGTTTCACGGTGTGCATCCATGCGTAAAGTGAGAAACGCAGCTGAAGATAGCCCAAAGATAAATGGTAAAGAGTGCACACTGAACTCTATGAACAACCACAGTGCATGAAGACTAACCAGATTATCTGAATCACTTCTGAGCTACATTTGAGGGCGACAGAGGAAGAACAAATGCGCTTATTGTACATGAGACGAGTCGTGCAGGGTGAGTGGCTACGGCGGCAGACTTCGCCGTTCTTCATCACTTCATGACTCTGTTTGTGCCCGTTTTTGCTGGAGGCTGCAGTGTGGATGTCGGAAAAACACTCCCTTCTTTTTTTTTTTTTTTTAAAGCACTCATTGTCTTTATTTTTGTCAGGAGCGTGCTCGTATAAAAGAGCGCCGAGAGAGTCTATCTGCAAGTCGCAAAGAGTCAACATCGCTGTGCGTTTCACCGCGTGAACGTGAAATAAATACGCGCCCGGCTGGTTCACTTTGACACTTACATAAGCTGCGAATGTGATTATGAAAGCAATATCCCAGCGGTGTCTGTTGTGTGTATTAGTCTCAGCCTGATGGCAATGTTAAGCTCCCTTAGGCCAGAGTGTTTATCTCACTGGTGTTTAGGCTTTTGGTCTTTGGACGGCACCCAAAGCGAGGCCCCTGCCGTCCAGGCGGCTGTAGCTGCCTCGCCTAACTCCTGCTAGTTGACCTCGTTTAAAGGCCTGGCTGCGCTGTCTGGCTGTCCCTCTGAGCACAGAGCCACAGCCATCCAACTCCCTGCAGTGTCTGTGTGTGACTGTAGATACTTTTTTTGTGTGTGTGTGTCTGAGTTAGAGTAATGCACAGCCTTGAAATTCTGGTCTGAGACAGATCCAGCACCAATTTATTTAGCCCTGTCGCTGCCCGACAGCTAAAAAAGCACCAACCTGGCCAAAAGCAAATATACTGACGTCAAAACTCATTCCTCTCTCTGTCTCTTTAGCTCTCCCTCACATGCACAGTGCGACTAGTTCACTCCTCAGCCCTGCTGCTCTAACATTTATCAGCCAAATGTGCAGTGTATTAAACCCTGTATATTCTCACTGACAGCAAATTAGTCGGAGGATGTTGTTAGGGAGCGTATTATTAGACTTAATTTACTTTATAGTGTACTTTACCGTTTATTGACATAATATTCAAATATTTTTTTTGTGGTTTTATTATATTTCTGGAGGAAAAATGTCCCACTGGACTGAAAATCTGTGAAAGTATCACGCCAAGGCTGCTGACACTGACACTGACATCCTCAAATTCACTCAAGTTAGCAGCAATAAACGTGACAGTATAAAGAATGGACAGTATCTGTGACGTCACCTATGGAAGAGCTGTGTGCTGTTTTGAAGCTCAAAATCTGTGCCTGCCTCCCAGTGAAAAATTGGCTTAATGAATCCTGGTTGCTCAAACATGCCACCTGTAACGGCACCTACCTGTCAATCAAAGCGTCCCCCCTCTCAATCCTGCATAACTTTAAGCCTTAATATAATGTGAACAGGTGAGTTGTATATAAATTCACCCTCAGTACAGTTGTCATGAACGGGGAAATTAGCTACAGAGACCAAAACTGTTTTTTGTACCAGGCTGTAAACATGTTTATTTCTGCTGTGAAACATGGGGACTTATGGAGACTGACTCACTTCTGGAGCCAGCCTCAAGTGGACGTTTGAGGAACTGCAGTTTTAGGCACTTCCGCATTGGTTTCCACAATGTTAGACTTTCAAAATAAATTAAGTTTAGGCGCCAAAACTACCGGATTAAGTTTAGGAAAAATAGAAAAGAGTTAAACCAGGTATCGCACTATAACGTGTAACACAAACACTGACACAGCATCCTCAACTCCGCACAACCTAGCAAAATTTAATATGCATTACAGCGTCAGACTTTCAAAATAAAGCTGATAAAGCTGTTGCAGGTGGTTAGGCTCAGAGTAAATCATATTTTTCACGCCTTGGCGAGGCAGAACGTGACATCTCGAGGGACAGTGTGCATTTTCGGAGCAGTTGGCCTTTTGAGGAATGGACGTTTGTTTTTGTGATAACAAAGGGGCTTTTCAGTCCAGCGGGACTAATTCTTCTGGACTATCGGGGCTTTGGAATAATGGCCTGTCGGAACAATGGCATTGCACCGTTACATTACTCACAATGGGTTAAACTCCAAAAAGCTCGGGAGCTTACACATCCCTATTCGCGGCTTGATGTCTTTGTTGGGCCCTCCATGCCTGGTTAATACTAATGTCTCTCTCCGAGCCCAAGGCAAGTGAAATCCAGGGTTCCCACACCTTTTTGATGAACAAATTCAAGCACTTTTCAAGCACCTTCAAGCACCAGTTTTTCCATTTTTCCAGCACCTTTAAATAGGTAGCCTACTAGTTGTGTTTGCCATGATGGTCATGGGAAGCGCAGCGGTGCCACTGTATGGCATAATAATATGGGTCTAATTAGCATTATTTCATATGGTGGTAGATTGACTGTTTTGATTTTTAACTAATTGTGAATTGGCTTGTATTCTCAGCTTGTGAGCGGTGTATGGTGTAACTACCATAGCGCAATAACAGTGACCAACAGGTGTGGATAGTAGTCTACTGTTATTTCTCTGCAGAACACCAAGCGAGTATGATAACTGAGTTCTGCATGTAAAGGCATCGGATCGAGCGCGTAGCCGCTTAGGAAACATTTTTGTTTTCTCTTGGTTTATTGAGATAGACATCACACAAATTTCAAGCATTTTCAAGCACTTCACAAAAAATTCAAGCTTTTTCACAACCTTAAAAACACTGAATTGAAATTCAAGCATTTTCAAGGAATTCAAAGCACCCATGGGAACCCTGGAAATCACCATGGTTATTTTCTCAGACATTAAACAACTCTTTTTTTTTTTTTACGTGTGGGATAGTTTTGCTTCCCGCGAGGAGCGACTTTATTTCAGTAAGATCCATGAAAATCTATGTTGGTCTACGTGGGTGTTTATTTTTATCTAAAGAATCTCGTTAGGCGAAGTGTCAAGGAGGAAATAATTACGGCGGGATTCCTCGGCGAACATGTTAAACTCCTCGTTTTTTATTCTCTCCCTGGTGCCTGCACGTCCTGAGCTGGTAGTTTACAGCACACTGCACAGACACTGTGCAGGATAAACTGCCCTCAAGCCAAGTCTTCCCCCTCTCTAACCTCCTTTCTGTGCATTCTGTAGTTCAATCTGTAATTATCGGACGATGAACTTTCCTCAGGGTTTGTGTTGCAGTCTGTAGGATCATTACAAATATCTACAGAGGCCCATTAGTGGTTGATTAGACACGGCGCTGGACCGGAAGAGCGTGGGCTCATTTCAAAGACAGGGAGAGTCCTCAGCAGGGCCTAATTAGCCGGCAGAATTGAGCTAGTTCCTGGTTTCCTGGTCAGGTGGAAGACGCCTGGCCTCTGCATCAATTAGTGCTACTCCTGGAGTTGGTTTTTATTCCCCTGCGTCATGTCACAGAAAGGTGATGGAGGAGAACCGCTGCGTTTGATGTCAGGAGAAAGAATAGTAGACACATTTGTATGCAGGGAGTGCTGCAGTATAATGTAGTCTAATGCAATGACGTGCAGTTATAGTGAATTTATGGTCTTAGGTTTAAGTTATTGAGATCCTTTGCACACGTTCTTACACTTTAATGTGCTTATATTATTTATAAAATGTTATTTTAACGTTGTTACATGATGCAACATGATTTACATTCCTTTTATCTTGAATGTTTTATCTTGATTTGCCCAACTGGTCACTGTATTTTCATTAAGACATCACAGAAATGGCAAAAAGTCCAACCGATATCGTCATTTCGATGGAGTAATATTTACAGAAGCGCATTGCATTCACCTGATTCCTGATCCTGATGATTTCAGCATCACTTTATTAGAAAATGGTTCAGTAAAAGAAGAAGAAATTCACCCCAGAAGTAGCTCCAGACATGTAGAACAAGAATCAGGTGGAGTTGTCAGAAAATAATTTGATTTGTTTATTTAAGATAAGATAATACTTTATTGATCCCACAACAGGGAAATTCACTTATTACAGCAGCGGTGTTCAGTGTACATATTTACAGAAAGTACTAACACAGTGTACATATTTACAGAAAGTACTAACACAGTGTACATATTTACAGAAAGTACAGAAAGTATTTAATAACTTTTCTAAATCTCCATGTGTCTTAGAAAAGAGATTATTTGATTTCTGAGTTTCCGAGGTGCACTCGAAGGCACCATGAAGCCGCTCACACGCTTTACCGTACAAACTGATGTAGTCGGGCACTAGATTTTAAAGAGTAGATAGCCTTACCGCAGTACTGTGTCATATTGAAGTTATTGATTAATATTCCTAATAAAAATTTCCCAGAAATTATGAAAAGTCCTAGTAAACACTAATGTTGTTTGAGTGGCTTCAAGGATGGCTCGTTTTGATGAACATTAGGTTGTAGCTCGTTGTGATGAACGTTAGGTTGTAGCTCGTTGTCTGTCTTACTACATTTGAAAATATCTGTGTTTTGTTTTTTAACGCTTCACTTCAGAGTTATTGATCCCGGAAGTGCCAATATCTTTCTAACTTTACCGAAGTGCAGTGGCCAATGTGGCACCTTTCCTTAGGATCTCGTACTTACGAGAAAAGATTTCCTATCCAGTGAATGCAATGCGCTTCTGTAAATATTACGTTTATCGTAGTGCCAACTATTTATAATCTAAAAAATCTAGTGCAGTATTAACTTTTGGTAAAATAAATGAATAAATTGTTATCACCACCTTTTACCATTAATAGACATCTCTACTGATTGGCTGAGCAAGCGTTAAAGAAATTCATAAAGCATAGACAGGGATTTATTTTCATCATTCTGCTCAGTAAACCCTTGTTTGAAACAAAATGAAACAAAATCCCAAAAATATGATTAGAAACTCCACCACAGACAGACTGACCGAATGCCAGGATCGATTTTTTTCGGAAAAACTTCCTGGAAAGACGCCGCTTGAAAAGGTCTCAGTGCACCCTGGGGGGATTTCTTGGGGTCTAAAATACTACAGAGTGCAAGGAGACGACTGAATCAGGTTCAGTTAAGCGCAAATCCCAAACCAAAATGTTTGAATGTCCTGTTCTACTGCTTTATTGTACAATGCAGAAAATGTATGCAACATAAAAGAAGAGTTGTAATGATGTTTTAATGCTCCGGGGTAATGAAAGCTCCAGTTACTGTGCTGTAAATCATCCAGAGTAATAATGAAGGAATGAGTCAGGACTTACCACCATGTCTCCTAAACCAATCCAAACTTATTCCCCGTCAGTGTGCAGTTCAAAAGGTCATGGACTGTGCAGTATCAGGTAATGCATTCTGGGTGACGTAGTATTCATTTTCCATTACCGCTTCTCCTTATCAGGGTCATGGCACGGGTGGAGACAATCACAGCTGACATTAGGTGAGAGGTTGGGTACATCGTGGACGAGTCACCAGTTCATCATGGAGACAAGCAACTCAAATCACATTTAGTCACCAATTAACCCGTAAATCTGAATGTCTCTGGACACCCAAAGCAACCGGAGAGAACCCATTACCAAACTCATTAAAATGGATATTATAGAGTCCGTAGCTATTTAGATTTCACTGAATTTAAATATGTTACATGGACATTAATTCAGTGAAATCAACGACTGTATAAAGAATGGACAGAGCCTGAGTGATGTCACTGGTTTCCGAAGACTTATTTAGATATCGAAGCAGGTTGTAAATATGTTTATTTCTTCTTACGGAGGATGACTTCTGCAGCGTGTCTCAAGCGGCCACTTGAGGAAGAGTCGCTCCACAATAGACACTGATGCATGCGAGCTGCGACTTGTGATAGTTTCTTCTCGCACTTATTCCGAAATCATTAAAAATAAACACAATGCACGAGCGAGGGAGAGAGAGGACTCTGAGATTTACCTGCAGGTTTGACAGTGACAGTAAATACTACAAGTGCACGTTTCACAAATGTAGAAGTAATGCTGGACTCCTTGAATTTGATTTAAACTCAAATTTATATCAGTATTAAATTATGAATTCATTGCAATGTTACAAAGAGCACAGATGTAAGAAACTACATCCAGAAGAAGAAGAAGAGAGAGAGAGGGTGAAGAAACGAGTGTGTGTTGTGTCTATTTTTGATTCCGGCGGCCCCTTTCATAAGTGCTCTGTCGCAGGCAAACCATGCTGGTCTGACAGCGTGACGCACTCCCATAAAAAGGCTCTCGCTCGCGGTCACACACATGTCACCATGGCAATTAGCATGTCAGAGCGTGCGTGATTGACAGCTGCCACAGCTGGGATGTAAACATCGACGACAGAGAGAGAGAGAGGCGCTGGTGGGAGAACCTGGAGCTGTAGGTGTCTCTGTTACATGCGACTGTCATGAAGAACAAACGAGGGAGATCTCGGCGTGCACAGGTGGAAAACAAAAAAACAGACAGAAACACTTTTTAAAATTTTCATTATTCTTATAATTATCTGTTTTTAAAGGGCAAATAAATCTATTTCCCCGCGTCTGTGTCAGAATCCGTACAGTCAAACACATTATTCTCCATCACATGGGCCTAATTAATTAATCAGTTAATTTGATGTGATTCCGGCAGCTCGGTTGACGCCTTCAGCTCGAACAATATGGCTGCCCGGGTTGCTCGCTATCAACAGAACATCATCGCGCGTAATTGATGGCATATGTCACGCGTGTGGAAGTAGGTCACTGCCTATGTGTGCTCGGTTTGAAACACAAGCAGAGCGGTGTGTTGTCTTGTAATTAGAAAAGATTCAGCTGGATTGTGTTTATATAAATAATCCTGTAAACACCATGACAGCATTTCACATTTATACTCGGATATTGATTTTTTTTAAACATGTTTTTCCTTCTAAAAAAAAGTAGGAGCTTTATTTAGTTAACTATCTAATATACATGATAGAAAAAAATGGATCTTGCACATTTGGCATTTTTGCTTGATTGCCAATTAACTTACTTTCTAAATGTTTCATCTATAAAGTTTATTTACATTCACTATTTAACATAAACTACAGTGAAACACAGTCATATTTCCAGGCAAAACCTTTATTTATATGCCATTTTAAGGACATTTATACAGAATAAAGTGTCAGGCCTGGACTCAAAGGAGGACTCAGATGCAGAGATTTTACCAATAGGATGGGACTTTATTTAGGAATAATCCACACTGAGCGACACAAAAAGACTATGAAAATTACTCTAAAGAAACTATTCTAGAATAAACTCTAAACAAACCAAAAACCACTCCGAAGAGGGAAAAAGGTAACAAAAAAATCACTCCACAGGGGAGGACAAAAAGCTAACCGCTATCTAACTGAACAGAAATCAATCACATAATTCTATGAAATTTACAACCAAAAAAAAAAACAACTCTCGTTGCGTAGCAAGGCATGGAAGATCAAGGTCCGTGGGAATAACTGGCTGGGGTGAACGAAACACTCTGGCACAAGACAAAGGGAGACGCAGACAATATATACACAGGGTAATGGGGAACAGGTAGAAACAATCAGGGCGGGGAAGACAATCAGACCGGTGACACATGAGGAAGGGCAAGTGACCTGAAACGAGAGGAGAGTTATTTTCAAAATAAAACAGGAAATGACGAGACAGGACAAAAACCCAGCTTGACCTCACCGCGTGACATAAAGAACTGTTTTATATTAGAGACTGTACAGTAGAATACTGTAATATTTGATGGCATTCATATGGTATTTTCCTGTCAAGTTTATGGCAAAACAGAGTTTCATTTACTGGGAAATAACTATTTTTATTTATACAGTAAAATACTGTAAATGTGAAATCAGTATTAAAATCCTTTTACTGTAATTAAAAGAAGTTACACTGTAGTTTTTACTGTAAAAACAGTGAAGAGATCTCAGACGGCAGCATTTTGTTGATAAAGGACTTTAAGATTCAGTTTTATTTATGTTTACTCACCAAAAAACTATTCTTTTTTATACAGTAAAATACCGTAAATGTGAAACCAGTACCAATATCCTTTTATTGTAATTAGAAGAAGTTACACTGTAGTTTTTACTGTAAAAACATCTCAGACGGCAGCATTTTATTGATTTTCAGGTTCAGTTTTATTTATGTTTACTCACCAAACAACTATTTTTATCATTAGCTAAGCCAAAAAAACTTTCGCTGTTTATGCGCATGTTCTTCCAGCATTACCTCCACCTGGCTATAAATAGAAATATAGGGTAGCATTGGCTGGAATATGAATCACATCACTGCTATGGCAGTGCATGCGTCAATAAACGAAATTAGGAGCTGCTCATCAAAACAAATACCTTTAAGTTGCCACCTTATGTGATTTTAAATCAATATTTCTGCGAGAACACGTGTTTGAAATTATTATAACTTCAACCAATCAATCGTCTTTAACGTCACCCAACAGCGTGACATTCATCACAGGTGTCTCCTCGGGGTCTTTTATTTATGTGTGGAGACCTTTTTACGGATCTGGTCCAAAAGCTCCATTTTATGGCCCGTTCACACGAGTCTGGCTCCTGGCTGGACGGCTGCCGCTAATATCACATCACACTGACGGCATGTAGCCCGGAGGCAGGCTGCTCACCCCCCGTTCGACATACTCCACATCCGAGCGCCCTGCATCAATCACCGCAGCAGGCAGGAGTGGGATGCACTGCCTATTTCTGGGGCTATTTCTGGATCTCCCTGTCACACAAACGAAAAATATGCATACTCACACACACACACACACAGAGACACACACACCTGTCTCAGGCAGTTTCTTCTAGTGTCTGTGAGGTAGGCATATTAAAAGTGGCAGGCAGTAGCTGCAGCATGCTTCACCTGTCCTGAGGAGACAACAAGCGCTCATTTAAAGCAGCAGCAGGCTGGTTTTTTATGAAGGGATACACAACTCACCAATATGGAAGAACATCCATCCTGGAGATTATGTAACTCTGACACCTTCAGGATGTGTTAAATTAAACCCTATATCTCTTACACCAACATTTTATAATAATACATCAGAATATCTTCACACTTTGTCGTTGTTCTTGCACTTACTACTTACTAGTTTTCCGTCGATCTTTGGTGGCTGCGACCTAAACGGAGACCAAGTCAAGACCACACAGTATCAGCAGCTAATATTCATTAAATCTCTGTGAGTGAGGTCTGATTCCAGCCTTGTCTTGTGAGCCTATTTCAGGATTTACAGACTGTTTGTTTTCTTTTGGACGCCTGAAGTGTAAAAATGTATTTTTGGTTTATTATGAAATGTGGTGGAACAGAAAATCATTAGACGATTAATGGGAATCACTGGTGATATCAGCGCAGTTGTGGTCTTGGAATAAATCCTTGCTAAAAAAAAACAAGACGAGAAAAAAACGCGGTTGATTCCAAGACCGTCAGAAAGCGTTCTCTAGACCAAGATCGAGTACTACTTTGCCTTTATGTCTTTTATATTTTTTGATAGTGTGATGCCCTATGTTGCATCCTGAGTGTGTTCCTTCCTCCTCCTCTCCTGGGTGTGGTCTATTTCTTCCTCCTCCTCTTCTCTGGGTGTGGTTTCTGTTTGCAGGTGTTTTCCATTAATTACTGGTATTTATACCACTGCAGGCTGGTACTTGCTCTCTTCTCTGATCTCTCTCTGTTCTGCACTCTTCTGTCCCTAGTCAGGTCAGGTTTGGTTTAGTTTGTTATTTTTGTTCATCCTTTGCTTTTGTTGCACACTACCAACACATGCACACTCGCAATTGTCACTCATGCACACCCTACACCACTGATACCACTGCTTCTACACACTCCATAACTTTAAATCCTTTATGATTGTTTAATTTGATTTAATAAAGTATTGTTTAAACAAACGTACATGGTGTGAACTCCCTTTGACATGCCATGACTCTCAGAGCCAGATCATAACAAATGGGGGCTCATCCGGGCCTTTGAGTGGATGACACATTAGTATTCCATTTAAAGGTTTTTAAAGTCTGTTGCCTTCAAACAGCTGAAGACAGAT
Organism: Collichthys lucidus; assembly: GCA_004119915.2. Lineage (NCBI taxonomy): Eukaryota > Metazoa > Chordata > Actinopteri > Sciaenidae > Collichthys > Collichthys lucidus. Next base: position 5,986,840 of record CM014096.1, on the reverse strand, counting down.
CAGGAAATCAGGGCACAAACAGGTGGTATGACATTTAGCACACGGCCATAGGTTGGAATTGAAGCAAGGCTGCTGTGGTACGGACTCAGCCTTAAGGCCAACTCACACCGGACGCGGAACCAAAGCGGCACAGTACCGCCGCGGTCGCCGTAGCAAATAGAAGCCAGTCTAGTCAATGAGAGCACTCACACCGGGCGCGGCTCAGAAGCGTCTCTCTGCGACACGGCGCGAACTTTCCGTTTCATTTCTATTTTTACCGCGAGCCGCGGCTGAACCTCGTAAATTTCAACAGAGCACTGCGCACCAGACAGGAAACCCGACACAGAATCAACATAATAAACTTCCGCCCCCTTTCAAAATAAAACACAGTACACAGTTCATGTAGCTTTTTACAACTTCACATCAACGTTACGTCATGACCGGTGGCACCAGGTGATCAAAGATCGATCAAAGGGTCTCAACATGGACGATGAGAGACTGATTGTTGAAGTGGAACAACACACAATCATTTATGACACAACAGATGCTTTTTATAATCTCCTCCACGTCGGAGAAGCAAAGTCAGCTGTTTGTTGTTGTTTTCTTTATAGTCTGTTTGTCGCGGGGTCTCGCTTACGTCCAGGATTCTCGCGTGATCTCGCGTGACAACGGCCGGCTCGCTCCGCTGCCGTTCCACGGCTGAAAAGCATCCGGTGTGAGTTGACGCCGGGCAAAGGACCGTGGCACTACAGTTCCGCTACCGTTCCGCCTCCTGTGTGAGTCCCGTGTTAGTACACGGGGCGTACGCTCGCAGAACCGGCAGACCAAAAGAACGAGCTGAAAGATGCCAAAACGCGACATAGGGAAACAAACACTGATCGAGAGCTGTGATACGTGATAGTGGCATAAACATGTTAAGTTCAACCAAACCAAATATTTCAACATCAGTCTTCTGTTGAAGTCTCAAAGTACAGGTTCAAAACCCCAGACCCTTTTCAAGGCCTCTAAAACGAGGAGCCGTCTTCAACACATTACTGTAGTGCCACTTTAAACGCTTCGCTCTCTTCAGTGGAATCTGTTTGAGGAACTTGTCCGTTGAATAGTAACCTGGTAATTACCTTGTGCTTTTGAGCCGCGGCCGGCATCTCCAAGGCTTTGACTGAGGGGGCCCTCACACTCTCAGACTGAAAGATGCATTCAGACCTCGCCGAGGACCTTGAGAGACAGAGTCAGAAATAGCTTCCTCTTAAGACGTGCAGAGTCCAGTCTTCTTCCAGACTGATGCTTCATTTAGACGCCGCCACCGGCCTCGCCTCCAGATCTCACAGTCGGGTCACAAACACTTCATAGCGTGTCAAGTGTCAGATGAAGTACCGCTGCTATTCTGGGCCGGCTCGTCGTTTCTTGGGATTCATAAGTCATTATCATCTCCGCTTAGATAAACAAGTTCACGTCGCGTGAAAATTATGTATTTTTGGGGGAGAGAGAGAAAAATTCAAGCTTTAATGCGAGTGACCCGAGCGTTCATACGCGGAGAGGAGATGAAATCTCATTCCCACAAGAAACAGAATTAATGGCTCTCCTTTAATCATGCAAATAAGTCTGTTCTTAATTTAGATATTAATTATATCTTGCAATTTGGCAAACAGCGCACAAAGTCTGCCGAAGGTGCCCCCCTGACGCCCCTCGTGTTTTTTTCCTCTGTTTCCTATCACACTTTCAATCAAATGGAAGAAGCTTCGCTAATTTAATATTGAGTGTCGGGAAGGCACAGCAAGTCGAGAGAGAGGAGAGGAAAACTTGAATAATTAGACCGCTGTCCCTCCCACAAGACGTCTGAAACGTCGTACTTTTGGGTTTGTGTTGACATATTTAACTGATTTTATATTGTATCAGTCTGCATTGCAGGATGACAGGTTTAAAATTTAAGTTAAAGTTGCCTCCACTGTCTTCTCTCTCCACAGTGTTTGCCGATCCACGGTCACGGGTTCGTCCTGGACAAGTACAAGTGCCACTGCAAGAAAGGATTCTACCACCACAACAGAGTCGCCGTCAACGGTTTCACGGGTAAGTCAGTTATTACCTGTTTTAGTGGTAACAGAGACAATATATTGTTTTATTGGGTCCCTGCAGGGTGATTTCATTTAAAAGGCAGCCAGGCAACATAATCAGTGAAGGTACAGTTACAGTAATAACAACTGCCTGAAAGCAGATTGACAAAATATGTCATACAAAGTTCATTTCTGACTTTTGGAAACAGAAGTTTAAGAAAACACTTTCTCTGTAAATGTTGCTGATTAAAAACCATGAAATGTGGTTGAAAGCTCTGAAAGGAAGAAGCTATGGACATACTGGAGTTACTGCTTTTTTGTTTTAATTGGCAAATTCTGGACTAAACGGCATGAACAAGTCCTGAAATATTGATTTATCGCAGTACTTTTGGGTAAAAGTATCTTTTCTTTTTGACTCAAGGATCCCACATTGGGTAATTTAGACTTCGTTGTCATCTTTTAAAAATCACATACAAGGTTTATAACTTGGCGTTGCAAGAATTTTACACCAAAAAAATTAGTCAGTCAGAAAAGGTCACTTACTTTTTTAGGTATTTCCTCTTTTTCCCAATGTACATGAGCTTAAAAGTAATTTTTAAGGATTAAAAGGTTAAAAAGTTATGTATTCAGTATTAACTCTGAGCCTGGGTGAAGTACTGTGCATCAAAATTCATATTACTAAAATCAGTGGAAGTTATTGTTAAAGGCAATCAAGAGACAGAGAGAGATTTCTTTCTAAATACATTAAATATGTTGGAAAATAGTTGCTGCAAACACGTGAAAAGGTTAAAACAGTTTTCAGTCTCAGGATTTTGTGGGCGGTCCTTAAAGGGTGGCTCGATGACACGCTGAGGTCACCCTGAGCAAAGAGAAAGAGATGAATTCATCTCACTCAGTGTTTCGAAGTCAGTTGCTTTAAAATGTGTGAGGGGGCGTTGCTCCAGCGTCTTCAGGGGACATGCCCCCACAGTCCTGGAGCTGAGAATTCATTTTTACCTGATTTTGAAACCTAATTTAAAAAACTTGTCGATATTTTTAATCATTCAAATTTGGCCGGGTGGTTAATAACACTGTCTTCTTTGGTCTGACAAACTCAGAACACATATTTATTCTTACTCTACACTTGTAAACTTTATAACAATACGTGCTACCTAATAGAGCTTAATTTTAGCCAACAAAGGATGTGAAGGAGGTAAAGAAAAAAACAACGTAGGGGCTTCCTGGAGGTTAATATCAATAACAAAGACTAAAAGTCTCCTTCTGATGTCGATGAGTGCTAATTCCTCATGCCCGTGTTAATTATCAGCTACTGAACAGCTAGTTGAAGGCCGTGTCCTTTATCCGGCGCACAACCTTCAGATGCAGTTCAGACTTTGAGCTCATCACAAAAGTTTTTTTTACGAGATCACATTTCAAGTAATTTGCCAGCAAAGGTTAAAAAAACAACAACAAAGGAGGCGACGCTTGATGCAACGCGTCTCATTTAAGCGTATCAACATCAATGTGTTCGTCTGACTCTGCTTCGTATGTTTGTCATGCATCAGCTGTTTGCAGAAGAACTAAACGATCACCTGATGTGTTGCATGACTGCGGTAAAAACGAAAAAAAAAAAACCTGCTACCGCCCTGAACATTGAGGTAGCCTCAGTACCTGCGGAGGCTAATCAGGTTCAAGATGGGGAATTAATGCTCGTTACTTTTCTCAGTTTATTCCGTCTGCTGTTAGTTAATTAAAAAAAAGGCTTTTGCAGACACAGAGCCCCAGTGGTTTCCACCTGCCCTCCATCGCTCTCGCCGTCATACTTTCATTATGACGCTCACACAGCGTGATCCTCTGTGTCTATCTCAATTTTACCCATTCACCTTCCTCCATCCTTTACTCTACCCCCTTAAAATATTTCTCTTTCATGCACGAGCCTCCACAGTTTCTTTGCTGCAGGGGGAAGCACATAACCTCGCCCGTGCATGTGTGCAAGTCTGCATGAAAGCTCGGTGTGTGTGTGTGTGTGCATATATATGTGTGTGTGTGTCTTTGACAACACAATAATAGAGAGGAGAGGCAAGCCTGTTAGCGAGGCGTAGTGCTGCAGTCTGGCCCACCATGGGGCCAATAACAAGCCTGTTAATCCACAAGGGGACATCCTTGACACTCATTTGCAGAGAAAGCCAGTGCAACTCACTTTCCCTTTTGTCTCCCAGTGATCTTCCACTCTGGATCGTGTGCATATAAATATGTGGGAGAAGTTACTATAGCAGTTACTGTCAGTCAGCGGTGGAAGAAACAAACCAATGAGAGCACAGCTGAAGGATGTGACTCATTGCTACGGAGATAAGTAGTCCCTTTTTGAAGGGATCAATGATGTGCAGAGTCATAGCTTTGAAAAATAGGCCAGTCTCTTTTTAAAGGCAAAATCCCTGCAAATCTCTGAGACAATGGCTGTTTCCAATAAAGCCTCCATAAAAGCTCCATATAAGTCCACCATTCGTTATCGGCCCCACCATATGGGCATTTCTCTCTAGGGATTTCTATAGAAACCAATAGCTTCCTCTTGTCCCCCTTTGGTTGGTTCGGGTTTTACCTTGCGAGGGAGGTTTTTTTTTTCCAGCGTCACCAAACTCCTTTTAGCAACAGAGCAGCTCCTTTTGAAGCAGTTAGTGGTTTAGTGGCTGGTTTACACCTAACCCTCAGTGGTAATTCCTGAATGCATTCACTTTCCCATCCAGATCTTGAGCCTTGGATCGTTTTTTATATTTTTTATGGTTTTTCTTAATACTCCTCCATTGTCTCCGTCGTTGTCACGGTAGGCTGAAGTTCTGGCATGTCCTCCACATGCCGAGGAAGCAGCAGCAGTTATCAGCCTTGATGATATGCCAGTGACTTAACAAGGTGCAGCAGTGTTGACTTTTCATGTTCACACATATAGATCCATCTCCCTCGTGTTGACACAATGTCCATGAAACCTTGTAAGGTCAGAGAGGGAATATATATCCTTTTTGTCATTATTTCAACCATTTAACTTGTTTAAGGTCCTACATACATTTTTATAATCTGCATACAGTATAAAGTGATCAAATCTGCAGAGCGTTGTTGATCAATGCCAATCTTGTATTTTCCAGGGATGGGTAGAACGGGAAAAGCTGCCGACAGCGGTCCCAATGCGGACGAGGGGTCCTCCAGCGACTGCATGCCGTGCCAGCAGGGCTGCGCCTACTGCAAGGACGACACCCCCTGCGTGGCCCGAGAGGACGGCGCTTTACGCATGGTCGTGATCTCCTTCCAGTGCCTCTGCTTGCTGATCGTCTTTGTTAGCATGGTGCTCATCTACCACTTTCGCAGGAATAAGGTACGAAAGTGCAACGAGTTTGATCCGTCCATGAGATTTCTAGACTAAAACTCAGGTCACCACACAATAATATCGTCACAGTCTTTAGGGAATTTGACGTCATCGTTAAGAGTGAAAGTTTGAAACCTCGGTCGATTCAGAATTACAACATTACATCACTTACTTGTTTGATCTCTTCTGGGCCGTGTGGTCATCAAAGCCCGTTGGATCAATAAACCAGTGGATCTGTGAAATGTGGGTGGTCACAATAAAGCTTTGAAATCATTTCAAACAGCTCGGATGCTACAGATCAACTCGACATCAACGACTTGGACTGCGACCAGTTTGTGCAAATAAGAGCAACAAAGCGAAATTTACTCATCAGACTCTGATTTATACATCAGGCCTCGGACTGCTTTCACTTTTTAAATGATAACACGCAGGCACGCAACTTCCTAAAGATGAAATCTGTGTTAATTCACAACATACATCGAGGTGAGGTCACGACAGCGTCGTCTTAATATATTCCTTACATTACCTTGAAGGGAGATGATATTTTCCCTGCGTCATCAAAAGCTTCACAAAACTTAATGCAACGTCTGGAAAGTGAAGATTTCAGATTCGGCCCATGCATTAGATATTTTCAGCGTTTCAGCAAAGTATCAAGTCTCACTGGATTCAATAGTGCGGTATGGCGCTCACAACCTGGGGGGTGTGTGTTTCTACTACCGCCGAGCTCGAGTCCTGACAAGCAGCTGCAGATGCATGATTGTACGCCGCAACTACAAACAGCTGATTCATTAACATATCAATCTGCAAATGTGAAGCGGTGATACAGAATTGCTTCTGTGTGCAAGTTGCTGAATCTCTGCACAGTGTTGCTCGAAATAAAAGTTGGTGACTGAACTTTTAAAATCCTCTGATCCAGTTAATTGTCTTAATTGACGTTGTAGCCATCACATTCCCGACAGGTCACCATCTCTCTGCTCCCTCACACCTGAAGACTTTGTCATTATGACAACAGAACAAAAGCATCGCTCCCCATTAATGAAGCAGACGAAACTTTCAGATACTCCAGGGCTCTGTCATAATTATGTAATCCCAATTAATCTCATCGAGCTAAATTTAGGAGCTTTAGTTTCAAAGCTCTTCACAGACTGATGAATTATAAACAGTTGAAGATGTCCTCTTTGAAAAAAACTCCCTCCATGCATCACGTCGATTAGAGGACGACATGTTGTTAAATATCTTAGACTACAAGAGAAACGGTGAACCCTTCCATAAAAAAGTCCTCGAGGCGAGAGTTTTCACTTGACTTTGTTCTCATTGAAACAATGGAAAAGAAAAACTCTGTTCCTCTTTTAATTCCTCCTGGAATATCCTGATATTTTACATGAAGGGCGTTTTAAACTGCACTCTATACATTTTATAAGGAAAAACAATATTCTCTTGAAATTTACTTGTGCATGTAATCTAAAAAGAGTTACGGAGAAATATCTTTATCAAAGTGATGTCAGAGGAAAGTTAGCGTGGAGAATCGAGGGCGAGTAGAGCTCATAGTCTGTCACACCGCGGTGAGGTCAAGCTGGGTTTTTGTTATGTCTTGTCATTTCCTGTTTTATTTTGATATTTACCTGTCCTCTCGTTTCAGGTCACTTTCCCTTCCTCATGTGTCCCCGCCCTGATTGTTTCCACCTGTTCCCCATCACCCTGTGTATATATTGTCTGCGTCTCGGTTTGTCCCGTGCCGAAGTGTTTCGTCTCGTGCAGCGTTCACTAAAGCCTTTTTTCATAGCCCATAGCCAAAGCATTATAGCTCTTGTGTCTTTTTGTTTTCCTTCCTCGAAAGAGTGGTTTTTTTTTTTTCTTTTTTTGTTGTACTTCGTAGTCTAGTCTTTTGGTTTCTTTGTCATTAGCCTAGTGTTTTTTCAGCCTCATTGGAGCGCTTTAAGTTAATGTTTCATAGCCTTTTGTTTTTCCTTGTTGTGAGCGATTTTGATTTAGTTAATTTTTTGATAAGAGTAGTTCAGAGTTTTTTCCTCCTTGGGGTGATTTTTTTGTTTCACCTAGTTTAGGCCTTGTTTCGTAGCCTCACTCTTTTCGAGGGCATTTTGTAGATCTGAATATAACAGCTCCTTTCAGCTTGTTGTTTTGGTGCATTTGCATAGAGCGCCGCTTTAGTGCTTTAATGCTTTAACTCTCACAGCTCTCATGAGCCTCGTTTCCATTTCGTATGGTCAGCAATAAGCTTGTGAACGTGCAGTACTTCAGCATTTAGCTGCAGAGGGGGGGCGGAAGTTGGTGGAGACCAAACCAGAACTACAACAAGTGTGAATATTGGACTGCTGTTGTGTTTACAGGTCGTTGTTTGGTCAAAATCTTAAATTAAAGCAGGTTTTAAATATGATGCATAACCATGAAGTTTAATAATTGGTGTCTTCTCTTTTTTGGCAGAGTATCAGAGCATCGGGTCTAGTCCTACTGGAGGCCATCCTGTGTGGAGCTCTGCTTCTCTACTTTCCGGTAAGCCTTAGACACTGTGTGTGTTTGTGTGTGTGTGTGTGTGTCTCTGTGTGTTCGTGTGTATGTGTGTGTGTGTGTGCGTGTGTGTCTTGCATCCTTTCATGTCCTCATTCCTCGACGTGTTTTGCTGATAATCCTCATGCCATGCTCCTTTGAGCCGCAAACAACAATCTTCTCCTTGACTGAAGGCTGGTATTCGGTCTGACCTTCACTTCACACCGTCGCTCGTTCATCTACAGCAGAATCAGAGCTCAGAACAAAGTTTCGTATCCGCTGCAGCCTGTACAGCGAAGCATCGCTTGCCCTGTCAGACGGTACAAACCTCATAAATCACACCGTGGTCATGTCGGTGTTTTTCTTCGTCTGACAGCCGTGATAAGCGAAGAGTTTTCACAGCCGAGGTGTGCGTGCGATATAACGGGACGGGCAGAGACAAACATCCCAGGGCTTGTTGGTGACCCCCTGCTAACTGTACACAGAGTCGGCCAATGAACCCAGCAGCCCGTCAACGCGACCATCTGTTGACCAGCCACTCACGCTGCTTCGTGCAGACTGCGATCCTTCAGACCTTCACGCAGAATAAACTCCTTTATATTTAATATGACCTCAACCTCTTTACAACTTTTTATTCTTACGTCATATTCTGGACACTTTTGGACTTATTTATATATATTTTAATACATGAGAACCTCTCGTAGTCATTAACACCAATCCCACTAAGCAAACTGATCATATTTGTCATTTTCCAAGCATAAATATCAAACAGACATTGATTCCAGCTTATCTGATGTGAATATTAGATATTTTTCTTTGGTGTATATGACAGTAAACTCATTCTTTAGTGTGTTTTAGACTGTTGCTGAGACAAAACAAGCAACTTAAATACTACTTCTCTGGTTTTTTGGAAACTATAGTGCAACTTTTCTACAATTTTCTGACATTTTATTTACAAAGATGTCAAAAAATTAAGGAAATATTTGTTAAATTAACCAATGAAGAAAATAATTGTCAGTTGTAGCCGCACTATGGCAGTGAATTTGTATTTATTACACTGTTGGGCACATTTTAAAGGTTTTACTTTTACTATCTTGACACACATTGATCAATAAATGTTCATACTAAACTATTCATACCAGCACTTTACATGACTGTCTTGCAGGAAGAAGGAAGTGTAAGCAAAGAAAAGTATCCAGGTAGAAAAATACTTTAATCTTTATGTAAGACTGAGACTCTTTCTTTCTTTCATGCACCAAAACACTGGATAAATATAGAGTTTAAACAATCAATCCATGTTGTGATTCCGACTTCTGAAGCACCGCATTCTTCCTGCAGATGACCAGCCTCTGTCCAACACCCACACACACACATTGATTTACATGAATATACCCATATGTACTCCTCCTGGGTGCTCAGGGCATCGGCTAATTGCAATTTAGTTGCAATCATGTGGAGCTATATGCTTAGCGAAGCAATGCAAGGCAAATGTAATTAAAGCCAACTGATTTAGAGCCCGGCTAATCAATGCAATTTGCTGCGACAAGGTCCTGGAAAGTAATAATGTTTGAAATTTGCAGAGTGAAAGCAAGCCGGGGAGTCAGGTTATTGGTCGGTGAATGAATGGCTGGTAGATGATAATCCTGTTTCCAGCCGGTGGAGCGAGCGACGCCCGCCTGAATGCTAAAAATAGATCGCTTGTGAGGTTCTACAAGGGGAACTTAACTTTGTAGCGCAGCTTTAGATGTATTAAGATTCAGTTTATTCTGCGCTGTGATGTCGAAATGGTCACCGCGAGCTCGGCTTTGATCAAATATCTCTCGGCCCGATCATGTGAAAACATGAGATTGATCTCCACCCTGATGCATTTCCATGCCTCCCCCTACTGCGAATCCCACATGAGCCACGGCTTGCGAGGGTGAGACGCATCACTCCCAATCTAAATATAGATTCAGAAATATTCCGCCGCCGCCGCTTCTTCTTTTTTAAATAATTCCACTGTTATTAAGCAGCAGGAGACGCATCTCATCTGCTCCCGTGGCATTCGGCTTTGTGTTGTAATGCAACCCGGCAACACCCACCAATTTTTGTCTCCAGAGTGTGTCACATGCAATAACTTCACCCCCCCTCCCTGCTTTGAAATGAAACAGTGAGTGCAGAAGGAAAGAGGCAAAATTATGGCAGTGCCAGAAGCCGGCTATTTCCGTCTGGCTGTGGAGACGAGAGAGAGAGAGAAGGAGAGCGGACACGCATTCGTGATTCACAATGTGATCCCTTGGATTAGCTCGCCAGCCCTGCGTTTGTCTCTTTGCAGCTTCTTATTGACGCTGCTGGGGGGTGGAGGCTTAGATCGGAGTAAAGTGACAGAGTTTGGATTACTATTGCTACTTGTTTGGTTTTTTTCTTTGCTCAGATGCCACCGTCTCCTCCAGTGAAGCCGTGCAATACGTTCAGACGGAGAGTAATGAATCTTTGCATTGTGGTGGCACCTGCACGGCCTCAACGCTTTGATAGGTGCTTGCACAATAATGGGGAAAATGCAAAAAAAAAAAAAAGACGATTAATTAAAAGTATTTTTAGAATTTTATCGTCCAAACTGCATCTCGTGTCTCAGCGAGTCACTCTAGTTTGAGTTCTCACTCGATGTTTCCTCACTTCTTCTACCATCTTTCCTTTAATTTGAGTACACATACAGTGACGCACTACTGTAACGCCTGTGTTTGCATGCAAGACCAAGGCGATTCAGCAAATTTTAGGAGGAGGAAGTCCCTGAAACATCCTGCTGAAGTTTCCTGTTTCCAGCTAAAGAGCGAAGGTGTTGACCGAGGAACAACACATTGTAACCATGATGAGAAATCTCCCCAAACCTTAACAAACCAAACCAGCTTTATAAATGACTTTTGCTAACACTGCGGCGTCATCTTCTCTTGTGTCGTTCGAAAGGGCAGTTACAAACTCTTTATTTTAGATCTTCAATCATTTCTGAACCAAGGCTGGCAAATTCTCCCGAGTTCTCATCACAGACAGATGACAAACTGAAATAAATGGAGTCGAGAAACTTAACAAACACAGACATTTGACTTTACTCTGCGACCTCTTGTTCCACAAACGATGTGAATTATGTTCTATGGCATTAGCTGGAGGGACGCGAATGATAAAAACCACCATGAAAACAACAAAACGAGGAAATATTCTTTGGAAGAATGGTGTTCATCCCTCTAATAGAGTTCACCAGCCTTCTTCTTGAAACTCAAAATGATACCAAGACTCTTAATGTCTTATTTGTAGTTATCTATGTGTATCTAGAGTGGGAGAAAGTTGGGTTTTAGTCAAACTTTGGATGTGCTTCCTCTCCTCTCCATGCTGCTATCACAATATTTCTGTCGTCTGAAGTCTGTGACGCCCATAGAAAACTGTAAAAACCTTATTAGCTACACACAAAGCCAAGAAATCAGGTTTCTCCAGAAGACGTCCACCAGGTTTCTGTCGATCCCTCGCCCTGATTAAAGAATTTCCTGTTTTAAACGATGTTTAAGAAGTCAGGTTACAGCAGAGATAAAGCGTAAACACACACACAGTGTGAGACATATGAGACTTCTTTTCCCTTTGCTGCTTCCTCCCCATCTGTGTGTGCAGCAGTGCACGTCGCCCCAGAGACGGCACAAGTTCTCTCGCTGCATGTTCTCCCCCGTGTGACATGTCACGCCTCCCGCTCCGCTGCTTATGCATTCATAAATGTTAACTCGCATGTAAAAGTGGTAATCTGCAAGTTTTCTATTTATAATGTCGGCGACACCTTTTGTGCCAGGCGTTCGTTGCAGAGTTATCACTTATTAATCTGAATTTCTTTTAGATTCACCTTCGATAAAACGATCTTTTGGTGCATCGTCCGTCCCAGAACTCCATCTGTGTTTATTCCATACAAATGTCTTTGTTATCAATACTAACAATTACACAGAAGTTCCCTGTTTGTAATGCTGCCTTCAGGCAGACGATACAGAGCCATTGGTGCTAGAACAAATAGACTCAAACACAGTTTTTATCCAACTGCAATAGCGGCTGTGAATGCTGCCAAAAAATTATGTGCACAATGTTTTAATGTTTTACGTAATGGGACTTTTAGCATATTTAGTATTTATTTTGATTTTAGCATATGTTTAATTTTATTTATTTTAGTACATTTTAATGTCTCAGGTATCTTTATTCTTATTAATTTTAGTTATTTTAACACTTACTAGTCACTTTAATGCTTGGATTTTATTGTACCTGTGACAATAAAGATCTATTCTATTCTATTTTATTCTAAGACTTTCTAGAGGTGGTAACTTCAATATGAAAATGCTTTTTGATGTACCTGTCTTTAGTTTGAGCAGATCGAGATCCAGTCTTAATCCTTAGGACTTAATCTAGTATTTCGACTCAGTTTTAAGGATGTTAAATGGTAATAACCAAGCGTCACTTGGCAACAAGTCTTCCAACAAGCACATAGTCTGTTAGCACTTTTCTGAGCATCCTATATGAGCGTTTTTCTGATCTGGAAGCCTTATTGGCAAGATTTATTCCTAATGAAACTATTACAACTGTTGACCTGACAACTGGCTTTAATTTAAGAACTTGTTTAAGTTGGAGTCACTTGGTTAAATTAGAGGAAAATCATGGTTTTTGTTTAAAGAAACCAACGCCAACTTCTGCAAGAAAGAATGTTGTAAATTAGGGTACGATCACCCAACTTTTCGGCGATGGTACCGCGTATCATTGCTGTCCTACTCAAGAAAAACTTTGTGGTCTTCGAACCGGTAACCTTTGGGTACGATTTCCCCCCCGTCACCTTGTTCTTTATCTTTCCACCTGTCCTGTCTCAGCATTGTCTTGGTGCCAAGCTGGGCCAAGGTGCCACCTCAGCCTAACTCAGGGCTTCGCCATGCATAGCAGGCAAGGCAGGCAAGGCTTCACAGCACATCAGGGGGCTAATGAGAAACAGTATGGCCAGGGGATAATGTGTCCTGACCTGACAGGCCATGAAACACAGTCTGCCAGCCATTTCTTTCTCCCTTTGCTTTGCTCTGCCTTCCATCCGAGCTGTTCTGACACTTTCAATCTGACTTAAGTGAATCTGGGGGGTTGCTGTTTGCATTCGCTTCCCATCCTCCCTCCTGGAAAAGAGTTCTGCGCAAAAAAACATATTGGTTGCTAAGTTGCAGCTGGAGTGTTCCTTCTATCCGTGTGAGCAGAGAGATACAAAGTATGAGGGATTGGGAAAAAGAAAGATAGCATCACTACTGTCTGATACGTTCCTTTGTGCCCGAGCGAGATGGGAGCATCTCTCAGGATCTGAACTGGTGATGAGGAGGGAAGGGATTTTGTGGGAGGCGAGGAGCGGCAGCCAGCTTGCACTGGTCTTGACTGTGCAGAGGCCGAGCTGGATGTAATTTACACTCAGCCCACCTCAGGGAGCAGCGGGAGGAGAAGAAACCATTACCTAGCTCCAGAAAGCTGCCCTTCCCATGTGGCAGCGAGTGTCGACTTTCATATAAAAATGGATCCATTGCTATTACAACGCCGCACCTTCTCCTCTGCTGCCGCCTCCCACCAGCGCCTCATCTCCACTCTCTCGTATATCGAAGGTGTTTTGCAGATTAGAAAAGAAGGAGACGAGACGCAGGGAGATGATGACCAGGAAAAATAAAAAACGAGGCATAGGCGGGACGGATGTCTGTCACTATTTCATGTCAAAACATTAAAAGTAGCACGAGAGCTTTGTTGTGACAGGATGATTCCCGCGGCTGCGCCATCCCGTCCTCGACTCAGACGGAGACAGACTCACTAAATGGCTGAAAGTCATTTTTCTCCCCGTCGGCTGGTCGCTGAAATCACAGAAACTGCGATAACAAAAAGGCTGAAACTCGCCACCGTCTGCTCTCCTGACTGGAACGATTTCAGCTTTTTTCTCTGAATCTAAAACCTGACGTGTTTATCCTGCATCACTGACGGATGACTAATATATGATATTTTATTTTGGCATTTTCATTTCAGTAAGTGCTCCATTAGTATGATGTTGCTCTTCTGGCCGTCACAGCTGCCAAAGCTAATAATAATAATTCAGGCGTTCAGACCATAATTTTCAAATTTCCACAGGAGGTGTTGAAACCATCCGGGTCACTGAATCAGAGCTCTGACCACATTCACTTAGAGATATTAACCGAAGTAATAGAAATGTTTCCGACTTTTATCAGGTGGCTTTATCGCACGACACAGGAAGACGAGGAAGCTGAATGTCGCAGGGTTTATGAAGAATTCAGTTCAGAGAACGACCGACGTCACTGCGTTCAATATAATTACTGATTAGTCAGCTGTTCGCTCGGTTAACGACCTCGGTGGAAACCGTCACGGCGTCTAATTTAGTTTGGAAGCTAACAAAGACGTCAAGTTACACCAGTCAATGTTTTCTTAATGGCAATGGATCAGATAACTACATGTAACATAAAACCAGTCACTCAGATCGTGATAATCCGAGTTTCTTTTTTTAGCATCTTTTAGCTCATTGTTTTGGTTCCATTGCCTGCATGTGTGACTGTTTTAGTTCAGTCTTAGTTAGTGTTAGAGTTACAAACATCAGGTGGTAAAATACTAATTTAAACTCAAACGTTCAACATCATCATTGACACAGGACACGGACAGTTTCCTACGTGAAAGTTCTCCACAACCTCCTACAAACATTCTCAGGATTTATACTACGTCACCTGACTTTGATGGCATCATCAAAACACGGATGCATGTCCTCCTACAGCTTATATTTGATGTGTGAAACCCACAGACTGCATAAAACATGGTATTTGTGAGGTCACCCACAGGTTTCAGGTGACTTCTATAAAGATTCACCCTCAGTACAGTTGTCACGAACGAGGAAATTAGCTACAGAGACCAAAATTGTTTTTTGTACCAGGCTGTAAACATGTTTATTTCTGCTGTCAAACATGGGGACTTATGGAGACTGACTCACTTCTGGAGCCAGCCTCAAGTGGACGTTTGAGGAACTAACAGAAAAAAACTAAGTTACTCTTGAGATATAAAACCTCTTCTGAGTACAGAAGATTATCGACAAAGACAAACTTTAGCAGCTCTCTGTATGTAAAGTCAGAGACTCACTCTCACAGAGCTCAGACCACAGTTTGGTATTTTTGCTCTCGACTGGATGCTGTAAACTAATTTCCCTTCATTGGAGGCAGAGATCTGACATCCTATGTGATCGATACCCTGTGGGACCCTGACCTTCACAGGAAGAGAGGATCAATCCCTGAAGCTTTCGCCCGGTGCATCGACCCCCCGTGCACACACTCATTTGCATTTTTATTGTCTGCACATTACGAGTTAATTACACACTGCTGCTTTTTGGTGCTCTTTCGCTAACTCCATTAGTCTAATAAAAGAATCCACCCACTTTCTTTCTTTTAAGTGTTATTTGTTGGATATCTCCTGTTTGCCCTACAGCCGGAGCTAATTATCTCAAGCGGTCTAGCACAAAATTATTTGTGCATGCTCTGCGGTGCATTCAGTCGGGCATCGTATTTGTTGTGGGTGTGTTACCATTCGCACACGGAGCCTTCAGGGACCGCAAAGTGCCAGAGTTTGTGTTTTCGTGATATTAAAGTTAGGCGCTAGCTGTGTTTATATTTACGAGACAAAGCTGGTTATTATCCGTGCTCCAGCTAAGGGATTGGAAATGATGGTAATGGCACACGCTTTCGGACAGAGAATGAAACAAAGAGAGAAACTAAGAGAGAAGTTTGAACTTTAAAACAAAACTGTGTGTTTAAAGAGGAGATGACACGTTCTTTTCAACATGTTATGCAACATTAAAAGTGTTTACCAGTCTTATGTCATGGTCACAGTTTCCTGCAGTTCGGTGAAAGTAACATCGTCTGACTTAAAGGACCAGCGTGTAGCATTTCGTAGTATCTAGCGGTGTAGTTGCTGATTGCAACCTTTTCGTTTCATCCTCTACTTTCTCGTGTGAAGGACAAACTACAGTTGGTGTGAAATGCTCGAAAATGTGGAACGTCCTATCTAGAGCCAGGGTTTGATTTCATCAAATGACCTGCAGTGTCTGTAGATATAAAGGTTCATTCTAAAGTAACAAAAACAGGTATACTACTGAAAATAGATGATGTATTTCTACCATGTTCCGTACATTAAGCCACCTAAATTTTACTCACAAAATTACGAAATTACATTAATCACAAGGCTGCAAGAAGTTGCTCGTCAGGAAACCATCAGCACTGATTGTGTAAAAATGATAATTTTTGAGAAAACAGACGGACGTGAAGAGTCATCCTACAAACTATCACTTAGAAGAGACAAGTGTAAGTATATGATTAGGCTTCTTGAGATGAGAACCTTTAAAGCGACAAATAAAATGTATGTTTGCATTCACAAACATCTATTTGCATGTATCCTGAGTGTTTACATCCTTGTTTAGTGTCCAGCATTCTTCTTCTCTCCTGCCTTTGTTGGTGCATTGCTGAGTTTCTTTCCTTTAAAATGTTGACTTTGCCAAAATATATCTTTAGTTTTTTTCCGAAACCTTTGCAGATGTTGTTATTATTAATGAGCTTATGTGGTACAATGTTCTTTACCTTGGAATAAAACATTAGGTCAACAGTAAATAACAGGAGCTGAAGTGCAGCCAAAAAGTTGGAGTTAAAGAGGGCGTCTACCATTAGTCATAATTATTCAGAAAATTCAGAGTTTTTATTATTATTGGGTGTTAGGATAAGTTCAGAAAATACTTATTTTTAAGACAGAAAGTTTAGGTATCACAGAAAGTTAAGATGCAAGACACGAAATCTCCATATCACAGTTTTCTGTCCCATGGTGGTTAATATGTGTTACGTTCTTCCTCTTTCTAGTAAAATATCACAAAACAAACAGATAACTCGGCTCCGGTGAGTTCCACAGGAGGGTTGCACACGGAGGTAGTAGCCAGCATCACAGCAGCCCCCTGGAAAGCCGCCGCTCGCACCACAGCTGGCCGGCTTGCGTCACCGTCGCATCAACAGGGACAAACTCTAGCGGGTAAACCAACCCACTGACTCTCCGCGTGGAGCCAGCTGGTGGGTGCTGAAATGAGAGATGATTAGGAATGAGGGATAACTGCAAATGAAGTGACTGAGTGTTGATTGACTGAGTAAGTGGGTGAGCGTGTGAATCTTGCTCTTGTTGCGTTTGTCTGGTCTTTTAGACTCGTTTTTTTTTTAAATCTCCTGATACGAAGATGAAACATACAATAACGCATGTTAACACTGTAAATCTCTCGGGATGTCTTTATACCATTAATGGTATGTGTGCGTTTCATCATCATCTCTTACCTGTTTACTCATTCTTGATGAGAGCCCATCTGCCGGCATTAGCAAAAGAAAGTCATCTAATGCATCATGTGATGTCAGAGTTCACAACTTTGATGGGATGAACTTTAATAGATGCTGTAACTGGGCTCCAGCTTGGAGGATGTTTTCGTTTTGAAGGCCTGAATTCAATAGCTAGTAGTGGTGGGCGGATCGATCCAGATATCGATACCAAGTCGGTATCAGTATCAGATCGATACTAGCCTGGTGAGATTGATTCTTTACTTTAAGTTTGTCTCTTGTTTGCAATGCTGCGTTTCAGCAAAGATGTCACGTGAGTCACGTAACGTGACTTGGACGCGCAAACAAACAATCAAGTTGGTAAAAATGTTAATTGGATACTAACTTTTTAAGATTGACTAAAGGCTTAGGAGGTTGTAAGGTTGTTTACATATTATTTATATTTTCACCAGTTTTTTAGGAATTTTAATTTAATTTTTGTATTATAGTTTCTCAACAGAAACTTGTTTGTTTTAATTTGTTCACTGGTTTGCGAGCACTTTTTATTTAAGATTTTTCTGGAAATATTGTGATAATAAAGCATTTTCTATTTAATTATATGAAATAATTTAATAATAAAAAGGAAACATCACAAAAAACACTTAAGGTCATGAAAATTAATTGAGATTTAGCAATTCAATGACACGTCCACCCTATTTATTGAAAAATACTGGCCTGTATTTACTCGGAATCGGATCGATATCAAAATATGCAGTATCGCACAGCACTAGTAACTAATCAGACATTCAGTCGTGTAGCTGTTGCTTTTATCCAACAGGGAAACAATCAAGTTAGAGTGCAGCTAGTCTAATGCTGAAAACTACAAGTTCTAAAAGTATTTAACGGTCAGTGTTAGAAATGCTGGCAGGTGGATTTTCTTTCCTTTATCGCTCCCAGCTCCATATTTACTGTGCAGATCTACAGTATCAGGGCGTAAGCACCTTTCCCAAAATGTTTACCTGTTCATTTAAAGATCTGGATGACTTTGTTGTAACCATTGTGCACTGTACGATGTTGTTACTCTCTCTTCTCTCGGGTGTGCGTTTGTCGAACACACTGTTCCGTTTTGTAGCTTCCGACGTGATTAGGCTTTTGTTTTGGAGGGTGGCTGCAGAGTTAAGTTGTGTTGTTGTGTGAAGTCAGGCGTCTGGGGAGGCTGGGTCAGCAGTTGAACGTAATTATCAAGGCAGACATCCAGCTGGGACGCCTGCCTGCCCGAAAATAAAATAAAATACAGACAAAAAAAAAATGTCCTGGGTAGCAGTTACGAAATGTGTAAGTGAGAGGAGGGCTGCTCGATGTTGTTGGCAACGCTCACTCAGCATTTCCAGAAGCCTTTACTCATGCTGTAATTGAGACGAGACGGGCAGGGGGAGGCAGGCTGAAGAGTAGTAAGTGTGTTGATAATTGTCTCCTCGATATTGATGTCCATTAGACAGGTATACAGCACCCTGATCCTCTCGCACGCACACAACTCAGGGAACAACACCCGATCCCTTTCCTTTCCCACAGCGCTGAATCTAAGATTCCCAGCACTTAGCATTGATTATTAATGGCAGGTTTCAAAAGAAAAGGGGGGCAGAATCTGATCTTACTCTATATGCACGCCGACGTTAAGAGAAACCTGCCAGAGACTCGGTGCCAGTCTCTTCCCGGAAACCTCCTCTGTTGGAAAGTGCACGGTTTGTGCGACGAACGTCGGTGTCATCCGAGGGTCACGGCGACGCTTAGTGAACGCGCTTATTTTGTTGTCTGAAAAGCACGAGCGTTGACACTGATCCGAGCGTCAGGGGGATGGGGATATACCTTATTGTATTGTATCGGATGAACTGGAGAGAGCCGAGAGTCCGGAGGGAACGTATGGTTGGTTTTGTGTTACAGCGAGTACTGAAACCGGAATCTGAACCTCGTCATATTCTGAGATATTTTCCTCTTTGTGGACGAAAAAATTAAAGCTCATCAGAAACATCAGTGGGTTTAAACTGCACCGAGAGCGCGAATAAACCCAATCACAGCTGGAGGTCACCCGGAAAAGTTGCTGTGTTGTTTGTCAAGAGTGACGCTGTGTCAGAACGGGAGTTTCTCCACTACGTCTGCCCCCATAATTCTCATTTCAGTTGTTTGTAATGTGTCAAGTTGTCTCATGAATCCCAATGTGACCTTTTGTATTAAAGAAAAAGAAGATATCAAAAAACAGAAATCCACTTAGAGGTTTAAAAGACTAGGTTCCCAACTTGAAATTAAATTACAGAGACAGATGCCACGACAGCAGCTCTGCGATCTTCGAGCTAAACACTAATGGCAGCATAGTTGCCGTTCGTGCTCATGACGTATGTTAACATACACAAAATATTCCAGTTTTTAATCTGTTAACACAATCAAAATGAATATTCCAGTTGACATGCAGCCCTGCGTGCATCTCTAATCTCTACCTCAGCCTTGCAAACTGTTGGTTGACTAGTTGGTTTGTTTGTAACGCGCAGAGCTGACCGCAAAGAGGCAAAAGGACTGAGACGGATATCCTCATAAAAGCCGAATGAGAGCAGCATCTCTCTCTTCCGAATAAGGCCTCATTAGAAATATCCAAAGGGAATATTATCGCGTACCTATTGAGCCACGAGGGCAAAAAAAATTCAAATAAAAATTGACCTGCCAAGCTGCAACGTACAAAAACCAGCTTTTTAGTTTTGCAGATAATTGGTCTTAAATCATAAAGTATCTGGAGGAAGTTGTTACGATTGATCGTGAAAGAATTCACAGCTGAACCAAATTTTTGTTGTAAAGTCAGGTGATCAAAGTCGTGAGGATTGTTCGTTGAAGCATCAGTGTCTGTCCAGTCGTCCAATAGTTGTCTAGAGGTTTTTTTTTTAAGATTATTTTTTATGCCTTTAATCATAGGACAGCTAAAGATAGACAGGAAGCACGGGGCGGCCGCTTAACCCACTACGCTACCAACCACCCCGTTATCTAGATGTTTCAGTCTATACAAAGTGGTGGACAGACCCTATATCCCTATAGGTAGCACCACAGGTACTAATATCTCCCGTCACCTGATCTGCTTTTTGGAGTGACTCCATGTGGACTCGCATCTCCAACCTTCCACATCAACAGCAGCTTCTCATGCACGATAAAGTTCACAGTATAAAGTAAAAGTAGAATGCCTGCTCACGTTATATGGGCCATGTCCAGACAGAACTAGTCCTCATGTCATGTTTTTTTGTGCGATGAAAACTTGTGTGTGTGTAAAACCAACTTTGCTTGTCAGTAGAACAGTAGGTGAGATCGCACCATTAGAGGAGAAGCTCCAGCTGATAAATGTGTGACGACTCATTCGGAGCAGACGGAGTCGGTCCCTCCGGAGTGAGCAGTGCTCGCTGATAACACCTCCCAAACAACAGCAGCCTTAAACCGGCACATGACGGAGATCCAGCTTCTGTTTTGTAGCTTATTTAAATAAAAAAGGGTCACGAGGCTGCATCTTCCCCCGGTGCGTTTTTTCTCATTTTCCCGGTGCCCTCTTCTGTCCCCGCGGACTTAAATGTGCGTCAGCGAGTTGCTCAGCGTCTGCCCGGCCTCAAATCTTTTTATCGGGCTCTTCTGTTGGAGCATTATTTAGATATTTCTTGTAACCTCGCTGGTGAGTTTTGGTGCAGCAGGATCTATGTATTTAATACTAACAGCTCGTATTCGCTCTGTGCAGGAGCTGTCAGCTGTCACAAGTGTTTCGGTCGGGGCCCGGATGACGATGTGGGCCACTCTCTCTCCCACGGGGTCTCCTCCGTGTCCCTCGACTGACTCGAACCTAGTGAGCAAAAATATCCACATGCCTGCGCCTCCTCCTGCTGCCTGAGGGAACGTAATAATGCCTCAGCTAATCCGATTAACATTAACAATCCCACAGGGGAAATCGCTGCACATCTGCAACGGACAGATAATTATGTCGCCTCAGATGTTTGTTTCTTCATTTTTTTGTGTGTGTGTTTGTTTTAGCATCAGTGTTTTTTTAAGATGGGACCATTTCCAGGTCTTTGTAGCAAACCTGGGTGGATGCCCTCCTCAAGCGTTTGCATGACGTTAGCAGGCTTACATGGATTTTTTTTGGGGATGGTTATAAAATGACACTGCACTTCTTCTATCTTGTTTTAATTATGTCCAAAGCGGTTCATGAATTCTCCCTTTGAGGTGTGAGGAGAAAAAGGGGTTCGACAAATAGGATTTCACCCCCATTAATCATCGCAGCAAAAAAGCAGTACCAGTACTATCACACGCGCTCTACTCATTAGTACAGTAAATATTGTAAAAGCAGAAGCAGCGTGAGCTCTCCTCTCTCTTTTCATCCGTTAAATCTCACGTCTCTGACACTGTACTGTACGCGGCACATGCCAAAAAAATGCTTAATTGCTGTTTTATGCAATGATTGCACATTCGAGATTTGACATGAAAGAACGTCGCAGCATAGGCTGCACCGCCGCAGACAGTTTGGAAGACAAATATTGAGTAAGCACAGCAAGTGATTGTGACATATAATATATGCATTAATATTGAGGATTAATGCAGATTTTTCTATTTTATTTTGACGTAAAACAATAAACTATTTATGGAAACGATCTAAACGTACTCTCTTTTTAAAATCACTCATAATTAATCAACATACAACAACCAAAAACCAATCAGCTGTCCAACTTTCTCAGTCCAACTGTAATTAATCCAGTTAGAGAGAGAGAAATCATTAAATTCGACATTATCGAATAAAACAGGACATTACATCACGATGTCGAATTTTCGACCACATCGTCCAGACTAATGGGACGGGAGATGAGATCTTCAGAGTTTCAGATAGGTGCAAGTCTCCTCAGTCAGCATTTCACCCGAGTTATTAGAAGTTGTAACGGCTAATCACATCGTTCCTCTCGCTCTGTTTTTTTTTAGCATAGTTGGCTAAAATGTGAGTCAGGAACCAGCAGTGACTTTCTGAATAAGACACGGTTGGTATTTGAATATACTGCACTCAAATTGGAAATTTATTGCAGAGATACTGTTTTTTACAGTACTTTACAGTATTTTATAGTTCAAGAAAGTGAACCCAAATGCAGACGTCAGGGTAAGTGAACACAAAGTAACTTTATTATTTCATAGGCACACAAAAAAAATTAACAAAAGGCAGCTGAGAAGTCCAGACAAAGACAAACTAAAACCATAAATCTACAAAAATAAAGAAAGAAAATGAAAAATTGGGATGCAGGAACATGTGGAGAAGCAAGAAACACAGAGACTAAATACACAAGTCAAGACAATAAGACACATGTGAAACTAATCGGGGTGAAACAGGGAATCAAAACCGGCGGGAAACACGGTTTCTGGGTAGAGACTTGGCTTGGAGGGTGGCCGGTTCAAGTCCAGCATGCAACAAAGTGTGAAAGGTGGACTGGGAGCTGGGGAGGTGTCAGTTTACTGTGGGTGGCTGCCCATCACTCCACCATCTCCCTCCACATTTGCATGTCTGAGCCCTTTGTGTGCAAGCCTGGTTGTATTTCGGGTAAAATCGCATGTAAATAAAGATCAATAAAGAATCTATAAATAAATGAATTTAAAAAAGGGCCAGAAGCAACAAAAAATCAAACACAAAATCAACACAGCAAGATATCCTAGAAGAAAAAAATCTTTCAACATAAAACAGAAAAAGTACAAAACCCGGACAACATTTACTCGCTTTCTGTGGAGCTTTCAAACACATCACACAGTTTTCATCAGCAGATCAACCTACAAACAAAACTCAGCTTCAGAGTTATCATGGAAACAGCAGAATGATAAAACAGTTCGACTTAAGGACCCAGCTCTGCCTGGAGCTTTCAGACCCTGGGAAAATCATTTGTTGGTACAGAAAGTGTGTAAAAACTTGACTTCACTTGGTTTGTGGTGGATATTTGCTTAAAGAAGACAGATGGAACAAACCGAGCTTTCACAACTTCCCCACAAACAGAGGTCTCGTTATCATCTGGCTCTTTGTTACTTAAGCTTCCTTCTGTCCTCTTCTCTTGCAGGTCGGGATTCTCTTTTTCCAGCCGAGTGTTTTCCGCTGCATCCTGCTGCGATGGGTTCGACTGCTCGGCTTCGCCACCGTCTACGGGACTCTGACTCTTAAGTTGTACAGGTAAAACACACACGCGATTAAACACGCATCTACAGTACCTCGTTATCCATCCCCGGGTTTATACTGACCTCCGTTTAGAGCGATTACGCCGCATCCTACTTCTTAACTCCTTGTAAAAATGGCGGATAATTCGTCACCAGACTACACTGGGCTGGATTCACTGCCTCATTAAGTGGAAAAGAGAAATACAAAGTCAAAGTAATTAAGAAAACACGGGGTGCTTTGCCCCTAAATGATCTCCATATATATTGTAGTATTGAATGATGCTTGGCAAGAGACAAATGTGTGCGAGGAGGGGAAAGGACTGCTGGAAGATACAGCCAGGGAGAGACAAGGGAGTGTTATCCAGCACTGAATGGCCGATAATGAGACAGGGGGTCTGCTGTGTTTAAAGTAATGCACTTGAAATTGTTCATCTGTGGAGCTTTTTGTCAGGTGACTCTGTCAAAAAGGCCAAATGAAGATGCTGATTAGGAGGACGCGGCTAATGCGAGCGGCAGCCGAGTGAACCCTCGGAGGTGCAAGTGAACATATCGCACAGATCAATTTTTGATGGGGGGCTCATTAGTGGGGAGCGCAGTGGACTTCATCAATGCGCGTGAAGGGCAGAGCCTAAGAATAGCGACGGCTGTGTCACGTGTTCGAGAGCACGGTTTAATCCGCAGACAAACACAAAGACTGTTTGAATTCTAATTCATCTCGACTCAGATTTATTTCTATAGAAACAGCGCAGACTAAAACGTACATGACATCATGAAGACGGATCGTTTCAGAGCTGGGTGAAACAAATACGTCCTCAGATACTTCAGCTGAAGCACTTTGCAGTTTAAAGAACATAATCGGACTTTATACAAAGATATTTGCATTTTTTTTGGCTTCTCATTTTTAAAAAATATAAAAGTTTCCAACAAGTTTTTCCAACTGACAGCGACAGAGTTATTTGTTATTACCACACAAAACATTATCCAAAATAGTTTTGTTGGATCTGGTCGCTCTATCGAACCTCTATATTCTAAACTTCTATATTTAAACTTTTTTTAGGGCATATAAAACTTCTAGTTTGTAGTCATGTAGTCAAACGAACCTCTTGGTTAGGGTTAGTGATGGAGATGTATCTATACAATATGTTTAATATTCAATATCATCCAATAAAGTTTCTTTAACTTTAATGTTATGAAGTTCAATGTTTCCATTTCTGTTCAGTTCTTTTAATCACAGCAGGTAGATGAATACATAAATGAACACAAACTTGTGTTACCTCATATAGAAATGACTCTTATCAGCTTCACACAGTGAAGTTATGGGGTTGATGCTCAGTATTCATCAAACATCCTGAGCTGATGTGCTGAAATCAGTATTACAAGACGGATTAAATAAACCAATTTAGACTGTTGGTAGCAAATGAGACCCAAATAGGATCTTCTGGTGTCCTTCTTTGCTTCTGAAAAACAAGTTTTTAACAAGTTATTATTTTACAAAAAACAGATGAAAACAAATATTTTGACACATTTTTGGACGAATGACCTGTGCTTTTATCCATCTGGTACAAGTAGTACCAAAGTTTTGATGGTTACATAACATGTTCTACAGGATATATGGTTTAAAATGCATCATAACTACAGTTTTTTGCTGTTATTTTGTATATCTATACATAGTGACAGCAGCAGGTTGAGGTACAGTGTTGCTGGGAAATGTAGGAACTCACTAGGAAAGACTGTAGAGACAAATTAAAGGCTGAAAATTCTCCTTCCCTGATGCCACCTCGGTTTGTTTATTGTGATGTTCTTCACTGATGCCTCCTCATCTTCCTCCCTCCCCCCTGCAGGGTGCTGAAGGTGTTCCTCTCCCGCACAGCCCAGAGGATCCCCTATATGACCAGCTGGCGAGTGTTGCGTCTGCTGGGCATCATCCTGCTCATCGTCTGCTGGTTCCTGGTGGCTTGGACATCTGCCGTCTGTCAGAACCCGGACAGGAAGTTGGCTCTCATCGATGTGGGCTACACGCCCAATGGGCTGCAGTTCAGCATGTGCCTGTTGGATCGCTGGGACTACATGATGGCTGTTGGTAAGCCCTGCTACAGTATTCACCGCCTCCGTAGGGTGTTGTAGATAGACTAACAGGTTATTTGAGGTAGAGCATCAAGGATAAGTTGCCAGGCGTGACAGTGTTTGGAGTTTGGAGTGATTAGGTGAAGAAGAAAGTTGGATAAGACCGTCTACCTCCATCTGCATTTGGCTCATTCGGACATTAATCCTCTCCACCGGGGCTCCACTCATGGATGTGTGTGTGGAGAAGGAAGGGCAACCAGCAGCGGATAAAGAACGATGGGAAATCAAAGATGTTTGGAGGAGGGAGAAGCATCTTGCGTCGAGGAAATCTGCATGCTGTTTTACATCTGCTGACTCAGGCTTCACGACGGACAGAGAGAGAGAGAGAGAGATCCATGGTGCCTTTTTAACTTCTGGGAAAACAGATGGACCCCCAGCAGAGCCTGCATGCTGTGATACTGTATACTGAAGGCGCATTTTCATCCTGTTTATCCTAAAGGAGGTAAAAATAGGCTGAGAGTCGGGAGGTGCGAGTCAGCTCTAATGTGTCACCTAGACGCTGGTCACGCAATAAATCTCTCAGATTTAGAAATCTGCACCTGCAAACGCTCACAGTCAGCGGTCCTAATGGTACATTTTCATATGCAAAAAGCTAGTTTCAACTTCAAGTAAAGAATTGTTTTACTTTTTAGTATTATATTTTATTTAAATAGATTACTCTCTTGTTGATACACCAGGATCTTTGGTTCATTTTCCTGTAAAAAGTGTTTTTGAGGCTGTGTGAGGCTTTAGCTTTTGACCTCATCAGTCATTTATAGATTGCTTGCTAATGTTTATAGATGAGTAAAGAGAAATCACTTTGACTTGTGCTCATCCTCCTCAAGTTAATCGCCCCAAGAACATTTGGCAGAAGCCGATATATCCATCCATCCATTTTCTTTCGCTTACCTGGAGTTGGGTCGCGGTGACAGCACCTCCTGGGAGATCCATCCAGCCCCTCCAGGTTCTGGGTCTGCCCCGGGGGCCCCTTCCATAGTTGGACGTACCTGGAAGAAAGTTCCCCCTCAGAGACCAGATGCTAAACCACGATAAAGCCGCTCGACCCTGTCTCCAATAATAAATGCTCTGAACTAACTAAAAGAGTCGAAGTCTCATCTAGTTTTTCACAACATAGCAAACCAAACTTTCCTATTAGAGGCATAAAACTGACTCATAAAGCTTTAATAAATTATTTATTGGCTATTAAAGAAGCTGCAACTTAAAGCCTTTAGAAAAATGTAAGCATTACCCAATAAAATACTTATTTAAAATACTTTAAATAAGTTTATTTCAATTGTAAACTGGTTGAATATATAGATTCTTACCATTTTATTAAAGAATTGAATGATTTAGGGATCAAATATAGCCAAAAAACTGCAGATTTTGCATATTTTTCTTCTGTGCAGCATTTACATCACTAGCTGGGAGCTCCTTAGATTGACTGAGGACTGAGACCTTGATGCATTCAGGTGCAATCAGTCACCTTTCATTCATTTAAGATTTTTCGACCTTCACCTGCACTCACCCCTCACCAATAACACTTACTATGAGTGGCCGAGTGGCTCCACAGCTGAAGCAGACAACACCATAGATGTCAAAAAATAACGGCAGCAGGTTCTCGTGGAAAAAGCGGCGTGTTTATTGCTACCTTGGAGACACTACATGTGGTTGCCATGGAGGAGCTCTGGGATTCATTTATTGTCCAGAGGATACAACCTCAGCTGTTACAAATGGGTTTGATAGCTTCTGTTGAGCAGGGTATTTCATACATGTGTCGTACAACAGTTTGCACCAGCTCCACGAGAGCGTTCAACTGTGAAGTGGCTGGTTCCATTTTTAAAGACTTTCTCACCGTGTAAAGACATTATTTCTTTGCCCGTTCGTCGTGTTCAGCACTTCTGTCTCATTCTTGTTTCACAGCTGAGTTCCTCTTCCTGCTGTGGGCCGTCTACCTGTGTTACGCCGTGAGGACGGTGCCCTCGGCCTTTCACGAGCCTCGCTACATGGCCATCGCTGTTCACAACGAACTTGTCCTGTCAGCGATATTCTACGTGATCAGGTAACCGCTCCTCCGTTGTGTACTCACCTGTCTTTGGTGGCAAACAGTAGTTTTCGTCACACACGCCAACTATTTCACTGATTTTGGTGAAAGTGGATCATATTTTCTGTTTTTCCCCTCTGATGTCTCAACTCTGAGATTTACAGAGTTTCCTGATGGACAGTGAAGTAAACTGTAGCTGCTGTCAGCAGATGGTATATCAGTTTGTTAGCCAGGATTGTGAGGGAAGTGTTAGTGTTTGTACAACAGGTGATGTGAACCATAAAGAAGAGGAGGTTTTTAGGGTTTTAAGTGATGGGGAGGGAAGCTGGTGTTGTGCCAGAATCAGAGCCAGGCAAGGAGTCAATGTACACCAGTGAACTGACAATATAGAATAGAATAGAATAGAATAGAATAGAATAGAATAGATCTTTATTGTCATTGTCACAGGTACTACGAGATTGAAAGTGCTTCCAGTCAGTCAATGCAACATAAATAAAATCCTAGCGTTAAAGTGACTAGTAAGAGTTAAAATAACTAGAATAAATAAGAATAAAGATACCTGAGACATTAAAATGTACTAAAACAAATTAAATTAAACATACGCTAAAATCAAAATAAATACTACATATGCTAAAAGAAGCATACACCCATTAAATAAACATTAAAACATTGTGCACGTCATTTTTTGGCAGCATTCACAGTGGCTATTGCATCTGGATAAAACCTGTTTGAATCTACTTGTCCTCGCACCAATGGCTCTGTATCGTCTGCCTGAAGGCAGCATTACAAAGCAATATCTAGCCAAAGTTTGTTAACAATACATCCTCTTTGCTTTTTTATATATTGTGTACACCTGTGTACCTGTGACCATGACACTGCCATGTCTGCAAAAAGTATAAACAGCATGTTATCAAAGTAAATGGAATATTCATAAATATCAGAGACAAATATCTCAAAATCTAGAGTAATACAACATTATTGCATACCTACATACCACATATGGATATATTTATGTATCATTTGTGTGAACTGGCCCTTTAAACTCAGACAATCATTTGCATATCAATTCTTAGCATTATTTTAATAGTCCTGGTGTAATAGCTGCCATCCGTCTAACAATAAATCAACAACAACATACAGATGCTGCCACTTGCATCCAAAACATCTTCCACATCAACTAGCTCTATATTTAATATCATAGTCTTTGATTCGATCTCTGCTGTCGTCATTTTCGATTGCCTCATTTCCACCACATATAGGCTACCGCCTGAGCTCTGTTCATTTCTTTTATTGTAGTGAAATCGTCCCCTCTCCCTCCAGTGTACATGTCAAATAGCTGCACCGTGCACTTTATAAATGAGACGTTTCAGCTGACGCCGCCGCAGACATTCCTAGCTGGAGTCCCCCTTAATTGAGAGCTCAGCTCCATCACATTATTCACTAATGAACCGTGTCAGAATGATTTATGTTTTTTTTTTTCCGAGACAGCATGAATAGCTTGAATTATCGGCAGCTCTATTCCGGTTATAAATTAACATCCATTACCGATAAATTGTGTATCGTCGACGTATAGCCTGATAATTTCTTCGCCTTTAACACTCCTCGTGGTTTTTGAACATCTGGCTCTTTGTGGTTTCTTTGCCGACTCCTTTTATCGGCCTCTTCATCCATGTTGCGAGGCTTTTCTCTGCAGAATACGGCCAGACGAGACCCCTGACAAATTGCCTGGTGCGGCTAGTTATCCTGACCGGCTGCCACCAGAGACCACGCTGTACACCGAGGGCTTGTTAGAGGCATCTGCCGTCCATTTGTGTTACTCACAAAACCCGCTATTTCATCCCACGGTGACCAGTTAAGGCTTCACTTCTCCGCTGTGATATTCACCAGGCTTTAGCCACGTCCAGGTGTAAATCTGACACAGGGAGAAAATGAAAGGGGGGGAGTGTAGTAGCTGGAGGTCGAGGCGTGAGTGATGGGGGAGTGTTTGAGTGAGACGCTGCAGGCTGAGAGGAGACAGCCGGCCAAGGTTATTAAATCCTCATCTGCACAGAAACTGCTCGCAGAACATGAATGAGGGAAGACTTCAAAGCTTTGGGACATTTCATGTGCTGGACCTTTGCTTTCATTCATGCCTCTGAGCTATTACCGCAGTAACTGTTCGTTAATTAGCCATTTGCCAACTTCAACGGCGTAATGAGCCTGCTAGATGACATTTGCGTGGATAGAGGCTCTCTAGTGGTTGAATTAGCATCTGACAGCACATACCTTCATATCCTCAGTGCACGTGAGGTCTTGCAGTACCTAAAGCCTGTTTTTTAAATAAAAGGCTGGAGCTGCTCCTCGCGTCGCTGTTGTTTCTGCCAGTAATTATCTCATTTTCCACCAACTGCTGCTCCGCAGTCGGCCTCAGCGTATTACTGCCTGATGTATAAATAGGCCGAATCTTGCGACCAGATCAAGGTCACTCCCCTTTCATTGTGAATCCAATTGAAGGAATGAGGAAAATATTGTGTCCTTGCTGGCAAAAGGATCACCCAAGTGGAACATTATATGAGGCAGTGAAATTGACGCCCCGGACAGACAGTGTATAAATCTACTTAAGTCTGCTGGTGTCTCCAGGATCCTTCTGTATGTAAGAGGTTTACTGCAGACGTTAATCATATTTCAACGGGTTTACTGTATGTACATTTGGAATTTGACAATCGGCCATCAAGGAGATGTTTATTTCCAAAACTCTTGTACTGTAAAACACTACAAACGTGGTGAGGTTGAGCAACTCTACATAATTATATATATTATAAATAGTAATGCAATCTGCAGCCAGTAAAATATTTGATATTTGCTCTTGTGTTAATTAACCTGTACTTGATTTCTCTCTTCTAATGTTTATCTTCACCCCGACAGGTTCACTCTTGCTCCGGAGCTCCATCCAGACTGGATGCTGCTACTGTTTTTCACCCACACCCACTTAACTGTAACAGTAACACTGGGTCTACTACTCATCCCTAAGGTAAATCATTTACATTAAGATGTATTGCTGTTATTTCATTCCAATCTCTCTAATTTGTCTTCTTTGTTGAGCCAATTTTAAATTTGCTTTTGAGAGTACAATATAAATGAAAGGTTACAGGCATTGTGGGTGAATCCAAAGCCAATATATCTTTGCATTGTTGTGCACAAACTATTAAAAACACATCAGTTATCCACAGCGTTGCACTGAACTGAACTCATGTTCCTTTATTACGATAAACATGAGAACTGTAGTTTGTTTTAAGTCAGTCCTGTGCAGCTGAAAATAGTCCAGAACAAATAGATATTTTACTCTTGTTTGGGTAACGTTTGTTAAAACCTTTAGCATCCAACTGTTTTAGAAAATAACTAACTTAAAGAACCAGTGGACTTAAGGGTGAGAACTACGGATAGATTCAGAAAGTATAGATGGACTGACACTGATGGATCTTCTCATGAGATTTGTTGAGAAAGTTCAGGAGTTGTTAAAAAGAAAACGACTTTTTTTTTATGCCACCAGTTCCTGTTTGCCGGCACCCACATGAGAGATGACATAGCCTCGGAGGCCTATGAGGACGAGTTGGACATGGGTCGTTCTGGATCGTACCTCAACAGCAGCATCACATCTGCGTGGAGTGAACACAGTCTGGATCCTGAGGATATCCGGGTACGCTTTGTGTTTCCTTTAACGTTTTGATTTTCCACTGCATAACCTGGTGAACTCTTTTGAATCCCGCAAAGATACTGAGCAACGGCAGTTTTTTATTGCAGACACCTGACGAAACGGGCCATCTCAGTTCTATTAATGGCTGTGGCGTAAGGTCTTGCGACAGTCTTTGGGAAAAACGTACCAACGTGAGCAGAGATTTCTGTTTGTCTGTTAGAGCTGAAGAAGTCTCTCTATCAAAAAGATTTGGGCAAGCCTATTTACCAGAGGGCGTGATCTTATGATGACATCCTGCTACTTGGGAGCATTGATTGTTTCGGATGGGCGTGGAGAGAGAAATAAAATTCAAGACCTGAGCTTGGAGGCTGTTTCAGACCTAACAACTAAACACACTCCGTTTCCTTATTTGATGCTGTCCAAGACTGTCCTGTCTTTGTTTTATTTCAGTGCGCATGTGATATTCCGTAGTGCATCATTTAACAACCGTTTGTAGTCACATGTCTGGAAGTTGTACTGCATGTTTTCTGTGCAGTAGAATGTGTGCTTTTTCGTAACAGTGAACTCCATTTTTTAAGCCGTATAAATACAAGTTTTTGTTCTAAACCTGCAACTGATCACTTTGCGTCTGTCCTGTATGTAGGAGGAGCTGAAGAAACTCTATTCCCAGTTGGAGATTTACAAGAGGAAAAAGATGCTGGCAAACAACCCTCATCTCCAGAAGAAGCGGAGCTCCAAGAAAGGGTTGGGTCGCTCGTTGATGAGGCGCATCACCGAGATCCCAGAGTCCGTGCACCGGCAATGCAGCCGCGAAGACAAGGAGGCGGGAGAACACGGGAGCAACCGTAACAGCATCTGCATGTTGAAGAAAAACCCCTTCGAGCCACCTCACTCAGGAAAGCCAGCGAAGGAGGAGACGCTCAAGAACAAGGTTTTCTCTCTCAAGAAGTCCCACAGCAGCTACGACCACGTCCGCGACCAGAGCGAAGACTCCAGCAGCTCAGCGACAGACAAAATGGAGGTGACCCCCGCTGAAGGTTCACTCCTGGACACACTTATGGGCAAGAAGTTGGTCAAGAAGAAGTCCAGTGAGAATATAAACGCCCCCAGCGAATCGACGGAATCGGTTCCTTTGGTCTGCAAGTCGGCAAGCGCCCATAACCTCACTGCAGACAAGAAACCACTTCATCCTAGAGCCTCCATGCTGCAGAAGTCCCTCAGTGTCATTGCCAGTGCCAAAGAGAGGACTTTAGGCTTGACGGGAAAGACCCAGAGCACAGAGGACAGCAATAAGAAGAGTCAGCCAAAGAGCAAGGACACAAGGGCCAATGCTGAGCCAGAAAGTGAATGCCAACTCAAGATGATTGTTAGCCAGTCGGTTGAGTACAAACAGAGTGCGGCAAAAGGCCGGATCATGAAGCAGCCAGTGGGTGGCAGCCAGCCAACAATCTGCTCGGATCCAGTCAAGGGAAAGGACCTCTACGATCTCTCTGAAGTGTGTCCCTGGGAAGTTGAGGATCTCCCAACTCCGTCTGAAAACAAAGTCCAGAAGCATGTATCCATAGCACCAAAGGAAACCACGACGGTTCATGGAGGTAGCACCAAGGGAAGCAAATCTCAGCAACAGAAGCAGAAAGCCTCCGATCAATCTCCGTCGAGTAGCAGGAACTCAAAGGAAATTCAGAGGACAACCGCCGTAAGAGCGGATGTATGTCCGTGGGAAGATGGAGGTGAAAGTCAAGTAGAAGCGTCAAAGCAACAAATATACAGTCAGACGAGCAAGCCTGCCAAGACCCAGCAGCCTCATCCTGCATCAGAGAGCGCCAAAACACATCGGGTAGATGTTTGTCCATGGGACTTTGAGGAGGTCCAAAAGACAACGGAGTCAGCTCCTTCACCAGATATGACAAAACCAAGAAAAGGCAGCTCTCCTGTGGATGGGAAAGGGAGAAGTGGCCTCTCGCTCCAGCCACCATCTACAAAAATAGACGTATGTCCATGGGACTATGACAGCACTGCTGTATCTCCAAACTCTGGGCAGAGGACACCTAGTCCTTCTCGGGCACCCAAAGCCAAGGAATCGCCGTCGAAAAAGAAGGCCTCACCTTCGACAAGAACAGTTGAGAAAGAGAAATCAAAAGACGCTGACGAGGAGAAAAGTAGAACAAAAGCTAAGGACAAGAGTAAATCTTCGGAAAAACACGTGAGCCAACAAAAAATGGCCGAGGTGTGCCCGTGGGACGTAGAGAGTCTTCCGGAAGTGGCAGTGGTAGAAAAAAGGAGAAGCGCGAATGTTGGAGCGGCCAAAGCAAAGCCGGCTGAAGTCTGCCCGTGGGATTTTGAGGATACGTCAGATAAAAAAGGTACAGACAAAAGTGCTTCTGTAGTGAAACAGAGCAATCCAAATCCTAAAGGCGGGGTCGTAATTGCTGCTAAAAAGGCCGATGTTTGTCCCTGGGACTTCGACGAGAGCACATCGAGCAAGAAGGCATGACACCCAACCTTAATGGACCACTGAGATTATAGTTATCGACGTGTACTTTTTTTCCACTTTGAAATCGTTAAATATTACCTTTTACTATTAGTGCGGTGACTTGGAAGAAAAAGTTGATCGAGTTCCACAAGTTGCCTTCCTTTCCGAGGTTTTGTTCCTGTTTTACCTATTTTAAAAATAAGTAAAATGTACACAAAAAAAAACAAAGTCAAGATGAGCATTCCAGATTATTACAGGAAAGTCCTGAAGATAAATCTTAGACTAATTATGCAACTTTTGATTCAGCCTTTTGACTTCATGAGCAATGTTGAAAACGGTCATGTTCTGGATTCAGTCAACAATTATTACATTTATTTCTTTTTTGTTTTTCTTGTGCATTAACGTCATCACTTAACGGACTAGAAAACAACAACAAGGAGATGTAGAGAAAAGTGACATCAAGGTACGAAACAGCAAAAGTGAAAGCCAAAGAAAAAGGGAACATTTGCAAACGAGGGATGTTGGTTCTTGTTAATTTATTAGTTCGTGTCCAACTCTTGGCACTCGGTGAGGAAATTAGTCTGTAGCACTTTAGCCAACTCCATAAATTAAGAGCAGAGGACAGACTCTGTTCTTCTTGTACATTTTGTCTTATTTTAAACCTTATGGCACGATGTGACACAGGATATCATATACCGACCAAACTTAGTTTCTTTTCTTCTTTGGTTTAGATCTATTTAATTGTAGTTCTCGGCAGATTAAAATGCTTCCAGGTCTGCGGAGATGTACTGTATGTGCCTAACTAACTAGCATTGTCTTGTATCGGTCTGAAGTGAAGCGAGTGGCTTCACCTTCGGCATTTTGTGACGGTGAATTATATAAACAGCATGCACAGCCAGGTATCGAGAGTAGTTGGACCCTACCGGTTAGTCAACTAAACCAGTAAACGTGTTGACAAATATATAATAGTTCCTTCTTTTTTTTTCCTTTTCCTGCTTTCATATTCCCAAAAGCTCATTCAGGGTGGTGAAGATGAAATGAGAGCAGCATTAACATGTACACTGTAAAAAGTAGAGATAGAAAACATGCCGGGTGGGTCGGGGAGGGAGACGCTAAGGAAATCATTTGCACCAGCTTTGTTTTTGAATCCAGCATGGGTCTTTGTGTCGGCTTGCACCATGTTTGTGTGTTTATGTGTGTATATATGTGTGTCTGTGGACACAATATCATGGATTTAAAAAGTAGAAATGTAACAGTTGAACCTTTGAAGTCTCAAACACCAAAACTAAAAGCTGAGCAGGTCACCGGACCGGTTTCATTTTACAAACTTCTGATTGAACCTGCTGCTTAAACGACAATATTAAATTATTGTAACTTGGGTATATATATTTTTCTAGTTTTGGCCATTATTCTAATTCATAAAAATAATATTGTACCTGCTGAAAACAGACATCACTACAACTAAGACTAATGCCCAACCTGTTCAACATCAATCACAGCCTACAGACCCACGTTCTGTGCATTGAGGTGTTAATATAGTGTTAGAATCAGACTGAACATTCATTCAGATTGATATAGTTGTCGTGTTAGCCAGCTTCTGTTTGATCGGAGTCTAGAAGGAGAACATTTTTCACATGCATCACTATTCTGAGCCAGAAATACCTCCTCTCCTAGCACCCCAACAACTGAAAATCGACTCCTTTAACAATTGTCAGAAGCACTTATTGCTGCACTAACGGTTCTTATCGCACTGTACCTCGATTGTTTCCTTCTCTGTACGTCGCTTTGGATAAAAGCTGCTAAATGACTAAATGCAAAAGCTCTAATTGGTTCAAACCACAAAACCAGATACCATGAATTTCTCGATAAATTGTAGATGTAGGTGGCGATTCAGAGACCTGGGACCAATCTAGGATTATCACAGCTATTTTGGGTGCACTCACTATTGATTTTATTGTGAAATAAAGTGGTTTACATAACCTAAAGATAGCAAACTGTCTGGTCACCAATCATGTTTCTTGTCTTGTCAGACTTTGTTGTAGGGATGTCGCCTTGTTTCCAGATCTTGGAAATCACTTTTGTGAGTACAGTATTATCATAAATGATACAAACAATGGCCATAACTACAAAAATACAAAGTTTTTTTTTACAAAGCAGGACTATTCTTTAATATTTACAAATAATATTAATGCTTATACCCTTCTGAATATTAAAGGACGACAGCTAAAGCGCCATCAGTTTTTAGTTCCTGTACTGAAAGTCAATGCACGTTCTTCCCAGTTTAATAAAAGCAGACTAAAGCCCAACTGATTAATTGATCTGCTCATTTCAGAATTGGGCGTAGCAACGTGTTTATCAATGGAAAAAAAATCCGACTAAACCTTTTAAAGGTTTTGATTTATTCAGTGTTTTGTATCAAAATGTCTAAATATTCATCATGCACCATTCGTCCTGGGATTACAGCGAGAAAAAGAAGAAGAAGAAACTTACATTTAACCGTTGAACTCCTGACAGTGATTGCAGTCGTGAGGAAAACTATGTATCGATATAGCATCTACAGTACTTTATGGTATCTTGTGAGAATTACATGGTATCACTGAATGTTGTCACTGATTGTAATTATCTATAATTGCTGTCAAATTCCTCAATATCCCAGCTTTGTAGGAGTCCTTACTAAAAAAAAATGAATCAGTGCTTGTCAGTGAGAATTTTACAAAGTCAAAACACAGTTGCTATGATTGCACGATTAAACAGCTCGGCTCCATGAACGTGATTTAGACGCCACGTCTTCTATCTGAGGAATTACCTCTCCCGCTGACCCGTGGAAGGACGGCCGATCTGAAATATTTCAAATGTGGAGTGTTTGCCTTACAGGCGTGAGATTTGTCACCACCTCTGCTTTATGAGATCCTTTAGGAACGGCGTCTGAGGAGAACTGTCAACGTGCGTGGATTGATTGTAACGCTTTGATGGATCTATATGATATTTATGAAGCAGATGTTAGGCGTCATCCATCATGTGCATTGTGGTGGATGCAGCATCATGCCAGGGGACCGCTGGTATGACGACAACAACATTTCAAAAGGGTTAGAGTGACTTTAGTGTTTGGAATCACTGCCGCATTGGATTTTAATACCCTAGGTGATAAAAAAATATGCTTTATATTTTTAAAAACGAATCTCTTTTTGGTCCTAAAAGCTAGAAATGAGGAGATGAGTTTGTTTGACAATTATTTAGTTTGAACTCTGAATGATTTGGGTCAAATTCAATTAATAAAGAAGAAGAAGAACCACAACAAGCAATATATTATGACATCATCAAGCAAAGAATTAATTTAGTCATGTTGATTTTTACCCTTTATACACAAACGAGATTTCAAAATAAGAGCGCAAGGAAAACACGATAACAGTCACACTGACAACAATAATGCAATATCCCTCAAACATACGTCACGTTAGCAGCCAGTCTACTCTGTCGTTTGATTTCAGATAGTATGCTTGCGGTATTATCCCTCAGTTCAGTCAGTCCATAGCTGTCTGTGTGTTAAATTGTGTAACCAGTGTCTTACTGTCTGTTTCTCTGGAGATTATCATCGTGTTTTAGCCGTTTCCATCAATGAATCAGTGAAAGTCTGAACCTCGACCATTTACTCGGGTGTGCAAATCGAGATCCATCGTTCTTGTACCATCATTGACATAGTCGACGCTGTGTCCTGTAGCTCTTTGTCCACCCGTCGGATCTTTACCACGGTGCGTTGTTTGCTTTTTCATTTTTGAACCTGACTTCTCTCTCTTATGTGACCAAACCAAGTCACCCCGATGGCAAGTACAACTACTACTATTGCTACTACTACTACTCAATGCTGTAACGTTGTAAATCTTGTGGCTTCTGCATGAATTCAAGAAAAAAACGAATAAATAAATAATAGGACCGATGTTTCACTGCCCTTGATAGAACAAAAAAGAAAAAAAATTGATCTTTTATGGACTGTTACAAGTTGTATAGTGAGTGATACTGTCCCTTAACCCACTGTATTATGTGCTTGTTATGACTATTGCTCTACGACAAGCTTATAGCATCAATATATGGGAATATTTGGTAGATTTATATTGTGTTATATTGTGATAGCATGTACATAAAAGATACCTCCTCTGCAATAAATATTTATATGAAAATGAGGTGCGTGCTCGGTGTGTTTCTGAATCTTTATTCCTACTACTGAAGCTGATACAAGACACTCCCATGATGTGTTTGTGCTTAGCAATCATCGCTGTCTCAGGTTTGTTTGCTTATTCTTCATGTAGACATGCTGTTGGAGAAACTCTGGCCTTTAAAAGCCTCATGCATCATAACCACTTTAGGATATGCGCGTCTTGGCGACTGTCCTGAAATGCTTTTATGGCTTGTTGTGGTCTTTTGGGCAGAGATCAATGGAGGCTCTGCAGGAAGAGAGAGATATAAGATGGTATCAGATACTGACTCCAGACCCCTGCAGGAAAAAAACTGAGCGCTGTTATCACTATCCAATCCCCGAGTAATTATTGTCCGGAGCCAAAAAGAAAATCATGTGCTCTATTAACACTTTTTGAACCTTATAAATTTGGTGTGATGAGCGTGAAAGATATAATATAAGTACTTATGTCTCTATGAATATGCCGGTGATGTAGCCATTGCAAAAAGGGCATTGTGTAAAGCAAACATGTTAGCATTGATTCCTGTTTACAAGAGCACTTTCGGAGCCTTTCTAATAAATAGAGGATCGATACAGGCTGCTGCAGGGAACTAAAATAGAGGCGCGTCAGAGAAGAAAACGGTTAACTATGAGGAATAACCTGTGACGAGGAGATACAGTAACTATTGATGTTCCATTTGATATTCATTACCGCGAGATGGCAGCTTGCGTCATGGAGAGAAAAATAATGAAACATTTAAAGCGGCTAGAATCAATGTTTTTTAGAAACAACGTTCAATCAGATGACAAAACGAAAACAACGCGACAATGAGGAGTTATCATCCGAATCTGCAGCTCGCCTCTATTTTATGGAGCTTTATAGCGACAGCTCATATGTATTTGTAGTTTGTGGACAACAAGCTTTGAGTTTGGCATTATAGCTGTTGCCATCAGATTTTTTTTGAGTCAGACATGATCGTATAGCTGGTGGGTGAGCTACTGCTAGTAGAGCTGCACTTAGTTTTGACACCGTTCAACGAGTAAATCCAGATTTTAAAAAAAGAAAAACTCTTGAATAAGAAACACTGGATCCAAAGTTTAAGTTGAATTTATTATTCTTGGAGCGTTTAACAGTGCAACACACAAAAGGGGTTACAGAGAAAAGGCTCCTGAGGAGCTCTAACCGTTGGTTCTTATACGTTTTTTTAAAAATGGGCTGTCTCGGACTCCTCCCACTGATACAGATTACATCATAACATCCACATGGTACTCCCCTAGCCTGTCTCTCCTAACCTTGTACTACTGATTTATAATTATCTCTCCCTGCCAGCCTCAGTAAATCAGACGCCAACTTGGGGAAGTGCACGAGACATGCAAAAGACAGGACACACACACACTATATGATTAAAACACCTGGAGCCCAGTATAATCCTGCTAGTCACAAACTTTCTCATATTGCAGCCAAACAGTAAAGTAGTGGTGAGAAACAGAAAATGAAATCTTGATTCATCTTTGATCAGCACTGCCTAGCTTGACAGTTTGAGTCAAACTCACTAAAATTGACCTGTTAATCACAAAGTAGCTTTATTGCCTATTTTACTCTAAATGGAACCATAATATACTAAATGACCTGAAGAAGACTTGTAGCTAGAGACCATAAACTGATTTACTGAGGTAGAAAATCAAGTGAGAAGTAGGGTAATTTCCCCATAAGACTCAATGCAATCAACCTTATTCTTGCAACCAGTGGAGCTGCCCACTGCTGGCCATCAGAAAGAATGCAAGTTTAAGACACTTCACTGTTGGCATCACTTCACAGATCAGACCTAGCAACCAATTAGCAGCAAAGAGCCAGATATTTCTCTCTGGAGTTGGTGGAGACCAAAAAAGGAGCTAAAACATGTGCCGACTGGTCAGAAACAAAACACCAAATGAAATGTGTCAATGTTTCTTTAAGAACAGAAAAGTTATAAATACAGAAATAATCTATTTGTTCCACTTAGACTTCAATAAAAAACAACAGCCACCTCGTGCATCCATGCGGCGGCTGCAAAAGACACATCCAGCATCCTCTGGATCTCCCGCGGTGCATGCGAGAATCACAGCTGGATGTTTGTGTGCCTCTTTGTTGTCTTTGCGGGACAGCGGGACACATCCTCCAGCATGGCAGGGCTTATTTTTAAACCTCAGACGGCTGATCGGTGCATGAATCACAGCCCTTTTGTGGCAGGGCCATGTGGGCAGAGATGGACGGTGGTGGTGGGAGGAGGAGGAGGAAGAGGGGACAGGAGATGAGAGGAAGCTGATCACTTGGCACAAGCCTGCACGCTCCGTCGCTGACTCATCTGTCTTTCAGATGCAGAGACGGTCGGTCGGTCGGTTGGTTGGTTGGGAGGGAGGGGGTGGTGGTGTTAAAGGGGGGGAGTAGTGGGAGGAGGCGGGATGTTGAGGACATCTCGTCGTGGTGGACTCATGACTCACAAAGCAAGGCTGTGTGTGTGGGGGAGGTACACCTAGTGGGAGATGTGTGTGGACACACAGGTAGACGCACACATGATGTGGAAAGACTCGACAAGCTGCTCAACATAATTACAAGTTGTGTTGCACCTGATAATTTCAAGGACGTCGATACCCAGAAATCACGAAGTTTAAGTTTTAATTCAGCTCGAATAAGTTTGGTGGGTAACTCGTTTAGTCATTTTGAAACAGGGTTGAGTTATTTTGAGAAAAACTTTCAACTTAGAGATGAATTCAAAGAACAAACCAACAAATTTTCAGTGTATCTCCACAGACGAATAGTTCCTGTTGTCTGTTACGGGAAGAAAAACAACAGCATCAGTCGTATGTTCAAATGCCTAACATGACCGTTGTTATAAACCGTTTAGTGAGCATGTTCGGGTGGATGGATCGGTTAACAAAGCACATGACTTTAGAGACAAGAAACAAACCCATCGATCAACCGCCAACGTCGGTTTCTTCGCACCAAGGCCACGATCTTTAGTTGTTCAGCTATTTTTGTGCCTAAATTTAACCATGCTGTACACTGACCACAGACGCAGAGTCACACAAGACTCAAGCCAGACTCTAGTTGATGCCTTGACCCCATCGGGCGTGGCTCTGTTTTGGTCCATTCTCCATATGGCTTCATATTCCACTGGGAGTGGAGCGTTTTGCATGTCAGACTTTGTTAACTTGCTCAGATGTGGTGATTTCCCCCAGGTTTATATGCTCGTACTATGAGTACATAGTTAAATCGTTCCCCGTTTGGCTGTTTTTACGGAAGTTTGGTGTTTTATTTTGAAAATCCACCAGATTCTCTATGCCGTTTCAAAACCTCACAGCCTCAAATTGCCTGGTGGAATCCAACAGTAAGATTCAGATGGTTTGTGGATAAAATGAATGACTCTATATACTTTGGATCAATGTGACAGCAGCCAATCATGAAAAGTAAAGAGAGTCAACTCATGCATATTAAATAATTTTCATTGTCAGAGGGATAACACAAATATTTATTAAGTATATCAAGTAAAATGTGAATACTGACTTGTTTAGGGGTCGAAACACAAAGTTGAGGACAGAAAACAATTGCTTTTTTTCCGACCTCTAAACAGAAGCAGAGTCATTTTTGTAACATTCAGTTTAAATCTTCTTGGGAGCCACTGATGAAATGTTCACATTCTGTAAAGGCTGCACAAGGTTTGCTGGTTTGCTGCCAAGGTTTTTGAGATATCCATCTGTGGGATCTCCAGCTTTCCTCTGCATAATCCTCAGACCAGAGCGTCAACAATACTTTCTGTTTCATCAGTTTGAAAGTAGCTGTTGGTGCAGAGATAAACATTTCAGAGGCAGATATCTAAAAACCCCAAACTATCTGCATGACAAGTACCAGTAGGCGTGAATGAAAAAATATGTTGTTTGACATCCTGTGCATCAGCTGTGCGAAACAGCAAAGACCCCGGGCAGAAGACAGCATCAGCTGTTTGAGAACAAGAAACCAAAACTGGTCACAGCTTTGACTGGGGAAGGTCAAATAAGGATCAGAAAGGTCTTTGCTTCTGACGTCAGAGACAATCTGATTGTTTTCATGTGACCACAGGTCATAGGTCATGTGACGACACCTGAGCCTGTGAAAAACTCCTTTGACACACGTTTTGAACAGACCCCTTAAATAATAACTCTCACACAAGCAGAATTAGTTTAAACTTCCTCCTGATTTTTCAGGAAGCATAGCCTCCCGCGATGCTCCATGTGCTCGCAGCACCCAGAGACCTCAGCTAGTAGGCAGATAACCACCCACAAGGTCCTGCTCCTCCATCCTCTGAGGCCACACTCCGGTCTGGACTCCTACACAGCGTTCCCAGCCTCAATGGTGGCTTCATCATTAGACGAGCCCCCGGTGATGTGAGCATCCGTGACTCACAGAGAGCCTCTGTTACGCTCCTCCGCCACCACTACCA
Organism: Collichthys lucidus; assembly: GCA_004119915.2. Lineage (NCBI taxonomy): Eukaryota > Metazoa > Chordata > Actinopteri > Sciaenidae > Collichthys > Collichthys lucidus. The sequence continues at coordinate 5,944,517 of CM014096.1, read as the reverse complement.
CCTCCACAACTGGAGGGCTGGCAGATAATCCACACAACACATTAACACATCTATATACTTGCAATCCAGCATGCACAGTAGGCACTCAATTACGTGTGCGCGTGATCACATAATGAAAAGGTCGTTGGATGAGTAATTCTTTGCCCTCGTCGAAACATGCGCTCGTTCGAGAAACACAGCGCATCGAAACCTTGAAACCGGCGTCACTATTGTACGTAGATCGGCACTTAGCACGTACTGACGCATCTCTGGAGGACTGACAAGCGGATGTCATGTGAAAACATCCATGAACTGAACCAGGTATTCACACCTTTTATTCCCGTCTACAGGACGTTTTCACTCAGTACTGATTGGTGTCTTCCTAATGTGATAATCACAACAGCAATGGCATCGCTTCATTTAGTATGAGAGGTTAAAAAGTTCATGAAATCACATTGATCCAACACCACAGGACAACTAATCTTGAATATGTCATCTTTTTATTCTGTTAATTACACTTTCTGTAAATGTTCCTAGACAGTATAAAGAATGGACGTCGTATCTTTGAGGATTCGAATGAAAATATCTTTGGGTTGGTCAAAAACAGAAAGAAAAGGTGACACCTTGTCTGAACTGAAACAAACCCACGAGTAGACACAGCAGCCATGAGTAGGACGAGGCTTTACTGAGTCGATCTGCAGGGAGGCAGACGGAGGAAGAAGCATCACACAGGCGGGCAAAAGTCTCAGAAACAAGAGGTTACAAGAAAAAGAAGCTAATTGGGAATCTGGTAGGTGTGTATGACAACTGGTGTGTGGGACAAGACTGGCAGGAAATGACAATAAGGGGTTAGTGCATGAACAGTTAATTAGTTTAGGTGTGGATAATCATGACAATAGAGAAACAGATGTGACATGCCCAGATCGCCACATCTGCTTCTCCATCTTCACGAACAACTCACTGATTAGTTTCCTCTAGAGCTGATCCTGTAGCCGCTAAGATTAGTAACATATTTGTGACCCTCTTACTGTAGCTAGGCGTCTTATTCTTATGAAGTGGAAATCCCCGACTCCACCAACCTATCAAATGTGGATGAAGGACATTTTTTACTTTATCAATATGGAGAAGATTCGCTGCACACTGAGAGGATCGTCGGCTTCTTTCAGGAGAACATGGGGACCATTTTTTGGGTATGCGAATAAATTGACTTTTCCTAACATCCCGGACTGACAAACAATCTCTTGTACATTGTCTGATCTGTTTTTAATGTCATGCTTCGTACAGTTGTGTGTGATTGTTCTCTATAATGTGCCGTTAACAACAGCCATCTATGTAGCTTGTACATAATTTTTTTTAATCTGAGTTTTGTGATAACGATATTTAGAAACTTGATACTTGCTTTCCTATAGCTGTCATTTATCTGTTTAAAAATTCAATAAACAAAGTTGGGGGAAAAAATTAAACAAAGAGAACACAGAGGATACTTATAAAAAAATAAAAATAAAAAAAAGATTAGTAACTTGTTTTGATTTGAATGAAACCTCTAAATCTTGTCAGTGTCGCTAAAAACCTCGCAGATGTTACGGATTAGCTTCAAAATACCGCTTAAATGTGTTTTGTAGCATGTTTTTTCACGTGTTCTGTGTACACACGACGCATTAGACGTATTCAAATGAAACAAAACAAACCGCCCTGAACGAGTAAAGTGGAATAAATGCATATTTGAAGCTAATGAGTGACTCTGAGAGGGCTGATAACGAACAATGGAAACAAGCGCAGCCCCAATAAAAACAGTACAATATCGGAATAATTCATTAACCGTGACACAAAGAGAAACTCCTCATGAATGCAACCTTTTATTATTCTAAAATTAGACCAGCCTTCATTTGGCACCCATTCTCACAACGTGATTGATTGCACAAAATTATCATAAACCCAAAAGGCTAATAGGTAATTTATCTCCCGGGCTGACAGGACGGGGCCAGTTTTGGCTCCTCTCCGATATTAAATGACCAAGTTTGGAGACCGGCTCCAGCTCAGACTGATACATACAGTATTTTTGGAGATGAACCCTCAGATATTGGTAATCGATGTTGTTATTAGTGTTACTGAAACCCAAGACGTCATTAATCACCGGGCTCCTCCTCCACAACCAGGGTTCATTGGATATTTATGAGCCAAACTATCTCTGAACTGTCAATCCAAAGCAAACGATGCGTGTAACAGAGATGTAGAATACAGTTTTACAGTAATTATCTCAGCTGCAGACAGTATGATTACAATTATTGGAACTCAGCGTCAATTACAGTCCCCGTGGACGTGACAGGAGGTTGTGAGTTTCCCCGTGTCCGATGTGCAAACACTCACGTTCCCTCGCAGGAAAAAAAGGGAGCTGGTTTTTTCTTCCGAATGATGAATCCTCCCCCGGCTGCAATTCTCTCCTCACATTGTTGTGATTAACGGCTGGAGCCTGATGACACCTCCTCCAATTAGGGAAGCCCTCTTCTTGCTCTTGTCAGACAATACGCTCACACATGGACACACAGCTGTGAACTTGCAACACATCTTTGTGTGAGTATAGACGTGCGTGTGTGTCAGTGTGTGCTTTTAACAATGTGTGGTGTGTTTTTAAAAGAATGGTGTGTGTTACACTTTTTGTTTAGTTATATAGCCGTATGGCAAGGACCCTAAGGGACCTCGCTCACGTTATTAGGAAAGAAACAATAGAGGAAGAAAAGCTTGATGCACCGTGAACGAGTCAGCAGCTGCAGCATCAGACAGCTGACACACTGAGACAAACATCAGAGCCCCCAATTAACCTATTTACTGCATGTCTTTGGACTGTGGGAGGAAGCCAGAGCACCTGAGGGGTCCCGAGAACATGCAAACGAATAATAAACACAAACTTCAGAATTATTTTTTTATTTTGAATCTTTTGCATGATGTTTCTTTAAAGATGCAATGTCTTTAAAGCTTTTTTTGTTTGTTTGTTTTTAGAGATTTTATACATAAAAGTACATTTACTCGAGTACAAATTCAAAGTACTTCTACTCTAATGTCAGTTTTACTCAGAAACCACATTTGTTTGACAGCTTCACACATTTTAAGATTCAGAAACATACAAGGAGTTTATAAAAATCCAATATTTTTGTTATAAATCAAGTCGATTAATCAATTAATCAAGTATTAATCAAGTGGAATGACAGAAATGTTGTTGTTTTTGTTCAGTTATTAAATAGTTCTACTATAAAATTCTTCAAAACTCAAACCAATTACACCAGTAAAATACTTTTATACTTTTATTTTGAAATACTTTGAGTCATCTATACACTGTATCAGTACTGGAGAGGACGCAACGCCCCCTAGTGACGAGAGAGGCGAACGTCATGACGCCGTGAGACTGACGATGACGTTTGTTGCGTCATCAGCTGCGTGATGCTGATTTGAAATGTTTACAAACTGAACTCACCTCCACCTCCTCCTCTTCCTCCTCCTCCTCCTCCTCATCTCGCATGTTCAGCATCCTGCATCATCACGTCCAGGTAAATGCTGCGTCACCTGTTCACTATGTTCAGATCTGTGCAGGATTAGTACAGGATCGATGCGTCGTTACGTGTGTGACGTGTTTGTTTTCAGATGTGTCACGTGATCAAACCTTCACGCCTCAAACAGTCGGTTCAAACACGAGCAGAGGCTGCTCCAATGAATCAGTTAGATTTATTATTATTTAGTATTATCACAGAAATGTAAACAAGAATGTGAGTGATGTAAAAGTTTAAAAAACATATAAAACATAAAAAGTTTAGAAACATATTCAGGAAAAATTATTTTTATTTATATTAAAAGTAAATCTACTCAATGCAGAAAAGTGTTATCCAGCTATATAAGTTTGAATAATATAACAGAACTTTCTGTGACTAATAAATATTCATTTATTTTTACTGTGGATTAATCTGCTGATTATTTTCTCCATTAAATGTTTGTTTTGTAAAAAATAAATAAATCTGAAAATAGTCCAAAGAAACGCCTTTAAACGTATTTAAAATAAATTAAAATGAAAGAAAATCCTCTCGTCTTCACACGTATATCATCATTTTTATAGTAACTAATGACTAGTGGTCGGATAATTGTAGTAAAGGAGATAATATTTCCTCATGTGACAATGAGAGAGTGGATTAGAAGTATAAAGTAGCAATAAAATAAAGTGCAACTACCTTAAATTAGTACTTCCACTGTATTGATGCATAATATCTATCTATCTATCTATCTATCTATCTATCTATCTATCTATCTATCTATCTATCTATCTATCTATCTATCTATCTATCTAAGGGAAATGATGAAACCACGGGAAGTGACAGGAAGCCTTGTTTACGTTTTTCTCAGTGCCCAGCTGGATCAGCAATGGTTTGTACTGGTTTGTTCATCAGGTTATTGCCTCTGCACGCATGTATCAATGGGATGTCCTTTCTGTACTATATTGATTTAACCACTTTGAATCATCTCTCAATTTATGCGTTCATGTACCAACATCAATCCCCTCTGAGATTTCCATGTTTGTCTTTATTTTACTATAAAAAGTGCAAAATAATGAAAAATAAAATGAAGCTGCAAGTAAACTCACCGTCTGCTCGATTTAACTCTGATAGTTTTAATCTGAAAAGAGAAAAACCTGCAACAGACAAGCAAATATTAACAGTTATCACACTGCAGCCCGACTTTGTGTTGTCTCACAGAGCAGGAGAAACATGGAGGTGAACAGTGAGGAGTCCACCAGTGAGAGGGTTGAGCTGACGGTCGGGGTGAGGAGATCCAAAAAATCAAGAATGCCACCCGAGTTTTCTTTGTGTTTCTGTGAGAACGATGAAGCCTGCGTGTGAGTCTCACACACACACACACGCACACACTAATAAAAGTTGTTTAGAGATCTACTTGAACTCAGTAAATGATCATTTCAGGTATCATCATCATCATCATCATCGCAGCGATGATGGACACGGCCCCGGCACTGTTTACGCAAAAGTGGAGGCATCACAAAGGGACGTCCAGCGTGGAATGGACAAAGGCAGGTTCACTCATCTAATAATCCAATTTGTGTTGATTTTTTTTTTTACACAAGGTGCCAAAATGCTCTTTTTGACTCACCATCGTCGCTCCATCTCTCACCAGGGACTGCTGCTGCAGCACAAACACAGATGCCGAGCACAAAGCCCAAGGCCAGGACGCCGGTGAGTCACAGCCGCAGCGACCGCGCGTGAATGGAGGCTAAGTGAACGTTCGTTCGGTTGACGTCATCCGTCTTAATCACTCAATTATAGCAATTTCCAGAAGGTAACTGCGCTTTATCTCCAACGTTTTTCTGCCTCCAGGTAGCATGCGGGCGGCTGATTGATGGGAACGAGGCGGCCTCTATCAGGGACCAATGTGAGATCATTCACACGCTGTTAGTCACTCACTCTCAATCATCCTGTGCTGGATTTGTATGAATCACACCGTGTGTGTGTGTGTGTGTGTGTGATGGTGCGTTTATGATGTTTCACAATACTTGAATGATAAGAAAACACAAAGAGATGAAACTTTACAGCATCAGAAGGCAAAGAAACGAATGTGCAACATGGTGAAATCAATAAGAAATCAACATTATTTGGCATGTTCTGCATCATTGTTGCTGCTGTGCATCTTTGCTTCCCATCTAAACCCAACCCGTAACAGCAGATGGCCTTCGACCATGAGTCATGTCCTGCTTGAGGTTTTTCCTTCACACTTGCACCAAGTGTTTGCTCATGGTGGGAACTGTTGGGTCTCTGTAAATAATATAAAGAGTAGATCTAGATCTAGGGCAGCATGGTGGAACCTCAGAGCTCACAACAAGGTTCCGGGTTCGGACCTCAGCTGAGGCCTTTCTTTTTTGCATGTTCACCCCATGTTTGCGTGGGTACTCCGGCTTCCTTCCACAGTTCAAAGACATGCACATGATGAACAATGCTCTACATGAAAAGTGTCTTATATAGCCTATATTTATGGACAGTTTGGAGCACACAGTATCAATTTAACACACACTCCTATAACTCCTTGGACATACACCCATGCATCCATCCTCCACCAAACCTGAGGCCTACCTCGCCCACAAAGCAACTCGACTGCTCAGCTGTGTTAGTGGCAGCTAATGTAACCTTGAGCTACTCGCCTCAAACAGAGATAAGGAGCAGGCTACAGAGGTCTAACACTGACTCAAGTGAGTCTATTTATAAGATCCGACACAAGTCTAGTACTCCTCAACACCTGTAACTGAGTTCCCCTTTAAAGAACAAGCGTCATTAGTCATTACTCCCTTTCTCCTGCCACCACGACCTCGTCCAGCAGCTTTGGGATGAACTGTAACGCAGACTGTGAGCCAGGTCTTATCAGCCCGCATCAGTGTCGGAGCTCACTAATGCTCTTGTGACTGAATGGGAGCAAACCCCTGCGGCCAGAAAGCCTGAAACCAGAAGAGTGGAGGCCGATGAACCTGAGTGAACCCTCGAGGTGTCGGGATTTAATATATATTGGGGCGTCCGCATTCTTTTGGCCGAGTCATACACTATAAATAAGGCTTTTTGTTCAATAGTCGTGGCTGTTATTTAACAGCAATCACAGGGTCCATTAAGCAGCTTCTGGGGCTTTTGATCGCAGCACAGAGTTTGCAGAGTTTTAAATGTTACACGTTGTTTTTTGAGGAAGATCATGTAATACTATTGAAAGCTGCAGAAGAGCCACTTAATGAACCCTGTCACATGATTGTTCTCTCTTTCTCTTTTGACTCAACAGTTTTGAGTCGGCGTTCGTTCTATTCAGTTATGGGCTGAAAATATTTTCGATGGTTGTAAATAAGTTCGTCTAAACATGACGTGATGACGCATACAGTGTCAGTATGGATAAAACATAATGAATATATAGCAAATCTAACGTAATTAATGTAAATATTAATTATTTTTATTGATTGTATTTAGTGTTTGACAAGTGAGACGAGACAAGTGAACAGAGATGGAATTAAATCTACATTAATTAACATTACTGAAGTTATTATATCACACACACACACACACACACACACACACACACACACACACACACACACACACACACACACACACACACACACACACACACACACACACACACAGGGAACGTGAGTCAGCCTCATAGTACAACTCATCATGAGTGGGCTTCGCCATAGTGGAGGGATCTAAATGGATAACTGTGGCTCTTTGAGCGGAGGAGACCGTCTGGGTTACAAAACAGATTTATTGATTTATCTCATATAAGCCCATGCGTACTCTGGGCCGCGCTATTAAGGTTTGGAATTTGAAATATATTTCACAGAAGAGCAGTTTAGATTAAAATGTATTCAGAAAAAGAGATGTGACAGAAATAAGAAAATGTAATATTGGCAGCGCATGGATCAAATGTAATGCTCTAGATACTTTTATCATATATTTTCTGGATTTAAATTCATCTGTAGGTTATGTTTTTGTCCATAAAATGTCAGGAAAAGTGTCCAAGAGCCCAAAGGGACGACATCAAACTGTTTGTTTTGTCTGACCAAGTCAGAAAATATTCAGTTTACTGAAATATAACAGGAAAAAAACAGCAAATTTTCACATCTCAGAGGCCTCAAACAGAGATGGATTGATATTTTTGCTTCATAAAGGACTCAGACTAACTTTGACTTAGAAAATTTTTCAGTTTCTCATACGGGTGCAACGTACAGATGTACATATATGTATGTTGTTTGTCAGTTTGTGTCCTACACTGAAAGGACAAAGTGTACTATTATGTTTGCATGTCTACCTACAGTGTAGACATGTAGAAAATGACTAAAATGTTTAATTTATTAACTATTAGATAGTACGATTCATTTTATACTGACTGACTAAATGTCTCGTCGCTAGATACATGAGGTCAAAGCAAAATATCATAAAATTCCAGTTGAATTTAACAGTTTTCTGTTTATTTTCTTTCTTCAGCTCATCAGCCTTTGGTCACATTCAGAGGAGCTGTGACTTCTGCGAGCAGCGGAGCCTCTTCAGTCCGTGCATCCATCAGTGTATGTTGTAAAACCAAACATATCTTTCTTTAAAGGCTGGTAATGTTTTTTGCTTTTGACAACAAACATTACTGAGTATAGAGCATTTGTTTGGGACTATTTCCAGCAGATGAGTGATACATGTTGTGAGTATTTCTGGCAGTTTTTGTGGGATTGAAACTAAAAGTTTAAAAGTGTCTTATTGATGGTTTGAATAGTGTTTTTATAGCTGTGGGTCTCACTGGCACAGAGGAATAGTTGTCAATTAAAAGGATCAATTCATTGGTGGTTTGGTGCTATTAATGAGATTTGTAGTTAGTAAATTTAACCACTAGATGGTGCTGCTGATTCATGTGTAGCAGGGTTTTTTAAACAACTTAAAGAGCAAACAGGTTGAACTGAGAGTCCATGTCTTCCAGGTGAAAGCTCCAGGATCGGCTTCTCATCAGGATGAAGCACGGGAAATGAACGGGACGCTGTGCAACGACACCCGAGAGGTCATATTAAATCTTCCGTCCTCTGCATAAAGTGCTAAACTTTGTGTCAAAATGTTCCCGAGTCACGTTTATTTTAATCTTTTTCTGTAGGAGAACAAGGTCCAGTACTCCAAAGAGCTTTTACTGCAGATGGAGGAGAGAAAACAACAGCGAGGACAGGAGAGAAGTCAAAAACTTGTCGATGAACGAAAGGTCAGTCACTTTATAACAAGTATACCAAGTATGTCAAAATGCAAGCAAAGAAAGGCCGGTAGATAACGGTGTCACATTTCTGCAGCACAATGAGGCCATACACTCTTTCTGGGGGATGCCAGGGAACGGTGCCCCAAACTACCACCTGGGCACACCGAAAAGGACCAGAAGCCTTTCCGCCGCAGGGATTTTACCCCAAGATCAGGTAGACAATGCAGCGTTTATGTTAGCCGAGCATTGTTCGGTGCAACAAAAGCCCAGTGTGCTCAGAAGGCCTCCAGATCGCTCAGGCTTTGACAGGAGAGAACTGAGAGAGAGTCATGAGACGAGTCGAAATCTGTTCCGCACAGTGACAGCACAAAAAATCGAGCTCAGACCCTCTGAGATATCTTCTTGTTTCTTTACCTTTGCTCTCCCATCGAGCCAACTCCATCCTGACTTCCTTTCCACATGTTGCATTCATCTCATAGCAGCAGAAACTCAAACCTCTGTTTGTGGCTGATGACAGTAGGAGCTGGTCATATTCTAAACAAGTTGTGTTTAAGGTCATTAACATGAGTCCGGGCCCTGAGCCCAGCATGACATTACAGCCTGTTTCTTTGCCTGGAGCTTCTGAATGCTTGTCTTTGTTCCCCAGGTCCGTGATAAATGGACTCAGGACCCCCCTCAACCGCCTGTGAAATGAAGACCATAGCATCCCCGAGCCGAGACATTTGAGAGCTACGGGTCGGTCGGTCAGATATTTGAAACGGTGAATTCTGATGGTGAAATACGAAACGAAATAAACTGAAAGCAAAACATGCAGAGTGTGAACGGTTTGAGGACGCGGAACAAGTGAGCCAGTTTACAGCTGCATGTGTTGCTACATGAACAGGTGCCTGCAACAGCAACATTTAATACTCGGCATACCAAGAATGGACTCGCCAGTGGTCACGCTGACCTGCTTACAGGAAGCAGTTTTGGGGTTTGTTGTCTTTGCTGTTCTGTTCAACTCTTTCATAAAGGGGTGCTGGGTGACTAACTTCTATAAGTTTATAGCAGACGAGGCTGAAATATCCTGACACGCTGGATCCTACAACTCCCAAAATGCAACACAGCAGCGTCTTTCATTTTAAATACCCACTTCTTTCAAACACTTCCCCAGTTAAACAGACTTTGTAACACATATAGTATATCTTTGGTAACAATCTTATCACCTAAACCTTTTCTAATTTTACTCTTCACTTTTAAATCTTTTTTTAATTTAAGTCTGGCTTAAGTCAAAGTCTAAAGCTCAAGCTTGGATTAGTCGTGTCGTTATATACCAATAATGGTGTCATATATAAAAAATAAATATTGACACTGTGTTAATAATACACATACACTTAATTGATTTCACGTTCTTCCTGTTGTTTTGTGGTTTACACTCCAACATAACCGGTGGCAGTGATAGACCTGAACGCTGGCACCACAGTGTTACAGTTCACTGGCCAAAAACAAGACAAAACACACATTAAAAGTTAAAAATGAATCTGACTGATAACATTTATCTTCAGACTTTCGTGGAAACCTGACATCACGACAGCCATGAAGGAGCCGTGAATCACATCCGATACAAGACGATTACCGGACGGGTTGTTCATCATCTGAGCTGCACGACTTCTCCATGATATGTTTTTTAATTTTCTCATTACAATGTTGGACGCATCGTTTGATCTTCATATTTTTTTGTCCGAAAAGTTTCTCTGATTGATCGTCCAGGTAATTTCCAGCTAATTATACAGTGAAGAGAGATGACTCATCTCTGTCTAATTGCATGTCTTTGTTAGCCAGCTCTTAATTGGAACAGTTTACGCAGACACACACTGTGTGTGTGTGTTCAGTTTTCATAAGCTAAGGGCCGTATTGTGGAGGGCAGCGGCGGCCTGAGTAATTATGATGTAGGGACAGTTATAAGGGACAGTGAAATGCCAATGGTTACAGCGTGGGCTGGCAAGGTTGGTAATTATCTTGTGGAACATTAAATTCTACAGAGGACGTACCTTTTGGTTCATTGTTGCCGCACGCAAATGTACAAAACTATTCAACAACTCAGAAACTTGTGTTTGTTTTGTTCCTCTTTGCTTTTAACAATTAGTGAATTAAGTTTGATCAGCACGATGAAAGCGGAGTATGACAACTTCTTCCTCCTCTGTTTCATGGACAATCCGAAGCACTAGTTAAACACACTCAATTATACGGAAAGATTTCCGCCTTGATTTGTTTGAGCTGTGGAAACAATCAGAACGGCAGCACTCGCCTCATATTCAGAAAGGTCAGAGGTCACGATCAGAAGTGTTACATCGGCCCCGCAGAAAGAAGTGATTCAGCATTTTGCTCGAGGACGCTAAAAAGTAAACTACAGGGCTGACGGATGCCAAACGGTTATTTTCCTAAAAATTGTTGTCTAAAGAAATGACTGCATGACCATAAAGAGAAGTTCAGGCTTAATTATGCACTAAAATGACTTGATAAGAAGGAAGGAAAAATTCAAAGCAACTTTTCTGCCTTAAAATAACAGATTTTAAATGATACAATGACTTGTAATCATATTTTATGGAGACAATGTCTTTCAGCTGCTGCGCCTCAACTCTCTGTGATTTACAGAGTTTCCTGATGGACAGTGAAGTAAACTGCTGTGAACTATAGCTGCTTGTAAGCAAGTCTGCACCAGGGGAGTGTTAGTGTTCCTTCCACGGGTGTTTTTTATGTTGTCATGCCAGAACAGGAGCTGGGCAAGCGGGCAATGTTCAACTGTTCTCAGCAGCCTCTATGGACCTAATGACAGAGGTGAAAAGGCCGAAAAGGACACTGACAGGAGAAGCTAAGAAGAGAAAAAGGGAGAGTGACTGAGCAAGAGTAAATCTGGGACCGACTTTTAGTATTACACTCTGAAATTGGGGGCGCTAAATCACAAAAAATACCAATTCCTACATGGTGTTTATTTAAAAGATGACATATAGAGACACGATCTTTGACAATGAACACATACAAATGGATAAAACACTGCATTTATCAAAAAGTAAGAATAAAAATAAGGCTATTAAATATGTCTGATTGTTAAAAAACTTAAAATATATCTAAAGAACATGCAGAGAATGTTCCTAAAATGTCAGGAAAAATCATCTCTGCTGCAAAAAAATTTGCTGTTATTGCAGATTTAAACAGAGTTTAACACAAGGACAACAAACTGGACATTTAATAACTAACAAATTAAAGGTACAGATTAAAAAAACACTTGTAATACTAACATCTAACATGTTTTGTTCTGTTATTGTCATGTATTGAATATAATATGAAAAGTCTATATAATATCTGGTTATGTGTTGATAGAAAAAAGCTGTGATCCACTGCATGCTGGGATACTACACTGACCGTGGATGTAAATGGTTAAACGTGATAGGTAGAGGGGGGTAGGTCCATGGTGACGTCACAGACTGGTTTCTTCTGCTTTGGGCCGAAGGGGGACGAGGAGAACCGAGAACTCAGAACAGAACAAGTCCAGTCCAGTTTACAGAACCGACAGCAGCTGCTCGAAGCGGATAAAAAACAAAAAACAAAAATGGGAAACTGTCAGGTAGGGACGCGTCTCTTTAAAGATCTTTAAAGCTCTGCGCTGTGGGTGGAAATAGAAAATCTTAATCAGCTGTTTGGGCTTCGGTCAAAGTGCGTGCGCTAGTTTGGGTTTCAAATGCTCATGATTTGCAGAATAAACTGTATGATTCATTCCCAATCATATATTAGTATTTTATTTCTAATTATAGACGCCAGAAAAAAAAAACAGCCGCGCAGTATCTCCACTCGCCTTCATGGCGCATGGACGCTGACAAATCTCCGTTATGTCGGACTGTAACTCCAATCTAAGGCGTCATATTTGTAATATTTGGTGTTTCTTTAAATGAGATGACACCGTGTGTCTGGCTTTTTTTTTTTTACGCAGAGGGAAAGAGCCACTCCCCTGCGGAATTCATCACAGCCCCGTTAGATGTGTGCGTCGATGAATGAGCGTGATATGTGTTGGGTCATGAGTGCAGACACGGACAGATTTAAATGTTTTTGGCACATTTGTGTCCAATTATTTGATGAAAAAGCTTCATTTTGGGGATTATTTTGCTGAGTTGTAATTGTAAAGTAGCTGTAACATTGTAGTTTATTGTAGTTTTGAGTCAAACATTCTCCTTGTATGGGACATTAAGCTGTTTTTTATTGCCTACCATGTTATAGTTAAATTATAGTGACTCTTTGAAACTTCGCAGACCCCTGTTTGCCTCTGCGCCGCCCCTTTGGTTGCTGCCAGTAATTCATAGCGGGCCTCCACCAAGTTTGTTTAAAGACTTCTGCTGGACCCCGAATTCCTCAACCAAAGCATTGTGTATGTTATGTGACCAGAGTAGGACCCCAAAGCAGAGACAGATTGCGTGGAGGAGTTTAACCAAACGTCACTTTAATATAGCAGAGTCCACAAAAATGAAAATCAAACAGGCAGATAGGCGCTGCAATGGGCCAATGTCCACAAAAAGTCCAACATAAAGCGACCTTCTCAGGTGGAGAACTAAAGCAAAGGTGATCTTCTCTCCGGGGAACAAAGGAACCAGACATGAGGTTGGAGCACATGGGAAGCAATACTCTGGCGCTGCAGTCAGGGGAAGCCAGGCCTAAAAGGAGGAGGGAAGAGGCTGATAGGCTGAGGGGTGAGTCTGTAGGCAGGAAAAGGGAGGGGCCAATCACACCTCTGCACCTGCAAGAGAACAGGAAGGAGGAGGGGAGAGACAAGGAGAACCAAAAAGGGAAAAACAGCACAAAACAGACAGAACCAAACCATGACAGTACCCCCCCCTCAAGGGACGCCTCCTGGCGGCCTGCCGGGCTTGTCCGGGTACCTAACATAAAAATCTCTAATTAAGTCAGGGTCCAAAATCAGGGAGCGAGAAACCCATGACCTCTCCTCCGGGCCATAACCCTCCCAGTCAACAAGGTATTGAAAACCTCGACCTCTCCTCCGAACATCCAGGAGTTGCCGGACAGAGAAAGCAGGGTGATCGTCGATGATCCGGGGGGGAGGAGGGGGGTCGGCTGGTGGGCAGAGGGGGCTGGTGGAAACAGGCTTGATGAGAGAGACGTGAAAAGATGGGTGGATGTTGAGAGAGGGGGGTAACTTCAGTCTCACCACACTGGGGTTGATGATGCGGTCAATGGGGAAAGGGCCGATGTATCTGGGAGTAAGTTTACGCGATTCCGTCCTGAGAGGTAGGTCACGGGAGGATAGCCAGACCTCCTGGCCTGGCTGGTACGGGGGAGCAGGAGAGCGACGACGGTCTGCCAACCTCTGGTTCCGAGCTGCCGTCCGGGTGAGAGCTGCCCGTGTCTCCCGCCAGACCTGACGGACACGCTGGAGATGCGCTTGGACGGAGGGAACGGCCACCTCAGCCTCCTGTGCAGGGAACAGTGGGGGCTGGAAACCATTAGCGGCCATAAACGGGGACATGCCAGTAGCCGAACACACCAAGGAGTTGTGGGCGTATTCCACCCAAGGGAGGTGAATGGACCAGGAGGACGGGTGGTGAGCAGCAACGCAGCGCAAGGCTGCCTCCAGATCCTGATTTGCCCGCTCTGTCTGGCCATTGGTTTGAGGGTGGTATCCAGAGGAAAGGCTGGCAGACGCCCCCACCGCCTGGCAGAAGGCCTGCCAAACTCGGGAGGCGAATTGGGGACCTCTGTCTGAAACAATGTCCTGGGGGATGCCGTGTAACCTGAAAACATGCAGAGTGAGAAGGTCAGCAGTCTCCAGAGCAGAGGGGAGTTTGGACAGGGGGATAAAATGCACCGACTTGGAGAAACGGTCTACTACGGTTAAAATGGTGTCGTAGCCCTCAGAAGGAGGCAGACCGGTAACAAAGTCAACAGCTATGTGAGACCAGGGGCGGTGGGGAACAGGGAGGGGGCGAAGAAACCCAGCAGGAGCACGATGAGAGGCCTTACCGCGAGCGCAGACAGAGCAGGCAGAGACATATTCCCTGGTGTCGGCGGACATAGAGGGCCACCAGAAACGTTGTTGGAGCAGAGACAGAGTTCGGTGTATACCAGGATGGCATGCCACCTTGGAGGCATGTCCCCACTGGAGCACGGGGGTGCGGACAGATGGGGGCACAAACAGCCGGTCAGGAGGACCGCCCTCAGGAACTGGATGGTCAGCCAGGGCCTCCTGGACCAACCGCTCGACCTCCCATCTGGCCGCTCCCACCACGCAGGTGGGTGGCAGGATGGTGTCCTCAGCAGAATCCTCAATGAAAGGGGAAAACTGTCGCGAAAGGGCATCGGGCTTGGCATTTCTGGAGCCAGGCCGGTAGGTCAGAGTGAAGTTAAAGCGTCCCAGGAACAGGGCCCACCTAGCCTGGCGGGAGTTAAGCCTGCGAGCAGAACGGAGGTAAGACAGGTTTTTATGGTCAGTCCAAACAACAAATGGTAGAGTGGAGCCCTCCAGCCAGTGCCTCCACTCCTGCAGTGCCAGCACCACTGCCAGTAATTCCCGATTTCCCACATCGTAGTTGCTCTCTGCAGGAGACAGGCGGCGGGAAAAGAAGGCACAGGGGTGCAGCTTCTGGTCGGAGGGAGAGCGCTGAGAAAGGACAGCCCCCACCCCAGTGTCCGAAGCATCCACCTCCACCACGAACTGAACAGCAGGATCAGGGTGACACAACACAGGAGCAGAGGAGAACAGACTCTTTAGCCTAAAGAAAGCAGCTTCGGCATCCGGGGACCAAACAAAAGGAGATTTAACAGATGTTAAACAGGTTAGGGGAGCAGCAACACGACTGTAATTCCGGACGAACCGGCGGTAAAAGTTGGCAAACCCAAGGAATCTCTGCAGCTGCTTTCTTGTGGTGGGAGTGGGCCATTCCTCCACAGCCTTAATCTTGGCTGGGTCTGATCTGATCTGCCCCCTCTCCACCACAAAGCCCAGGAAGCTGACAGAGGCAACATTAAAAACACATTTCTCTGCCTTAACAAAAAGCTTGTTCTCCAAGAGTCTCTGGAGGACCAGCCTGACATGCTGAGTGTGTTCCTGTTGGGAGCGAGAGAAAATTAAAATATCGTCAAGGTAAACAAACACAAAACGATTGAGCATGTCACGTAGGACATCATTAACGAGACGCTGAAACACAGCAGGAGCATTTGTTAGTCCAAAAGGCATTACGAGATATTCAAAATGACCCAGCGGGGTGTTGAAACCAGTCTTCCACTCGTCCCCCTCCTTAATCCTCACCAAGTGATAAGCGTTTCGCAGGTCCAGCTTGGTGAAGATGGTGGCCTGGTGGAGAGGAGTGAAGGCTGAGTCCAGGAGGGGGAGAGGGTACTTATCCTTGATGGTTATTTCATTCAACCCTCTGTAGTCAATGCAGGGCCGAAGAGTCTTGTCCTTCTTGTCCACAAAGAAAAACCCCGCCCCCATAGGTGAGGAGGAAGGACGGATTAGTCCAGCAGCCAGAGAGTCAGAAATGTAGGCCTCCATAGCCTCCCGTTCCGGCCTGGAGAGGTTGTAGAGCTTGCTCGAGGGAAAAGAGGCTCCAGGGAGCAAGTTAATGCCACAGTCATACGGTCTATGGGGAGGAATGGACAAAGCCCGATCCTTGCTAAAAACCTCCTGGAGGTCGTGATATTCAGGGGGTACGAGAGTAAGATCTACGGGCTTGGGGGAAACCGGGGTGGAAATGACAGAGGGAACAGCAGAGTGCAAGCAGTGAGAGTGACAGAATAAACTCCAGTTAGTAATAGATAAAGAGGACCAATCGATGTGGGGGTTGTGGATCTTGAGCCAAGGGAGACCTAAAACTAAGGGTGAGGAAGGTGAGGGAATGAGGTAGAAAGATATAGTCTCATGATGATTACCAGACAGAAGCAGAGACACAGGGGCTGTACGGAGGGTAACTAGGGCTAGAAGTCGACCGTCAAGGGCAAAAACCTCCTTTGGCTTAGCTAAGGGTTCGGAGGGAATGTTAAACTTAGTGACGATGCCACAGTCAATAAAGTTGTCATCTGAGCCCGAGTCAACTAAAACTGGGAGAGGGAGTTTAGTCTGAGCAAAGGAAACGGTTCCCTCGAGCTGGATCCGGTTAGGAGGTGATGGACTCACCGAGGTTTGGCTCACCAGCGTCCCCTTGGCGGCTGATGAGCCTGGGCTTCTTGGCCGAGCAGGGCAGTTGGCGAGGTAGTGATCAGCTGCACCACAGTAGATGCAGAGCCTCTGAAGAAGGCGACGCTGACGCTCTGCAGGAGAACGCCTCATCCTCCCTAACTGCATAGGCTCCTCAGGAACAGGAGAGGAAGGAGCTGCCGGGGTCACCACGCTGGGAGTGGGGGCTTCCTGGAGGGGATGGAGTTGCAGGGAACCAGGGAGTCGAAAGGGCTTGGGCAACGGCAGGGGGATCCGGGAGCTAGCTGCCCTTTCCCTGCGTCTCTCACATAACCGGTTATCCAAACGGATGGCCAAGGAGATTAGTTCCTCTAGAGACGAGGTCTCATCACGAGCAGCTAGCTCATCCTTGAGTTCCTCCCTGAGCCCACGCATAAAAATTCCCTGAAGGGCCTTCTCATCCCAACCGGCCTCTATAGCCAGAATACGAAATTGCACAGAGTAATCAGCTACAGAGTGTGAGCCCTGTTGCAAGGAAAGAAGTCTATTCCCGGCCTCCTTACTCTGGAGAGGGTGGTCAAAAACTTTGCGCAACTCACAGCAAAATAGGGGATAGGACTGCCAGGCGGAAGAGTTAGCATTAGCCATAGCCAAGGCCCAAGCCGAAGCCCTACCAAAGAGCAAACTGCAAACAAAGGCTATCTTGGATCTGTCAGAAGAATAAGTCAAGGGCTGCTGGTCAAAAACTAGAGAACACTGGTATAGGAACTGGCTACATGACCCTAGCTCTCCAGAATATCTGTCAGGAGTGGGTATGAATGGCTCACGTGGACTGGTAGGCCGGGCCGGGGAGGCTGCTTCAGGGGGAACAAGAACCGGCGGACTTGGAGGAGGAACGGGAACTGCCAGAGCTGAGAGCTGAGTAGCGACCTGGTTGAGTCGTCGGTCGAGCTGAGTCATGCTGGTGGACAGGTGGAGAAGCTTGTCCATGATCACCGACAGGGCGTTATCATGCTGGCCAACAAGTGCACCTTGTGAGGAGATGGCTTGTTTCACCTTCTGTATCTCTGCGGGGTCCATAATTGGCCAGAGTATTCTGTTATGTGACCAGAGTAGGACCCCAAAGCAGAGACAGATTGCGTGGAGGAGTTTAACCAAACGTCACTTTAATATAGCAGAGTCCACAAAAATGAAAATCAAACAGGCAGATAGGCGCTGCAATGGGCCAATGTCCACAAAAAGTCCAACATAAAGCGACCTTCTCAGGTGGAGAACTAAAGCAAAGGTGATCTTCTCTCCGGGGAACAAAGGAACCAGACATGAGGTTGGAGCACATGGGAAGCAATACTCTGGCGCTGCAGTCAGGGGAAGCCAGGCCTAAAAGGAGGAGGGAAGAGGCTGATAGGCTGAGGGGTGAGTCTGTAGGCAGGAAAAGGGAGGGGCCAATCACACCTCTGCACCTGCAAGAGAACAGGAAGGAGGAGGGGAGAGACAAGGAGAACCAAAAAGGGAAAAACAGCACAAAACAGACAGAACCAAACCATGACAGTGTAATCCCATCCCCCAGTCCACCAGCTGCTCCTGCGTCTCCATCATGAATCCCTCTGAACTTCCGAGACAATCAGTGTGATGTGAGCTGAAACAAAGTCATCTGCTTTCATTCTCACAGCCCACAGTCGTGCCATACGAGGAGTTTGATGTCGTGGCCGACATAAAGGCCATCCGCAAAGCCTGCAAAGGGTTCGGTGAGTTGGAAATGAATGAGCGGTGTTTGTTTTCGTCTTGTAAAGTGTTTATTTATTATATATTTTTGTGTCTTTAGGCACTGACGAGAAGGCCATCATTGAAATCCTGGCGAACCGCTGTTCATTTCAGCGGCAGGAGATTAAACAGGCCTATTTTGATAAATATGACGACGTGAGTGTCCTTTACTGTGTCTTTACAAACTGTTTTAAATATTAGACATATGCTAGAATATGGCATTTCTCTGCGACAGGAACTGGTGGACGTGTTGAAGAGCGAGCTGTCGGGGAGCTTTGAGAAGGCCATCCTCGCCATGCTGGACCCGCCCGTCATCTACGCTGTAAAGGAGCTGAGGAAGGCCATGAAGGGGGCCGGCACGGATGAAGACGTCCTGGTGGAGATCCTGTGCACCGCCACCAATGCTGTCAGTCACAAATTAAAAGCATGGAATGAACACATTCAAATCTGTGTGCCGTTATATCAAGATGTCAGCTTGAACAGATTTGTTTTTGTTTCTTTCCAACAGGACATCGCCATGTTCAAGGAATGCTACTTTCAAGGTAAGAGGATGAGCTAAACTTTGTTATACACTTTTTTATAGAGCAATTTTCAAAATAAAGGCAAAACATTTCCATTACGAAAACATACTTCCACCCATCGTCATGTGACATAAAAAAATATCGTGCAGTTGAACCCAAAGTCACCCCTCCTTCATCAACCCTGGAGGAAAGAGTGACTCATTAGGACTCACGCCACATACAGTCTGCTATTCTTATCCCTTCAGCCGTGTAATGTACAGTCACACTTTGTTTAGTCAAGACACATCCTGTCGCAACTTCCCATGATGCCAGGGCCGATAGCTGATTACATTTACCAACATGTCCTTTGGTCTTCTTTTCCTATTTTTCCTCTGTAATTATGCATGTCCGAAACCAATATTCTTCCAAATATATTCCAAAATTTCCAATTGTCAGTTTGAGTAGTGAGTTACTGGGGCAAAAACTAATAAAAACTTAATAGGGTGACGTCAGTGTTGGGTTGCTTTCTAGTATCTTAATGGAGCTCGGTTGGTTTGTTAATCAGGCTGCAGCCTGCAGGTGCTTGCAACGTGCTACTGTAATTAACTTGTGCGTGGTCAGTCATTCTCACCTGTTGATTTACAGCACAGCTCTGATACCCATTGCAGGGCCTACTGTTACTATTTGGCATTACCAGTGGGATTCGAGGAAGGCTCACCCAACTGTTGCCACATTTCACCGCGTGTATCGACGACTGATACATTAATTTATGGCAGCGGTTGTGAAATCCCTTTGGCTGGTTGTGTATGCTCCTCTGGCATACTTTAACTTTTACTTTTATCATGCTATAAAGCACCGATAATTGATTTATCAGCCATGATTAAGGCCACAGGTTACAAAGTATAAGTCATTCAGTATGTCCACGTCAATGACTGTAAAAAAAGATGTCATTTTTAAAAGATAACCAAAGCTAAATCAGTTTAAAATTTATATATGTGTTCATTTATAGCTCTGTTAATGGCAGTTGTTTTCATTTGAACATTGTGTTGCTACGGCAACCACGATAGCTGCCATTAGCGTTAGCGCCCGCCATTTTGTCAGATCCGCGACTGAGCAAATACAGTGACGCCGCATGTTTATTGTACGATAAAAGGTTCCTTAATGTTCAAGCTCTGTCTGTAGGACTTTGTACGACGGCAGTTTCTGTGATTTCTGTCTAGAATGTAGTTTTCCGTGATTAGCTCACTGCTAACCATGCTAGTTAGCCGTCTGGAGTGTTGCTATGCAACCGTTCGAATTGCTCGTTTCACTGTTACTGTTGTAAAAAAAATGTTTGCTGACACCATTATGTTGACTGAACATGTACGTTATTTCTAGATACCACTATCAAAGATGGGAAATTATGTTTAAAAAGGCTGTCTTAGAGTATCAAAAACTGAACGCCCGATGGAAAAATGTATCACTTCTGCACCACTACTCAATGCGCTCTGTGTGTTTCAAACCATAACAGAGCTGTGTTCAGTCTAAACATGACTTATGAGTAATGCAGTCTTTTAACATTTAAGTTTAAAACGTATCACTCTTGCTCTTCTCTTTAACAAGATCATTCAGAAAGTGTCATATCTACAGGTACATACATGTACACCTGCAGTTAGTTTAATGTTTAGTGCATTCAAATGCTTCATTGTGTAAATCCTAGCAGGCTATAAATAATATATTATAAAAACTAAGCTGCAGGCCACGATTGGCCCCCTAGCCGGACTTTGGACAAGCCTGCTCTAAAGCTTTACAGACTACTATGACGTCCAGATCTCTCTATTTACTCTATAGCTAGACGACTGTATACTGTCTGCCACTTCATTTGAGTATCTGACTCCTGGCTGCAGATATGTGCACCTACATGCACAGAATAACAATTGATTTTAGTCTAAAAATGGCATCAATCACTAAAGAGCTTATGTTACCGACTCGTAGTCTCATTAAACTGAAAGCCGCTGCGACTCAAGGCTTGTGTTTTTGGAACAGGACAAACTTTGAAGATGTGGGTTAATAATTAACTCAAGTGCAAAAGCAGGTTAAGGGAAAGTGGGTGTTACAAATTAAAAACAGAAGACTGAACACGACAAACTTTTATCTTACACTACAAGAGTATCTAGGGGTGAGACGTAAAGTAAACAGCGAGGCTTTTCATTGTGTTTAACCCTTTATGTTTACATTGTGTCACTCTTTTAGTGCATGAACGGGATCTCGAAGCCGATATCGAGGGAGACACGAGCGGGGACGTAAGAAACCTGCTCACAGCTCTTCTGCAGGTTAGTGTTCTTGTGTTTCAACTCCACTTGAGTCTGATGTAGGACTGAAATCAAGCTCACTCTCCCTGTCCCCGATCATGCCCTATGAACACACACACACACACACACACACACACACACACACACACACACACACACACACACACACACACACACACACACACACTAACTGGCCACTGTCCAGACAGTCTCTCATTAGTAAAACGAAAGCCAGATTTAGTTGCAGGCCTCACCACGCGGCAGAAGTCATCTTACTCTCCTTCTTCTTCCAGGGCAACAGAGACGAGAGTTACGAGGTGGACGAGGAGCTGGCCGAACAAGATGCCACCTCCATGTTCGAGGTGCTGTTTTATGGGGTGCTGTTTGTAAAGCGTTTCGCTCTAAAAAAATAACAGCAACATTTTTATCACGTGGATTTATCACAATAATCCATGTCCAAGAGTCCATTTCCCCGGATAAAATGGGTTTTATTGGTCATTTGCCACTATAAACACGCTCTGACCTCCTCAAGCTTATTTTTGCACTTCCGGTTACCGGCATTTGAATTTGCATTTTAGCTAAATATTTAGTTTAATCCGAAACATTTAGCTTCAACATTTTGATTTAGATTTAGATTTAACATTTAGATATATATTTAACATTTAGCTCCAACATTTAGATTTAACATTTAGATATATATTTAACATTTAGCTCCAACATTTAGATTTAGATATATATTTAACATTTAGCTTCAACATTAAGATTTATATTTATATTTAACATTTAGATATATATTTAACATTTAGCTTCAACATTTAGATTTAGATTTATATTTAACATTTAGATTTAACATTTAGATTTAGGTTTATATTTAACATTTAGATTTAGATTTTACATTTAACATTTGGATTTAAATATTTAAAATATCTCTAAGTTTACAAATATTGTTCTAAATGTGCAAAAAAGTGACTCTCAAAAATTCAAACCAGTTTTTAAACATTGTTTTTAGATAAATGTGACAAAATTACAAACGGCATGCTTCATTGTAAAGTACATATTCATGATAATCTCATCGCAGATTCATTAACCGATAACAGTAATGTGATTGGTCACAGGCTGGTGAGGGTCGTTTTGGCACAGATGAGTCCACTTTCACCTACATCCTTGCTTCCAGAAACTACCTGCAGCTGCAGGCCACCTTCAAGATGTACGAGCAGGTATGTTTTGATGTCATAGTGCATATCAGTTTATGTGACCTGACATTTTAGCTTCATCTAGCACATGAGTTTGTATCCTACAATTACCCCTGAGAAGCGTTGTTGGTTCTCATACAGGTGCGGACAGACTGTAATTTCTTCTTTAATTATACATGCTTTAAATATAAACCACCAGCCATAGTGTTGAATCATGTTTGTGGAGATTAAATAGAAATTATAGACCTGGGAAATGAAACGTTACCACATTCAACTAGTCATTTTCTCTCCAAAGCTCTCTGGAACCGAGATCCTCGATGCCATCGAGAATGAGACTTCTGGGACACTGAAGAAATGCTACAAAGCGCTCGGTTAGTATGAGTTTTACAGCATACTGAATTAATGAACACATTGTCCAAGTAAGATAACAAAAAATGAGATGTTTGGAGGCTGAGATAGTGTGGACGATGTGGTTAACGAGGTTCAGGACTAAACAGACTGTATGGAACGTATTTACTTTTATTAGAGAAAATGAGCTGATGTCAGTGGAATATAATGAAACTCTTTTGTTTGCAGTGAGAGTTGCTAAGAACCCTCAGCTGTACTTTGCCAGACGTCTGAACAGTGCGATGAAAGGAGCGGGAACTGACGAGGATACCCTCATTCGCATCATCGTTGTTCGCTCCGAGGTAAAGATTTAGGTTGTTGTCTGTGTTTACAGTTTTTACAGCATGAATGCTACTTTCGGTTCCAGTTAAGTCTGACTTTAAACGTAGAGATTTCAAATATGACTGCACCTCAGATCGGGCAAAGACGTGGACACGAGGCGGGCTGAATGAAGCCTCCTGTGACAGCACCCACCTGTCAAAGTCAAAGCGCTCACACACTTAATCCTGCATAACTTTAAGCCTTAATATAATGTGAACAGGTGAGTTGTATATAAATTCACCCTCGGTACAGTTGTCATGAACGGGGAAATTAGCTACAGAGACCAAAATTGTTTTTTGTACCAGGCTGTAAACATGTTTATTTCTGCTGTGAAGTTTTTAACATAGGGACTTATGGAGATTGACTCACTTCTGGAGGCAGCCTCAAGTGGACGTTTGAGGAACTGCATTTTTTAGAAATGGCTTCATTTCACAGCTTCGGTGGATGTAAACATACTGTCCGATTGACTGACACGTAATTCCCTCACATATAAATATATATAAATTCACTAAATTCGCTTTGTTTCTTGTCGTCAACAGTACGATTTGGAGACCATCAAAGACATGTATCTGGAGAAGTACGACGTGTCTCTGAAGGACGCCCTGAGGGACGAGTGCAGCGGCGACTTTAAGCGCCTCCTCCTCGCCATCTGCCACTGAGTGGCAAACGCAAAGGGCAAAGCGGACGCGGACAACAACGGAGGCAGAGACGGTGGAGTATCTTTATACCGAGGGCACTGCTGTTTTCTGTCTAACAAACTAATACTACTCAGTCTGCCCATGTGACATTATGTAGAGAGCAGGAGGGTGGGAGCGATTTAATATTTAATGTCTTGGCTCTCTTTTTAAACTTTTTGGGAAACTAAAGTTTCTGTCAACAACTGCCCATTTCTATTTCCAATTCTTAACACCTTTACCAGCATTTCCACAGTGGTGAGTCACTTTTCGTCACTGTAAACAAGATTTATACAGGAGCCAACTGTAGTCACACTGGTACAATTTGATCAAGCTTAGTTGGATAATCACATTGGCAACATAAGACGTGTTTGTGCACTGGGGAAAAGTCTCTATGGCCTCAGTCTGCTGCTGCATTTACCAGTTAGCAGTGCTACAGTATTACTATTATAGAAGTATTAAATCAAATAATTTATCTTTCACCCTCCATGCCCCAAAAACTCAGTGCCTGTTATACTTTACTGCTGTCACGACTAATGCAATCACTCCATATGGCTTGAAGAGTGTCCTTATGAATGAAGAAATGTGAAAGTGAGTCACGACGGACGGCGTCTCTGCTTGTATCACGAAGGATTATGCAATGTGATTTGAATGGATTTCAGAGAATATATGTTTTATTGCGTATGGAAAGAAACTATATATTGATCTACAACATGTTGAATTTTTATCCTTTAACAACTACAAAAAAAGACTTGACAAATCCAAATTACACCTCACCTTGTTATACTTTTTTTTGTATTTTAAGACTAACACAGTTGTTATTTAATATATATATATATATATATATAACAGTATTTACTTTATTGTTATCGATAGGCCAGTGGGTATATGAGAAGAAACCTTTAAGAAACATCTGATGTCTCTATTTGTGTGTCTCTATAAGGCAGCTGAGATTTGTTCCAGTGACCACTGTAAACACAAGCTGAGGAGATAGAGTACATTAGAGAGGTGATCAGGATATCAGATGTGTCGGTGGATTAGTGTTTGTCTCTCTGTAGCCAAAGAATTGTAGCCTAACCACAAATAAAGTTCCCTGTAACGTCATGGTGTCTGCTTTTATTTCACCTTTGACTGTCTCTGATGCACACACACACTTACATGTTATTATCAGCATAAAAAGAGCAAAGAACTGGACTCGAGGGACGTTTTCTGTTTACATGTGCACTAGTATCCTGGTTTTTGGAGTGTCCTAGTTTTGGGAAACCTTGGATGTGTTACCCAGCGTGCCGTGGAGTGTTGAGGCAGGTTTTTGAACTATCAACACACAGCTGCACACAGATGTTCAGAAACCTGGAGAGTGTCAGAGTCATGGACAGATGAGGAGAATCATTAAGGATCCCGACCACCCGGATAACGTCCTTGTTACCTGCTGCAATCGGGAAGAACGTTCTGGATACACAAGGCCAACGCTCAGCAGGAGTTTCTACCCTCAGGCCACGAGGATCCGAAATGAGGACACTGCACCTCAAAACACTTCTTACCGACTTCTTTACGATTATTACTATTACTTGTTTACAGGCGTTCCTGTAAAGATGACTTTTTACTTATTTACATCCAAAGTAAGCATTAATTTATGGGTTTTGTTCTATTTTCTATTACTGAGCCAACTTCTTGTGTTTATTTATTTAGTAATTTAGATCATTTATTTAGCTGATGTGACATCAAAGTTATGGTTTATTTATTTATCAGAGTCACACAGTTTATGACAAATTACAGAAATAAACATTTCACTGTGATTGTACCTGTGTGATCACATGAGGCAGTTAAACTTAACTTTAACTTTGCAGTCATCAAACTGTACAAGTCAATCACTTTTTGAAAGGACACGCCCACTTCAAGCCTGCCACAGCTCTCCTGATGCCTTTAAGGACAGTCGAAAATATGCAAATTTAAAGTGTGAAAGAATAATGTAAAAATATTTAAACAGCCTGCAGCTGCATATATTAAAAAGTAAAATCCTACACCAAAATGTGATAAATTAAAATTGCCCTGTAAGTGTATTTTTTGCACAATATAACTTTGTGCTCTGGATACGATCACCGACATGAAGTACGTAACTGCTGCTGTTAGTTCATGTCAGCACTGTTTGTTAGTCGAGCTGACGGAAGGAACTGGTGTTGTGCCAGAACAGGAGCTGGGCGAGCAGGCAATTAAGTAAGTAGGCTCAGCAGCCTCTATGGACATAACGACAGAGACAAACACACCAAAAAGGACGCCGATGGAGGAAGAGTAGAAGAGAAAATAGAGAGAGTAAATCCAGGATTGACTTTTTAGTCATTGGCAAAGTTGTCCAAATTTACAACATTACACTTTGAAGCTGGGGGGAACTAAATTGCAACTATGTCTATTTCTACACAGCGTTGCATTAATTGAGGATTGAGGCCATGAGGCCCTTTAACACAGATATGTAAAGTCTGACTCTCCGTTGCGCCCCTGAACGCAGCGTAATGTCCTCGCTGCGCTCCCTGGCACCGCCCCGCGCTCTGACATGCATGTTGTAGTCTCGCATTTCTTCACTGTTTGTATATTTTCTTTGAATAAACGGCTTTGGCACGGAGTGACACCTGAGCGCACGGCGGCACAAACACAGCAGCGTCTCCGGCACCAGGCTCAGCCGCTGGACCCTCCTGGAGGTACGTTGTTCTGCGCGTCTCACCGGCTTTGTTGCTCCTTTTTCTCCCTTTTTGCTGGTAATTACAGTCATTAGCATCCATCTTGGTAGGAGCTAATTAAAACCACTGCAGGGAGAAATGGTTGTCCCTTTTTTTTTGCATATGAAACATCACATCTTTGTTTATTCTAAGAGCTTTAAACTTGTCATTTCACCAATTAAAACACTGATATATTCCTGCATTCATCTGCATAATAAATCAATATGGATAAAGACAATAGGCCTGCTGACTTTATCATTGTGTCATGGCACTTTATGTGTTTTTATCTCATGTGCAAACATTAAAACATGTCATATTTCCTTCCAGGCTGCGGTAGTTTCTCCCCCGTGAGAGTAATTCGCATGTTAACACGTTGTGTCAGGTGATGAAGCCAGAATAATCACTGCAGCACTCGCTCCATACTTGCAGCTTGCACATGTTAAAGAGCCCATCATCATCATCATCATCACCACCACCACCATCTCCATGGAAACATGGAGTAAAACAGTGATGTCCACTTCCTGCAACAGAAACAAGTTTTGAGTTTTTAATCTGTTTACGGGCATCCAGGCACCTGAATGCACCACTCCTCATTCACCATCATCGCTTTAAAATGGGGCTGCAAAAATCAAATGCATAACTCATTATCATCATTAATATGTCATGCATCCTATCACTTAACGTTAAGACATGATAAAATCATTGAGTTCATCAGTTAAAGGGCCGCTCCACCTACTGGATAAATGACCCTGATGATGTCACGAGTGCCCGGCTCCAGACTCAGAAGTTTAAACAGTGCCCCGCGTAACAAACTGGACATTTCGGGTTTTAAATAGGCAGGACAGTCTCTGTAATTAAAGATTCCTTCGAGTTGCATCATGGGAAATGTAGTAACCAGTGCTTTTGGAAGCTTAAGAGACTAAAAGACGCTCTGATTTTGTCCCAAACATCAACAGAAACCAGATTTTCTTTCTCACGTCATTGTAAACGTGTCTGGCTATTCCCCTCACAGTGGTGTCCATTAGTGTTTTTGATTTTAGTGCAGCATTGTCCTCTGTTGTAAAGGACTTACTAACAAAGATCTTTGGATCATGCAGCAACATGACGATGTTTGCATGTCGTGTTTGGTGTTTCTGTGAGAATATGTATTGTTTCTCTACAAATCGACGTATGAAGTAACTGTGATTTAACTAATCACATAAACATATCGTGCCTTAATATTTCGTAGCCTAATTCTAAAGTTTCATTTCTCATAATCTGCCATTTGATTCTCAGAGTTTGTCATATTTACACAGCAGAACTTCAAAGTCTTATTAATTACAAGGTGCACGTAGCGACACGTCGTATCTTCTGGTAGTTGATCGTACGCTGGAGTTCACCTGCAGAAACAGCTGCTTGTTTCATGTGAATTATCCTGTGAGCATCTTAGAGACATTTACATCTCACAGTCGAGGAGACCAAAACATTTCCTTCTGAAGTCTGCGTCTAAAATCAAATCAGGACATA
The DNA here is from genome assembly GCA_004119915.2 of Collichthys lucidus. Lineage (NCBI taxonomy): Eukaryota > Metazoa > Chordata > Actinopteri > Sciaenidae > Collichthys > Collichthys lucidus. The sequence continues at coordinate 5,916,291 of CM014096.1, read as the reverse complement.
AGCACACAAAGTACGGTCCCCTGCTCATTCTCAATTAATGCTTAACTAATGCATGATTTATCACGCTCTAATGAATGTATTAATGGGTCATATATCATTAACTCATGTGGATTAATAAATGATTAGGTCGCTCTCAGTTTTTGTCTCCGTTATTAAGGTGAAAGCGCTGTAAGCCGCAGTGATGAACTCACGTGACGTGAGCGCAGCAAATATTGTTCAATCATTAATATGCAACGTTTACGGCGAACACAGTAAATGGAGATCATAGACAGATGTGCTGCATATAAATTATGTTATGATGACGAATACACCTCAGTCCTCGCGTCGATTAGTGTATTTAGATATGCATTCATTAGCTGCTGGTAATTCACACCTGCATAAATTGATGCTTATTTCTGCGCGTCTAGATCCTTTTATCGAATTAAGAATCGTCGGTTTCATTTGACTTTTTCTGTTTTATAATGATGAGAGAAATATCATCTAACTGGAAAACACAGCAGAGAGGTAAAATAAGTTGAAACCCGCTTTCATGTTTCATAAAGGAAAACACAACACAGATAAATGTTGTAATGGAAGATGAACGGATAAATTTGTCACCACAGTAAAGTAAAGAGCAGAAAACTGACAGTTAGTGAGATAAATGATGTTTTGACTGGCCTTTAATCATAAGAATGGGCATGGCAAATAAGACTTTGATATGTTAAGTTATTGTCATAAATGTTATATTTTAATAATGCACATAAAAATAATAATTTGTTTTCGAAACCTTTTTTTTTTTGCATTTTTCCTCAAATTTGCTGAGGCACCACTTTAGAAAATTGTGTCCTCCACATAATGTTAAGATGTCACAAATATTGACAGCTGTGATAATCCAGAGAAGTCTGCATGAATTCAGTGTATTAAACTATTCACTGTCCACGTGATCATTCGTATGACGGTCAGCAAAACATCGAGCAGGACGACGTCTTGTCTTAAAGTATCGGCCGTATGTCGCTCGGTGCGTTTCGACTTTGTTTATACGTCGTGTTAATAACTTGATGGGTCACTGCACGATGAATATTCATACCGAGCGATGCCGTCATTAGTTTAATATCCGGTGACAGCAGTTCATGTAACATGATGCATTGAATCAACATCGCAGCAGTTCGAGCGTTAAATAGGTCCCTGCATGAGCATTACTCATGCAATAATGTACGACGAGTCATGCTTTAGGTTTACATTATGTATGTCTCTATCATAGATTCAACGTCTCAGAGCTACGGCTCCATATTTAATATCTCTTCGTGATGAGACACAGATCTCATAATGACGAGATGAGAAACCAGCAACATAGATTACAAATAATACTGAACAAATAAACCATCATGATGTTTTTCCATCTTTAGAATCAGTGGAGTCAGTATTCATTAAAAAACATTTCAGGTTTTGGACTGAAAACAAATCTTACAATGAAACACTAGGAATGTACTTTCAGTATGTATGAGTCTCTCTGTCAGTTTGTATTTACATGATCCGTAACGCTTCAGCTCCTCTCCCAGGTTTGCAGCGATGTCGTCCGTGTGGCAGCAGGAGCCGTCGGGTTATTCCCCCTGCGTGGAGATCGACTCCAGCTCGGTGAGGTGCAAAGACAGGCTCGCCTCTCCGGCCTGGCTGAAGCAGGAGCAGGATGAACTCCGCATCATAAAGTGGGAGAACTTTCAAACGGGAGCGTCAGCCGATGCCGTTCAGGACAACACGCCCAGCAGCGCCATGTCGGGTAAGAGTACTTTGATACGGGACCTGCTGCTTCACTGGCATCATCTTAAAGGTTATTTATTTATTTATTGATTTGGTTATTAGTCTTTCATTCGAACCAAAAATATAATATCTGCCCCGCCAACACATCACATCATGTTTGGGCTGCTTGGTCTTCCTCTAGCCGCCTCGCATGTGGAAAGCCTCCCCCCGAGGGTGCTGCTGACCATCACCAAGCTGCAGTGCATGCTGGAGAGCAAACAGGAGCGCATCGCCGCTCTGGAGAGGCAGGTGGAGGACCTGATGCAGGACCGCAAGTTCCTGAGGAGCCAGATCGAAAACCTGACGAGTAACCGCTCCATGCCAACGTTTGCGTCACCCAGTCCAATGGCAGAAGGTTTGTGTCGATTGTTTGACTTGATTATGTTTGCGCTAATCGGACGCTCTGACTCATGTCACTGTTTTATCACACACAGCTCCGAAACCGAGCAAAGCACAGCACTCAGAGAACAAATCCCGGAAGAGAGAACGAGTTTCCTGTAGCTCCTCCGACAGCAGCGACAGCGGCTCCGAAGCGTCAGACTCTTCTGAAGTTTCGGCGGCGTCGAGTGAACACAGAAGGAAGAAACATCATAAAGACAAGAAGAAATCAAGGAAAGGGAAAGACTACAGCAGGAAGAGAGGTAATACTCACACCAGTATCTTATTCAGTTTATTGAAGCAGCCGGAACTGAGCATAAAGAAGGTTCTGGGTTTAAACCCCCCTTCAGACTGGGACCTTTCTTCTGATCTGTCCAAGGTTTGAAACTTTATTGATCCCATTCGTTTGGAGCAGCTTTATACAGACAAACTTACAGATAAATGATACAAGAGCTAAATGAAAGTGAAGTGAAAAAAGCCAATAAATGATAAACTACAAAAGGAACCCAACACTGACAATCAATTAACAAGACTGCAGAGGGAATGATCGATCTAGAATATCGTTGGTTTTACAAGCAGGTAAGACGTAACGCCGCCTTGATGGCAACAGAGAAAACTGAGTTGCAAGTACATTATGTGTCTGGAAGACTCATATTGTACTTGTTTTAGATGTTTTATGGAGGATTTGTTGGTCACAGAGTCGAGATCCCTTTGATACAGATAAAGGAAAAGATCAGGAGACTTTCAGTAAGATTGATAAAAAGCGACAAAGAAGATCAATTCTCTGTTGCCCTCGTTTCACAACAGCCTCAGTGTTCACACCAAAGATGATCATTAAAAATAGTCCCGAAATACTTGTATGATGTGACAGTTTCCACAGTTTCATGATGTATAATGAATCCTCCTTTGGCTGTTCTTGATGCATTTAAGTCCAAAAAAGTTCTGATGACACCAAGAAACAAAATCAGTCCGAGCACGCCCAGTGTCATGGGAATGACTTCCTTTCCTCATGCTGTGTTTGTAACATGCCTCCTCACTCCTTCCTCCAGCCACCGGTGTCCAGTACGTCATCCACCGCTACAAACAAGTCCTGTCGGCGTTCATCAAGAAGAAAAGCATGAGCGAAGCCTTCCGCCACCTCGGGATCGACCGGAACACCATCGCCAACACGGCGTCGATCGCCGAGCTCCACCTTGCCGGCAAAGACATGGTCCCTCTGGTGGGCATGTTTCGCCAAGGAGAAGAGACTCTGGTCAGCTACGCGCACAGATGCACCTTGGTCATCGACACCGACGCTGAACTGTCCAGGAAAATAGACCAGATGAAGGCGAGCGGCGAGCTGCTGCCCATCTCAGGGAAAAGGCCACGGGTGTTGCATTCTCACCTGCCGCAGCTGGGGGGCACTGCAGAGAGCATTTTGATAGGTTGATGATTATTTTCTTTGCATGGAGGCGGAGTGAGACATAGGCTGTGTCCGAAATCACTCCCTAACCACTACATAGTGCACTATATAGTGACCACGCCATTTTGTAGTGGTGTCCAAATGTTTAGTGTCCACTATACAGTGCACTGCATGTATCCCACAATTCACCGCGAAATGTAGTGAACATCCAATGGTCACTAACCGAAGCAAGATATCCCATCATGCATTGCCAGAAGTTCTCTGGGCGCGGAAAGGAAAATAAATATGGGAGTCAGCAGGGGGTGTAGTTTGACAGAGGACGGTTTATTGAATTAATTAAAGAAAATGATATGTACGCTAATTAAAAAGGCGCTAAAAAGTCTTCTCCTTTCTCTCTCTCGCTATTCTAGTTCTCCTCCTGATCATCAATAATTGAATTATTGATAAAACACAAACAGCCAGACTGACAGTAGACGCCATTTCTATAGCGCTATGGGAGTATTCTAGAATAACGGTGTGTGAATAAGTTTTTTATTCAGAGGCGCGAAACAAATTCATGAGTTGTGGAGCAGTACAACAGTCACAAGGCCAGTTTATTCTATTGTTTATTTTATTACACATTTCAAAACTAGGGAATTTAAATAAAAAACGAACAGCCGTCATTAGTTTAATATCCAGTGACAGCAGTTCATGTAACATGATGCATTGAATCAACATTGCAGCAGTTCGAGCGTTAAATAGGTCCCTGCATGAGCATTACTCATGCAATAATGTACGTTGAGTCATGCTTTAGTTTTACATTATGTATGTCTCTATCATAGATTCAATGTCTCAGAGCTACGGCTCCATATTTAATATCTCTTCGTGATGAGACACCGATCTCATAATGACGAGATGAGAAACCAGCAACATAGATTACAAATAATACTGAACAAATAAACAATCATGATGTTTTTCCAAGCTTTAGAAACAGTGGAGTCAGTATTCATTGAAAAACAGTTCAGGTTTTTGACTCTAGAGAAGCAGCATATAATTAAACATTCCAGTAGATTACACTGTAACTTTCTGTTACTAAAGAGCCAGGAGAATAAAATCTAAAAATATGCTTGAATAGAAAATAAAATAAGAAATAAAACAAACAGGACAGTAATCAAAAGACTAATTTAATAAAAATGCAGTGGTAAATGGACAAGTATAATGTGAGACGACATTAATGTGGTACGTTTTTTAATGTGCGACAGCAATGACGTAATTACCGGCGCCAGAAAGTGTCCGAACATTTTTTCTGTTGAGCTCACTATATAGTCCACTACAGTTATTTCCCTATGTAGGAATGAGTGAGTGATTTTGGACACAGCCATAACGCCTTCACTAAATTATATTATTGTTTTTTTTCTTGAATCTGACGGCTGGATTTAAAATGTTTTATGCATTTTCTAAGTTGATTTATGCGTCAAAGGGGACAAAAATGTTCATTAATTTCAGTATATTCTGTTCAAACACATTAAGTGTGTGTGTGTTTTGTACCTTATAACCATAAAATGTGTCCACAGCTGCTTTCACTAATGGATTTTTAAAAATTATTCAAGAGCAGAAGTGAGTGCAGTGTTAGGAACACCCACAAGATGGCAGTGTGCACATGTTAGATTTATGTTCACTCTTGTCATTTACTCCAAAATGGTGGATGGTCAATTTTCCATTTTCCAGCTCCTGGTTTCTGTCTCTGTGTAACTTCATGCCCATTTTTTTTTTTTGACGCTGTAACTGAACTGAGAACTGATTTTAAAAACCGATGCAAAAGCTGCCAAACAAATGAAAACACGTGTTTGTGTTGAGAGCTGAATCTGTAACCTTGCAGACAGGGAGTCCAAAATTGGCTTGTTAAACATCAGCACCGAATCATGTCATCTTTGTCATCTGTATCAGGATGAAACGTGTCCCTGCTCTCAGAGGCGTATTCTCAGTCTTGACCAGAGGAATGGGCAGCATCAGTTGTGTAGACAGATGGGGAAAGCTCGGTAAGACATCCTTGGGCGATGGTAAGTGTCAGTGCAAAGTGTTTCCATTGCCTTCCCTGCTGTTTGCTTTTCACACGGAGTGACAAATTACTCGTGCAAAGCCATTACAGGGGGCTGCACCCAGGCTGTTTATCTTTGCATGGGACTCTGTCACTGTCACTCCCCATCCGCATGCCAACTATCTGCTTATCTCTCTCACGTCCCAATCTATCCGTCCCCTCCCCCCAATAACCTCCCGTCCTCTCCTGTTATGAACTCATTCAGTCAGCTCTCATTACCTCTCACCTCTCCTCTATCTTCTTCATCCTTTTACTTTTTCTGTCTGTCTCAACAACAAAGAAAAGCTTTTGAAAGGCCTCGGACGGTGCAGAAACATTTTATGTCAGCAGAGGCGACTGACCCAAAGTTCCTCTCAGCCTGTTCACAGCCAGAGGGGACAGGTGCATGCTGGTCTGCTCAGAGGCGTGAGGTGGAGAGAAGAGTGGGTGTATCTCATCTCGTCACACCTCCTGGGGCATGCAAATGTCACTTCTGCTCCTCTTGCAGGCAAGATGCACGGGATGTTCTCGATGTATCTGACCATTTCATTTTTCCTCTCGTTGGTCAGCACGTATCCTTAAAAATTAAAAATGCAGCACCTGCTAATTTTTCAGAGTGGCAGCTGTGAATTCGGTGCTAATGACTCGGGGTGATGGAGCTCAGAGCTGAGGATGGAGATAGGATGCAGGACTAATCGAGCCTGAAGCATTCGCTCCTTCTCCTCCCACTCCCCAAAAGGCCTTTTGACTCATGGTGTGGGGACAGCTGGGACTCCATTTTGTGTCTTTCCTGGTTGCAGGTGCCACGTCATTGCGGGGGCTCCAAGTGCCTGATGGGTACAAAATCAACCCCCACCTCCTCTTCCTCGTCCGGCTTTGATCCTGACCTTGACAAAAAGAGCATCTGGACGTTCTCACAGAGAGTAGCTTGTAATAAGCACCAATCAGCCTCTTAATGGTGCACGTAAAATGTGTTTGAACTGAGGTTACGTTCTGTTGTTACACTGGCAAGCACGTGCCAGACCTGCTGAGTAATAAATGCCAGACATGTTATATAAAAGATTACAAGGCTTGTAACCGAGCAAAAGAGTGCAGACTTCAGGCAACTCATTTTAAACTCTGAGAAAAATAGTTCTTTACCGAGTTTAATTCACAATTATTGAAATTATTGCAAAATATTTAGCAACCAGTTGTGTTGGGATTATTGTTTATAAAGCAGATTTTTAACGATGTGCCACAATATTTAGCTTTCAAGAGGGGTACTCTGGAAAATAGATGTTTTTTAAATGTTTTTAAAGTCATGCCATGTTAACATATTTTTAATTTATGACTGTTATATTTAAGGACAAGTTAAGTACAGTGTTGTTTTGAGGAAATAGTTTGACATTTTGGGAAATGTCACCCTAAAAAAAACTAAAAAAAACAAGCATGGTTGGTCCTTTTTTATACTTTCTTTGTGCAGAATAAATAAACCGGTTATAATGTGCTCATGATTGTGGTTAACAGGCACTGCTAGGTGGATTTTCTTACCTTTAGACAGAGCCAGGCTGTAGCTGTGTCAGCTTGCCCGAGCGGTCCGGAGGCAAAACGCAAGAGAATGATTCTCCAGGTGGTAACGTATGTGTGTTTATTCCACACATACAAAATCAAACACTTTACAACAATAATGATGATAATCCAATAATCCAATCTCCTTCCAATACAAAGTCCACAACTCGCTACAAACATTTCTCCGTCCCTTTTATCCATTTCCCCTTAATCACATGACTAATTAGCTCAAACCATTAATGGGTGTTTTTACATATTTACACATATATTAATAAACCATGAATATTTACATATATACAATAAAAACACCTATTTACAAACCCATATACCATCAATAAACACCAACAAATACATACACATGAATATATGAACATGAACTTATTTACATAACCCCACACAAACTCCCCTACTCCCACTTCCCACTTACTGCTGTCCTCCAGAACCATACATAAGGGCCACGTTCCCCAGGGACCTGTTTTGACGTGACCCCATGTGAAGACAGAGCAGCAGGTTGTGGTAAGTTTACCTTTGTGTTGTTAGGTCTGAATATGATTACCCAATAAATTTTTCTTTTTACACATCTCCTATGCGTCCTTACAATATGTGCATGCATATGGAGGTAACAGCTGTTTCACTCTGTGTCCACACTTTGTGCTAAGATGAACTAAAAAAATACCAAAATCAGGATCAGATATTACTTGGATTTAAAGGTTGTAGGTGGATTTTCTAGCTGTTTCCGTCTGTCTCCACTCTTTGTGCTAAGCTATGCTTAATTACAGTGGCCCTGAAGTGCAAAACACAACAGCAGATCAAATGGCACAACAGCAAATCGAGTAACACAACAGCAAATCGAATAAATCACCACAGAAGTAGCTTGTGTAGCTTAGTATTGTGTTATTTGATTTGCTGTTGTGTTTTGCACTTCAGGGCCACCGTACTTATTGGTTGCAACGTGTTTAACATACAGACATGGGACTGTTGTCAATCTCCGCATCAAAAAGAAGCAAGAAAGCAAATGTTTGTTTACCAAAATGTTACTTTAATAGCTTTGTTTTGATCCAAGTCACTCCTGTTATTTTAAATATACGTCTGCAGGGTGCATCAAGCTTCACCTGAGCAACAATGACGCAGTCATAATGACATAGCAGTCATCAGGGTTGGACGCCTGCACAGAAACAAACAAACTGATTCGAATTCCTAAAAAATGAGCGTACGGCCGGTCTGAGTGTGCGTCTGAGCCTCTTCACTTTTCATTTCGCCCTTGGTCTTCCCGCCTAATGAAATCTTAAAATAACCTGGCTCGCTGCTGGGAAAAAAAAGTGGGTCAGAGCACCAATGCGAAGCCAATTCAATACAAAAGCATCAAGTAGTGCATTATGGGTATTTCCCCCTGTGGTGGAATTGAGGTGGGGGCTGGAGTGGGTGACTATTCTTGTCCCTTTTTTTTTTTTTTCTCCCTGCAGTAGCATCAGATGGCTGGTGGAGCAGTCGACGACGGTTCCTCAGCTTCGTTTCCTGGAAGTGAAAACAAACCTGGACGTTTTTGTGTCAACCCCCCCCCCCCCCCCCCCCCTCGCCGCCCCGCCCCGCCCGGGCTCATTTACAACAGCACTGGACCACAGCGGGGCGAGCACGGCACCGAGCTGCTCGTGGTGACAGGCGCTAGAGGACAGTGTTGTACACCCAGCTCACTCCTGTCATGTTCTATTGTTTGTGGCCAGACACCCCTCGACGCACAGTTTGTCCTTTTGCAGCTGATTAGATTTGGTCTGATGCTTAACAGTAATATGATTCCACTACAATGCAGGGTCTGATTATAGTCGTGCATCTTAAGCACGGGTAAGAAAACATCGACGCGTGCTTAAACAAACCTTCTCGACATGTTTGCCGTGTCAGTTTTTCTTTTTTAAACCATTTAAGCTGTCCACACTGAGAGATAAATCCAGCCAATGATATAATGGACATTAATGAGACTTCTCTGGGCAATTATAAAATAGAGGAAAGGAGGAAAAGATGCTAATCTGAAATCACAGCACCGCTCTACAATGACAGCCTTTTCTGCCAGCGCCGCTCGATCAACAAGTCTTGAGGTATTGCTGCTGCGCTCTCCATCTGGCTGCCACTGATAAGAACTTACTGGGGGCTGCTGGATAATAGTCTCGCAAGCTTTAAAGCAGCAGCAGGAGGATGAGGAGGGTGGGGATTGAGGGGCATTAATGTATTCTGTGGGGGGGGGGGTCCAGCAAACAGGACCCTATAAACCAAACCTCATCTCACCCCTCTCTTTTGGCGGGGGGTGGGCAAAGACAGCCCCTTCGATATGTATCCAGTGGGGGTGGATGGAGGATGCTGCTGCCACGTTCAGGATTCGCCCGGAGCGTGATTTCATTCCCGGAGAAACAAAGATGGCTGCACTCATCCGCAACATGCAAGGTACATCCATGAGCTCGCGCCGGCACGACGCCGATGTATTTCACCTGCACGGCCTCGTGTCTGCGCACTGGGGGAAATACGTAAAGCTGCTGTGACCTCTATTTTCAGGGTCAAAGGCACTGACTGTTTTTTTGGTTTGTAACCCTCAAGGTGTCCTCTGACTGACAGCGGGGTGCCTCAGGGGAAATGAAAGAGCAAAAAAGATGATGAATGGTTGTGTTGAAAAAGTTCTAACATCTGACCACACTGTGTATTGTGCACGGTCATCCATGTGTGAACAGTTTCTCCTCTTTCCTTCCCCAGAAACCGGCAAACTCATGTGACATCCACGTCCGCCGTTTGGACACGGAGGAGATGACGACGGTATGTGACGTAGAAGAATACGCAAAGGTGACAGCATGAAATGAAGGAACCCCGACCCCACCCTCAAATCCTGTTGGTTATTCGTCGGGTGACGCAGGATGAAACCAGACATCTTTGGCACAAAGAGAAAAAAAAACATTTGAAGGAGGAGGTGCAGGCAGACACACACAATGTTTCAGAATATTTGCTGATAGGCAGCCGGGATGATTTGGATTTTGTCCGTCATGCTTCAGAGTGGCCGGGTAAATCCGAGCGGGCACCATCTCGGTGGTGGGTTTTTCAGTCGGATGACTCTGTTGCGGGGTTAATGATAGGAAAAAGTGAAAGTATGGGGGAAAAAAAGGAGGAAAGTGGAGATGTGAAATGACCAAAACCCCACTGTCCATTAACCGCAGATCAGAGCTGTCATATAATCTGAAAACAGAGATAGATGTGATGCTTTGACTGTCTGCCATGATAACAGTCTTGTATTGCCGCTTAAAAAGATATGTTTGGAATATGATGGTGATTACACGCTACACAAAAATGATCTGATAGCCCACGTCTCTTTATTTTATTTTGAAAGGCGAGCTTCTGTCGTGTTCGCTGTGCACCCTCTTCAGTTTGACCTCTATTATGATAACAGATGTTAATTACACATTGGCGGCTTTCCCGATGAATTCGTCTGTTTCCACACATTTGCACGTCCCATCCCTTTTTTGCATCTCAACATGCATCGAGATTTCGTGCACATCCTCGACCCAAAATGCAAAGAAACCTGACGCCCGCAGCCAGATGGATTCAGTGTTATCGGCGTGTTCAAGATGTTTGCTTCTGCAGCTCTGCAAAAATAAGCTGAGGGAGGGAAAAACTCTAAAGTATAACTCAAGCTGAAACATGCAAACTTTATTTACAGGAAATCCAACAAAAAATACTAAATCTGCCAGCGTCAAAACACCAGAGAAAAATATCGCTAACTGCAGCAGGGTTAGTCTAATTTCTTAAATGGAACTTAAATTATATAAAATAAGAATCGTGGCAAACAAATCTGTTGAAATGTTTTACAATTTACAGTGAAAAACCACCAAACAATGACGGTAAAAGACCGTAAAACTCTAAATAGGGTTTCTATAACAGTGAAACATCGTAAATATATAAATAAATATCAACCAAAACAATATTTTTTACATCTATTTCTGGAGAACATACATTACTCCACTGTTAAATACTCTTGCACCATGTTTATTACGGTAATATGCCGTAAAATGTATCTTTATACCAGCCAAAATTGTAATTTCTGTCTTTATTTACTGTAAAAAAAGACATTTTCTTACCGTTAAATGAACCACCTCATCCATGGATGAGAGATGTTTCTTAAAAAGACAAGACCTTAACCTGACATACGTGGCCTGTTTCCAATCATCACATATGAAAAAAATGACTGAATGAATGATTGTATTAAGCGGAGGGAGGTGGATATGTTGTTTATCCAGCTGTTTTAATCCCTCGGGGAACTCAACAAATTCAGTTCTGTTTGGACGCTGACAGCTTAAATAAGTCAAGCAAACCTTGGCTAGGATGCAAAGATGAACACACACACACACAGATGTACTTCATGAATACTGAAGAACAATAAAGTGCATTTTCATCTCCCACTGGGGAAAAGTACAAACTCTGTTTTGATGATGAATCACTGTTGGGACTAGTCAGCGTCGTGCCATGAACTCTGCTGATTGTATTTATGTGGGCAGGAGTCATCAACAGCACTTTGCTGTTCACATTGTAGTTTCTGTGTTTCGTGCAACTTTGTTATTTGTTCAGGAGGATTTTTTTGGCGGTCGGTCCAGACTGAAATTATTTTAAAATTATTCTAAAAACCATTAGATGGATTGCCATGGTCGGACGTTCATGGTTCCCAGATGTAATGATTTTGGCGTTTGTAGTCGTAAGTTAAGCAGAGCAGCAGGGGGAGCTATGAACGAACGTCTTATGTTAGGATCTGTAATTAAATGAGAATTCAATGTTTGCATATCACAGGCTGCTATAAATACATCACGTCATTCACGCAACTCACATCACACGCCCTGCAACCAATTCATTAACAGCGCACGCAAGCCGAGACTCATGAGCTGTTCCTTTGTTTCCACAGTCAGATGAGCCGTGTGTCCAGCTTCTTGAACAAATTTATTTTTTGATTTCTCCTCGTGGTCTTAAACAAGCTGCAAACAAGTTAAATATGGGTCAGAATACAAATGATAGACTTTCCAAACGCTCATATAAACATTGCACGCATGCACGTGGTCGCACCAATGATCTCCTAATGATCTTTCTATCAACTGCACGAGCCCAGTACTCATTGAAGTGGCTCATGATATGCTATATACCACAGCTGGGGAAGTCACGGCCCAGTGATTAGCCACAATGGCAGCCAGTCATTGACGGCAGCCACGAGCTTGTCAGGCATTCACACCACGTAACTACGGCCACAATAGCCTCATCAGTAGCCTTATTCAATCAGTCTCCACAGACGGGCTCGACTCGGGTTTAGCCATCCAGCCGATCTGCATCACAGTGGAATCAACAATCAGAGCGTCCCCTCCTTAAATCTCCTTCAAGTGATCTCTGATTTCGCTTGATTGTTCCCGACACTGTGCCATTATTCCACTCGGTGCAGATCGAGTATGACCTCGTGATTAGGACGGGAGGGTGAAGGGACAACGGCGTGCGGTTTTATTGTTTGTATGGATTGTTTCAGCAGCAGTGTACAAAACAGGCGGTCAAAGAAAGGTGTTTGAGTCAAGGACTTTGAGTTGTAACAATCAGCCCATGAGAAATACTCGATATTTTCACGCTTCAAGACGCGGTAGGGAAATAAAAATTCGACCTCAGTGAAGTCATTCAAGCTTGAATTGACCTTGTGATGTCAGTGCAGGACACTGCAGGGTGTTGATGACGTCAGAAGCGATACAAAGCTGATATCGATTCACACACAGTGTGTTAATCAATCCCCTTATCAATCAATCAATCAATCCTCATGAGCTTGTCCTTCAAACCAGTGAGTTACCACGCAGCATCTCTGCAGTTTGAGCTCACACTAATGTTTACACACGTTTTAAAGCGACTGCGTTCAGCCCGAGGCGCTGCGGGAAGCTCCGAATCCAATCAGAGTTTTCATTTTCAGGAGATTTATCTGTCTTTATCTGTGCAGTGTGAAAGTCGACGTCAGTTTCAACTAAGAAAATTGATTCTAGGATTAATCTTTGTAGCATTTTGTACAGATATTGATCAAACTGCAGATGGTTTAAAACTGTGAAACTTTGTTTTAAAGCCAAGCGGCTGTGCAGAAGTGTCAAAAACTGCAGTTCCTCAAACGTCCACTTGAGGCTGACTCCAGAAGTGAGTCAGTCTCCATAAGTCCCCATGTTTCACAGCAGAAATAAACGTGTTTACAGCCTGGTACAAAAAACAGTTTTGGTCTCTGTAGCTAATTTCCCTGTTCATGACAACTGTACTGAGGGTGAATTTATATACAACTCACCTGTTCACATTATATTAAGGCTTAAAGTTATGCATAATCACTTTGATTGACAGGTGAGTGCTGTTACAGGCATGTTTGAGCATCTTCAGGTCCACCGATGATCCACGTCTTTGCCCGTTTTTAGATCAACCAGGAGACGGAAGGGGCAGCAGCAGCCAAAGCCACCACACTGTGGTAACCTCATGCATACGTTGTCCACTCTTTATACTGTCCGTGAATATAACCCAAGTTTGCTTCCATGTAATGTGAGAGAAAAAAATCACTTATTTTATGACATAACACAGATATTCAACGAGAGTCAGAGTTCAATGAGTGGGCTAGAAGAGACAAAGCTGAGTGACTTGCTTGTCGTTCCAGTGCCACTTAGTTTTCAACAACATAATCGTTGGCAACCCCCGTAACACGGCTCTGAATCCGAACACATTTCATACGCTACCTGTCAGCAGAGTCGGTCTGAAAACATGTCTGAATACGGCTACTTTAATTTCAGGTAAGACACTTTGTTCATTCAATCTTTCCAATGCTAATTTGATATTTAAGTATACGACTTAGTTATTGTGTTAAATGTCTTCGAGTAGCTATGGATATGTATAAGATCATTTAAATTTTTACTGGTAATGGATGAAGACATGCAGCTGTGATGGATGCAAAATGGAAATGAGCTTTTGTGCTTCTAAGCATGTGTCTGTTTGTCTTTAAGGGACCAAAGGTTGGTTGTTGTTTAACAACGAATCACTAAACTGATTTCTTTATTTTTGTTGTATGCAAATTTTCCAGCCACAGACTTACTTAATACTATTAATTTTATTAAAATATTATTATTCTTCATGACATGCATAAACAGAAAAGGCTGAACTAAATCAAAATACAGTTCTTTACAGTATATGAGAAGGATTATTATGAGATGAGAGATCTCAGTGGTGGGTGCAGTGTCAGTCGGAGAGAGGATGATTCGTCACGGTGTTAAGACTAGAGGCTGATCGGTGGGTTGAGAAGCTGAGAGTGCAGCGGAGCAGTATGTAGGTTACCTGTCAGGAAATTAAGCCTATTAACTGGTTATGTAACACGTCACACATTTGGCACGTGGCTTCAAAAAATTTCATGTGTGGCATTAAGGAAAGAGAGGCAGACTTCTGTAAAGGCTGTCGACTCACTAGGAAACAGGATGTTGAATTTTTATCCATTCTCTGTTCAGAAAGAAAGTTTTCAGCCATATATTTTTCATAATGGATGAGAGAGGATGGTCGGGTGAGGTACACCCTGGACAGGTCAGAGACAAAGGTCATGTTGATATTCAATTAAGAGTCACCAATTAACCCGTGGGAGGAAACTGGAGAACCTGGAGAACCCACAAAGAGAACAAGCAAACTCCACAGGACCAACATTTCCATCCTTAAAGCCACTAATAAAACGATATGCAGGTGTGACATTGGTAAAAACGCAAAACCAACGGCTGCTCACCATGAAAGGACTAATAATTTTGACAATTATGAGCTAGTTTAACAGCCATCTTCCATCATTTGTAATTTTCTGTCCTGGGCAGAAGGCACGGAGGTGTGTCTGGCCTGCACACCGAGCTGGACCTTTGCCTGCTCTAATCATACGGCTATTATGGCCATCAGTGCGTCGCCATCCTCGGTCTTGGTTCAGCTTCCAGGAGCCATTTGTAAAGCAGCAGAGCAGGAAATGAGGTTGGTTTGCCGCAGACCCGCACGGCTGGAGGATGTGCTTGAGGGAGCAAAGTCGACACGTTGATCATGAAGGGTTCGCGAGGGGTGGGAGGTTCATGAGAGGTGGAGGTGGAAGCTGTGTGGTTGTAACAGACAGAGACATCACGGGCCTCCAGATTTATTATTGGAGAAAACAAGGGGCTCTAAAGGTGACGTATTGATGAGGTTTTATGGTACGGTCAACACACTGGACCTATTGTAGTTCACCATCTTCTCAGCTATCTCTAGAGAGTTCTTGTTGGGTGTCTTCTTGTAATTTTCCATCCATTTTCCTCTGATTATCGGCGCTCTAGATGTCCCTTTCCCCAGCAACGCATTATCATATCCCAAGGAAATCCCAGGTTAGAAAACCCCTCAGTGGGTTCTGGTTCTCCTCCTAGTTGGACAAGGCTGGAACATCTCCAAAAGAAGGTGCCCAGGAGGAGTCCCAATCAGATACCCTAACCTCCTCAGCTGGCTCCTTTCAACACGAAGGAGCAGCGACTCTTCTCCGAGCTCCCTCCGTATGTCCGAACTCCCTAACCTGGTTTCTAAAGGCTGAGCCCGGCCAACTGATATATGTCTTTTGTCCCCATGTCCCTCGCTATCTTGACTGTTTTTACAACCTTTGCCCTAACAGATTTTATTTGAGTGTATAACTGCCGTACGTCAACACCAACCTTCTTATGTTAATAAATCTGAAGGACTTTGAGACAGTGCACGGGTAAAAGGCAAAAAACACAGCAGTGAACAGCAGGAGCGTCTGTATGTTTGTTATTCTGAGATGATAATTGAGCAGCTGCCATCAATATTTCAGCTATGAGAGGCCTCCATAGGAGTTCTACCTGCTATTACACGCTTTCTTGCAAATTGAGGTCATGTTCCACTGTACAGTAACAAAGACATGAGAGCTGACTATTACTAGGTAATTAAGCAGACTTTCCTGTGACAGGATTGGTTTTCAGTGGAAGGGGCTGCAGTTTCTTGCTTGCTTAAACACTGACAGTATAAAGAATGGATGCTGTATAATGTCACCCTCAAAATCTGTTTCTCTGGCCGTGGCCATGTTGGTAGTCCTGCCTCTTGGTAAGTTGGTGAAGACGTGGATCATCGGCGTACCTGAGGCAGGCTGAATGACATTTGGGTGCTCCAACAAGCCACCTGCAATGACAACAATCCAATATGCTAAAAACTTTAGTTTGGACTTAGGGTCACATCAACCAGCAGGTGCACCGATCTACTCGTTTTTTTCTGATTTGTTAAAAAACAAAGATTGTTTAGTGAGTTTCTCTCTCTCTGGTGGATAAACGCCTTTGAGTGTTTAGGGGGAAACAATCATCGTGCCATCTGTTTGTCTCTGTATGATAAATTAACAGCTTCACCGCGTGAGCAATTACTTTCTGACAGTTTGAGCACAATCAATAATTTGCGGGGGGAAAGTCGTAGCTGCATGAAATCTCACAAAAGACATTATTGAAGGGTGTAAGTGGGGAAACGTTTCTTTGTAAATACATATTTGAAATGTAAAGAAATGACAGTTGTAGTGCTGAAACAATGATTGGCCTTTATGATACAACATTTTTGTGTTTTATATGGTGGGATAATTTACCGAACTTTCAAGGAGGATCAGTTTTGTTGTTACAAATGTTACTAAAAAGTCAAAACAAGTATTTAGTGAGCATTTAGCTTGGTTACAGCAATAATGGTGGTTTAGTGTCACGATGGCAGTCGTGACTGTTGTTGTTTCCCCATCCTTGTGTTGTGTTTACTTGTCTGTCTGTGTTGTGGGCGTGGCACATTTCCCTGGGCCTCCTGGAGAATCAAAAAAAAATAGGTGTGAAAATGTTCAAGGCTAAATTAAATAGTTAGCAATCTAAATAAGTGATCAGACAGAGTTGATCTTCGCAGCGACTGCAATGTTTGTTTGCAGCAATTCTACAAATATCTCAAATATAAGTAGTAAAGATTGATTTGTTGGTGAGATCTAAACTTTGTATACAGTATAAATATATCTATATGTTTACATATCATCAGTGTCCGGTGAACTCTCGGTCCAGCTCTGGCTCAGCCCCATCGTGGCTTTTTTCCCCATGCAGCTCCTGTGTAATGGGACACTGCTAAACGATGCTGAGAGCGCTCCAGTGCAGTCACGGCCTGTTACACCTGACTCACTTCCTCGCTGCCTGTCCACGCACTCGCCTGTTGTTTGCTCGTCTTCCTTAAGCTAATTTATGACACTATCAGACTCATCGGCTGCTGGCTTCAGGACGGCCTTATGCTAATACTAATTACTTAAGCTGAGTGCAATATTCTTGATGTATAATACATAGCAGGGAGAAGTTAGGGGACCTGCTGCACCCTTGCTCTTGGTTGCTAATGCTGTCATCCACAATTGATACTCAAGCATGTAAATGAGCACAGAGTAAGTATGCTTTTTATTTCACTGGCCGGGCTTGACCTGCGTGCATCCTTTACCTGCTTCTTTGGTTAAATTCAAGCTGCTTCATTTGGATTTCTTATTTGCAAACTTTGGGAGTGGCAGCTGTACGTGTGTGAATGTGTGTTTATGCAGTATGTGTACATGTATATGTGTCTAAATCTATTCTTTACCCTTAACCCGCCATGTGTCTCAGTTCTCTCACCATCAGCCGTCGAAGGTCAGTAAATATTGAGAGTTATTCACTGCTATGATTTGTTAAAATTTGAATATGTATGCAGCGACGTTGACTTTGTGTAACGAGGTTATGTTTATGCCGCTGTCTTTTAAGATTCTTCTATATGAAACACACCCTGCTGTTTCTACTTATTCCTAAACGGATTGTAATACTCTTGTAACGTTACTAAAATGTGCTGCAGTGATGCTTTTATTGCTTATGTTGGCAATCAATAGGCGTTGGGAGTTTTTCTGCTTGATGTAGCATGAGGATCTTTATCTGTACGCCTCCGTTAAAAGCCATTTGCAGCCTGTATTCTTTGACAAAACCCTCGCTCTAGGTGAAAGTATTGGGTTTTATTGACTCCGATGTGTCGGGTGTGCCAGATTATCTTGGCCCGTTGACAGGCAGGATTTCTCTGTGCCAAGGTTAAGCTCGAAACCTTAACCCACTCATCAGCCTTGCAGATTAGTCCACAGCCAGTGTGCAACCGGTAACAGCTTCGAGTGTCCAAACTTTACCTTTAAACATCAAGGAATAATTTCCCACTCATGACTTTTTGACTCTTTGATTAAAATTTGTTGACATTTTTATATAAAATCTGTCTCATATTCCCTAAAACTGGAGCAGTGCAGCTGTTCATGCAAAACAAATACATGCCCACACACACTGTGGTTATTGCTACACCCTTACACATCTAACTACAAGTGACAGCAAGCCAATGCTGCAGGGCACCCTAGGTTAGATAAACCGACATGCACAAACACACACAGTATTCTCTAAGGGGTTATTTCCTTGCAGCCTGTGCTCTTGTTGGAGGTGTCCAGTGTGAGTCCTTTGGTTTCGCCCTCGTGTCTCATGTGTCACAGCATGTTGTCACATATATTGAGGCAGTGATGTATTATTGAGGCCGTCCGCAGGTTACTTCAGGTCTGTACATTAGCCTAAACATGAGTTCAATTAGCTACACGTGAATGCATGTATGGGAGACTAATTGCTGATAATATCTCTGCTAAACAAGGGCTGTTTTTATCTCGCTCCGGGCTGATTTATTCACTGTATGCAGCATGTAGTTTTCCTGTCAACTGTGCTACTGTGCAAGCAATTGTGCTTTTAGCTAAATGCTAATGCCATGCTCACAATCTAGCATACCAATGTTTAGCAGAGAATGCTTAACATTAAAAAGATATCGTAGTCAGGTGATTACAGTTCATCCTAGGGGCGACATTTTACTCAAATGTACCACAAATGTCATCAAAGTCATTCGAATACATCATCTGGGAACCATGAATGTCTGTACAGAGGTTTGTGGTAACCCATCTTGAAGAGATATTTCACTATAGTCAGTAGGGATCATCCTCTGGGCACCAGGAATATGTGTCGAATTTAATAGCAATTTGTCCATAGTTATGGTAAAGATATAAACCGCAAATGTCAATCCTGGAATGGCGCTAGAGAATAAGTGTATAAGGGATCATCAAAGTCATTCGAAGACTTCATCTGGGAACCATGAATGTCTGTACAGAGGTTTGTGGTAACCCATCTTAAAGAGATATTTGACTAGAAAGGGAAAGGTTTTGACCTACTTATGGCGCTAAAGGAAAAGTCAGGAGATCACTATAGTCAGTAGGGATCATCCTCTGGGCACCGGGAATATGTGTGTCAAATTTTATTGCAATTTCATCCATTGTTATGGTAGAGATATAAACCACAAATGTCAAGTGGATAAGAGATCATCAAAGTCATTAGAACACATCATCTGGGAACCATGAATCTTATAGATGTTGGGATATTTGACTGAATGGGAAATTTTTGACCTTTTGATAGTGCTGAAGGAAAAGTCAGGAGTTCACCATATTCAGTCGGGATCATCCTCTGGGCACCAGGAATATGTGTCAAATTTTATCTTATAGATGTTGAGATATTTGACTGGATGGGAAGATTTTGACCAACTGATGCCACTAAAGGAAAAGTCAAGAGATTGCCACAGTCAGTAAGGGATCATCCTCTGGGCACCAGGAATATTTGTGCCAAATGAGAGAGACTCATTAGAGAATGCATCATCAGGGAACCATGAATGTCATTTTCTAGATGTTGAGATATATGACTGGATGGGAAATGTTTGACCTTTTGATAGTGCTGAAGGAAAAGTCAGGAGTTCACAATATTCAGTTGGGATCATCCTCTGGGCACCAGGAATATCTGTGCATTGTATGACAATCCATCTATTGTTATAGTACAAATATAAACCACAAATGTCAACCCCATGATGACACTAAATGTGTTCAATCAGATGTTTTACATCAGGTACTGTTCAGTGTCCCCATAGAGCCACCACTGTGAGACATTTTCTGGGTTTGACACAAAACCAACAGCTGCTCACTGTTATGGACGTTTCTATCCTTACACGAGGTCCCCTGTGGGCCTTGAGGTCCTCGGCAGTATTAGTTGTTTGGCTTTGGTTGGGGACAGTAGGTGCCAGTCTATCTCAACACTGTGGTGTCCAGGGTCGAAGAGACCTGTTGCTGCTTTCCTAGACATAATAGGTAGGTTGACATTGACGGTCCAATCTGTGTCTCCAGACTAGAACATGCTGACAGTAACACCTGCATGGGTAAAGACATTCTCTTTGACTCATTCTGGTCGTGTAGTATTTGTGGTGTTATCTTTGGGTTTAAAGTCGATCCACCAGGATGAGTTGGGCAGAATGTGAGACCGACTCAGGCACTTCTGATGAACTTTGAGAGTGTCTCTAATTCTCCTTGGCCAAGCATCAATAAATAATACAGCATAAGACATCAGAGGCTCCTGAACACTTTCTTCCTTCCTGACCTCACCATTGACCTTTGGCTTCAGCAATTTCACCATGAAAGATGTCAACAAAGGACTAAAAGTGATAATAACTCAAGTCAAAATGATCATAACTAGATTAGAACTGCTGGGAAGTCAGCACCTTTAGAAGCAATTAACCACCGTTAAGAGAAAGAGGAGTAGAGCTCTGCTGCACTGTGCTCTTAGGGCCTCTAACCAGCTTTCCTTTGTGTATGAATGGGGCGTCTATATGAGGAAAGGCTCACGCTGCAACACTGGCTAATTCCTGCTAATCCTGCCGTATCTTCTACCACTTAGAGACGGTTTCCAATGGCAGGCCTCCGGAGCAGGGGAATTGCTGGTGAGATTAGTTTTGCGTTAGCTCCTCCTCTGTGGTTTTACACTCGTAACCTGGCCCGACACTGCTTCCATGCTAACCTTTTGCACAGAAATGGATTAATTACTTCTCAAAAAAAATGTTCCAAGTCTCACTTAGAGAGCAATGTAAGTTTGTTTCACTTTATTCTGCCTTTGTTGTGGTTTCTAGTGTTGTGTGGAGCTCCTGGAGGTGTGTTTAAACAGGATTTGCTTCCTGTACATGATAATTTGGTTGTCTGACTTCCTTTCTTTTGCATATTTTCATGCAAAGATCCTGTTTTTTTTCTCATTTTGCATCCAACCACCTTGTGTTCACAGTATTGAGTTGTGATTTCAGTATTCCTTGAAGTGTTTAAGACTTTGGGGGTGGTTCATTTTCTTAATCTTTCGATGGAGGCTGGCACAGAGTCTGTATATCTTTTATCTGTGCGTCTGTGTCCATTTGTTTGGTAGGGGGGGGTCATTCATTAATCAGATGATTGGTGGTTCGATTCCCGGCTCCTCCAGTCTGCATATCGAAGTGTCTTGCTCCTGAAGGCTGAATGATTGGTAACTCCCTCAAACTGATGAGCAGCTGGCACCTTGCGTAGCAGCCAATGCCTTCAGTGTATGAATGTGTGATTGAGATATGTAGTGTAAAAGTGCCTTGAGTGGTCGAAAACTAGAAAATCGCTATATAAGTACAAACCATTTACCTTTCTGGAGATAGTGTGCTCATCATAAATGTGTTACTATATAGTTTTCTCATGGTTTAAATGACAAATAACTATGAAATTAGCAAAATTACTGATCGTTAAGATTAATTTCTAACAGCTACTGCATTAATCTCTATAAATATCCACAAGCATATTTATGCATCTGTGTTTATTATGCCTTTTAAATCCCCCAATAATAAAACCCTGTGATTTTACCATGAGTCAGTGCGGCTCCAAAAACAATCACGACGTCTGTCATCCGGCATTGTAACAGTGTAATCCTAAAGTATCATTTATCTGCATCCAGCACGCAGCCACAGCGTGTGAAATTCAATATGATTGGAAGTGAAATCAGTCCCAGAAATAACTGCACATCCATTTTTTTAAAAAGATACAGATAAAGACAGTGCTGAGAGTTATTTTCCACAAGAATTCAGTGCGACATAAGACTCTCTGACAGAAATTTGGAACGCTTGGAGCTCAAACCAGGCTTTGGAATTTACTTCAAAACTTCTGTCATCACTAACTGAGACCGCCAAAAACTGACAGTATAAAGAACGGACGGCGTATGCATGACGCTGAATGTTAACATTAGCATGTTAGCATTAGCATTTTAACACTGATGCGCTAGCAGTTACCATTAGCATGTTAACATTAGAATGTTAACATTAGCATGTTAGCATGAGCATGTTAACATTAGCATGTTAACATTAGCATATTAACCTTAACATGTTAGCATTAGCATGTTAACATTAGCATGTTAACGCTGATGCGCTAGCAGTTAACATTAGCATGTTAGCATTAGCATGTTAACATTAGCATGTTAATGCTGATGTGCTAGCAGTAAACGTTAGCATGTTAGCATGAGCATGTTAACATTAACATGTTAGCATTAGCATGTTAACATTAGCATTTTAACGCTGATGCGCTAGCAGTTAACATTAGCTTGGTAACATTAACATGTTAGCATTAACATGTTAACATTAGCATGTTAACGCTGATGCGCTAGCAGTCAACATTAGCATGTTATCATTAGAATGTTAGCATTAGCATGTTAGCATTAGCATGTTAGAATTAGCATGTTAACATTAGCATGTTAACACTGATGCACTAGCAATTAACGTTTTGAAGCTCATAGTGTCATCGTGCTGGCTGCCACCATGTTGGCAGTAAAGACGTGGATCACAGGTGGACCTGAGGTGGACTGAATGATTAGGTTTAGAGGACAAAACTGTTTTTTGCACCAGGCTGTAAACATGTTTATTTCTGCTGTGAAGTTGGACATTTAAACATGGGGACTTATGGAGACTGATTTGTTCCATAGCCAGACTCAAGTGGCCGTTCAAGGAACTGCAGAGGTTGCTGCTTGGATCCACTTAGCTTACAAGGCTGCAAAGTGTACACAATGCAAAGTGTGGGACGATTACAGCTATTTACAATGATGTAGCACCATATGGAAGAATTATTAACCCCCAACTGTCCAGCTAAGACTGGATTATCCACCAGTTAAACACACTTCACGTGCTCCCAGTTTAATTCCCAAACAAACCAGCATGACAGCACTTTGACAAGCCACTCGCCAGGTTACACTTCTGCATAATGTACCCGGCATGGACCTGAGTTTTGTATCTAGAATGTAAAGAAAGTGTGCTTGTACATGCTGCCTCGGCTGAGCTCTTCACTAATATGTTCTCACGTGGATTAATATCAGTTTAAGCACATCAGCCTGTGAGTACTACGGTTTGTGTTGTTCTCTCCCAGCAGCCTAACAGTGACCCATGTTCTTTTCTCTCACAGGAGATCTCTCCTGAAGATGTTTCCACGATCAGGGAAATCGATCGTCTTTGACAACTTTCCGGATCCCACCGACACCTGGGACATCATCGAGACAATCGGGAAAGGGACGTACGGGAAAGTCTACAAGGTGCTCAACAAAGTTGATGGAAGTAAAGCAGCTGTAAAGATACTGGACCCCATCCATGTAAGTTCACAACCTTTTAAATGCACTTCCATTAGCGTACTCTAAGGTTGGATAATGTTCTCGCCCCGTGTCTTGCACGTGTTGTAGCCGGCGCTTAAAGCAGCTATAAGCTCGTGGTGTGTTTACGTCTTTGATGGAAGCAAAAGGTTGAGAAGTAACTACCCTGTGACCCTAAACCTGTCACCTTTATAGCACCTGTATTTTAAAGAGTTAGACACCAACACAGATCACCAGATTAGATCCGGACGACCATTCTTTCTCTCTGTTAACTTACGATTTGCTTCCATCATAAACTTCTCTACAAAACAGATAGTGTTTTTTTAGTGTTATCGATCCGACATTTCCAGAACTTATGGTTTATGTGGATTTAGTTTAGTGTTTGTAGGGTTGTATTTGGCTACAGTCCAGGGACAGGGGCAGATAATATGTCCGGATTGTCTATTTTAATCCCAAGATTTTGTCCAACAAGTCCAACCTACTGGGGTTTTACCCAGGTAAAGTGTAACAACAGAACACTTCAACTTCTAGTCCAAAGCTTGTCCGTGTTTCTCCAGCAAACTCTTGCCAAAATGGTCGAGGTAAGCTTTTATATCATACTCCTAGCCAACGTTTACTCCCATGTCTATAAGGCCAAACTTTCCTGGAACACCCTCCAAGAGGATGCAACCATCTAACACTGTCAAGGGGTTCTCTTCCATCTATAACCATCAGCATCTGAGTAAATTGCCTCTGATGAATTGTTCAGCATCAGTCGAGCTCCTTTGCTTGTGCAGGGTTTTATCATTGAGCCAAAACACATTTGGCACCGATGCTGAATATTTTGACACAGAGCACAGATACATTATGTTGCTTCAGTCTCCAAAATTGGAACTGATCCATCCTATAAAGTAAGAATTTTATTCTACAGTGACAAAATCTATAGATGCCGTCATTTTAAATTGAATATAACATCAGCAAAGGTCGCTATTTTTACATAAAAGAACACTAACAGAGGCTTTATTTTTTGTAATGAACAGTTTTGGAAAGTTGTCATATTTGATCTTGTGTTTTGTCGTCATTGTGTTGTCTTGTTTGAAGGTACGCTGAACTCTCCGGCTTATTTAGCAGCTCTAATGAGCAGCCGTGTTCATCCATTAAATCCAGTCTTTGTGCTAATAAAAGTCTCATTAGTCTTTTTGTGAATTTGTTACTTTTTCTCATTATTGAGAAATAATTATACACAGACCACTAGTCTGTGAATTATCATTATTTTAATCACTGGGTTGGTTATTTCACGTATAGACCTATTACATACAGCACATCTATATTTAAAAGGTACGCTCGGATTCAGGTTATTCTGTTTGTAAAGAGTTGTGTGAGTTGAGCAGTGGTTCCCAACCTGGGGTCTGGATCCCATGAAGGGGTCGCAAGATAAATATGAGGTGTCATGAGAGAAAATCAACTGTTTCTTTCCTAATAATTCATTTTTTCTTGTGGAATACTAAATAGTTTGATCCTTCTTCTGGTTTCTCCAACAAAACAAGGGAAGTTACTAGTTTGAACTGCTCATGACTCAGACATGAGTCACATGCAGACATTGTTTCAAGATGGCACGAGGCAAAAAAAAATGTTGGGAATCTGCAGTAAAGTAATCTGGATACAACCACTACAGACACGTCTATACTATCAGGTTATTAAAAAAAGGACTTTTCCTCATCTTATCATTTTTAACGTGATTTCTTTTGTTGTGATTTATTGTACTTGTTGCTTTGTGTGCATTTACTTTGTGTGTGTATTGTACTTTGAGATTTGATTCAAATGTAAAAGGCATTATAAATTAAATTTATTATTATTATTATTATTTTAGCTTGATCCTTACAGATAAACCCAATAAGAATAATTAAGTTCACTTATTGTTATTGCAGGATGTGATACAACTGAACAAAAACACTGTTTTTTATGTCTTTAACATAAAATACGCACAGGTTTCTATTATGAAATATCCCTGTCTTGTGTCTTGGCCTTAGAGTTAAACAAGAAGATCGATACCTCTGTCATAACATCTGTTAAAGGTCCGATGTCTAAAATGTATGATTATCTATCAGTAGCCCAGGTGGGACATACTAAACACTGGCTCTAGATTCGGCCTCTTATGTTTTTCGCAAGATTATGTTGGTAGTAATCTGCCAATAAACTCGACACACTAGACCTTTAAATGAGTAAGTCAATAAAAAATCTGACTTTCTGACTTTCAAAACAAAATACAATATATTAGAGAGGTTGTGAGATTTGCTGCTTTGCCCTGGTTACAGTCTTTATGCTAAGCTAAACTAACGTCTCCTGGCTCCAGCTTCATATTTACAGTCCTAGGTCTTCACGTGTCTTCACCTCTAACTCTGAGGTAGAACTGTTTTTTAAATCTAGACAGCTGGTTTACCACCGTTGGATCAGTGGCCTCTTTCCTTCTTTTGACATTTTTAATTTTCTTCCATTCATTTTCTTTCCTTGTCCTTCAGGACATTGATGAGGAGATCGAAGCGGAGTACAACATCCTCAAAGCTCTGTCTGACCACGCCAACGTTGTCAAATTCTTTGGGATGTACTACAAGAAGGACGTGAAATGTGGAGATCAGCTGTGGCTAGTACTGGAGGTATGAACACTTATTAGATTTGAATAGAGAAGCCACTACGTGTTTGCCACAACACAGATATTTGACTGTGACCGCAGATGGGCCTATGGCCTGTACACTGCGGCTGTACCGTGCAGACAGAGAGCGTATCACTGCAGATTAAAGGTCCGATCTTACTTCAGACGCCGCGTCTCGCCAGGTAAATGCAGCGGTGACCAAATCTGGCCTGGGATTATGCAACAGTTTAAGCCACCACGGGCAGAGTTTACCTATAGGCCACCTGGGGGATTTGTTCGCAGGCAAACAACAATCATGTGTCAGGGGGTTGAGGTTGGGCGTCCTGCTGAGAGCAGCAAAGCTCACAGTGCATTAGTAAATACGGCTACTATAGCAGGTCTTATAGCTGATTTGCATTGTTTGGATTTCGAGTAGAATATGCTAAAAAGGTGGAAATATATTTTAAATATATTAACATATTTTCAGGTTGCTGGTGCACCTGGATTTTTATATGTATATTGCTGTGTAGCTGCTTCCTTGCACCTCCTTGAACACAAGAAAGCCAAGATGCCGGTATAAACTCGTGATATTTTATACCAACGTTCAAGGGGACCTTGTACATCTAAAAAAACGTCGCCTCCAGCTCCCCCAGTTCTCTGTCTGCCATATTTCATTGCCTGCTGTAGCCCTTTTCCAAATGTCAAGCTTCAGACAAACATGTAATAGAGGTCAACCTCAGAGGAGGAAAAGGTGTTTGTGGGGTCCGACACGGTGGCAGATGTGGGTTTACTTTACCTTTTCCCTTCCTGACCGTGTAATTTGTGTTCCGGCTTTGATAGAGAGCGACACAAGCGCGGAGTCGTCTGGTAAACGCAGTCAGCAAACTTGAGGGGGTTCGATAAGAAAGAATGGTTGCAGAGTGTCACAGCTGTGGTCGTAAAGGTCTTTGAAGGAGTGTTGGAAGCAGCATTTTTCATTGTGACAGTCATATTTCAAAAGCTTTATTTATACAGGAATTTATACAGAACAAAATAATATGACTCGTTACAGGCAAAACCTTTATTTTATGTCAATTAAATGGCAAAACAGTGTTTCTTTTAAAGGAAAAAAAAATATATAAATGGTAAAATATGGAATAAAACGCCAATTCTAACCCAAATGTTTTCACTGTAGTACTAAAAATAAGTTATTTTTTTACAATAAAACTTTGGCTACCACAGCTGCCAGTTATTTTTTAACGACACAGTTTTACACAAAGAGGGAAACATTTGTTGGTCGGTGCACTGCTTGGGTCCAGACTGAAATATCTCAACCTTCAATAGTCCAACATATAATATTGTGCAGACATTCTTGGTCTTCAGAGGATGGATCCTAAATAATGTGGGTGATTACCTGACTATCCCTCTCACGCCACCAGGAGGTTACAATTTTTTTTTTTTAGTGAAAGGCCTCAAGAACTAACACCACCAGTAAGTTGTTTGCCAAATTTTGCCATAAAATTTGGTGCAGAAATTCACGTTCTACACAGGATACATTACTAAGTGTTACTCATTGTTCTCATTATGAGGATTTTAGCATTAGCACTGATGTGCCTAATTATTGAATATGGATTTGCACCACTGCTTTAGATACTACAAAGATTTTATTCTTTTATAAAATATCAACAAAAAAACACACTGCATGAGCTGATAATCAGACTTCCAGTTCTCCAGCACATACACAGTCCACCTACTTACCTTTACCTTTAAAACCTCATCTCTATATAATAGAGAATGAATCAGCAAAATATAAACATGAAACATTTTTAAAAAAATTTGATTACATTTTTTTTTTATTATAGGCCTTTTTTAGTCGTCAGTGACTGCGCCTTTAAAAGAAATACCTGTCTTCACCACTCATGCTCCACTTTTTTCCATTATCAGGAACGATAGCATGAGAGCGCGTCCATATTTCTGTAATCCAAACTCAATGACATGTGCATCAGCAGCGGCGGTGTTATGCTAACCCCGTAGATAGTTTTCACCTCTCCAGCTTGTGTTTCTTTCCCTTTTCATCGCCGTCCTTCCTCCTGACCTTTGCAGAGGACCCTGCAATCACTTTGCTCGGATATCAAGTACAGTCTAAGATGATGAATAATCAGACCACACGGTGCATTACAGGAAAAACAGGATGATTGTTAGTTTTGTAGTAAAAACACAAACCTTACTTTGTTTCCTGTGTGGTTTGCATATCATTTTCAACATTCTCCCTTGCAAAGATCTGCAGCCAGCAGTTTAAATCTGGTGACTAATCCTGGGGCTGAAATCACTGCCTGACACTTTAGCAAGTGGCTGTTTGTGGCTGTGTGTGTGTGCGTGCTCTGAAGTAGATGCACAAGGGGCTTCAGCAGTGAAGAGACAGGAAGGCAGGCGGTGAGGTGGTCATTCACCATGGTTACTGTCCCTCCATTCTAAACTGTAATTTTCCATCCTTTAGCTCTGCCGAGAGGAGCCTTTCTCTGCCCCGCACCGACACTAGACCGCTCATTATGAACCGAATTCATACAAAATTGCATCCTCCACTTTGTTAGCCCCTCATTGGGGTCTGTGAGCTTTTGGCTTTGCCTCTGTAGTGCCCTTCTTTTATGATAGCGGATGCAGGCAGAGATGAACAAGCTTTCATGTATGACTGCCTAATTCTGCTCGCCCAGAGTTTAAAAATACTTCAAAGACGGCGACGACGGAGCGACTTTTATTCTCTAATTGGAAATAAAAACCTGATTTGGATGTGCATTTCATTTACGAAGCAGCCACGTCTCATCCACAGATGAAGGCCGATGATTAGTCCAACCTTTAAAAGCTCATCTTAAAGATGCGTCTCATCTTCCATTATCCGAAAATGAAAAATCACTCAATTAAAATGAGAGTACCGTGTGCTTAAATTCAATTTAAAGTCTTAATGTAAAATGATTTTCTTCTACTACTACTACTACTATTATTAATAATAATATTAGTAGTGGTATCAGTAATTAAAGAGTATCTCCTATGCTGGTGTTTATATTTGGTCATGAAACTGTTTTCATGACACATTTAATGACTTTGCAGAGCAAGTATCACATCTTTTTCTCAACATGTCATAACACCTTCAACATAATTACAATTTCTAACAAATCCTTTCTAAATATATCACCATTAAAAGACAGAAACGCCTCCTTTATGTGTTTATTTAAGGAGCCTTGGAGCGTCAAAGCAGAGAGTTTAGAGCTTAATGTTCACAGTTGTATGTGTGGTAGACAGCATGTGGAGATCAGATCTGTGCTTGGATGTTTTTGCCAATGACGGTAAAGATTTGAGAGCGATACCATGGAGCGAGCTGGAAAACGGCTCAGTGACCCAAAAGATTTACGGTATCTGATGGCTGTAGCGATTGTTCAGCTTAATTTGCAAACCTGCCCAGTGACATTCTGTACCACAGAGTGACTGTAAACACCATTACTGTTGGTTTCTACCATTTATATTTGGTAATGGCTCGTCAACGTGACCTGATCATGTACAGCACATCCATCTAATGTTGCATCTGTGCTACAACAATCAATAATCTACTCTGAACCGCTTCTACCTATGCATAACATCTAAGTATTTTAGAAAAGTCTGTTAATACAAGGTCTGACAGTTCACAAGGATTTGTATACAGGCTCTGTCGTTGGGCAATGGAAGTAGTAACTGGGCATGAAGGGTTTTTACTGGGACCAAACTTGCAGGGGCATCTTTAAGAGCTCCTGCAGAGATAGAAGAACTCGTCAAACAGTCTTTATAACACGACATTAAACACGTTGTTATCGTAGAATGGCCAAAAATAATAATAATTCCTGAATCAGCCTGAACAAGCTATGTGACAGCTCGGCCTGAGTTTGAAGAAGAAGAACTGATGCGTTATGACACTGTTGGATCGTTAATACTGATGCGATGTGTCAGTAGTATTCGACTGTTGTAGCTGCTCGACTCGAGGAGAAGCTTGGGCCACGACATAGAAGAAGTGGGAGGTCATGAAATGATTGGACACGAGTGTTTGTGTTCAATACTGAACAATCGGACGTCTTTGAACCTTGAATAGTTGTTTGTATGAAACCATCTGAGAAGTTTTTACAATTCAGAGTCTTGGTGAATGTGATGACTTGTAAGGGGACATAAGCCATACAAGTTGGGAACTGTTGGTTTATTCTTTGACATTATATTAAATTTCATAAGCTTGTCATGTGTTTTTTTTATCCAAACATTTTAATATGAGAAGTAAGGTGTACAATAACTGCCAGATTTCCCTCTGACATGTAGTGGAGCAGTATAAAATCGATATATACTCACCACAAAAGATAGCGGGGCTGATCAAGACGGAGAGAAAGCAATGAATGATTCACAGAGATTTCCAAGAAAGCAAACCGAATGTAAGCTTGTGGACAGATTTACATTTTCGGCATGACAATGACTGAAGCACAAAGCCAAGATAACACTGGACAAAGGCCTGAGTGTCCTGGTTTACAAAAGCCAACAGGTCCAGATAATCTGAACGGAGAAATGGAAGAAGTACCCAGCAAATCAAGAAAGTAATTGTAACAACTAGTAAATTAAAGTTAGGATGCTTGATGTTTTAGTCTTGTATTAGCTCCAACATTGTGTTTTAACCCTCTTACTTGTCCTCTCTTCAGTTCGACACCTTCTGAAACTCAAAAAGAAACAATGCTCCCTCCATTAGTCAGTCCTGTCTCATCCTGCCCTCGTACCCCAACCTCTGCAGTCATTAATTGACAATGAGGTGTAAAACGCTATTACTTGTTTGGGCTTTTCATTAAATGGTGTCTGAAAGTAGACACCTCAGCTATTATGTTGGTGTAAACGATAAGGCCGCAGTAACAATAGTGCGAGTGTTTTTCTCTGGAGACGATCCAGCGTATCACGCACACACAGTAACATGGTTTGTTTAGACGTGACGCGACTCCACGCGTCCGGTAAAATCTGACAGGAAATAAAGAAACACAGATTTACTGTGTGTTCACATCAAAGATGGGTTGACTGAAAAGTCAGCACCTGTGTGTTTTAACAGCCGCCGTGGTTTCCCCTCACTTGTTTGTTTCATCGCTACGTTTGTTTCATCCACTTCTCTTACACGTCTTTGATCGACTGCGTTCATTTACATGAGCAAATGAGCACCCGACCTCGTTTGTAATGGAGAATATCCCACTTAATATTCAACGTATTCAGTTTTTTTTTTCTTTGAAAATTGACAGTTCTGTAGAAACTCACGTGACGTTCAAGATAAAGACGTAAGACTTGGATCTTACCAGACGTTATAAGTGATTTTAAAGGTCCAGTGTGTCAGATTTAAGGGGATCTATTGGGAAAATATGGCACAGATGATGTATAATATTCATTATTACGTTTTCATTAGTGTATAATCACCTGATAATAAGAAACATTGTGCTTTTGTTACCTTAGAATGAACCTTTTATATCTACAGAGGGAGCAGGTCCTCTTCTATGGAGTCTGCCGTGTTTCTACAGTATCCCAGAAGGGACAATCCAAACACTGGCTCCAGATTTGCAGCCACACATTTCTCCTACATGCATGGAAGGAGAGGGAGGCGAGCTGTATTCAGTTGGTTGCAACTTCCCCTTTAAGTGCCGCTAAATCTTACACTCTGGACCTTTTTAAGCAGATATGCTGTGAAAAAATGCAAATTAGACAATACATATTAATAATGTCTAACAATAAACAAGTTAAAGTTATTAGTCTAATCATTGCAGTGTGGATTTTGAGCCTTTTTTGGGGATATTACCTAAAAATAAGGCAATGGTGAAACCAAGGGAATTGTCATTTCCTTATATTACTCTATGGTGACGCCTGGTTGCTGTAATAACCAAATCTTGTGAGAAATAAGTCGTAGCTTTTACCTTTAAAATGGATTGGGAAGTTTTAACATGACCAATTTGTTATTTTTCTTTACCAAACTTAGTGGATTAAGCTATTATCTGTTAACAGTTTTGCATATTCACAATGAAAATCCAAATTTAATGGGAATCAGTTTTTCTAAAAAGAGAATGTGTACTCAAGCTCTGGCTTCATAGAAAGTGTCGGAAAAGTTGTTCCTTCTGTACACGGTTCAAACAAACTGGTGCACATGTCGTTTGCACTCCGCAGAGGTTTAAGTCTTCAGCACATGTCAAATAATTAATGTTCATGTCGAGCATCACTTTCTGGAAGCAGGCACAGTGGCTGAGGTGAGTGCGCGAACATTTAGCTGTGCTAAATCTAGGACGCTGGACCTCTCATTAATATGGATCTGTCTGTCTGCCCCGTGTAATTTAATGATGACAGGTGATATGGCGGCTGTGATGTGGACTGACGTCAGGTACGGCTCATTGTCGGAGCGCTGTACCGTCTGTGAAGGCCTCGGCGGTATTCTCTGTTTAACTGCAGTTTGTCTGCACGTCGAGGAGGAGTGATTAAACTCCCTGTGTGCCAGCTGAGATACACGCCATCCATCCTGCTACAGCTCTCTGGGCTTCTGATGGATAGGTGGATTGGCAGGCAGATAGAAAACAGACGCAGGGCACGGCACGTTGAAAACTTGTGTCATCTCTTAGTCAAGGTCAAATACTCTCAGAATTTAGTGCATAGAAAGATCACTGTTAGCATTTCTTGTAGGAAAGTTCATCAGATGACCTCGAAATATGCAAAATCAAGCATAAAGAGATGCAAAACAGCTGCAGAGACACAGCGAAGAGAAACAAAAGGACTGCAAGAGACTCAAAACTATTTCAAAGCGCACAGTATGACGAAGAAGAGATGCAAAACAATCACAAGGATATGCAAAATGACCAGAAGGAGACGCAAAACGAAACGTCACATATAGAGAAGCAAAACAGAGAAACAAGGATTTAAAACAAGCACAAAGAAATGACCATAAAGAGACGTAAAAGAATCTCAGGGAGAGACAAAATGATGCAGAACAATCACAGGCAAAACAGAGACAGAAGTAGTACAGACAGAAGAAAATACGAGATATGAAAAACAATCTCAGACACAAAACAACTGCAGGGACACAGAAAACATCGGAAAAAAGACCCAAAACCATCACAGATACACAAAATGACCACAGAGAAATGGTAAAACATTCACAGAAAGAGAAAAGACAATGACAGAGACAAGTGCAAGAAGGAGAAATGGAAGGAGCACAGAGAGAAACGATGTAGGAGAGATGTAAAACAGTCTCAGAGAGACACAAAACAACTGCAAAGAGACAGAAAAACGTCACAAAGATGAATTAAATGGCTATGAAAAGAGAGGCAAAGCAATGACAGAGATACAGAACTAGTACAGAGAGACACAAAACGATGAAGAGAGACATGAAATAATCACAAAGAGACACAAAGAGGCATAAAACGATTGCAAGCAAAGAGCAGCCAAAATAATGATCTGCTTTATTCAAAGTTTTACAGTTTTTAGTTCCAACAATTTTTAAAAAAGTAGTGCAATGAACAAAGTCACGATGCATTTTGTGCCTTTAAGAGAAAGTGATCACTGACGTCGTTTATTAAGCAAAACATTCGCTTTTTTCCAGCTTCCATCGCTTCTCCGTAAATAAAAAATCTTTTATTTTATTAAATTTTTGATGTTCGTTGCGAGCTGTAAGTGGAAGGAGAGATCCGTAACTTCCTGCAGTTAGCTCCATTAGCTGCAGGAACATTTTGGCGAATGCGATCGAGGCCTGTGGCTGGAAGTGTAACGAGATGACAGAATGGAGATTTTTTGGCATGCGGCTGCGAATATTATCCCTGTGCTAAACATGCCACTGTTGTGGCAGTCAGCAGTTTTCTTTGTTCGGCGAAGACATTCACAGAGCGACGAGACAAAATGGCACCATCAGTTTTCTCGTTCTAAATCCTACAAGTGCTGCAGGTCCCGTCCGTGCTGTGCTGTTGTGTACAGCGCTCTGTCATTTACAGTTCAGCGTTCACGCTGTGTTATATAAGTCATTTATTAGAAACCTTTTCTGACACATGCTGCTCGATCTCTTCAGCACGATCGCCACAGGGGACTGATCCTCATCCTAAATAAGCACACACCGCTGTGTGTCTGTTGCCCAATTAAAGCTTTCAGTTCACAAGTGCGGGGAATGAGTGTAATTACAGAGGAACGAGTGTTTAATACATAAAAAGATATAATGGATATTTCCCGTCGTTCTTGCAAAAGATGCAACATAGTCACCGCATTTGTTTGTTTAATGCATCTGTAGATGTCTTTTATCGCGCTCGAGGCGCCGCGGTTTGTGTTTACAAACGGCGTCTACACTTTCTGTTCGCTCGCTGTGACTGACAGCTCAGAGCTTTTTATTTTTCATATATACCTCTGGCATCTCCCAAAGAAAAGGGCCCTAAATTAAGGGTTATTATTGTTGCCAAGGCAACCCACTGGGTAATTTTCTGTAATTTTCCAAGCAGGGTTGCTATTGACAGTGGGGTCTATATCTACTAGAGGCAAGAAAACACCTATAAACACAGAAAATCTGATGTTTTTTTTCCCGCCGTGAGGAGAAGATTTGAATCTCTGCATATTCTGTTTGCAGTTTCCTTTTAAATAGTGTGTAATAATATAAACCCTGGCTTCGTGTGGAAACATAAGAGGATGTTCTTCATTTGGAGATGTTTAATATTTACCCTGCTTAGTCATCACAGCGCAGATTATGTATATTCTCCCCAACGGGGCCGAGATTTTTCTTACTGAGCTGCCTCGGGAAGATAAGCCGCTAAAGACAGAATCACTTCTCGTGATCAAAAATGATCTGCACGTTAAATCCTGCACATCTCGGACTGTAAAGTGCTGACTCATGTTGAGTTTCTTCTCCTTTCTTTGTGTCTTCTGCTGCTGCAGCTCTGCAACGGCGGCTCGGTGACAGATCTGGCTAAAGGCATGCTGAAGAGAGGCGACAGAATGGATGAAGCCGTTATTGCCTACATCTTGCACGAGGCCCTCATGGTAAGTCTGTTGTGTTTTTTTTTTTGGGTTGGGAGACAATGCCCGTACTGTAGAGAGACCTCAATCGAACAGGCCGCCCGCTGAATGCACCGCTTCAGTGAAAAGAGGTTTAAACGGTATAATCTCTGAGGCAGGTGCTTGTCAGAAAAAAGCTGTTAACCTCTTTTTTTTTTTCTTCTTCTTCTTCCTCGCAGGGCCTCCAGCACCTGCACGTCAACAACACCATCCACCGTGACGTCAAAGGCAATAACATCCTTTTGACGACACACGGCGGGATCAAGCTGGTGGATTTCGGTAAAAGACAAGCTTTAACGTCGTGTTTTTTTCTTTGTACCGTCCTGCTCTGATCAGTAAAAAACATGTTACGGCTCTATTTAACACAAGAGGGTCAAATCCATTACCGTCAGCCGCTCGCCAGATAAATTGCACCACTAATTAGTTTCCTTGAGAGGCTGGAATATGTTTATACAACCCGACAAGGTGGCGGATGATTATACTTTTCCATTACACCCTATCTTTTACATTCTCCTGCAGACAGCGGCGGACATTGTTGCTATTCACTCATTTGCTTTTTGGGGGGTTTCTTAACCAAATGAGGCACAAGCTTAGTTGTTTGGACTGAAGGCTCATGATAGGCAAAGTGATTCTGACTATTTCCAGGCGGGATGACTCACCCGTGTTTTTTTCTTCAAAAAAAAAAAACAGCGGCCTGTTTTCATTACAAATAAAATCCCCCACTCAACGTGTGTGTGTGTGTGTGTGTGTGAGGTTTTGCGCATTTATAGTTAATTGTGGGCTTCTCTTAAAAGCCTTTTTCTAACCATGTAGCACAAAGTGCACAGCTTTTATATAAGGAGGAGGAGGAGGAGGAGGAGGAGGAGGAGGAGGAGGAGGAGGAGTATTAATGGATTCACTCCATGTGTGAATGTGAAGTAGGATAGTATGAAGCGGGGCCATCCGTTTTTTTCCTTTAGAGCAGCTCGTCTGTCAGACATCGTCGACACCTGTTTATTGCACCGGTTATGAAGAAAGGAAAAGCCTGAAGGTCTCCAGAACATCTCTGCAGTATTTAAGAGGTTCACTCTGGGTGCAAACATTTGTTTAACAGGCTTCAACAGCACATTTATATTTTATTATAGCAACTAGAAAACAGACGCAGGGCAACTTTTAGAGGCTAAATAGTGATTTTCTCTCGCAAACAAACACTGACAGTGTAAAGAGTGGATCATCTGTGGTCCTGAAACGGGCCAAATGACGCCTGGTTGCTCGAACAATACATCTGTAACGGCACCCACCTGTCAATCAAAGCGTCTACGCTCTTAATCCTGCATAACTTTAAGTCTTAATATAATGTGAACAGGTGAGTTGTATATAAATTCACCCTCAGTACAATTGTCACGAACGGGGAAATTAGCTACAGAGACCAAAACAGTTTTTTGTACCAGGCTGTAAACATGTTTATTTCTGCTGTCTAACATGGGGACTTATGAAGACTGACTCACTTCTGGAGCCAGCCTCAAGTGGACGTTTGAGGAACTGCAGTTCTTGGCTTCATTTTCCAGCCACAACTTGATTGCAAATAAGACACATATTCACCAATGACAATGAATCGTTCAACACATGATGAAGTAAACATCCCAGCCTCTGGCTCTGTTTTACTGCGTTCAACACAGTAACTCAAAACCAAAAGTAAATACTGTATAACTAATAAATATAGTGCGTTCATTCAATATACTTACAACTGAATGGTGTAGTTGTCCGTGAGTTGTCATACTAACCTTCACCCCATACCTTTTTCCTTTCTGTTCTGCTGTATACTAAAAATCAACTGTGACACTGTGGTGAAATTATAAAATCAAGCCATGTTCGTGACATTGTAACATCATTAGTATTTATATATATATATGAACCTGTACAACACATGTGATGTACATACAGTATACATATATACATATATTTGTTTTAATGTGACTTAAAGTTGAGATCCCTCGTTTGGTTTTGACAGTTTTAGACTCTGACTTTATTAAATTTATGCAGTTCAATGCAGGTCAACAAACGTTATTTTTCAAACTGGATGGATGTGCCATATCTAGTCTGTATGAAGCAGATCAAACATGCACAGGACTGATGTGCACAACAGCCCAGTGTGTCCATCTAAAGCCACTCCAGCTGTCAAATGCGTCCTTGAGACAGACACTTATCAGCTAATGCACTACAAGTCCCTCTTGATAAGAGTGGCAGTTACATATGCGCTGGTAAATGTCAAAACAGCCACGTCTAGTACACGTCTTCATTATTTATGCTTATATAATCAATGAAAATTAAGATTTTGTTGAAATATTCACGACTGCAACAACTCGCCCGGAGTTAATTTTTTTTTCTGAGAACGTAAATTACATTTGAGGCGAAGATGGTTACATAATAAAACTCTGATCTTGTGCAGCATAATTGTGCATAAGCAGATCATACAAATCTGAATAATTGAGCATTTTATGTAACTAATGGTCACTGAACCGACCAACTGATGTGAAGAAAAAGAGGCTCAACCCACACACAACACACACTTGAACGTTACTTCTTCTTGGGCTGACCAAAATATCAGACATAACGGCAAACAATGATTATATATTTATCTGTATATAAACCTAAATTCACTTGACCAAGCTACCACTTAGTTTGTTGTGTTGATGAATGCAAACGCTTGTTGCTACAGTTTCAGGGAAGATCCTGCACATGTGAGACTATTTATTTGAAGCTATTACAATCGAGGCATCACAAACAGCGTGAAATCATTTCCCTTATGAGATCTAGAGATTTGGTTCGTGTTAGAGCTTCTTATCGGGTCTTTCTCTGGTTCAACTTGTAATGAATCTCTGAGATAGGAAGAGAAGAGGAGAGAAGAGAATTTTATTACATAGAAACAATTTCAACACTCGGTTCGCTGTGTTGTTTAGGAAGAAGATCCAGACAGGATGTAATTACACCTAAAGTTGTGGCATAATCACCAATAAATCATTACGGCATTAATTGTGAAACCTGAGAGTAATTGCTGTAAAGCGATTGGACTGTCAGTTTCATGTTCTGTGAGCGGGGCTCATAAGAAAACATGAACTTAATGTGACTATAATGTGATACAGAAAGACAAAACTTTCCACAACAGGAAAAAGGCTGGTTCAGGTGTTACGGACACACACTGGTAGCTACCATTGAAGCACAGATCTATGGATGGCAACATTGATCTGTCAGTTGGTCTGTTGGTCCACCAATTTGGTCCAGACTGAAATATCTCAATAACTGTCAAAAAGATTGCTATGTAATTTGACATTCGGGGTGCCCAGAGGATGAGCCACAATGATTTTAATAATCCCTTGACTCTTCCTTTAGCACCACCAAGATTATTTGGGTGAAATATCCCAATATCTACTGCATGAGATCGATTATCGTATTAAACTGTAATAATTTGGTGATGGCGTGACAGACTGGCTAACATGGCTGCAGATTATTGATTCAAATTTGATTTGCACCACATGGAGTTTTGGTATTTAACGGGAACATCAGGCATGAAACACATAAAGTACGTGACCTGCGTTTGAATGCAAAAAAATCAGAATTCCTAAGCTTGCCACGACACCGGGGAAATGTCATGTCAGCCACCTGAGAGGGAGGGTTGCAGCAACCTGATAAGAAGTGGACCTGTGTTATCTTCTGCCAGCTGAGTCATTGGCAGCCACTGTTGGATATTTCCACTCCCAAATCTCCTTGTAACCATTGCCTACACGCCTCTCCCGACATTATTTTGCTGGGACACCAACACTGCATTGGTGTAAAGAGAAACAGACAAGCCTTTCTTTGCCTCGTGTGCCGGTATGACAATGGGTGCAGCCAAACCATTCTTCAGCGCTGACACAGCGGCCTGGGAGCTAAGTCTTTGCTGACTGAAGAATTTAACAGGATTCAAAGGACAAATTAAGGACCACAGTTCAATCGACCCAAAGGCATAACAACGACTGGAACATCTTTTGTGTAGTTCGTTTGCAAGTCTGCAATATCGCCAGCAGCTGAAATATGTATTGTTATGGAATTTTCTATCCTTAGGTTACATGAGGTCACGTCTGGGCCTCGGCAGTATTAGTTGTTAGTTGGTTTTGGTTGAGAAGAGTAGGTGCCAGTCTATCTCAACATTGTGGTGTCCAGGGTCGAAGAGACCTATTGCTGCCTTCTTAGACATAATAGATAGCTTGACATTGATGGTCCAGACGGTCTCCAGACTAGTATATGTTGACAATAACACCTGCATGGGTAAAGACATTCTCTTTGACTAATTAGTATTGGTGGTGTTATCTTGGGGTTTAAAGTCGATCCACCAGGATGAGTTCGGCAGAATGTGAGACCAACTCAGACACTTCTGATGAACTTTGACAGTGTCTCTAATTCTCCTTGGGCCAAGCGTCAATAAATAATACAGCATAAGACATCAGAGGCTCCTGAACACTTTCTTCCTTCCTGACCTCACCATTGACCTTTGACTTCAGCAATTTCTCCACAACACGTATCAGGTATTGGTTATGACGTCGCAAAAAAATAGTAGCTGCAGTTTAAAAATAAGCCCGACGTGTGTAAAAACTTCCAGAGTGACGTAAAAAACCTTGCTGCTACACGCACGGGCACTGCGTCACGCTGGCATTAATGGTTTTTCCTGCAGAGGGGTGTACGCTACACTAAGCAGCTGAAGAGATAAAGCCCCCACAGTGACTCATCACCAGCAGAGAAACAAAATGGCAACAAAAAAAAAGAGACAGACCCAAAAAAGAGAACAGGAAGAATTGAGAGGAGCTTGTTCGTTCATGGGTCTCTCATGAATATTCTAATTGACAGCGTTATCTTTGTGATGATTATTAAGTGTGGCCCACCAGGCTCCACTCCGGGCTAATGTAGCGGAAAGAGAGGGGCTGTGAGAGCGTTAATAGGGGGGCTCTTTGTATTTCTGAACCCTCACACACTGATATGTAGCTGTAGCAGACGCCAGCTGTAACCATACGGTTGATCCAGGTAGTTTGGGTTCAGCCGTCTTCGTAAATACTGTTGTTGTTGTTGTAATGTGGTTTGACGTGTGTGTGTGCAGTGGTTTGCTGACAGCATACCCCTGTATATGTATGTATGTGTGTGTGTGTCTTAGCATATATCATCTCCTGCACACGTTAACTAATCCCTTTTGATGTTTGCTACTGAACTGAATTTCCCTCTGCATTGCTCATCTCCACCCCTGGCTTTAACCGATCAGCACCAACAGAGCAGCGGTGTGTTACTGTCTGTACCGGATCAGCAGTTATGAAGTCGTCAAAAAAGAGAATGACCTTTTACTGTTAGAAACTCACGTATGTTTGTGTAATCTGTGCACAGAATTTTGTTACACGCAAGACAAAGACGTTGTGCATCAGCACGTCACCTTTTGTTTGCCGGATGCCTCTTTTGTCTCGAGGCTCGGCTTTTGTCCTGCTTGCTGCTTCAGCAGAGCCAGCCCTGGGTTACAAACACTAAGAGTGTGTGTGTGTGTGTGTGTGTGTGTGTGTGTGTGTGTGTGTGTGTGTGTGTGTGTGTGTGTGTGTGTGTGTGTGTGTGTGTGTGTGTGTGTGTGTGTGTGTCATAACACTGATTTGTCTAGACTGGGCTGAAGTCATGATTGTGGGTCAGCATGTTACTTGTCAGGATTTTTTCTTCCCCCCCATGATATATAATACATAAGCATAGAGATGCAAAGGGGCAGAAAATTTCTGGTAAATTTCCAGAAACTTTCCATGGGATGTTAAGCTGGGGAATTTTGGAAATATTCCAACTTGGGGAGTTATGGAAATTAATGGGAATTAACTGGAAATTTGTTGGCTATTTGCCGTATGATGAATTAAACATTAATACCATACATCAAATCCCATAATATCATCAAAACTTACCTCACTTTATGGCGTCGTTATGGCGATATTTAACCCACGAATTCCACCGGCCGTGGATGTGCCACATTACGTGTGTGCCATGGTTGCCGTAGTGATACCCAGTCCGGTTCAGAAGCGCCCCAGAAGCGGGTCTCAGCTTGGCTTCGTGGGGTATATTCAAATATGTTTGTCGATTTACACAGAGCAGTTCAAGCTGGCGCAAGCCAGACACAGAAACAGCAATAGAGAATCGATTTTCAAAATAAAACACACTATGCAAATGAACAAAAACGAAAAAAAATTAACCACGCAGCATATTTAGAAGCATATAACCGAAAGAAAATGTCCAAACATGAGAAAGTAAATAAAGTCTGGCGAACTAAACGGGTGAGGTTTGAAGTTGCGTGAAGGATGCACCAAAGCAATGTCGTGGCAACGTAACAGAGATGTGCCCGGTGGGGTGTCGAAGGGTTCCCTGTTGAAGACAGCCTTCAATTTTGTAAATTCAGTTTATTCCCATAAATTCACGTTAATTCCTGTGGAAAGTTGAACTTCATAAAGATACACATGCTTTCTCTTTCTCCATTTTTCTGATGTTGCAACATGACTTTCACTTGGATGTATAACATCTTGCTCTGTGAGAAGGTGAAACGTCGTCCCCGGCTGTCGCAGCCCGTTTACAGCTGAATTGTATTCAAATGTTGTTCTTGAAATGTCCTGGGGGTGAAAAAAAAAATCACCTGCAGTCACATGAGAATTTGTAATTCAAAGCAATCTATCATATGACAGGGAAAAAAAAAACAGCTCCATGGCTTTGTGTGTACACGAATGACGTGAATGTGTGTTTTCTCTCACCTTGTCGCTATAGTGACAGCTTCATCAGCGGCGTACGAGAAAGCTCTGAGATCAGTTCACTGTTTCCCCCTTTGTCTCCGCCGCCTGCACGTCCTGAGAGCGAGGCGGACGTGTCTAAAGTGTGTATTCTTGTCCCTGCAGGTGTCTCGGCCCAGCTGACAAACACCCGCCTGAGGAGGAACACCTCTGTGGGAACTCCCTTCTGGATGGCTCCTGAGGTACAGTAAAAAACGGGCCCTATAAACGCTCCCGCAGCCTCGACTCTTTCCACTACATTAGCCTGGAGCAGATCCCAGTGGGCCACGGTTAATAATCATCAAAGAGATAACACTGTCAGATACAATGTGCACGGGGGGAAAAAAAGCGTTAACGGCCTCCATCGTTTCTAATCACAGCTTCGTAGTGCAGCAGCAGTCCACACAGAAATGGCCCGTTGTCCTTTAGCTTTATGGTAGGTTAATGTGACTTTCTCCTCTGTTATATAACAGACAGTATAAAATGAGGCGGTTCTGGAGTTTATTTTGATCAGCGTTTCCATTATACGTGATTCTGATGCACCACAAAGCCATTGTTTGACGTAGTAGAAGAAACTTGGAGTTCAGAGGTCATGATTTTGGGTGTAAGGGTGCCATACTACTGACTTTAATGCCAAATTTGACATGTAATAGTAGCTCAACACAGGTGTTACCAGTGATACCAATTATGGCTCCGTTCCATTCAGGTCAAACGGCGTTGACCCAACTGTTTCACGTCAGAATGGCTGCAGTGAACTCGAATTTACTCGGTTGAACGAAGCATTTTGTGGACAAAGTCGTCGTCTCTCCTCGAGGATAGAGGTTGCTAAAAGCATAACACACCCCAAGAGTCTCCAAATGAATGGTTTGCCGTCCAGTTGCATCGTGGGTAATGTAGGCAAAGGTGGTTTTTGACAAGGAGGAAGAAGCATCTCTGAACCTTTCTTAACTTTAACCATCCTGTAGTTTTCATGCACAAATAATGTAGATTTTTAAAAAAAAAACATTGTCATTCAACACATTTAATATGATTATAGGTAAAACAATGTTTGATGAAAAAACACAGTACCAGAAAAAACAATTAATGTATATTCTTAAATTAAATAAAGTTAAAATAAATGGAAGTGACATCTTGACTGTGCAGTGAAGTGATTAAACGTGCAGAGGCGTGTTCGGGGTTATCAAGCAAACACCTTTCATTTATATTTCATTCAGCTGAACCAACAACACCTCAGCAAAACCTCGACTCGTAGCGGCATCCCATAACCTGCACGCTGATCAAGATTAGGTTAAATGAACCATCAGGATCCTCTGTAGGGACAAGATGATGTAAACTTAAGCTCGTCTTAAACTTGATTCCCACAGGAACTTTGCGTCTCCACTTGTCAGATGGAAGTGGACATTTTTACATGAGGTTTGCATGCTGTGCAAATTGTGCACTTGGATATACACTGACGTGAACTCAAGGATTTTAATGTCATTTGTGTAAGATGTTCATCGAGGAATGTAGCCTGGGTGGACTCTCTAGAGTGGAAGGTCTTTGGTTGAAAGGAGTAAGATTCGAAAACAAGGATCTACAGTATTATTATTATTACAAGAAAAAAAGATTTCTACCGACTTTTTGGAAAGTTTCATCTAGATGATATTTACAGTATTTCTGTATGGTTGCTTTCTAAAGACGATCTGGTCGTGTGACTTTGAGTTTCGGGGTAAGTTGAGTCACATCTTTGGATGAGCGGGATACATTTTGATCATTTAAAGTGACGTTTTTTGGCTTTGTGACGACTGATAACTTTGATTGAACTTTGATTGAACAGTGAAGTGAGTGTGTGTGTTCGTCTTATAGATGGACTGGTAATGATTTGTCTGCCTGTCCGGCTTGTCTGTGTACATGACTACATGCCTTTAGAGAGCTGGGAATACAAATGACATTGATTTTTAGACGTTTGACACGTTTTCGTGTGCGTGTGTGTTTGAGTGGGAGGCATGTGTACACATAACCGCACACAGAGATGATTCATATTGTTGATTGGGTACCATGTTGCCCTAAGGACATTGATGATAGACTGTGAGTCCATGCAGTCGTGTGTGTGTGTGTGTTAGCCCTATATTGCCCACAGCAGATGATGATGAGGCTGCAGCTTCGGCTGAGCTCTGCTACAATTTATATTAAGTTCCTTGATTTATATTTTGCTCTGCTACATTGGCTTGTTTGGTGTGTGTAGGTGTGCAGGACCGATAAATAAAAATAATCCACCAACGATATATAAATATCGACTTTTTAATAAGGAAGTACACCCAAACTTTACAACTTTATTTCTCCATCAGTTTGTGCTGTATGCTATGAGTCTGGTAATGTTTAAAGGTAATAACTGTTTTCACAAACCAAACGCTGGCTTTAGATTTTTTAGCGAGTTTCACGGCATGTTTGCAACAAGGGTAATTCAGTCGGTTGCAATCTACAACTACACCACTAGATGGCACTAAATTGTACACACTGGACCTTTAATGCTGCAGCTCCGATACAAACATTTAGTGATGTTTTAATTTGATAATGAAAGGAATTAGACTTGTTCTTTTCAACTGATCCTTGAACTTCCAAGACTGTTTTTGACGGTTAATGACAGTTTAGTGGCTCTATGTCGCTTTGAAAACTATAAACCTTTGACTTTAAAGAACATGGACGTAGTATCCGTGACGTCACCCACAGATTTCTTCTGGCTAATCCAAAAAATAGAATGTGGAGCGTAGGTAGACCTGATCCATCAAAGCGTCCACGCTCTTAATCCTGCATAACTTTAAGCCT
Organism: Collichthys lucidus; assembly: GCA_004119915.2. Taxonomy (NCBI): domain Eukaryota; kingdom Metazoa; phylum Chordata; class Actinopteri; family Sciaenidae; genus Collichthys; species Collichthys lucidus. The sequence goes on along the minus strand of CM014096.1, from coordinate 5,871,374 downwards.
TAATATAATAAGTTATATATAAATTCACCCTCAGTACTGTTGTCATGAACGGGGAAATTAGCTACAGAGACCAAAACTGTTTTTTGTACCAGGCTGTAAACATGTTTATTTCTGCTGCTTAACATGGGGACTTATGGAGACTAACTTGATTTGTAACCAGCCTCGAGTGGCCGTTCAAGGAACTGCAGTTTTTGACACATGAACCACAATCATCACACTTATTTAAGAGGTTTTAATGTCACCATTAATAACATTAATTCTCTGTTGTAGGTAATAGCATGCGAGCAGCAGCTGGACTCCACCTACGATGCTCGTTGTGACGTCTGGTCGCTTGGCATCACCGCAATAGAGCTGGGAGATGGAGACCCGCCCCTCTCCGACCTCCACCCAATGAGAGCCCTTTTCAAAATACCAAGGTGAGCCTCCGTCGCACCTGCGCGGCAACATCTTGTGATTATCAGAAGGCTCCACCACTTTAACCACGGTTGTAATTATTATGGCTGCTCTGTAAAATAAGTTTGATTGATTGTTTGGAGCCACTAACAGCCTTATTTACATTTATCACCCTCAATATAAATTTCATATCTCTCTTTATGTTTAGACTGAATGATTAATGACTGTCAGAGAAAAGAAACAACGGCGTCTTTATCCTCTTGACATCCTGCGTGTTTCTCACGCTGATGCACTTAAACACGGTGACTTCTTAATTACAACGTGTGAACGGAGAAATCAGAGCTCCCATTTGAGAACATGAAGGCAAGAATATACTGTATATTATAATATTTATAATCTGAACAGGCGTGCATCAGCGTCTACGCAAAGTTCAGGGAATGGGTCCAATAAAAGGACCTTATCTCCGCCTCGCGCTAACTGCACAGGCTGTAATTTACTGGAACTTTGGGCTCATGACGTGAGTTTATTCAATGCTTACAAATTATATGAAATTATAAAACAAAACCACCATTTTAATGTGACGATAAGTTCACTAGATTGTCCTCAAGACTTAAACAGTTTGAACTTTCATTAGCTTTCAATTTGTTTGGCTTTTTTTGATTGATAATTAGCTTAAAGGTACAGTGTGTGATTAAATCTTCATCACTTAAAGATTAAGTGACATTTAGTGATGGTGAGATTGCAGATTTAACCGCAACCGCTCCCATTGCAAGAGCGTAGTAGAAGCTACGGTGCCAAAAGAGGTCATGGTCACAACGCATGAGTTGCCTGTTGAGGCTCCTTTAGACACGTATATTTATAAATTTGTATTAAATTAATATATTCTCTGAAACGTCTTCTGCATTGTGTTGGTGCATGTATTGTTGCTTCTTCTTGCTATGTGCTAAATAATGAAGTATGATCCTCCGTTTGTCGACATTTAACTTCCTTAAACGTCTAACAAAACACAACAGTTAAGCCGTTACCCCTGAAATACACTGCATGCGGAACGACTCCGTTATGTTTCAGTGTTAGTCAATGTGTCAGCTCACACAGTCTCCGTCCCCGCTGTGTCACGGCTCCGGAACGACTGCGGCGTCCGCAACACATACGCAGAACTTCTATTTTTCTCAGACGCTGGAGCACGACGCATAAATTCAGCACAGAGCAGATTGTGTGGGAAAGGAAATCGGCTACATATTACAAAATAAAACCCCAGTTGATTTTCAAAATAAAATACGCAGATCGAGTTCCATTACAAGAACACGTCATAATGGGCGGGTCCGACCTGGAGTCAACAGTCTTTTCACCCCGTCGACCCATGGGTGAGGAGAAGGTGATTCTGGAGGTCCAAAATCAAACTATCATTTATGACACCTCACATCCTTTTTATAAGGACACTAAGGACACGATTATGCGTGAATTTGCGAGATCTTGTGCGTTCACGCAATGCTCAGTGTCCGGCGGAGCCGCACCAGTGCGCATCACAAACAGATTGTGTGTGAGTTGGCGGACGGCGGAGTACGCAGTCGTTCCGCAGCCGTTCCGCATGCAGTGTAATTTCGGGGTTAGGAACTAGCAAACACTTTTGACCTTTCTGGGCTACTGTATCTACTCTTATATCTACCTAAGGACCCGCCCCATAGGTAGATACATAAGGGTAATTTTAAGGTCATAAATAGTCTTAGATAGATCACTCGAAAAATGTGACACAATATGAATATATTATCCATGTTTTTGTTGATTCGTGTTCTGTAGATGGACAGCAGACTGTCAGAATATAAATACAGGGTAATTCACAGTAGTTTGCAGTACTGCAGAAAAAATCCATCCCCTTCTCCCCAACACGGTGTACTGTATCTGTCACCAGACAAAGTACAGTCTTTTCATTTCAAATGGCCTTTTCCAGAAAGCCCTCCCCTCCTCGCACTGATCCATTTATCCTCTGCAGGTACACAGCCTTTTTTTTCATTTATATCGAGCTGAAGGTGAAAAGCAATTGTTCATCGCCTCCCGATTCCAGTTTGAGAGCTGCACAAGCGCTCACCGTCACTGTCATCTTCGCAGCGCAGCACTTTGTCCGTCGCTGCCCTGAAACGGTGTTGTTGCTCTGAGGGGGTCTCGCTCCACGGGAGCCATCACGCGGCTTTCTCCCAATCTATGTGACTGCTGCAGCCCAGAGCTTCAGGCTGTCTGTTCACACTCCTCCTCTCACTTCTCCGGGTTCATTCGTCAATCAGTCTCAGGGCTGAGGGCATCGATTCAACCACGCACCACGTCTTATTTGATTTAGGTTGACTTAAATGGTGCCAAATAGAAATAGATTATCACCTTATACTTTAATACATTTCTTTCTCCTAGTGCTTTACCCATTCAATCCCATGCAGCAAATACTAACATTTTTATGGACAATACTCATTCTATGGGCAAGAGGTGGAAATAATTTAAATTAACAGACACAGAGACAAGTCAGATTTTCTCTGCATTTCCCCTAAAATGACCCTGGATTTAGAAACGGAAGAAGACGGGGAGGGATTGGGATTACGCTCTGCAGCAAGTCAGAGATTAAAAGTGCTCTCCTAATTATGCACAAGTGTCAAACATTTGAGCTTTTATCCTTCATTGTGTGCAAAAGAGAATTTGCAGAACAAGGCGAACACAAAGTTAAAATACGTCCTTGTCTTTGCATCCAGGGAACTCAACTTTAATAGTCACGGCATTAGCATAACAGACTCCAAATAAACGGCTGATGCATTCGGCTGTCTTTATGTGTTTTGTGATAAACAGGAGATGTATGCCCTCTCATTAGACCAATTTATCGCTGTCAGAGCCGGCGTGTGAAAGGATGCATTAGCAGGCAGCGTCGACTTTGCCAAGACTTGCTGGGAAGCTTGTTGTAAAAAAAAAAAAAAAAAAAAAAGGACGAGGAATTACAGTAAATTAGCTCGGCTGCTGCGAGGCCTTGTGATGCTCCACCCCTGAAAAATGTTTATTAAACCTAAAGAGTTAAAGATCTGGTGACACACTTCACATCCGGCGCTACTAAAATCAGCCGCATCGATGCAACGCCACCGCAGAAACACCTCTTGGACGTCCTCAGTGACGAATAGTTCAGATTTCATGCCACCGTTCCAACTCTGTGCTCTCCTCACCTTTTGTTCTCCCGCGGCACCCTTGCCATCTCATCTTATCTTTTCCATTTATCTTTTCCATTCCTTCCTTTAACAGAAATCCTCCGCCTACTCTCCACCAGCCGGAGCTCTGGTCAGACAACTTTAATGACTTCATCTGCAAGTGAGTGCATAGACGCACATAGTGTGTGTGTGTGTGTTTGAATAATAGATGTTTACACTGATGCCAGAGGAACATTTGAATATAAATCTAAGAAGCTATTTGCACTCCACAGATGTCTGATTAAGGACTTTGAGCTGAGACCGAATGTGTTAGACCTGCTCCAGCATGCGTTCATCAAACAGATTGTCAGCCGAGAGAAAGTCCTGCAGAAACAACTGATTGAGCTCATTGATCTCAACCAACAAATAGGAGTCATTGAAAAAACAAGGTACCGTCCCCAAAACCTCATATTTCCACGTGCATTTGTGACATATTAGGAGTCATGTCACCCTTATTTACACCCACTCCATAAAGAGTTTGATAGATTTTCTTATAAACCCCCTCCAAGAAAAACTTCTGCAAACCCCTCTCCTGTCAGCGGGTTTTATACGCCAGGCTGCAGCTTAACGTTAACACACAGTATAATCCAAATTACCCTCCTTGCTGGATGTTTTACAAGCCCTGTCACCCTCACATAAACAACAACTCAATCCCGCTCAACCCTTCTTTTATTTTTATTTTTTACCCGAGGTGGCGCCTGCCACAGTGTGTGTTGCATGAGTCAAAATGTTGGCCCTACAAAGTGTACGGTCATGAAGTGTTAATCCTATTTCTGTCGTTTTAAGCCATCATGGAAAGACAGACAGAAGCACAGACAGTAATGACAGGTAACAAAATGCATATATGACCTTTACGCCACAGTAGTAGGAGTAGATGATGATTGGCTTGCTTAGTTCAGCTGTTTCATGCAGCATAAACATTGTTTATTGTCTTATCGGCCGTGTTGTTGTTGTTGTTGTCACATTTTCCTGTTTTCTTGATGAGCTCTGAACCTCGCCAGTGTTTACCTTCGGATAAACTGAGTTTTAGCAGAGTTAAATGCAATCAGGATGGAAAATTACCACCATTAACTAAATACCTGCTGTTTTAGACGATTTACATATTAGAAAACTGCGTTTTCTGTGGAAAGTGCGGCATGGATGCTTTCTGCTGAAATGCCCAATGCAAAAATGTGGGGAAAAAAGCACCAAAGTTAAACTGTAATAATTCAAAACCTGTAAAAGGTTTTAAAAAGTTGAATACAAGTTGTAATAGTACAAAGTTTTGTGTGCAGTTTAAAGTTTGAATGAAGTCTGTAGCTGAAAGTATGTGGGAGAAGTGGAAGTGGAAACTGTTGATGGTTTGCAGAAAGATTTGCCCCATTCATTTCAATGCCAAATTTGAACGTGGAAAAAGTTGAATATTTTCAAAACTATAATTGGTACGAATGAGTAAATTAAGAGTCATCGTGTCCTAAATGAGCTGAAGGTTGTGATGTTTGAACGGTTTCTGTAGGACAAAGTATGTAGGAGAAACGTAGGATACCCAATGTAGGAGACCCAAAGTTTAGAAGTCACGTCTGTTGCAAACATTTAAAAAAGATGGAGGCCTTTGGTACAATTTCCCAACTATGTAGAGTTTGTAAAAGTAAACAAGTTGTCGTCTTGAATGAGCTGATCTGTTGAGGTGACCAGGAGCTTTAACATTTATTAAGATACATCTATTTCAGTCAGTTTCCAGTGTCCTACACCTCGATTCAGACAAGTCTCAGGAGTCCGACAGGAGAAAACGCAAACTAATGTTTCAGCATTGATGCTACAGAGGATTCAGTTTACATTTAGACCTTTATGGAGGCAAAACTTTGATTATATTTAGATTGTTCTGGGGTTTGTGAAGAGATCACATCGTAGGCAGCTGCTACATTGAATTTAGATTGCTTGCGTCGCCATGTGTTGTTTAACATCACGTACGTCGCTCAGTGAGAGACTCGGTTTTGTTTTTTCTGCGAGTTTCAGGCATGAACGCATTCACACTAAAAGAGGAGGACACTTAAAGATGCAGACTGACGCGGATGAGGTGAACGACCTCGCCACCTTGGAAGTTTTAGATGAGGTAAGAGAGTGTGTGTCGATAACGAAACAACGATACCGGGCTGAAGCGATGAGGCTCCTTCAATCCTTTAAATATGCACCTCTGTTAGCCCACATCATGTAAACAAACCTGTACGTCAGCTCAATTCAATGCGAGTGACAGAAATAAATCCATCCATCCAGGGTCATGGTGGGGCCCTGACTTTGGGTTCCCACCATGAGCAAGCACGTGGCGACAGTGGCGAGGAATAACCTCCTTTAAGAGGCAGAACCCAGCTCATGGTGGGACGTCATCTACTATGACCGGTTGAGTTTAAAGAATCAGAGACACATATGTCAATTTTGTAGCTTTTCCAGAGATTTAGGTCATATAACATGATCTTCCTCTGAGTCTTCAAAGTTCATTCTTGACCATCGACACATCACGAAGTGCCAGTGTCAACGTTTAAACCCAAAACATCTATGATGACTTGACGAACCTGAGATGATCGAAAGCTTTGGAACATCTACTAAACGGACTGTTTATTGTTTATTAAAGTCTGAGGCCGCTCACATTGATATAACGAGAACATTCACCGCCAATTTGCCCGATCCATCACCTCGGTCCCGTTGAAGGGCCGCGGTGAGGAATGCACAGCGGCACAAATAAAACAACACTCTGAGCAATTTATCAAATCCGAGCGCCGCATTGACGTATTGAATGATACAATCAGTCTCAGTTGCCGAGCGGATATTTCCACCCATCCTTCAAACGTGAGGAGCTCTGTCGGTACGCCGCCCCCATTGTTGTTGTTGCTGATGTTGATGCACCTGTCCTGGCAGTGATAATACATTGACGTAACAGGCCTTGACTTGAGGCAGGACAGAGGCTCGCCTCTTGCACTTTGAGGTGTGTTAGTGATCCGAGTTGTGTGAATCATGTTTCTGCAGAACACGGTGACGGATCAGCTTCAGATTCGCTATGGAAAAGATCAAATCTACACCAACGTGGGAGACATCCTCATCGCCGTCAACCCTTTCCATAAGATGGAGATATACACCCCTGAAGTATGTGTGTGTTTTGTTTTTGTTTTGTGAACGTAGCCCAGCGTGTCTCATTAGTGCCTCTGCAGCTCTTCAGTCGGCTGCATCCCATTTAGCCTCCACATCCACATCCACACCTCACTGACTGTGTTTTCCTTCCAATCATCGTGTTTTTCTTCACCTCATATATATAGTAGATATTTTGCATTCCTGTCCTCTCAGAACAAAAGTATAACCTGAAGGAAAACATAGATTTTTATTCTTTCTTTACGTCCATGTGTGTGTTTTAAACATGTTTTTTTAAAATTCTCTTCATAGCACACTAAGATGTACATAGGAACTAAGCGCAAAGCTAACCCGCCACACATCTTCGCTGTGGCTGACGTCGCCTACCAGTCCATGGTGTCGTACAACACAGACCAGGTAAATCATGACGTGGTATTTTAGAGTTTACAGATGGGAATAGTGTGAAAATTGTTGCCACAGATACACTTCTGCATAACTTTAAGCCTTAATATAATGTGAACAGGTGAGTTGTATATAAATTCACCCTCAGTACAGTTGTCATGAACGGGGAAATTAGCTACAGAGACCAAAACTGTTTTTTGAACCAGGCTGTAAACAAGTTTATTTCTGCTGTGAAGTCATTTTAACATGGGGTCTTATGGAGACTGACTCACTTCTGGAGCCAGCCTCAAGTGGATTAATGGAGTCAAATGACTTCATAGCTCATCTCTGTGCCTTCCTGTGTGCAGTGTGTTGTGATCTCTGGGGAAAGTGGAGCTGGGAAAACAGAGAGCGCTCATCTGCTGGTGCAGCAACTGACGGCTCTCGGGAAGGTGAGTCCAAATTTAATCTGCCTCCAACTATTACTCATCAAAATAAAGATAATAAAATCTTCCTGAGGTTTAAAAATATAATAATATAAACATTAAAAAAGCAACTAGGTGTAAACATCAGAAACAGAAGCAACAGCACATTAGAAATTAAAAAAATCATAGTTATAGATTATTGTTTTATTTAAGAATAAATATAAAGTCTTATTATTATATATTTCATACTAACAGACAAAGTTACAGTGTGTGTGTGTCTCCAGCTGAGGCCGATACCTGAAATAAATAAAGACAGTTTGAACAGACTGTGATCAGTTTGTTTGATGCTGCAGCTGACGCCCGTCATGATTTGCAGCTTGATTGAAAAGAAACTTTCAATTTCAATTCAGCTTTTGCCTTTTTTTCACAAGTGAAAGAATGAAAATAAGAAATGGCAGTGTTACTTTTTGATGTTAATAACAGGAACAGAGCGGGACAAGACAAAAGAATTATTACTTCCTTGTATTGATTTCCCAATATTGTTTAATGCAGGCCGATAATCGGACGCTCCAGGAGAAGATCCTGCTGGTTAACCGCCTGGTGGAGGCTTTCGGGAATGCCTGCACCGTCATCAACGACAACTCCAGCCGCTTTGGCAAGTACCTGGAGATGAAGTTCACCGCCAGTGGGACGGTGGTTGGAGCGCAGATATCCGAGTACCTGCTGGAGAAATCCAGAGTCATCCACCAGGCAGCGTAAATATCACCTCCCTGCTTTCTTTGTGTTGCTCTGTCACTGTTGTGAACTTCTTCTGTGTCTGTAATTTCTCAGCCTGCTGGTCAGGGATCAGCGTGTAATGGACTCTGTCTCTCGTCCTCTCTGCTTTTTTTTTCTTTCTTTTTCATCTCAAACCGGTGGCATTCGCCTTCAACCCGCACTTCAGTCAATCCATCTTTTCTTCTTATCGCGTCGCCTCGGGAGCGGGCCGGGGTCAAGTGGAGGGGCTAGCTTATTTCCTGTTTGATCAAAGATTGTGGTCTGTGCGAGTCTCCTTAGTGGAACTTCAAGGACAGACTCAGAAAACAGACGCACAGGGTTTGATTTGGCTGCATTGTGTGTGTGTGTGTTTTCTTCAGCCTGTTATTGGATTCTAATTTCATTCGGGTTGCAAACAAATTTCAGGAAAGATGCTTCAAAGATGTGTTCGTATTTCATTACCTCTGCCAGGAACATTATGCGTTCTGAGTTGTTTGTGACTTCAGGTAGCAGAATATCTTAAAAACATATTTTAATGACATTTGGTGAAAAGTTTGGGCAGTAGCGTTCTTCTAAAAAACCCAGGCAAGCCAAAATTACTCTAATGACGTCTAACAAAGACTGTTTTCACTGGCTGAGGACTGTGAAGCTCCTAAACTGACAAAGAGGAGTCTGTTTTTGTCAGTGAGAAGTCTAAAAAGAAATATAAAACTATTTTTTTTGGGGTTTCACCACAAATCAGTCGATAATATGAATTAAAACTTCATTTATCCACCTAACCGAAGCTGACTTTTGTCAAAAAAAATCTAGTGCGCACACGTTTTCATCCAAAAAAGCTATAGTACCACTAAGAATTTAGTATATTTACTCAGCCTTTTTGGAGGTATGTGCCCTGTGCGTTTGGCTTTTAGCATGTTTAGTTTATTCCTTATCATATTTGCAGCATTTGCACGTCTTGTGCATGAATTCCCGAGCTTTGTCTTTGTGTGTTTCCTGCAGAGGGGAGAGGAACTTCCACATCTTCTATTACATTTACGCCGGCCTGGCTGACAGGAAAAAACTCGCCCACTACAAACTCTCTGACAACAAAACACCTAAGTAGGTTTGACGTTCCTTGGACCTTCTCTTAAACACTGTTATTTCCTCCTCAGCGCGGCAAATTTCCAACTTCCCGAGACCTCGATCCTGATCTTTGCGTTTCCTCTTTGATCCGCAGGTATCTGTGTAACGAGCACATTAAATTAGGGCCTGACATCGTGAGCAACACCTTCTACAAGGAGCAGTTTGATGCAGTGGAGCAGTGTTTCAAAGTCATTGGATTCACCCTGGAGGTACAACCTACTGCATTAATTACCGGGCACTAAGCTGAAAGTGGTTCGCCGGCATCCTAACATACGTGTACAGACGCGCTCTCTTATGAATATGTATGAAAATCTGTGTATTACTAAAAGACAGACATATAAGGATCCATAACAGACTACAAACGGTTCTTCGCGTCCACTTTATGGCATGTGACGGAGCATGAAGACACAGGCGCATGTAGGCGGTCAGCTGTTGAAGGCATGGTGAAGGCTAATGAGGCCCAAAGAACTAATTGCCTCTGGGATCTGCACGTCAATAGTACTTATCGTGTAATCACACGGCAGGACTGCAACAACCTTCTCGTCTACAGCGCGTCCCGTCCTGCATGAAATCAGCGTTAAGATGATGTTGGGGCGAGTTTTCATGAAGAAAGTTTATCTTCTTTAGACAGATTTACAGGCTCTCGTTTCAAATCTTACTTTTGTTGACATCTTAAGTCACATTTTGAACTTTTAAACTTATTTTTTATCCCAATAAAATGTAGAATTTGTCAAATGGTGCTTTTTTCTTTGTCTATTTAGCTACAGGGGCTAACATTTATGTACCAAAGGACATTTAACTGGCCCATTTAAATATAATAGACACATTAAAATGATTTTAAGTACATTAAGATTAAGCACAACTTCCTCAAAACCATTAGCCTTCTTAGTGCTCACCTGGAAGCTCAGATTGTAACAAAAGTTTTGAATTTAAGGGCACAAATCTGGTTAATTTGAGACACTAATGACAATAAATTTACATATAAACAAGCAACCAGCTAGAAACAGGCCTCTTAACTCTAACATCCTGTTTTACTCCGTTATATGAATCGATGCCAGACTACTACTAGGCCTTTGCAAAAGCTTGTAAGATGCACCTGATGTTACTTGATATCGAGGTAACGTCACACTGTGGAGTTTCCACCAGTAAATGTCTGTCCATCATTCGTGCAGGAGCTGGGCAGTGTTTACAGCACGCTGGCCGCCATCCTTAACTCCGGCGATATCGAGTTCTCTCCGGTCGCCTCGGAGCACCAAACAGACAAGAGCGACGTCGCCAACAATTCTGTCCTGGAGAACGGTGAGACGAGAGAGAGAGAGAGTGAGAGAGAGGCGTGATTCTTGATGACTATCCAATAATATTCTCATTTCTGAGGTTGCAGATTTGCACTCCCTGCATGTTTCACTTGTACTCTGTCTCCTTTTAGAAATGTTAACTTCCTTATCTCGTGTCCCCTTCAGTGGCATCGCTGCTCTGCATCCGCTCCGACGAGCTCCATGAAGCTCTGACCTCCCACTGCGTCGTGACCCGGGGAGAGACGATCGTCAGGCCCAACACGGTGGAGAAGGCCGCGGAGGTGAGAGACGCCATGGGCAAGGCTCTCTACGGCCGCCTCTTCAACTGGATCGTCAACCGCATCAACGTGCTGCTGCGGCCCGACGGCAACCCAGGGTGAGATCAGGAGTGAGAGGATGTGATGTGTGTTTGAATGAGGTCATCTCAGATGAAGAAGTATGTGTGCAATAAGTTTAAGCTTGTGAAATATTATATTAATACACATTGACGAGTGACGACCAGTGGTCTCTATCAGTCTCAAGTGAGATTTCAAGGGTTAATTTAGTTTTTTTTTACATCTAAAATATTTAATTTAAATTCATAAATCTATCTGAGAAGGAAAAATATGCTGACTCACTGCTCACAACTGAAACCTACGGTGGCCCTGAAGTGCAAAACACAACAGCAAATTCAAAAACACAACAGCAAATCGAATAACACAACAGCAAATCGAATAACACAACAGCAAATCGAATAGCACAACAGCAAATCGAATAGCACAACAGCAAATCGAATAGCACAACAGCAAATCGAATAGCACAACAGCAAATCAAATAACACAACAGCAAATCGAATAGCACAACAGCAAATCAAATAACACAACAGCAAATCAAATAACACAACAGCAAATCGAATAACACAACAGCAAATCGAATAACACAATAGCAAATCGAATAACACAACAGCAAATCAACTAACACAACAGCAAATCGAATAGCACAACAGTAAATCAAATAACACAACAGCAATTCGAATAACACAACAGCAAATCGAAGTAGCACAACAGCAAATCGAATAACACAGCAGCAAATCGAATAACACATTAGCAAATTCAAAACAGAAAGTGTAGGTACCCTCGGGCGACATGAATGATTCACGACATGGATATGACGTGCATCAAAATATTCTTTAATAGCAGTGCGTACGATTTATGTCGCCCGAGGGTACCTAACCTTTCCGCTTTGAATTTGCTATTGTGTTATTTCGATTTGCTGTTGTGTTTTTGAATTTGCTGTTGTGTTTTGCACTTCAGGGCCACCGTAGAAACCACTTGTTGTCGACTCACTTCTGGAGCCAGCCTCAAGTGGACGTTTGATGAACCGCAGTGGACGCTTGGACACAAAAAACCGAAGCGGGAAACTCTTTAAATGAGAACTGACCTTTTTATTCTTACCTCCAGAGAGGACGACAAAGGCTTGAACATCGGCATCCTGGACATCTTCGGCTTCGAGAACTTCAAGAAGAACTCCTTCGAGCAGCTTTGCATCAACATCGCCAACGAGCAGATCCAGTTTTACTTCAACCAGCACATCTTCGCCTGGGAGCAGGTACAAACACCTTAAAGCTTGAATCCCTCCTGGACAAACACTTTATATGCATTTCTCACCTTGGTACTTCTCTCATTTCCATCTAAATGGTGATAACACGTCATCATTTGTCACTCTGCGCTTTAAGAGAGACGGCAAGGGTAAAATATGCTGCTGTCTTTATTTACGGGGTGGAGAATGAGGTTGGCGATTCTCCCTTTGTGCAGTCTCGTGGGTGTGTTTCGCCTCGGGGGAGGTGGCAGAGAATGGTTTGCTAATGTTAAATGATTTGGTCTCACACATAGAGAGGAGCGATTAATCATCCCAAACGAGGGTCAATTAGGAGTTGAAGACAGTGAGCATTTGACTTAATCTCACTCTTGGGTATTGTTGGCACCCAGCCCAGAAATACATTTGTCCTATACAGCCACCATGTATATAGAGAGCACGTGTAAGATGACTCGTCTAGATTCACCTATAGTTTACACACGTGGTCACATATTGTCCCGATACGTCTGCAGATTTTCCCTCCGTGGCTCGTTTACCTCACAGCGTGCGGGCCACGCTCGAATAAACGCGTTGATTTGATGTTGTTTTGCTCCAATTCTGTCCTTTTTTCTTCCCGGAATAACAGTCTCCTGTAATGTTGCTGAGTCATGGTAGCAGCTCAGAGAGAGAGTCAGTCAACCTGATGTGATCACGTTAGCCGGGTATGAAGTGGATGTCTTGGCTCACTTTGCCCTCCAGAAGAAGAAGAGCGTGGCGAGAGGCGGCGTGTTCACTCGATGTCAGATGTCACTCTTCCTCTGACGTGTCCGCTTTCTGAACTTCCAAGCATGATGTTAAAAGATAAAGCTCAAAGGACAGGCAGTAGATTTAAAAATACACTGAATGTTTCTGCATCTGACATAATAAAAACAGAAAAATGATCATTTCTTGTCGAGATAGCAGTCAAAAGAAGTGAAATCACTGCACACAGGATGCATCAATGCAAACTATCCAGCTGTTATCATGTTCACTTCACTGTTCTGCTGTAGCTTCCGTTATCTTCAAGGTACCTGAACAACCAGCCGCTTTTTCTGCCGACACATTTCTGGCCTTATTGTAGCTGAAAGTGCCCAAAAGTGACATTTGGGATAAGATTTATTGATCCCACACCTTGGAAATTTACTTGTTACAGCGCACAATACATAAAATACTTAGAAATGAAGAATTATGGACGTCCCGGTGGATCAGAGAAAGGCTGAGTCCTTCCTGCAGCGTCCCTGGTTCTGCCTCTGACTCTGCTATGCGTCGTCCCTCCTCCGTCCTCCTCGTTTCCTGTCTGTCTCACAAGTTGAAGTTCATTCAGCCACGTCTCGGATGCCACACTCTCCATAGCCATCTTATTTGGACGAGATCTCGCGTTCTCCGCGATAACAGCCAGCATGGTTTGTACCATCTTACCATCTTTATCGGCGTTAACGTCCAGCTTCGTTCCCCGTCTCCCCTTCTCCTCACTTTAAGTAGGGATCTCTGATCTTTCTAGAGAAGCTGTGAGTGTGAACAAGAGAGCTGTGGGTCACTGGAAACATGAAATAGAAGTACTAGAAATATCAAAAACAAGAATAAAGAAGTGTTCAGAGCTGCTGTCACTGGCTGACAACCAAATGGTGCCATGGCAAAAGTCAATATTAACAATCTACCCTTGAAATGATTGAGTTAGGAAAGTTTCCACCAGAACTTATACAGTATTTAGACGTACTTCTTGTGTGCAGGATGAATACCTGAATGAGGAGGTGGACGCTCGGATGATTGAGTACGAGGACAACCGGCCCCTCCTGGACCTCTTCTTACAGAAGCCCATGGGGATGCTCTCGCTTCTGGACGAGGAGAGTCGCTTCCCGCAGGCCACGGACCAGACCCTCGTAGGTCAGTCAGTGTTTTTATCTTGCAGCAGGAGGGTGGATTGACTGAGTCCTCTACGTGTCATATTAACCAATGTGTCCCCATTTTAGAGAAGTTTGAAGACAACCTTAAGACCAAAAGCTTCTGGAGACCGAAGAGGGTCGACCTCGGCTTTGGTATTCACCACTACGCTGGGAAGGTACGGAAGTTTTTTATTTTAAGCCGAAGCTGCTTCGTGTGCGTCGACCTTTACATAAACATTCTCCTTCTCTCCCAAACTCTGAGGTGATTTACAACGCCGCGGGCTTCTTGGCCAAGAACAGAGAGACACTGCCGGCCGACATTGTCCTGCTGCTGAGGTCGTCGGAGAATGAGCTCACTCGCAAACTGGTCACCCACCCCCTCACCAAAACAGGTGACGAAGAAGAAGCACCCGAGAAAATAAGAAACAATCTGCCGTTGTTGCTGATTTTAGCCAAGCTTTTCTCTTTGGTTGTAATAAGTCGGCCTTGGCAGCGAGAGTAACCTTTGTTGGCAGAGCGGACTGCCAGCTCCGTCAAAATCAAATCACAAAGCCAATAATCACATAATCACTCTCTTGAAGTAGTCCTAAAGCTGTCGTGTCCAGCTCACATGAAGGACTGTCTCCTGTCTGCTCCATTGACTTCAGTTATTTCAATTAAGTTTTAGTTTTTACAACCAATTTCAAGACTTCTAGACTAAAAAATAACCCAGAAATATGCACACGGGCCTGTTTCTGCAGCAGTTTGTGTTAACCGACTCTTCATCCTCCCTCTTTGTTTATTTCACAGGCAACCTTGCCCACACCAAGGGTAAAGGCATAAACACAATGCGCAGCCCGCGGACCCCGACACGCACCATCACCTTAGCCAAGGTACTTACAGCGCCTGTCTGTGTTATCGCTGTATTATCTCCTACATCCGAAACTTCCCCTCTGAAAACTTGTCCAATCTATTTTTTGTTTTTTTTCACTCGCAGAGCTCTTGAATTACAATTCAGCCTCCCTTTGTCTCCTTCTCTCTGTAATTACAGCTTCTTCTGTTTTCTCTCTTTGTCTTTGCATTTCTGTCGTAAAAAGATGGGAGTCCTCTCCTTGTACAGTTCTTTTTCTGTCAGTGAGGTAATCGACGTGTTTCCACGTAGTTCGTGTTCGTTATTTGACACCAGTGCAAACACCCGCACTCAGTCTAGAGCTCTTAACATGTACAAATAGATCTAAACGTAGAGATTTGCGTATTTGATCTAGCATCTGTGTATGTGTTACATAATTATAAGCTATTTTCGTGATACACACACAGTCTGTGCGTGTGTGTGTAACCTCACTTTGGAGGACACTCCTCCTCTACCCACTCCTGCTGCACTAGATTCTCGGTTTATAGCAGCATGCTGACAAATATAAAGTACTAAAACTTTAAACTTTCAATAATCAGCCTGAGTTTTTCAGTCGCCAACGGGCCAAAAAAGACCTTTAATTAAAAAAAACATTACTTACTTTAGTGAATTAATTTCGATTGTGGTGGTTTTGGGTTTAAAAAAAGGCAATTGAGCTACATTAGTAGCTACATTTAAATGAAACTGTTTGATGAGTTCTTGAATCTATTTCCATTCATCTGCATACGTTAGACAAAAAGCTCATCAAAGGGCTTCACTCTTATTCAAAATGCCATGAACAGTATTAGGCTTGCTATAAAGTGGTTTCCCCCTCCCCCCATGTGCTGGATGCAGATGCATTTGTATTTCATGTCTTTATGAGAGCAAATAGTTAAAACGTTTCTTAGCGTGTAGTTTGTGTCTCTGCACGCCGTGTTCTTGATGTTTCTTTCTTTGTTTGTCCATGTCGTGCGTCTCTTTTCGCAGCCTTCTCTGGAGTTAAAGCTCGCCCCCGCTCTCGATACCAAAGTACAAATGCAAACGGTGATTTGGTGATTTGTTAAAGTCGTTTGTAGAGAGAAATTGTAATGAAAATGTGACTTTGCATTACAATTCTTACTGTAAGGCCTGAATCGCCTTTTCAGATGTGTTTGCACTTTAGGTCCTCGTTCCGTCCTTATCGCATTGTACTGAAATATTCCCTTGCATCTGTAGAGAGCCGTGGATTATTGTGATTTTTAACCAGCTTCGTGTTTGTTTGTTCAGCCGGGTGAAGACACGCTTTCCCACCCGAGAGAAACCACCAACATGAGAACGCAGACCGTGGCCTCGTACTTCAGAGTAAGTCACCAAACTTTGTTGCATGAATCAAGCTGCGTCTCGTGCGCTTCACTCACTCTTCTTATATTTGTTCCAGTACTCTCTAATGGACCTGCTGTCCAAGATGGTGGCAGGGCAGCCTCACTTTGTTCGCTGTATCAAACCAAACAACGACCGGCAGGCCCACAAGTTCGACCGGGAGAAGGTTCTGGTTCAGCTGCGCTACACGGGGGTCCTGGAAACCGCCAAGATCAGACGGCAGGGCTACTCTCACCGCATCGCGTTCGCTAACTTCGTGAAGAGGTCAGCGGTCTCTTCAAAATACATTAAATATGTTGCTGGGAAGACCTTAGACAATATATTACTGAAGTGTTTAAAACAGTTTTTCATCAGTTTTCAGTCCAGGATTTTTTGTGGGCGGTCCTTAAAGGGTGGCTCGATGACACGCTGAGGCCACCCTGAGCCTACCAGCAGCCTGTAACTATTTCTGGGAATATATGTAGTCAAATCTGAAGTTTACGTGTGTCGGCACACACACCGAGGAATCATTTAAATTTGGCTGGGTGGTTAATAACACTTTGTTCTTTTGGTCTGACAAACTCAAAACTTGATTTATTCTTACTTTAGACTTAAAGTGATCTCTTGCATTAGGCGTCCAGCTGATTACACTGCTTGTTACAGGTATTACACCTTGGCTTTCAATGCTCAAGAGGAGCCAGCCGCGTCTCAAGAAACGTGTGCTACCATCCTGGAGAAAGCCAAGCTGGAGCACTGGGCGATGGGGAAGACGAAGGTAAGTAGGGATGTTTGAGTTTTTTAAATTCAATCACACTCCACAGTTTCTTGTAGAACATGCAAGATTGTTGTTGCACAAACAGCTGCAGTGAGACACTTATAGATATTATGTGGTAGAACGCACTCTGCTGCAAACAGGTGCCACCCTAATGAAAGGAGCTTGTGAGAGGCACAATGAACAAATGTAATTTGCTGTTCCAGGTATTAGTAGATCTAAAATAGATTTCAAGTGTGTGACGTGTCTCTACGTTCAGGTGTTTCTCAAGTACTACCACGTGGAGCATCTGAACCTGATGATGCAGAAGGCCACGCAGCGGATCGTCCTGCTCCAGGCTTACGTCCGAGGCTGGCTGGCAGTCAAACGATACCAGCAGATATTAAAAGAGAGACAACAGAGTGCGCTGGTGCTGCAGTCAGGTTCGTAAACTGTACTCTGCGCGAATGTTATCCAGAACATGATTTACCAGGTAGTTTATTGTAACTGTGCCGATTCATACGCTTCCAGCTTACAGAGGTCAGAAAGCTCGGAAGAGGGTGGCTAGCGACAAGAGCAAAGTGAAGTTAGAGGCCTTCATCGTCCAGTTTCAGGCTGGTGAGAACAAGTTATGTAACAGGATCTGTGTCTGGTGTGTAATTTATTGGTTTAACTGTTCGCCTCCTTCAGTTTGCAGAGGTTACCTCGCAAAAAAGAAATATCAGGAGCTGCTTGATGAGAAGAACAAAGCCGCGACCAAGATCCAGGCTCGCTACAGAGGGCACAAGGAAAGGAAGAGCTTCCAAAGAAAGAAGTATGAAGTGAAATTTACACGATCGAGCACTAAAAAACAAGTCGGGTTTGTTGTTTTTGATAAAGATGTTTTTGTTTGCAGGGAAGTGAGAGAGACAGAAGCCCTCAAAGATATAAACGAAGAGACTCCTGAGCCGGGAAACACCGATGAAGAGAACACTGCTGGTCCCAGCGACGAAGCAGACGGCGAGGAAGACGAAGCTAAAGCCGCCGTGGTTCTCCAGAGCAACTTTAGGGGCTACAAAGAGAGGAAAAAGTTTAAGGAGAGGAAAAAGACGATGGCTGGCGATGAATTAGAGATACCAGCAGAACAAGAAGATGGACAAGAGGCAGGAGAAAGGACAGAAGATAA
The DNA here is from genome assembly GCA_004119915.2 of Collichthys lucidus. Classification (NCBI taxonomy): domain Eukaryota; kingdom Metazoa; phylum Chordata; class Actinopteri; family Sciaenidae; genus Collichthys; species Collichthys lucidus. The sequence goes on along the minus strand of CM014096.1, from coordinate 5,853,093 downwards.
ACCAGAGGAGAATGAGGAGGAAGAAGAAGAGAGTACATATAAAGCAGAGGAGAACGACGACAGCGATCACACTCAGGTGCCCGAAGACGAGGAGCATACAGAAGTGGCAGATGACGCGGTGATGGAGGACGAACCAGCAGCAGATGATGGAAAAGAAGGTCAGGTGGAGGACAAGGTGGAGGAGGACGGACAAGAAGAGGCTGCAGGGGAAGAGGTCGGCAACGTAGAAGACGAAGCCAAAGCTGCCACTGTTCTCCAGAGTAATTTCAGAGGTCACAAAGAGAGGAAGAAGTTGCAGGAAGAAGGTAAGATCCCGGCTAAGAAACCAAAAGCGCCTGCAGCTGAAGCAAAAGTCGAAACACCAGCCGAAGAAAAAGAAGAAGAACCAGCAGAAGCTCAGGACGCAGTAGATGTTTCTTCAGTCGACGTCGAGGTAGACGACCAAGACGAGGCCAAAGCCGCCGTGGTGCTTCAGAGCAACTTCCGCGGCCACAAAGAGCGCAAGCGTCTCGAGGAGGAAGGAAAGCTGCCTCCGAAGAAGAACAAGGAAAAAGACGTAACACCGGAACCTCCAAAAGAAGAAGAAGAAGAAGAAAAACAAGTAGTGATGTCAGAAAACTCAGTGGAGGAAATCCAGCCGGATGCTGCCGCGGATGGACCGGACGAGGAAAAAGCTGCTACCGTCCTTCAGAGCAACTTCAGAGGCCATCGGGACCGAAAGAAAATGAAAGCAGAGAGAGAGACGCGACAGGACGCGAGGAAAGACGAGGCTGATGAGGATGCAGGGATGGAAACTAAAGAGGAGGCCGTGGAGGAGGCAGTGGAGGAGGTCTTAAATGTTACGGACGTGGTGATAGAGCGTAAAGACGAGGCGGATGAAGATCAAGAAAGGCTGGAGGAAGAGCATGCTGCGGTGAAGATCCAGAGCAACTTCAGAGGGTGTCAAGACAGGAAGAAGCTGAAGGCCAACAAGGAAGCCGCGCAGACCGAAGCCGAACAACTGGAGAACTTCTCCAGAGAGGTGACATTAAAGTTTTTTATCAACCTCTCATCGACTCATTCTCCTTTCCACTCATGCAAATCTCCTCCACAGGTCATGAAGACTTCTCAGGACTTTGCCGCCCTGCAGCAGAAGTTGAACGAGATCATCCAGGCCCATCAGTCGAACCCGGAGAACAACGGCATGTTTGTGAGAGGGAAAGCGGTCAACGGCCTGGTGCCGCCAACTGTCCAATCAGGTAAGATCACCGAGATCGGCTTCATGGCGGAGCAATGGATTTAATTCATATTGTCGGCATGGAATGACCCGAGGTTAATGCGAGTTTCTATCTGATAGTTAATAATGACAGGCTGCAGATTTAAGGAGGAAACGTGTCCATGCTGAGGTGTCATTTCCTGCCTCACAGAGAAGAAAACAAAGGATTATGTTCAGGCTTTGATTGTAAATATTGAGGATTCGAGGTGGGAGTTTCTCCTTGTTCGGCTGGTTCGTGTTTTCTTTGTCAGAAGAAGGCGATGTTATCGTCCTGTGTTTCTCTCGTGAGGCTTAATTAGATCAGGAAAGTCAAGTGCCAAAACAGGAAGCGCTTCTCTCCCCTCCCTGATGTGTCATCAAAAATAAAATTTGATCTGCACAGGTGATAGGTGTAATTGCTTTCAGACTGTCGAGCGCACAGGGAGAGAGAGAAAATTGAAAGTTTGCCATCTTTGCAAAACGAAGCCGGCAGCTTTAAAGGTCGCCGTGGATGCAGTAATGTAATAATTATGTAATGATACAAATGATCGACTGGCATCATGATTATTCCGGCATGTCTTTGATCGTTGATTTAGTCGGATCTGTCTGATTCTGAACATTTAAATTAGATTTTTGATTTCTCATTAATTTTGTCCACACGCCACAGAGAGATGAGATACTACAAAAAGCGCTGATGGAGAAATAGTAAGAGTAATAACAACTGGAAGTGATTTATTCTACTTAAACCTGAGCCGAGCTTCAACAAACCGAGGCTACCAACAGTTTGGAGAATGACAAACTGAATTTTCTTCAGTTTCCCGTCAGCTGTGTTTTAAAACATCAACATAAGATAAGCCTGAATTAAAAGTGTAGCATTAACAGACAAGAGTCACACCGGCCCCCGGAGTCTGGTTCCATGTTTTGGGTTATAAACTAAACTTTTTATATTTTTAATTTCTTATTTCAAATGTTACATTAACGTCTCACTTTTACCAAGTGTTTAGCTGCCTAATATTCTATAAACTAAACCTTAACTGCAGGTTTTGTCCAGAGATGATCTTCCCTACCCTCCCCAGTATCGCAGAAAAAGTGTATTTGTTATTGCTCATATTGAAACACACTTCAGGGTTTTGCAGTGTTCAATGAGTTTGTTTTTTTTTGGCCTTTTTATGCCTTTAATGATAGTACAGCTGAAGATAGACAGGAAGCAGAGACACACAGTAAATGTCGGTCCGATGCGAGATTCAAACCGGGGCCAGCTGCAGCGAGGACTACAGCCTCCACACACGGGGCGGCCGCTTAACCCACTACGCTACCGACCGCCCCATGTTTCTGATCTTTAAGTTGAGTTCAGATAAGTGGCTGCTGGTGCAAGCTTGAGTCGTGTTCTCGTCTGGTTCTTGGCAACAAACCGAACAAGCATTTCTAAAATATCCAACTGTTTCTTTAAAGAACCTTTTTCAGCAAGTCGGTGTTTCGTTTGTCGTTACTGTAGGAACATGGCGGGTCAACGAGAGAACCTGCAGCGTCTGTGGACATAAAATGTTAATTATGAAGCAACAACAACATAACGATTTATATTTTATAGGTGATTATACACTCATGAAAACAGCTGTGTGTATTATATTCAATTCTGTCCCCTGAATCTGAATTGATTTGACTTTTTAAAGACGAATCTGCAGCACAGAGTGAATCTTTTATAAATATCACACACACACACACACACACACACACACACACACACACACACACACACACACACACACACACACACACACACACACATTCATCCACATAGTTTCCAGTAGAGCAGAGTGTTCCTTTAATCTGGGCATGTTTGCCCTTTACAGGGTTTTTTTCTTCGCTGCCTGAGGTAAAGCAGAATGAGTTATCTGTGTTATTTCCAAAGACCGCTCCCCTCCATCCCTCGTCATTGCTCCCGACAGCTGTCCCTCGTGAAATTTTTTTGCTTAACGTCGTAAAAATTATCGGAATCATTTGCGACACGCACGTCGAAAAGCAAAAGGGGACGGCGTCACATTGTTGTTCATGGTGAGAGAAAGGTCGTCAAATGTTAATCACGTTTTGTGAGCGAGCATTTCCAACAATTATGTCAGGAATTAATAAAGAGGCTCGTGTGAAATTGGCTTTAGTCGTTTGTGCAATGCGGGGTGACCTTTAGATGGAGTTGTTCTATAATATTACAAACTTTTCACCTGCTTTACCTGAGAGCTTTTGCACATGATGGATTGTTATTTGCTGCTTGTTTTTTTCCCCCCCTCTCGCATGAGCAGTGATTAATAATGAGCAGCAAGCAAAGGTTAATGTAATATGGTAATAATTGCATCCATAGATGAATATTCTAACAGTATATTGCAACAAATCCAGTACAGCGTGCATGGAAAGCTGTGCGGGGAAATCGAACGCGGATCTTTACAAAGTTATACGACGCTTTGTTTGTGTCAGAGGTTGTTTCACATCGTCTCTGCTGGAAAATTCACACAGGCCAAAAGGGCCTTAGGGTTAAACTGCAGCATGTATGGAGGTCAGCTCAATGAGTGCAGCAGAGTCGGAGGTCACGTCACACACAAACAGTCCGTCCGGTAATCCGTCCATCCGCCTCTCGAGCGGTTTGACACTTTTTTGAAGGTCTCATAAACTGCAGCAAGATCAATAAATCTGATTTATTCGATGACTTCATCAGCTGTGAACGGAGGTGAAACTTCCCTTCCTACGACGCCTCCATGCGCCCTTTTACATTCACTCAGAGTAAGTGAATGTGAGTGACAGAAGAAGAAGAAGAAGCTGTGGTTCTCTGGGAAGAGACGTCAGATGTCTTCTGTAATGAAATCTGACTTTCTAAAACCTCAAAGAAAACACAGGGCAGCATCAGCTTCGTGTTAAGCTACCTAACTAGGCTGCACACGGTCCTGGTCTCGGCTCAGGTGGTCTGGACTACAACACCGCTGTTGAAGCTGTTTGTATAGTTGGTCAGTTTGAACGCTCACTCCTCTAAATCCAGGTCACTTCACATCATCGTGTTAAGGTTTACATGTTTCTGCAGACGTTATCACCAACTTTGCTTCTATTTAAGGTGGCACAGACACGAGGTTAGACTTTCTTAAGAACACATTAAAGAAAGATGTTGCACTTTTTTTTGTCACTTTTAAAAGAGAGCGCAGTGTGACGGACATTTCTCTAATGTTTAATCCCAATCAAAGACTTAAAATGACCAAAAACACAAAGTGAAAAAAATAACCATTAACTAATAAAATGAAACGCATTAATATCATTTAATATTGTGCTTTGTCTTTAAAGAGCAAGTTTAGTTTTATTCTTTGTGCATCTCTTCATAAATGTGGATTTACACACAGAAAAATGACTTTCCTACCCTAACTTTAACCTTAGTGTACCTTAAAGTAATATAGCTGACAGTTTTACATCTGTTTAAAGCTGTTGAATTGCATTCTGGGAAGTGTAGGAAGATGCAGGATGAGGCTGAAACAAAGCTTACAAACACTTCACTGAGCTGAATCGAGCTCATCGATACTCAGCTTCTTTTTTTTCATCCTGGAACAAACAGACGAGCTTTTAAACCGTCTTGTGTTTCCTTTCAGCCGAAAAGAGAATGTCGCGGACCCCCCGCAGGACTCAGCAGCCAAAGACCCTCCACACGCCGGAGGACTCCACCTATTACAACCTGATTCATGTGAGTTAAAGAAAGAGACGAGGAACGATTTCAGATATTTGACACAGCAAAGCTTTGCTGTCTGCCAGAACTCCTTCACTGCAGATACTGACTCCAGCAGCGCATCGACTAACAATTTCTATCTGTTCCCAAGACGAGCAAGATCAGACGGTTACAAAGACGTCTGGAAAAGTTTCTTTAGTGCATTTCACAAATAACAATTTCTATTTTTTTGTACATTAAACAATTTATTTATTGTTCTGCTCGTGTAATTGTTTGTTTGGATCATTTCAGCAAACTGTAGCAGAACTTCAGGTTTGTCTTTGTTTCATAGTATATAAGCCTTTAATGAACATTCGATAAAGAGTATTTTAACAATAATTACACCAGTGCAAATGATGACGTGATTATACAAATGTGATCACACGTATCGGAGCAAAAATTCATTAAAATCCTTAATAATAATAATTAATCTGTTAGAAATGCTTTGATTGTTCTATCTATTTAAAAACAGAGGTTTCCAACATGGGGTCACATGATAAATCAGACAATCTGCGACTCAAAATCTTAATTTATTTCTAAACTTTAATTATTATATGACTTTACATAAAATAATCCAAATTACGGGTGTAGCAGTCAATGCTGGTTGTTGCCAGTGTTACAGTTGAGTGTAATTTGCCACTAAGAGGCAAAACTCACAATAGAAGTTAAAGATGAATCATGTTACTTTAACATATTAGCATCCTGATATGTGGTAATAAGCATTAAACACAAGTACAGCTGAGGCTTTGCAGGTATTTGGTCAAAAACTGAAGTATTGGACAGATGTCACAGATTTAGGAAAGCTAGAGGAAAGGTCACATGATCACCAAAGTTATTTTGGGTTTTGCAGCTGGGTGTCATGAATGTCTGCTCTAAATTTCATGGAAATCCATCCAATAGTTGAGATATTTCAGTTTCTTTTACCTAAACTCAGAGATTAGGTTTGATTGACACGTAATAATCTGTCTCTCTCTCTCTCTGTCTCCACTCAGAGGTCTGTCCAGGATGATAAACGCAAGCCCAGGAAAGAGGAGTAAGTGTCTGCTTCTTATTTCCACCTCGTTCTTAACAACCTATCGCTGCTGTTTTTTAAGAGCTTTGGCCTGGCGCCCGCTTGGCTCGGCTCTGGGTTCCAGAGTAATGACTGTAGCCGAGCGCCGACATAAGGACAGCGACTGGGTCCAAACCTAATGATGTGCAGGATTACACACATCCTCAGCCAAATTAATTAGCCTCATCCTTCACCATGGTTACATCCGCTCAATGCACTCGGTGAAATTTAATGTCAGGCGTCGGAAATGTGGACGATGTTTCACATACAGTACAGTCGGAGCTCTGGAGAGTGTGTGTGTGTGTCACAGAGGCCACGAGGTGAAGCGTACCGCCCAGAGCGAGCGAGGGGGGGGTGGAGATAGACCGATAGGGCCGAAGAGACCGGGGTACTTTATCACAGCAGTCACACACACACAGAGTGCAACACAACGCTTAAACATCAAGGGTAATAATTTGTTAGCAGATAAATAAAGCCGGCGATGGACAGGAGCAGTTTACATGCATCATTAAGGATGAGAAGGTCAGCAGGAGAGATAGCGTCTCCGGCTGAAGCTGACAGCAGAGGAGGATGGGAGACGGGCGAGCGTGGGTGGGAAGACGAGTGGAACCTGGAGAGTACAGAGGCGGAGATAGTAAATGGGAGAAAAGACGTCCAGATGAGAAACAGGGAGGCAGAGTTTACCAGAAACCGCAGATATATCTGTATTTCATTGCCAATATTAAAGCGATGTGACATAACAGTGATTCAGCCGATCGTCAGCGCATGAAATCTCTCGTATTTCGCTTGAAATTCCTCCTGTGTCTGATAGCGACGACGGCAGCAGTTTGTTCAGAGATAATCAGAGGAAGGACAAGATAGTTAGCATGAGCAGTGAACCGGGGGGATGAACCGGCCCCAGAACCAGCCCCGGTTCAGCAGCCAGGTTTGAACTCATTCCCCCCGGGTGGGTGGATGAAGCTGGAAAGAAAAGCAACTGAAGAAATGACCAAATTTTTTATGAACTGAAATGAGTCCACAGCGACTCTGCGAGGTTGTAAGGCTACCACCTAAGTGCTAACTTACACACAATGCAATGACTCGACATTTTTGGGAGATTCCATGTCCAGCTTTCGTCTGTTAAGTCTTGATGGCCAGTAGGAGGATGAGTCAACAGGAAGAGTTCATGTTTGTTTGTTGCTCTGTAAGAATTTGACAGCATCATTTGGTTTTTAAGCCTCTTTCAGCTCCAGATCTCATTCCTAAACTGACTCCTCGAGTTTTTTGGGGACCGTTCTAAACCACAAATCCACTTCCTCTACCATGCAACCTCCATGTTACTGCTTAATCTGGAGATTCTCAGTGTAGTATCGACTCAGGACATCAACAAATCAAATGAACGACACATTTTAGACGCTGTTAGTCCAGACTGGCCGTCCTCCTAACATCCGTCCGTCCCTGTTTGCGCTCCAGTCCAGGAAAGCTCCTGGATGTGGACGACCAGTACTACAAAGGACTGTCCAGCAGCAAGTCTGAACCCTGCATCTCCACAGAGGACGCGTCCATCAGCAGCATGCCGGAGAGGAGGCCGTCCATGGACAGGAGGCCGTCCATGGACAGGAGGCCGTCCATGGAAGCCGCTGCCGGTAGACCGACCAGAGAGAGAGCCGTCACCGAACCGGAGCATCCCAAAGCTTCCGGTGAACACAGGTACGTCCTTGACGTACTTCAGCGTGTCCTGTTTCAATTTATGCTGAGTCATGTGTTAATTTCCGACGAAAGAATAGACTCGGAGGTCCTCTTGGTGTCTTCCTGGGGCCCTTTTCCATTATTAGCTGCTCATGTGACCCGGATGAAAGTTGTGAATGACCTCCTTGATCTTTCTCTGCACACACAGACGCAGTAGACTTTGCAGTCGTATCTGGGTGTCAAATGATAAGAAGCAAGAGACCCGGCTAACACAACAGAAATGAATTTGGCTTTTTATTAATTGAGGATGCCTCAAATTAAAGACCGCAGGTGGATTACACAACCCGGCTGCTAAACGATGAAGACGGCTGCAGGTGAAGCTTCAGTTTGTTGTTTGTGATGGAGGGAACCTGCAGATGCTCTAAAGACAGATGTTGAGTTCTCTTACGCTCGTGATGAACGGTCACTGAAAGACGACAAACAACATGAAACCTTTCTCCCGAGCATTAATCTTTTCCGTCTCCTCTCTCCAGGCGCTCTCTTCCCAGGATGTCGTCCACGGAGAGCCGGGCCGAGGACAACCCGTACGACTACAGACATCTACTGAGGAAGACGTCGCAGAGACAGAAGCTCATCAAACAGTACTGAACGCGGGACTGAACTGATACAAAACACTGTGTTAGCGTTCATCATGCTGTAGGATTTATGGGTATTTGATTCATCACAGCTTCTTGGAAAAACCTCACAGACTGATTACAAGTCACCGTCTTCTTCATGAAGGCTGCTGTAAATAAAAAAACGCTCCAACTGTAAATGAAGGTTTTATTTATTTATGTCATTTGTAAACTAGACGTCCACTTGAAACATCTCTAACAGATTTGTAAAATAAAGACGATGTAAATACAAAAGCAACACGCCTGCACTTGAAAACTTTGCATTTCCAAGGACGTATGTTTGAAAAATCAGCCTCAGTGTTGTCACGTTGTATGAAATGTACATTTTTTTCTGCCGTTTTGTTCATTTAAACATGAAAATATATCCGAATCTTTGTGAGGCGTCATTTCTTGTGATAATCGGCTTCGTTCTAACTGAACACACTTCTTCTTTGTCAGGTTTGGTGTTGACCGATTTCAGCTCCTGTGAATTCCACGTTGGTTTGAGCGTTTCTTCGAGATCCGACCTCTGACCTTTTAGTGTGACATTTGAAAAAGGAGAGAAGGCCCCACAGGGGGTGTTAGCGAATCCCCAACGACATGCTGGCTGCTCGCACTGACACTAAAAACTACAGCAACAAAAGAGACCGATAAAGAACCGAGAGTCCAGGTGCTGAACGCCGTGCAGAGGATGGGTCAGGATCATATAGAAACATCTGTTTTTATAAATAACAGATCTGTGGAAGCTTAAATGAATAAAACGACTTTAAAAATAACTAAAATAAATCCACCAAATTTTGCCAAAGGCTTGAATTTCTTTCTTTTTTTGGTTGGATTGGATTAATAAATCATCACAGATGTGGCTCAGGCCTGCAGGGTGAGTTTGTTCTCATTCATGGATAAAACGGTGACAGTGTTTGATCGTTTTATTGAGATTTGTAACAGATAATATGTGGGAATAAATCCAAAATCTACAAACCTGGTTCACAATTTGTAAATTTCAAAGATTCATTTCATTTCAGGGTGATAAAACATTTAGATATTTGATCGTTTGGGTGCAAATCTTGTGCGTAAAAAGACCCAAATGCGTAATGGTGGTGCGACAAAAATCTAACTGCTACCTTTGAACACACAAAGTAATGAATACTTTTGGAGTAACGAGTGGCCAACACTGAGGAGAAAAGAGGCGGAACCTGTGCGCACTTTTTTTTTCTTTTTTTGGATTTGAACCGTGCGTCCTCGCCTCCTCCTCCTCCTCCTCCTCCTCCCCGCTGTTTCCTCCACCGGAGGCGGACAATTAGAGCCACCCTAAGAAAAACAGATCTGCAATTTCTGAGCGAGATGAGTTAGTTTTGTCTGTATGGATGATGCTGGAGGAGGAGGAGGAGGAGGATGAGAGGGGTGTCTGTGTGTGTGTGTGGGACCGAGTCTCCGGGATGTATAGAGGAGTCACGACGCACGACGCGACGCAGTTCGTCATGACCTGAAGTGAATCACGATGGGATTTCTGTAGTGACGTGAAATTTAGGTTAGATGCAATTAGTCATGGCTCCTGTGCTGCAGCTCGGCACAGCTGCGTGCTGAAATCACTTTTTTTTTTAGCTGCTTATTTCTTTTTTCTTTATTTTCATTTGGAGAATTTTTCCCCCCACATCCAAACGCACCTGAACTTCCTTCTTCTCTTGCACTGAGGTGAGGAGCGTTTGCTTTGCGCGGAGTGCATCGGTGAAGTCAGACGGATTTGTGTGCGGGGAGACGCCGGCTGCACCTGTGGACGAAGAGAAATCTCCGTGGACGCGTGTTTCTTTCTTTTTTCTTTTTTCTTTTCTTTTTTTTTGATCCAGGCTTCCCGCGTCTGTCGGATGCACGCTTGGATTTGCAGCAGTTTGCACAGAGGTCTGGTCAGATTCAGCACCGCATCAGCTTTGAACAGCTCCGGGTCGTCGCGTGTGGATGGGCTCTGTCGGTCTCCGTGTCTCCTGCAGCTCCTAACTACCGGCAACAATGGCATCACACGGTTTCTGGTCTCTTGGCGGAGATAATACCGGGGCCAATACCGGGAGTCAAAGCCCCAGTACGCGTGAGTGGCTTTTTGTCTTCAAGAAAAAAAAAAAAAAAAGAAGCTGTGATGGACTCCAGTGCATTGTCTCTGCGTTTTTTCGTCGTGCGCAAATCCCCCTCCCCAAAAAAAAACAGGCCTGCTGTGTTTCTATTTTTCATGTTTCATCCTGCAGGATGCAAGAATTTACAAGTTGCACGGTGCCTCTGTCTTAAAGTTGGAGCATTTTGATTCATCACCACCTCTTTCTCTGTTCTCTCTCCAGCCAGGGCTTGGTGCCAAGCGGCGGCCCAGAAATTTTCCGGAGGGATTGGATCGAAATTATGTGGTATGTTTGTTCCCAGAGGGAGAGAGAGATGGAAAATAGAGGATTGGGGAGTGGTAGAAGCGATCTGTGCGACATGTTATTATTATTATTATTTTTCCATCATTGCATCGTAAGAGAGTCATTAAATAAATACACCTCAGTGCTGTTTTATTTAATTTTCTAGCGCTGCTCAATGTCGGGGAAGTGGAGAAACCCGCGGATCCGGCCGCCAAACAGCCGCCACAGACAGAAGCTGCAGGCACCTGCGGCTGCAACAAATCCTGCAACTGCACCAAAGGTGCTGTGGTCTTCTCCGACCTCTATTCAACAGGTACACACACACACACACACACACACACACACACACACACACACACACACACACACACACACACACACAAAGGCAGATTTCAAACAGTGTCAGACTCCTGAGTCTGATCGTGGCCTTTGATTTATTCGGTGTAAAAATGCCATAAATAAGATTAATTTGATAAAAAGGTGTACTCATTATTTTATTCCATAAAAATAAAGCTGTAAATAATAAGTGAATTAAACGCTTACATATTTGATTAAATGTTATTTTTATTTTTATTCATCTTCTTTGTTCTAATAAAAAATAATTAATAAACGTGATGCACATTAAAAAAAAAAATAAATGCAGGATGTCTCGGTTTGCGTGAAATAAATCATCTTTATTGAAACATCTGGATTTAAGCTTTGCTGTGCAGAGGTCACCTTCACCCGCGTTTTCAGGTGTTGAATGAAAAAATAAAAAAATTCAAAACCGTTTAGACGTTTAAAAAATAGAATAAATAAAAAAATGCGGATTTATTTTTTGTTCCTAGGCCTGACATATATTTTTAAATCATGTCACAGGGCCTCACATGTGCAGCTTAACGTTGCGTGAGTCACAAAATGTCTCCCCCTCTTTGCAGACCTGTTACCTGCCATGGACGGTGACACCAAAACAATGACCTTCCTGCAGGAGGTCGTGGATATTTTACTGGCTTACATCGTGGAGTCTTTCGACCGGGACACGAAAGTGATTGATTTTCATTATCCGAACGAGCTGCTGCAGAAGAACAACTGGGAGCTGCAGGAGGAGCCGGCGACTCTGGATGATATCCTGATCAGCTGCCGGGCTACTCTCAAATACGCCATCAAAACAGGTAGGCCTGGGTGTGGAGGTGTGGATGCATGACGGATAAATACTCATAATAACTAATATTCACATATATGTGTGTAGGCCTAATTTCAGGCCTAGTTTGTGTTTAAAAAAAATGTCAAAATCACAATAAAAATAATAAAGACATGTCCTGAAATCTTAAATTATAGCACAAAAAATCTCAAACCTACCTTGAAAACTACAAATTATTATTATAATAACACAAAAATCAGCAGGTTTGAAGATGTTAAGGTGATTTTTTTATTGAAGGATGTCCTCTAAAAACTCAAAGTCAAGACAGAATAAAAAACATGAATGGATAAATACATAAATATATATATAAAAAATAAAATAAAATCCACCTGGAAGTTGTCCTCCTTTTCCCTCCTCCTGTCCAGCAGACCGATAAATGCAGTGACGCAGTAAATCTGGGAGATAATAGGCTAATAACCAGGATTCATGGGGCCAAGCCCATTATTCTCCCCTGACTGACACACACAGGAGATTTACAGCGTCAACAAGCAGAAAATAACAAACAACAGACACATTTTTAGGAGATATTCCTTATTTTGATACATATTTAGCATTTATAACAGATTATGAACAGGTGACAAATGATTTGTGATAATTATGGTAACAAATGTGAACACCAGAGTGTCAACATGGGAATATTTTAAAATGTTTATTAATGTATATTTTACACCATGTGTCACATATAGGAGGATTTATATAGGACACACTTATATGATTAAAAAGAACATTATAAATGTTCATAATATAAAATAAAGACATTATTCATCTTTTATACCTTTTTTTGGAAACAAACACATTTTTATGTCTCTTTTTTTTGTTTGTTGTTGCCTTAATTATAAAACAAAAGTGTAAAATCTCAGATTTTGGTGTGTTTGCCTCCTACGTTTCCCATGCAGCACCATTTCTTTTCATCATTTCTCTGACGGTTTTAAACGTCACCTGCGCTCACGTCAAACCTGCAAATTAAAGCGTTCAGAAGATGAAACACACTCAGCATAAATGTTCCCTTTCCTCTCCTCTGCTTTTTTTTTTTCCAGCTCACCCCAGGTACTTCAATCAGCTCTCCACAGGATTAGACATGGTCGGACTGGCAGCCGATTGGCTGACATCCACTGCCAACACCAACATGTGAGTACGTTGTGATTTTAAATGGTGATAATGAAAATGAATTCCATTTCCGGGGGTTGGTCCGTGTGTGCACCCTGCTCTGCGTCTGCACCGACTGATAGCAGCTTCTTTTTTTTTCTCTTTCACTCAATCATTGCAAATGAAAAGGGGGTGAAATGAAAGGCAGACCTCCTCCTCCTCCTCCTCCTCCTCCTCTCCCTCCACCCTCACTGCCTTTCATCCCTCCCCCCCTCACCTCTGATCCCCATGGGAGGGATTCGAATTAGCTCTGAAATTAAATTCAGACTAATCTGAAGCCAATTTTTGGGTGTGCGCGTGTTTTTGGGGTGATAAACTCTGCGATCTTCGGCCTTGGCGACTGTTTTTTTTGTAAATCACTGCAGCTTGTGCATCAGAAATAAAACAAGGTGCACATTTGTGTTTTAGTGCAGCAAAGACGATGAAGGTAGAACACTTTCAGGAGTATGAAATGTAGAAATCAGTTCATTTTTATGGCGTATCTTTTTGTGCAATTTGTTCCAAAGCATATTTCTAGATATCAAGATATATCTGCCTCTTCAGAAAACAACAATTCTCCATCTTTAATACACAAAAATGTTTAGTAAGTGAGTTATTTAGTCTTTTATCTGCCTCAGCTTTGATTTACTCCAACAAATGTCCGTTTGCTGTGTTTCGGTGATGAGTCATGCCACATTTTTGCTTTTAGGTTCACCTACGAGGTGGCTCCCGTCTTTGTGCTGCTGGAATACGTCAGTCTGAAGAAGATGAGGGAGATCATCGGTTGGCCGGACGGGCGAGGAGATGGCATTTTCTCTCCTGGTATGTATGTGAGACGATGCGCCACCTCTCCACCTCCTCCTTGTTTCACTGAAAATGGAACTGTCTGTACTGTGTGCTGTGCTGCGATGTGTCAATTTGCATTTTGATGACATAAATGGAACTCGTTTCAAAGCCAATTAGCATAAAATCATTTTCCAACTTAAGCTCCCACCCCTCCAACCCGTCTCCCTCCAATCTTTAATTTCTCCCGTCTGACACATGATGAGTTGCACTCATTGGGGGGATTTTAATGACAAAGACCCGTGATTGGCTGCGAACAGTGAGCTATAATTTTGGATGCTGTGTCATCTCTCGATTCGCTTTTTGTTGCTGTTTGTGTCGTTGTTTTGAACACACGCGGACGTCTTTAAAACTCTGCCACGCTTCATGTCAGTTTTGAAGCCCTGCATCATCATCATCATCATCATCATCATCATCCCCCTATGAGACACTCCAGTCTGACACTGCACTGCCCTCTCCGTCCTCTAGGTGGTGCTATTTCCAACATGTATGCCATGCTGCTGGCCCGCTTCAAGATGTTCCCTGAGGTGAAGGAGAAAGGAATGTCATCCGTCCCCAGACTGGTGGCCTTCACATCCGAACATGTATGTTTCAATCCAGCCGTGTTGTCATGATGTAATGATGAGCACTGATTGCTGGTGTGTCTGTCACATTACCTGTCACCTCTTTCATCTTTAAAGGACGTTTATGAAAGCAAAAGCTGTTTTCTGACTGATCTTATTATTGATATATTTATTTATTGTGTCATATTTTACCCCCTCCTGTGCAGACAGTTAAACACAACCTCACTTTCGTTTCTTCCAGAGCCATTTCTCAATCAAAAAAGGAGCGGCAGCTCTCGGCATCGGGACAGAAAGTGTGATCTGCATCAAAGCGGATGAAAGGTAAAACACGAGAAGCTGCTTTTACTCAAATACTGGACTAAAGTAGAATCTTGAGGTTCTTTTATCTAAGAAAAAACTGGTGCTCTGCAGCACTTTAGGTTCTTTAAAGAACCTTTTTATGTTTACTAATATATTTTTCCCTTTAAAAGTTCTTTGGAGTTCAGAGTACTGGTTCTTTAAGTGACCTGGTTCTGTTAAAAAGACAGTACAATATTAACTAACGCCTGCTATATGCTCATCCTATTCAGAAATTATTGTTGTGGTGTCATTTCTAATAATATATTATTATATTCTACAGCTGCTGCTATTTAATAACTTTATTATTTTAAATAACTTCACTCCTTAAAGGTCCAGTCTGTAGGGTTTAGTGACCCCTAGTGGGGAAGTTGCAGATTGCAACCAAATGAATACTCTCCCATGTCTCAACAAACTCTCCTTCCAAGATATTTAAGAGAAACTCTGGCTGTCAAATTCACATTAAAAGCATAAAGGTCACATCTGGATCAGAGTCTGGTTTGTCTGTTTTGGGCTACTGTAGAAGAATGGTGGGTCAACATGATGGAAGAGGAGCTGCTAATACAATAAATACTCCTAAATCTTAAACACTGGACTTTAAATTTTTTTATATTATACCTTGAATTAACTCAGGGACAAATAATATTTACACTAGATTCTTGGAAAGACTTGATAATAAATGTTTCTCTGAAGAACCAAGAGGTAAAACCTGACCCTGACCTTTATTTCTAACGGTGTACTTTATACTTTTACTCCATTACACTTCAGACTCTCTGACACGGTTTGACCTGAAGCAAGATGTCATAGTCTGCTGAAATATTACAGATCACACCAGCAAGAACATTAGAGTCGAGTCTCAGATGTTTTCAGACATTTCTCTTTGACACTTCTCAGATGGTTAAATTCAAATGATAACAGCAATTATTTAAGTAAGCAGGACTTGTTCTTTTTCTTCTCCTTTCTACCATTTATCATCTCACAACCTTCAGATTTATTATCTGAAGAAACTCTTCGGAGGTGTCCGAACCCTTTTGGGAGCCACTGCAGGAACTGTGTATAGAGTAGTTAAATCTAGATCCAACTCCAGCAGCTACAGACGATGCTTACATAATGATGCATCAGTATATAATATATCAAATACAGGAGACAGGAGGACTTGTGTTTATAATATTCTTCCTCCGCTGATGAATTTACAAACGACTCAAGAAGCAACTCAAATATTTTCCCTCTTTGCAGCGGCAAGATGATCCCAGCTGACCTTGAGAGGAGAATACTGGAGGCCAAACAGAAGGTAATGCGATCCACGTTGATACCTCAGCTATAAAAGCTGCAGATAGACACGCTGATGAGGGGAAACACATCGGTATAGTACGATCATTTATTTCTTTGTGCCTCCGCAGGGTTTCGTACCTTTCTTCGTGAGCGCGACGGCTGGAACCACCGTGTACGGAGCCTTCGACCCTCTCATCGCCATTTCAGACATCTGCAAAAAGTACAACATCTGGATGCACGTGGACGTGAGTGCATCAGGCTTTTTGTTTGTTTTCCCGCAGACGCACATCTGCATAACTGCTTCCTGCTGCCCCGCTCAAAAAACAATTACCTGAAATCGTAAACGACGCACAGTATCTGTCCGCACTCTCAGTGAAGGAATGCACAGAAATGCGGAGCCCGGCGCTGAGTTTGACAAATCCATTACGTCTGTCTCGCCTCTAACTGCGTGCGGCTGACCCAGATAGAAGCCAGCCATTTCCTATCTAACACTGGGGATTAGAAAAACTGGAACACAGGCTGTAAATCATCTCTTCCCTCTGACTTTGCCATCATGGGCCCTCTCACTGAAGGAACTCTATCTATTAATGAAGGTGATTTAGCCCTGACAGGGGGACACCTCTATTAAGAGACATAAATGTCCTTATCTATCATTCCTCAACCGGCGATAGGCGGGGAGAGAAAACATCCTGCTGCCGAGCGTCTCGGGGTACGTGCTGGTTGTGCTGTGTTTGGCTGCACTCCTCAGTAGTAAACAGGCTGGGAAGTCTGGAAATGCAAACACATGCACATGAACCTCCGAGTGATGGCAGATCATCAGTGAGAAAGAAAAATTCATGATTTATTCCACTGAAAAATTAAGAAGGTCGATCATCGTGCAAAACTGAAACTCCTCCATTCCATTCATCAAATTTTTTGGCAATTATTTTCTTTATTATTCATTTAATTGTCTATAAAATGGCTGAAAATAGTGAAAAATACCAATTTAATGAAGCGGAAACTCACAAATTATCATAATTTCCGTTTGTTATTGTTATCTGTTAATCAACTAATTTGCTTCAGCTCTAGACAAAAATACATTTTGAAGAAAACTGTCTGGAGGAGAATTTATATGAATAAATAAAATATTTGAAAGAAAATATCCTTGCAGGTTTATAGAGGCTGACGAACATCATAACACTGAAAAACTGAAGCCAAAAAACTGCAGTTCCTCAAATATCCACTTGAGGCTGGATCCAGAAGTGAGCCGGTCTCCATAAGTCCCCATGTTAGACAGCAGAAATAAACATGTTTGCAGCCTGGTACAAAAACCAGTTTTGGTCTCTGTAGCTGATTCCCCCTTTCATGACAACTGTACTGAGGGTGAATTTATATACAACTCACCTGTTCACATTATATTAAGGCTTAAAGTTATGCAGGATTAACAGTGTTTGATTGACAGGTGGGTGCCGTTGCTCATGGCTTGTTCGAGCAACCAGGTGTCATTCAACCCGCCTCAGGTCCAACCACGCTTCCCACTTTTGAATTAGCTGGAAGGTATAGTGGAGGCAGGACTGCCACCTGTGTTTTATAAGGTGTTTTAAGGTCATTCAGAAACAATTAAAACAGAAATATTTATTTATGTCAAATTTAACAGGCCTCATAAAACCAGAAGTCTGTAAAGGTTGAGGACAGATTTTCAAAAGAAAAGTCAGCAGAGGTTGAGATGTATCCTGACTTTTACCTCCTCGTATGCCCAAAGCATCAAGCGCCTACATTTCCCACAATGCACCTTGATCTCATCTATTTTTAGACCCTCCACACATTCACGTCACATCTCCCCAAACTCTTCAGCTCCTCCAGAACACCTGAGTACATGTTGGACAGCTCATCGCCGTCGCTTCATCCTCGGTTGACCTTCCACCGTCAGCACCTCGCGGCGGTGCTGAGTGACCCAGAACTGAGTTTGTGTGTCTTTACAGGGAGCGTGGGGAGGAAGTCTCCTCATGTCCAGGAGACACAGGTGGAAGCTGGACGGAGTCGAGAGGCAAGTGGCTTTTTCTTTTTTAAATCAGTGTTGGAAGCTGACGAGGATTTAAAGTAACAAAGTTTGTCTTCTTCAGAGCTAATTCAGTAACATGGAACCCGCACAAGATGATGTCCGTCCCTCTGCAGTGTTCAGCCCTGCTGGTCAGAGAGGAGGTAGGCCTCGTCACATTTAACCACTCGGTGAATACTCTTCTTTTTCTTGTTGGGATAATCCTAAATATTGTGGCTCTGATTTCACAGGGTCTGATGCAGAACTGCAACCAGATGCACGCCTGCTACCTCTTCCAGCAGGACAAACACTACGACCTGTCCTACGACACCGGAGACAAAGCGCTGCAGTGTGGACGACACGTGGACATCTTCAAGCTGTGGCTCATGTGGAGAGCTAAGGTAACGTGGAAATCAGGCGGTTCTCTGAAACGCAGACTGATTTGGGTTTGCAGGGTTTTCTTTCGCTTATTTCGTGTTTTAACCACCATATTTTCATGTCTAATGTAAAAGTTGAAGTTTATTTTGTGTTCTATTCACGGAAATTTAAGTTTTAATGTTCTTAGACTTCCTTAGATTGTATTTCTGCATTATTGTGTCCCTTCATTGTTGCTTTTTTGTGCATGAGTCTCAAGAAAATGCAAATTTTGGACGTTTTTGTGCAATTTTCCAGCAGAAAAATCTGATTTCTGTCTCTTTTTATCCACTAATTACCTTCAAAACCTCACAATCTTTTTTCTTTGACAGGGCACCATTGGGTTCGAGGCTCAGATTGACAAGTGTCTGGAGCTGTCGGAGTACCTCTACAACAAAATCAAAGACCGAGAAGGCTACGAGATGGTCTTTGATGGGAAGGTAAGCCCACGTTTGACTTCCTCTCTCTGCAGACGTCATTCATCTGCAGCCCAAAGTGGCTACCGTCAGTCTACGCTGCTTCTTTTGCCTCAGTGTCATTACGGGTGACTTGACTGGCACGCTGTGTGCTCTGGCTTTGTGTTGGATGAATGCCATTTTTACCTCTAGCTGCCAGTATAATGTGCTGCTATTATGTTTAATGAATAGCATAACGGCCTGTAATTGCTCATATGCATATGAATAGCGTGGTGTCTGAAATATCCTCTCCTGAGCGAAGCTCCGGCGGCACAAACATACGCGGGTACGACCGAGTTATTAAGCTAAAAAAATCTTTTGTATGGCGAGTGCTTGGACACCCAGAGTCATTTATAGTGAAAGCTCTTTAATGTTTCAAGGCTTATTGTTTTCCCGCTGAGCCACAAAAAGGGGCTGAGAGCATCATAACCCAGAGGGTGATGGGGAAGAAGCCAAGTCCTCTGGGCATCCGCCCAGGTGTTCACTTGTCTGCAATCCCATTGAGCCATTACATCAATCTGATGTTGAATATACTACGGCTGAACCAGCGCCGGCTGTATAAACGAGGCCGGTGTGCATGGCTAGTCAGCCGTCAGTAATGAATGTCTCAGGCAGGGCCTCATATTCCAAAAAAAATAATAATAATCGAGTCGGGCTTTTAGACGGATAGAGAGTCGAAGATAACGGTTGATGTTGGGAATGTTTAATGGATTTCCTTTTAGTGCTGAACAGAGTTTGGTGGAATGGACGGGTTAGGATTACCTTTTATTTTAAGGTATCTGTAGTAGTATACCTATAGTACTTATAGGTATGTGTAGTACTTTTGTGTGGGACTGCATGCTGTGTTTGAAATTGGTACATCAATCATATTTTTTCCAAAATAATACCAATTAATCAGGCTGATGTTGATATTAATTAACTGTCATCCACCGGTGTTTACATGTGGAAAAAAAACTCTTTTTACTTTTTACCGTAATAAATACGATAATACTTTCTCTAACATTTACGGTAAAAGGATATTAGTACTGTTGATTTCACGTTTAATGTTGGTGTTTTATTCCATAGTTTACTGTATAGGGACAAGTTTATTTTCAGCAAAAGAATTGTCATATAATTGACATGAAGATACAGTATAAACGAAGAGTTTGTCATGAAATATCAGTGTTTTACTGTATGATTAACTAATCTCTAATAGAAAATACTACTTTATTCTGTATAAAATGCAGTATAAATAAAGTTTTTGCCAGGAAATGTGTAATTATAGTACTAATATTGTATAAATGTGATGTTATTATAGCGTCTCCTAAATTATTCTGACGGTCTAAATCTTCATTACTTTTTATTTATTTCATTTTTTGCAGCTCGGTGCATCATAAACATACATTTCTAATACATCACTACAATGTTAGCAGCTTATTGACACATCCAGTCCAGCAGAGTAACATTAGCATTCGGTTGAGGTTTTGTTTCTGACCACCCAACAAATATTAAATATTCGCTCCTCTTTGAGCTCTGTTTTGGTCTCCACCGACTCCTGAGGGCATATCTGGCCCTTTGTCTTGTTAGCTGTTAAATACTCTGATGGGAGACTAAATCAAAACAGTAAAGTTGTGGGAAGCAAAAACAGCTGAAAGATGCAAAAATGCTCTTTTGGTTTTGTGGCCAACATAGTTTCTAGTTTCCTAAAGTCACATTAAAGCTAAAATTAAAATGAGACGAGCCTCCGGCACCAAAGAAAGGACATCTGTAAGCCTGTCACGTTGTTCTTTAAAAACACTGATATCATAATGAAACAACTCAGTCATACTGAATTATTTCCCATCCTTACATGTGCATGTTTTGCCATCGGTTTATTCCTAACTCTCTCTCTCTGTCTGTCTGTGTGTTCTCACAGCCTCAGCACACCAACGTCTGCTTCTGGTACCTCCCTCCTGGGATCCGCTACATGGAGGACAAAGAGGAGAGGAAGAAACACTTGCACAAGGTGCGTGAGCCCGAGATAAGAAGCCCGAGTATAATATCCAACAAAAAAAAAAAACACCTTTCGCTGCACTTTTCATTTGCCCTACAAGCCTTGTATCCAGCTTGACCATCACATATCCTCATTAGGGACAACATGGATTAAAAAAATATACATATGCACATGAAGGTACACTTTGTAAACTGTGTCTTTAAATAGGCTATCACAGAGGAAAGGGTGTCACACGGAGCGAGGCCATTCGGTTAGCTAAAGTGTCGGGCCATTCAGAGGGTCCCACAGCAGCAGGGGGCTACTAATTGACAATTAGGACAAACAGATGGCGTACGTGCCAGCCATACAAAAAGCTCTGCTCTCTTTTTGTGCCGTGAAAACCCATCAGCCATAAATCATTTCCACGTTTGTCATGACGACATAAAAAAGTGGATATGCTTCACTGTGTTTGGCCAGGTCGCCTTTTTTCCACACACACACACACTCTGACACTAAAGATTGAGGCATGATGTAATGAACAAAAACCCGAAGGAGCCTTCCTCAGTTTCCACTTAATGACTGGAAAATCATCAAAAGACTTGATTTGACGGAAATGTGCAGCCGCCTGATTGATTATTTTACAGAAGAAGAAGAAGTGTGTGCAGGCTTTGCCAACTGCAAACGGCAGACACCTGCAAGAGATTTAGAGTCAGTGACTGATTATGTGATGAGAACTACAGGACCGGCAGCAGCAGACTGCGGTATTTATGTAAGACCAGTTAGTGGAAGAAGAAGTACAGTAGTTCAGTACCTATCATCACCGTGTGGGCCTCTGTAGGCTGCACAACGAGCTGCTCCAACATAGAAGTGACACTGAAATCTACTGCAACTCGTTTGAGGCGAGTCTATTTCAATGTTTCAACTTTTATTAAAGAAGAAAGATTTGGAAAGACTGGTTGGAAAGATTTATTAAAGTTCTTGCTATATTGCGCTGCATGTCGATGGTACCGATGAGTCACTGTTAACTTAAGCCCTTAAACCTCAGCTGCAGCGAGCTGTCGCCTCAAATTATGAAACTCATGCATATCGCCGGAAGATAGAAAACATCAGCAGCATCTATATACAGTGGTGTCTCGTTTATCTCTCGGGGATACCATCTATGTATAACCCGCAATAAACGAAATCCACCAAGTAAGTTTTACAATCATTCTACATGTTTTAAGGCCGTAAAGCCCCAAACCACACACTTTTATACACTTTTCTCAGACAGGCATTAACATTTTCTCACATTTCTCTCTTATTTAAACTCTCAAAGTTCAAACTTTCGCAGATTTAACAAAAATAAATACAATACTGTATTCCTCCTTCCTCTTTGTCCTGGTGCCGCTCCGCTGTAACGGCTTTTTCCTCCTTGGTGCAGGTGTTTTTTTCCGATTGCATCGCATTTTGTACAGTACTCCCTTAGCCAATCAGGACGCAGAACACAACACGCGTTCATACTGTACAGTGCGCTGTAAAAAAAACATGCAAAATTACACTAAAAAAATCCGCGAAACAGCGAGTCCGCGAAAACTGAACCACATAGCGAGGGACGACTGTATACCATATTTTTCTGACTATATGGCGCACCTGAATATAAGCCGCACCCACTAAGTTTAAAAAAAAAAATACATTGGACTGGACAGCTAGATACTGCAGTTTGTTTCAGTGTTTAGTAGTTTTTTGGTAAATTAATCAATCAATGGACATAAAATGAAAGCATCAGCTTCACTGCTTCTGTAGTTATTGTCTTTCTTATTTCCGAATTGTCCCATAATATTTACAAAAATGACAAACGCTAGCCCTAAATCTAATCAGAGACACGTGTTTCTAGATGTTTTCCCCTCGGTACAATGTGTTCACGCGTTGGTTGTTGGACAAATCGAGGGGTGAGTTTCTAACTTGTAATTGAATCTGCCACAGCTCATCACAGCACAGAATCCACACTGAGCACAAAATAAATGTCACCGCTTTGCTCCCGGAGATAACCCTCCTCGACTTGGCAGCAGCAGCCAAGAGTGCCGTGGTGTCCACACACACACACCGGGCTGGTGTCAGATTTAGCTGTCAGACCCGGTGGGAGATAATGGACTACACGAACCCGGATCTGAAGAGTCTGAGGAGAAAATGGAAGTTGTTCAGTGGCTGAAAAGGACAAACAAATAAAAGAAAAACTAATGAAAATGGCATGTGCAGGGTCAGGAGAGGTCATGATTGGTCACTTTTTACAAAATGTGCTCACAGCATTTCTGATTTATGTGTACTTAGTTTGAATTATGTTTTTATTGCAGAGTCACGCTCAACATTTCATATTTTTTAAATCAATTAATTACTGTCAACAGAGTTCAAACTGCATTGTTCTAACCTCTGGCAGTTTTATAATGAGAAAATTAACGAGTAAACAACATTAAAAATGAAGGATTGATTAATAAAGACGCTTGAGTGTGCAACAAAAAATGTCAAACTATTGCATGTGTGTTTTAGTGACCAAACTTCGACAGCTGCAGCTGCTAACTAAACTAAAATCTGGACACGCTCATAACTCATCTTATTCTCATATCGGATCTTTCAGGTGGCACCGGTGATTAAGGCCAGGATGATGGAGTACGGCACGACCATGGTCAGCTACCAGCCGCAGGGGGACAAGGTCAACTTTTTCCGCATGGTGATCTCGAATCCCGCTGCTACCTTCGAGGACATCGACTTTCTTATTGAGGAGATCGAGCGACTGGGCCAAGATCTATAAGACTCATCATGACCAAATCCTCCTGTACTTTTCCCCCTTGACGGATGAATTGTTTGTCGTGAATGTACTGGTAAACTTTTATTTTCTCTCTCTCTCTCTTTCCTCCAAAGTCAAATATTTAAGAGTATATTTGAAAAAAAAAGAAGATATATCCATATATTATGTATTGTAGCTTTGCCGTGGGCTAACTTGGTCCAAAGCTATGTAAAAGTGCTTCTGTCTGCCTTTTCCGATAGTGTAGTAGATCCCAGAGTAGTGCAAGTGACGTAACTTTATATGTACTTTTCTGTGAAATGAAACGCTTGTGCAATAGGGTCGATGAGGAAGAGTTTATTTTTCAATCATTTTCTCACGCCGAGTATGTTGTTAAGTGCCAAACGTGGTCGTGTTCTGTTGTGAACTTTACATTTTAAACTTAAAAAGCACTTCACCTTACCTCAGCTTAATCGACTGCCTTCACATCTGCACACCTAAAGCAGTGATTCTCTAAACAAGCATCCCAACCACACAACAGGCCATCGTAGGAATAAGGAAGAAATATACAGATATATATATCAAACATTCACGCTTCCCATGCTAATTTAATGTTGTTGCTTCTCGACACTTTCTACTCTTTTTACACACACACACTTCTTTCTATCGTGTATTTAAGGTGGTGAAGGCTTCCATTTCCAAAGCGGACTGTATATTTAGCTGTGCTGAGTGTGCTTTACATGTTATAGTGACGAATAACCAACATTTCACAGGTGACGTAAAGTTGTAATCCTTAAAGCTGTCTTCATGTCAGACCCATTGAAAGCCATTGAAAAGTATTTTGTAGTTCAAGAAGGTTAAAGATGTTTCACAGAGTCCAGATTTAACCTTCTTGACGAAAGAAGACCTGATAACCTTCACAGACTTGTTTATATTAGCTTTAATTGTTATTGGCGGACCCAGCCACTGGCAATTAAAGCTAATATAAATTAAGAATCTCAATTTTTCTCCCTAAGATTCTCATTTTTGCTACAATTCAATGGTCATGAAAAGTTATTTTGCTGGTTTTTAATCTATATTAGCTTTAATTGATAGTGGCAGGGTCCGCCACTCTCACTTGGAAATTGCATACCAACACGGAGAGAATTCATTGGAAGCAATGCATACATATATTATATTTTGTTTGACCTATTGAATCAAATTCTGATAATCTAGAGCATTGTGTGGTTGTGGCACTTTAAAACATGTTTTAATTATGTCAAATTGAATTAATCCGCTTGTTTTTGGTAATGATTTGTAGGAGGTAAGGCTGGATTACCAAGTGGGCAAAACTGCCAAAGGGCCCCTGACTTTGAGGGGTCACTAAAGCCCTAAAATTCACTCCATGTCAACTGGTTTTAGTAATCTGATTACTTACTAAAGAACAAAATCCACAGGCTGTGTGTTGCTAGATAATCTTGTGGCCAGACAAGTAATTTTTCCACCTATGGGCTGACTGATGAGGTTAATCCAGCCATGAACTAGACTGAAATTTTAAGAATTATAACTTTAAAGTTGTTAAACCGCTCATCTACAGCACCATAAGTGTGAGGGACTATTTGTCAGTGGTGTTTTTTGTTGTTTTGTTTTTGGGATGAGCACTTAATGAAAGATTGAGGATCTTTAAAGAAAAAAAGAAAACTAGGAACGGGGCAATAACGGTGTTACGCCTGAATATAGGAACCTCACCTGATTTGCAGCTACTGTATACCTGACATCACTTGCACTAAATCATCGAGGGACGACGAGCATCCCTTTAGCATTGCAACTGAGATTTCTCCTTTATTAATTCACAAGCAATATTCGAGTATGGGTCCAGTCTATATATATATATATAGATATACATAAATATAAATATATATACCCCGCAAAATATCTAAAACAGTGAATTCAAGTGTACAATAGTTAACGATAATCAAGATTCCTACTACGCACAGTAGTTAGCATAAAAATTAAAAAAACGTAAATAAAAACATGCTTCCTGTAGGCGGGTTTAGTCGACGGGACGTGAACCCCTGAGGTTCTGTAGCATTTCCATTAGATCGAGTTAGAAAAGCACAATTTGCTCAACATGGTCGGTCAGTGTACAATCACTTTTGATCATAGATTGTAAATAGTATTTCAAGATGTCCTAAGTACATATCTTTGTGTATACATAAGTGTATATAAGACGTATAACCAGAGACTATTTGTGAAGTTATTCATATTTTCTCTATCTCCAATATAGATTACCTGTATTTTCATCCTGTTTAGTCCAAAAAGGCTTTTTCCCGCTCTCTCCCCTCCCTGTGTGTATGTACTGTATGTCAGATACTTGACTCGGTTTGTGACTCTTCTAGCTATTTCAAAGAAAAACGTGCATCAGGGACTGGCTTTAAAAAAATAATTCAAAAATAAAAAATTTGACAGATTTCACCTTGAAATACTCCACGAGTCCTCGCTCGGACAAAGACGAAAAAGACGGAGACTCTTTTGGTAAAAACGAATATGCAAAGCCATTTTGACTCTGAAGCACATGTGTTTTTTGTGCACAAGTGATACTTGACGGTATGTGCCAACGTGTACCTTAGTGTGTTTGTAACTGTGTTGCCTTAGTATTATTACATTTTTGCCAGTATTGTCTAGTTTTCCTCTAGGATAAAAAAAAGGGGAGGCTGTGCACTTTAGAGTATACACATGACCTAAATAACGTGCGATGTTCAATGGTTGTTCATAAGTTGATGTAAAAAAAAAGAAAAAATGTAACTCTCTGGTCTGAATGTGACATGAATCAAAGGGTCTGCTTGAAATGAAATGAATTTCTTTGCCGGTTTCTTGATGCTTCTTGTTTAACTCATCCCTTAACAAAACAGAGAGGACCCTGCAGCTTGAAGTACTTTTTAAAGATTCATTGCTCCCAGATTTTAAAAAATTGGCGTACACACTGTGACACGGACGACATCAGATTTATTACAGCGACAAAAAAGGGTAGTCTTGGAAAGCCGGACGTCTCGTTCCTCTTGCTGCTGCTGCTAGACTCGCTTCCTTTGCACGTGCATGCGATGCCTTGCCTATCCAGCTTGTTTGATATACGGTCTCCTATATATCTGTTTCTATATACATATATATATATATATACATATATACAGCTCCTGTAATTAGCTTTAGTGTCCACTGTATAGCTTAGCCTGTAGATTAGTGCACTGTCGCTCTAGCCTTTACATGTGATCTCTGTGTCTTGGGCTTCCTGTGAAGTTTCTCCGTGCCGCAAAGCATGCTGACCTCGCCGAGCATTGTATTCCTCTCCGCGCTTGATCTGACTATCTCTATCCTCCGTCTTTTTCTCTTCTGCTTGAAGACTGTCGCAGCTCTGAACGTAGAGTATTATATCTATATGTGTGTGTAGTCCCTCAGCATGTCTCTCTCTCTCTTTCTTGAAAGCTTCTCTTCCGCTCTGCACCTGTAACCTTTTTCTCTCTTTCTCTTCCGCTTCGCCCTCTTCTCTGGTAGCAGTGACGATGTTGTCCTCGTAGCTTTCCTCCTTTGAGAACGTTTCTCGGGCTACCCGGCTGTCATTCTGTTTGTACGTCTGAGGCGGTATGTTGACTCGTGTCATGGTGTTGAACGTCCACGCTCCTGATTTGTCTCTTTGTCTCGCCAAGGCCCTCGACTCTACGGGATGTACACGAGAATTTAGATTTGATTGTCCAAATACTTGTCCAGTGCAAGTGTTGTTAGCCTTTAACACGAGAGTATAAAACATAAAAATACTGTTTGTTTTTGAGAATTTCAAACCCCTGGTACTCTGAGTGCAGTTTCATTTTCACTGAATATGGTGCAAATTTTGAATCATATATTCTGCAAACTTCTGTGCTAGCTTCTCTCAAAACGTTCATTTGTCCTGAACTATATGTTACTATCGGGAAAATAGAAATAAATATTGTGAAAACAAACTTTATTCGAATGTTCTTCTTTGTGTTGTTTTGTGTCGTGCTGTTACGTGAACAGACTTCAAACTGTTGCATAATCTGGTGCTTGAACAGCAGAGTGGGACACATCGGTCATGTTTATGTAATCTGATTGTTTCGCTGCCTCTCGAATTATTGTTCAGTGGTAGTCACAAGAGAGGGTTTGTCATCGCTGATCCTGTGTCCAAACTCAAAATAATAACTTCAAATACAATAAAATACTAAGTTTAATGATATCTTTATGAAGTTTATGATGTAAAAAATTGATAAATATTACCTTAAAGTTACTGATAACGTATAATGTTTAAAAAAGGAAGCAAGCGATTGATTATATTGCACATTCAGAATTATTTTATTCTATTTTACGTTGAATTTCATATTTTTAAGAGCAAATTTAAGACTTAACTTATATTTATGTGTATGTCTA
This sequence comes from Collichthys lucidus, assembly GCA_004119915.2. Classification (NCBI taxonomy): domain Eukaryota; kingdom Metazoa; phylum Chordata; class Actinopteri; family Sciaenidae; genus Collichthys; species Collichthys lucidus. Next base: position 5,825,046 of record CM014096.1, on the reverse strand, counting down.
TTTATAGATTTTAATCTGGTACATAATTTTACTATTCTTCATTATATTGTTAGTTAGTTTGTCTGTCTATTCTTACATCTTAATGTGTTTTTTGACGATCTATACATTTTATTTTGCTTTTCCACTCTTACTTTATCTATTATCTGTTTATACACATTAATGGTTCATTTAACTCTTTTAATTATTACTGTTTTTAGTCTATTATAGTATTATTTTTATTATTATTTATTTATTTCATTCAGTGTTTCGTCACTGCACGATGAGACGGCGCATCTTTTGTGTCGTGCTTTTGTTTATAACACCGTATGGTCTGGATTATTATCTGCAGCACTTTGTGTTTCATTTAATTTGTATGAAAAGTGCCATACAAACAAAATGACAATGTTCTCCAGCAACTAAACAGGTTCATACTAACGAGCAGTCAGAGCAGATAAAACAAACATAACAGAGATAAACTAATTAAAAACATCCCAAAATAATGATAATAGTTATAAAAGCATGACAGCTGTGTCACTCCAGTGAGAAATGTGATGGCGGTAGGTTACTGACGTCTCTCTAGATGGCACTGCTACCCCACATTTTAGTCACGACCGAGCAGAAAGGAGTGTATTTGTAACTTGTCTCAAAGTTGGCATGTGCTCCAAGTGTGGCTGGAAATTTTTTGGCAAATAAAAGTAATTTTCCATTATTGTCTGAATGAGCTGTTATTTTTACGTCCTCCGCTCAATCATCTCTGATTACAACATGCTTTCAAGTCCAAAACGAAAGAAGAAAAGGACGAAGAAAGACAACCCCAAACTCTGTGAAAGGTTCCCAGATGGTTTGCCTCATCTTCCCCTCTCGTGCACGTAATGCAGATAAAGAGGAAAAGTAACCACATGGGAATAATCGCGGACCTCCGGACAAAGATTCACCACTTAACCAGGCAGAAAATTACTGTATTTGTTTGTTTAAGTGACATAAAGGCCCAGATAAGAACGTGAGATATATATAAGTGTGTGTGCGTTTTAAAACGGAACATCTGGGGCGCACACTTATCAAGCTGGCTCTGAAATGCGTGGTTTTAACATTACAAATGTGACATGTGATCACTCAGTTGGTTAACTGTTTCCACACAGCCGTTCGATGAGGTCCAAGACGGTTCAATGCAGTCATCGATCAAACCTCAGCAGGAGAGTGGACAGTAAGAGGAAACACGGTCTCATTGCTGAGCCTTTTTCGGACATGATTTTATCTTGTAAGCCCGGCTGACAACCGTGCGTGTCCTTCCTGTATAGCTACTGTTGATAAGTTGTGGCTACTCTGTTACTGTGAACCTCAACCGCAGCTAAATGTGTTTGTGGAGTTGCAAAACTCTTGTTGGCCTCACACCAATCGACTTTTCAAAGTTTTGAAAGTTTCTCATTATCTCAAACATTTGGTGCAAGGTCGCAAGGTCATAAAACTTTCCTCGTCTTGACATTTTGGTAAGAATCAAACTGCTCTAGCACCATCAGGAGGCAACCAACTGGCTAAACTTGGAGGTGGAGTCGTGACGTGAAGTCTCGGTTCTCTTGGAGTTTTAGAAAAGGAGGAGGAATTGGTTGACTTGTAGCGAGAGTGTCTCTTCGACGTGTCCTCCCATCTGTATTGCAATGGAGTGGAGAAAGAAAACAAGTGGACAGAAGCTGCTGCAGCCCTCGAAATGCACACCCAAGGACAGCTGAGTCCAAAAGCTGATTTTGTTTTGGCTCTTAACTTTTTTTTTTCTTTCTTCTGGTTAAATTTACACCAGGTGTAGAATAAAATCTAGTCTTGTAAACAGTGACCCTGCAGGATCCTCAGTCTTTGCCAAAATCGTAAAATTTGTAGTTGTTACATGTGTCAGACTTCAGTCTTTTGAAAAGTTTTCTTGTGGTCTAAGTATTAATCATATTGCAAAGTGTAAAATCAGCAACATACTAGAGTGAACTTAACAAATTGGACGACATGTCACGCTGGTGTATGGCCAAGTGTTCGTAGGTCCTGGTTTTAATTAGTTAGAGGAGATTTCTGACTCAATCGTGATTCAACCGGAATATTCTGACATCATTTTTCTACAGTGTATCTTTGTATTACATACAGGACAGCTCATGCAACACCCAGATTGGGAAGGGTTCATCCTCTGCATCTTTACATTAACATGTTATTTCTGATGAAGAAATAGAAATTCTGGCCTTGATGGTCGTGTTAGAAGAAAGATTTGTCATCATGATGATTATTTTCGGTCTAATCTTCAAACCCAACGAATGAAATTTCATAATCAGAGGAATAAAAACAGTTATGGTGATATAAAATAAGAGCATGTTCATGAAGTGGACTAGGCAAAATCACAGTTACGTATGTAGCTACAGATTGTAATTGAACATGAATTGGTGCAACCACAGAAACACCATCAACTCGGCTAACTTGAACCCCAAAGCAGGACAAAACAAAGAAAAAAGATAAACGTCAGTGATGCTGGATGATCGGCACAGTAGCTTTAGCGATTTTAAACCCATTTTAAGTCTTTGAGGTCGCATGAAAACACCCGAGACACACGTCAGGCATCAGATACAGAGCGTGGACACGTGCGCATGAAGTCATTATGTGAGTTATCCTCCCTTACAGCCCGCATAGGGAGTTTTTTTTTTACGATCCATTGTTCTTGCTGCAGAGAGCCACAAAATGACGTGTCGGCTCATCCTCCATTAATTATCATCAAGGCCATTACCTATGTGTACTCTTGACATCACATTTGGATTCTGGTGTCGGGGGACCAAATTAATTTCAATCAACCTTGACATGTTGCCTCTGCAGACTGTGCTGCTGTTATCTTCCTGACAGGAAACTCAGTCTCTCACAGAGGGTAAATATTTTCACGGGTGACTTTATAGATTGAAAATGAACTCAAAAGAACAAAAAGAATAATGACTAAATGACCACATCTGTCTTTTCTCAGAGATTAATCCTGCGAGCTTCTTTCCCCTCCCTCGCGTTCCCACATGAGCAGTCCATCACCGGCGTCACCTGGACGATCTGCTCAGTGTTTGCGGCACCCCCCCAACCTCCAACCCCCAGACCATGTGCAGCACATCACGGGCCCTTGTAAAGTCCTGACACTCTAATCCTACATGTGATTACACAAAGACGGGAAGGGCTGCTCTCTCCAAACACACGGGATGCAGATAGGAGAAATGTAGCAAACATGTCATAAAGTTTTAAGTCGAAACTTTCTCAAACTTGGCGGTGATTTACGAGGCAAGACAACAGATGGTAAAATCAGGGTGGCTGGCTTGAGAAAGGCTCACCAAAGCATTTTGACAGAAAGGCAAAAAAAATGCATGAGTGTGCAGGTCGGTTAAGCCGAGCCAGATGTCGGCGTCTGTAGGAATCGGTGGCGTTTTGCCTCGTAGCCATACGTTGCCTGAATTCTGCCCTCTCTGCCCTAATGTCAACCCAGAAGCTGACGGGCCATCCGTTAGTGTTTGGTTTCACCCTGACACCACTCAGCCAACACATGAAAGCCCGGTCACCTTAGGGGAGAGGCCACATGCTTGGTTGACAGCAGAAGAAGTTGCATTTTGTTGTGTTGTGTCATTTATCAGCTGTCCTGCCAGGAGTTTGCCACTAATCATGAGTTTGTTGGTTTGGAGGTCAAAAGACTTCTAAGGCCTCTGGGTTTAAAGCTGCTATACTCAATATTTTTAAATTGAAAATATCTAAAAACAACCAGACGTAATATGAAATTGTTTTTTTTGTAATGACAAAACACAGAGGGAATTTCCACTTGACTCAACCCAACTCGAGTGTTTCAGTCTGTTCCAGCTCATTTTTTTGGTTTTATGGCCAAACTTAACTGTTTTGATCATTATATCATTTCCACAAGAAGAAGGCAGAAAAATAACTTAAAATTTAAGCCAATGTTGCTCCATATCTGCTGGACGTGTAGATGGACAACTAGTTGTTCATTGTATAAACTTTGCTGCTTGTTTTTCTCGGTGAAGGTTCTCATTCAGGTCATCTTTCTTTGAGAAGTGTTCAAATAGGTGGACGATGGTCGTTGATGGTCGTCAGGTGAAGCCACATCACACCTGGCCTCATACGACGCCAACGACCATCGTCCACACGGAGCTCAGTGACCCGAACGACTGTCATTCACACGAGATTTCAGGTGGCTTCAACGACTCTGACGACGTCATAGCAACAACGAGCAATAACGAACCAAGTCGAAACTATGGCCGGGTCAATGATCCAACCTCAGGCTAAATACTCGGATCTCCCCACCGGTCAGTCAGAGAACTCAAGAAGTCTCTTGGATGCGAGATGAAATGTCTTCATGGATCTACAACCAAGTCCAGTTGGACCGGATTTCTTTCATTTTTTTCGTTCATCCATTACTTGTAACGGCACATTGTACTCACTAAGTTAGCTGCTCAGATGTCGCTAAAAAACTCTAACCAGACCATATTTATACAAACTTTCAAGTTTACCAAACTTATTTGAAAGATTCCTCTGACAACAATGAAAGTTTCCAAACACACTGTCCGATTTTAAATGTATCACAGTTTGCAGACCGTCGGTTTACAGACTGTCCTTGTCCTTGAAGACATGCTACATGTGTCACCGCATAAAGGGTGGGAGTCGTTTCTGCGCAAGTGAGCGTTGGCCTTGGACGTACCACAAGTTGCGTTACTGCGTCCAATATAGGGGTCATTTTTAAGGACACTGGGTCATTTTTTTTCCCTTATGTCACTAAATCATATAAATGTGACTTTACAGATTATTTTAGGAAGTAAAATGTCATTAAACCAAAAAAGTAATGAGAAAAACTTAAACTGAAAATGAGACCACAGCTATAAAAAAAGAGGATTTGTTGTGAGCTTTAAAAACTTTAACAAATGACCAAATCCATTCTTGCTGAGTTGCATCCCTGCTGGTAATATAAATGTGGGATTTTTCTGCTTTTCTCACAGTCTACTTAAGCCAGAGATACTTTGCTGAGCCCCCTTCGTTAGTCAAAGTCAGTCGCACTCATTAGCTTCTCTGACCTCGCCGTGCACCCTGCCTGCTACCTAAGCATACATATGTTTTGCTGCAAAGCACTGCGCGCACACACACACGCACACAACTCTGCTCAACTTATTGTGGTATATGCCGAGTCATTTGTATGGATGCATTCAGTGAGATAGTTAATCTGTAGGCGCCTGCCGGAGAAAGCAATTAACCTCGTGGACCACCGGGGAGTTGATATGAGTGAGAGAGCATCTCCCTGCCATTTAAATATACACCAGAGGGACTCACTCGCTCACATTCAGCCAACCTATTATTCATCATCAGCGCTTTAAACGGCCTCTTCATGAAGACAGCAGGACAGGCCTCCCTCCCTTATACATATAGATGTGTATATTATACACACACACACATACACACAGGTATTTATTTCCACCCCAGACTGACTGATCCCCATGGCTCTGGAGTTTCAGATTGCCCTTGACGCACAAATGATTAAGGTCAGCTAAAGAACAAGAAAATTAAATGCTGCATTCCTGGTGATCAGGGAATTTACCAGACACTGGAGGGAACTATGCAGAGCTCTTGCAGAGTCTGGAAAAAGCAGATACAACATGTCCAGCAGGATTATTTTCAATGCTAGTCTACTGTAGGTTTCTGGCTGGTCAAAATATCCCCATAGAGTTTTTATTTATGCAGTACTTCTTGATTCAGTGACGTAGAAAATTTAAAGAGCTCGGTGGTCGACGTTTTTGTGTTTGTCAGAGAGAGCCTGTTCAATATGAATCCCACTTTGTGTTTGTGGCTACTGACCTGCCAGCCCATTCCCTCATGCATCAGTAACCTCTCTAATGAGGAGAAAAACACTGGCACAGATGGACGAAGGAGGAGGAGGAGGAGGGTGACAGATCAGTGGATGTGAGAAAAAAACGAGGATGATGGAGAATTTATGATGAAATAAAAGACTAAAGAGGAAAACCCAGAAACTTAAGGCACATCTATGGTACACAAACTTCTCTCAGAGGCAGTCGAGGTAATATCAGAGTTTTATGACAAAGAACCATGTTTTTAGCCACACTAGCTGCTTGGCCTATTGAATGGCAGTGGGTTGGTTTCTCAACATCGATCTAGGAGACTGATGATGTGTCACAGTGACTTTGATCACATTGCCTTGGTGGCAACATCAGGCCTCACCTGTCTCAACATGCTACCCGACTCTTGATACGAGCTGTGGTCATCTCACAACTTAAATACGGTAACGTCCTCCTGACTCCTCAACCCAAAAGGACACGTTTTGTTCTGAACCCACCTACTTGGATGGCCTCATACAGACCTCCAATAAACGATGCCTGGCTCTGCCACCAGAGGCAATCCATACTCTTTTTCTTCTTGTTCCCCGTTGGTGGAACATCCTACCAGTTCCTACCAGATCAGGAGCATCCCTCTTTATCTTCACAAGCCTCCTGAAGACCTCCAGCTCTTCAGAGAGGACCTCAACAACCAACAACTAGACATGCTAAATCTATCTCCCTTCTACAACTGTCACAGTAGTTATTGCCCGTCACACTGTATGATGACTGTTTCCCTTTTGGTAAGTCGCTTTGGATAGGCGCCACCATGATGTTGACGTTTGTGGTTGAGTAAATCCATTGGATGGATTGCCATGAAATGCGGTACAAATTCACGTAACCCTCAGGATTGAGAAATATAATTTGTCCTTAACCAATGGGGTTGCACACTGTGAAAAAGAGACGCCTTGCCAGCAGCCCCCATGGCCGGGAGCAGCCCCGCCGACAGGGGGGGACTAAAGGGCTTTTTGTCCCGGGCCCTGGGAATTCTGGAATAGAGGGGGGCCCATGACGTCGGGCTCAATTATGATACGTTCACTTCAAAATGTGTTGGTTTTTAGGGTAGAAAAGTGCTTTAATTGCATTCAAACAATGACTTATAGATGTTTGCCTTCATTGCCCTTGAAAAAACGGCCAATAACCCCCTATCACCCCTATTCCAAAATGGTTTGGTCTTTCTAGAAAAAAAGACGACAGCATTCGATAAGTGGTCAGTGTGCGCGAGCCTGTTAGTAAACATGCACAAGTCGGGCGCGGCTGCGTCTCCGCGCTGACCGCGCCCCAGCTGTGCGCCGGCCCCGGCGGGGAGAGGAGAGGGTTCTTCGGGTGGGCGGCGGGTCGCGCCGCCGGCCTCCCCGGCTCCTGACCCACGGGTGAAAAGTGAGCCTCTCCTCCCCGTCCTCCTCCTCCTCTGGTCGAGGCGGGGAGGGAGAGCCACGCTCTTCTCTGGGCCCGCCGAGAGAACCCCTTTCGACTACGACCTCAGATCAGACGAGACAACCCGCTGAATTTAAGCATATTACTAAGCGGAGGAAAAGAAACTAACCAGGATTCCCTCAGTAGCGGCGAGCGGGGGGGGGGGCATTGAGATTTTTTTTTGTCCCGGGCCCAGCCAAACCTGTCAGCCCCCATGGCCGGGAGGACAGTAAGTGTAAATGCAAATTGCCATTACTTGTACAGTCATTCATGATCGTCACACTTCTGTTCATGAATGATCGCTGGATTACTGTTGAGAGTTAAAAAAAACAGTCACACTGTACAAAGAGAAACTTTAAAAGCTCTCAAACGTCATCTGGAGTCTCACCAGTTGAAGATGATGTCGCCTCATACTTGAACTTGATTTGAACGTAAATTCTCTTCAGCTCAGGCACAAATGACACCATGCAGTTTCCTGTCTTAGAGGGATTAAATCCACTTGATGTCATCCAAACTGGAAAGATGAAAACTTTGTTTTAAATACATCCAGACCTATAAAATGAAGTGATAAATCAGCGATTGTTAGCCGCTTGGAACATACTTAAAAATTGGTACCAAACTTCAGTGTTTCATAGCGGCGTAAATCTTTAAGGATCCAGACATTTTAAATGTGCAATAGATTTAATTTTAATTAGCAGTCGTTAATTTGATTAACTCGCAGAAGAAACCAAACAAGTTGGATAAAATATCAATGACATCATTACGAACTTTCTTCACACCTCATAAATCCACCGTCAAGTACCAGTGTAACACTGTGCGGAGGTCTACAGCATCAAACCTGACCACATGGTCTAAACATTTCCCTGACAGACAAGAGGCCTTGGCTCTTACAGTAACATCCGCTTCTGATTAAAGCGAGCCTGTCTCCAACTTTGTCCTTTTTAAGTCAACATCGGAGCAGACTGGGGCCAGTTTTGGGTTAGGCGAGTGTTCACCTCGACCACAAATCCCTGCGACTGATGTGTCTATTAACGTGACACCGTGTTGCATTTTTTTGAACGAATGGTGAAGGAACACGCTTTAACATATAAAAAAGAAGTGATATTCGACATATTGGATTGTTTAGTTGTTGAAACAGTTGTGCTTTTGGAATCAGCAGAGATTTCTGTTGTGTTGAAGTTACTTCCTCGCATGCCTTTCGACTGTTTGAGCGAAATCCAAACAGAAAAAAACCCTCAGAAAGCAAATAAACTCACAACAGATGCATTGCGGCGATGAATGATGAATGAATGCTCTCGGTTTTGCCACAGATACACTGGCATGCAAAAGACTCGCAGCTCATCAAGCTGCATGCCACCTTCTCGTGTTTGCGCATCACAACATTTGTGAATTGGATTTCTGAATTCTTGGACTGATTGATCAATGTTGACGGAGGCTTCAGAGCTTTGCCAGAGTTCTATGAAAGCAACATTGTGTGACTTTTTCTACCATACAATAAAATCATTTCGATGCTGCGCTGACCTGTAATGGTGTCTCTGTCATTCCCACTCTGCTAGTTTGTTAGTGTTTGTACCACAGGGGGTTTGGACCACCGGGAAGAGAAGGTTAACAGCCCCCGAGGCGTGGGTGAATGTTGACTGTGTTGTGCCAGAACCAGAACTGGGCAAGCGGACAATGTAACTGGACTCAGCAACCTCGATGGACATAATGACAGAGAAAAGACCGAAGGGGACACTGCAGAGAAAATAGAGAGTGACAGAGCGAGAAGCCGCCTGACAAGGGTAAAACTGGGACTGACTTTTAGTCGTTGGCTGCGATGTCCTGGCTGTTATCGCTAAATCCCAGAAATACAGATATCTACGCAACACTTGGTTTCATGTGTCATGCTTGAAAGATGAACGTTACGATACATATAAAATGTGGAGTTTTACAAGAAGTAAGCAAACTGATTGGTCTCCACATTGTCTCGTCCTGAAAATATAGCACAAACAAATACGAATAAGTCCACTGGAAGTCAACTTTAATAAAGTAATACATCTGATTTTTACAAGTTCAGCTTTTTTAAATGAATATTCTGTCTGTTACGCAGCTGTTAGACCTTGTTTGTGTGCAGCAATCTGGACTGAAGAAGAATATTTAGTTAAATAAAAACATGTTCATTTTGGTTCCATCGATCTTTGTTCAACACATTTTGACTTTGGGACTTTACAATGCTGTGGAGTTACCGGAAATGTTTGGATCATCCTCCATCAGCTGTGCAGGTGAGTCAGGCTGCTTCAAAATAAATGTGAAGGTAGGAGGCCAATCTGTCCATGGAAAAATCTCTTTGTCAGCAGATATCTTTGTCACTACAAGACTGAACTAACAAGGTTTAGTGTTTATATGTGTGCTACTTATTTAGTTTGGGAAACTCCACGATCTCCATAAGTGTAATATTGCTTACATATGCACCTCTTTTACTGCAGCTGTAATAAAAACTATTTATATAACCAAGAGATCACATTGCTATTAATATGTAAGGGACTCAATGGAGCTTTAGCGATTTTCAGCCCATTGTTTTGGTTTTCTTTAATATCTTATGGCTCATGTGGCGTAATTTTTCCAGCTGCAGAAGTCATCTATTTTCAGGGATGAAGCTCTTAATAAACTATATGCAACCTGCTCATCGATAATAATCATCAGACAGGCACAAGACAGCCAGATATATCAGTCAGGAGGTGGTGGAGACCATAAACAGAGCTAAAAGGGGACGTGAATATTGGACTTCAACTCAACAGGTGGTCACAATGAATGCTCTGTCTCTGCTAAATGGGTAAAGTTAATCTAAAAAGGTGATAATTTTTGTATATTAGCTCATTCCACTGCCCCATTATTGTAAGTTTTTAAATGATCTGTCGGAACAAACCCCCCCCAAAAGCCAGAGAGATACAAAACCAACATATGAAGTCATATACGCTAATGTGGTATCAATAAACTGCCTGTTACTCATTCAGCAGAGACACAACTACATTTTTTAAATTTGTCATCGAGTGTGACAAGCGAGGAAAATGTATTACTGATGAATGAGCTTTATTTCTGCAGCCTGCAGATGTCTTCTTTCCCTTGTTTGGGTGTATCGCAAAGGCAGTTTCTAATTTGTGCGAGCGAACGATCAAAGTATGTTTCCAGGTCTGTTAGTTCCTCAAGCACGAAAAAAGAAAAAAAGTGTTTACTGTGGTCTAGGTACTGATCCTAAACTGTGAAACAGAGTCTGGAGTCATCTTTGTAGCCACTTGATGTAATGCGAGCTACAGCTCTGGCCTCCAGGCCTTTCCAGGAGAAAAGATCTGGCTCTATACAACAGCTGCTTGACGTTTGACTTTGCATCTTCAAAGGGGCTAATTGCTAACTTTATCTGTCTGCCATTTGGTGCTATGTGGTTACCATGAAGTGAGCTTATCGCGGCTTTTATTTTTCTGCTGGAAACAGCTGCCGGCGTCTTGATGAGAGTGGAATTTGTTGGGCGCACAACCAAAATAAAACAAATTAAGGCTAACTAATAAAAGCGTCGTGGAGCCGAGAGGAACTAGAGAAAGTCGGGGAATGACTTTGTCACCGGGAGAAAAGCTCTTTCACGTTACATAAAGTCAGAAAATATTGTTCGCAGGTGCTTTAAAGACAATGTTTTCATGTTTCCACAGTGTACTCTCTCTTCGGTTCCTCTGGGTCTTTTTGTTTCTCTCTCTCTGATGTCTCTGAAACTCTTCGAGTGCTGTGGGTCTCATTTGATCTACAGCGTCAGACATCTGGAGCACCGCTCCGGCTGAAACACCTGTTTTCAATTCAGGCAACCGACAGAAACATTTGATTGTTTCTCACAACCAGACCTCTTTTTTCTTTTTGTTTTTTTTTCGTCTTCTTCTCCCTCTCACTGACTCACGGGCTATTTGTTATGTTTAAAACCGAAAGAACAGCTCGCCTATAGGTAATAGATGGCGGAATAATTTCAACTTGATTAAGACCGATCGAGAGGAAAATACAGTGTATGATTTTCCAGGTATTATGTCTGCAATTTTGGCACCTTAGCTGCTGAATAAGGTTGCTTTCTAAATAGGTTCAGTATGTTGGAGATTAAATGGAATGAGTAACGTCTGAAGGTTAAACTTTTACCCTTTAACTTAATGGAAAATAATGGCTGTTCACTGTAAAATCAATGTCAAGATATTGGAATTGAGGTCACGTAGGAGGTCAAATGATGTAGCTGGACTCGGTGCATATTATGCCAAATTAAACCGTGTTAAATTGTGAACTTTGGTTATTTAACGATGATTGTTTTCAGCCCTAAAGCAGTCTGTTTCTGGAATAAACCCAACAAGGCAAACATATAGCTTTTTACAAGCAACAGTAACATTTCTGGCAAAATATATGTACATTTTATTTGGTGTTGAACAAATATGCATGCATTGACGTTCCACAAGACACGTGCAGGGAGCTCAACCACAGGAAGAAAAAAATAATAAAACGTATAGAAATCACTAACCGCGATGAAGTGAGATTAAAGCTGAAGGATTTCAGCGGCGGCTTCGCTGCCAACTCCCTGAAACACTTAATTGTGTCTAATTGTTTAGAGGACAGAACACACACAGAGGCAATTAGGAATGATACGCATGGGGGAGTCTTCACGGGGAAACAACATTAAGGCGAAAGAATAACAAAGTATGATGTTTGCACGTTCCGTAAAACTATGTTAAACTATACGCGTGCAAAAAAAAGTATGATGGAGCCACTGCACTACTCAGTGATTTACCGTATACTTGATATTAATATTTTTCTCATGTCTGACAGATATATGCATTTTACAGTGTAAATGCAAAATGTCCTGTTTTTATAAAAGACAAATAAATATCATCAAAAAAAACAACATCATCCGATACCAAAAAAAACTCCTGCTTATTGAAAGTTTACTACGTTAACATTTGTGTATAGCTCTTTCATGACAAACTCTTCAGAGCATTAAAGGAGATGACACTTTGGAAAGTGCATGTGTTTGCTTCATGGCGTAAGGTTACGGAGGAACTCCAGTGGGAAAGTGTCGCGTCGTGTCCGCAACAGTTTTAGTCTATTCTCCACGCGACTGACTTTGCCAACCTGCTCAGATTTGGTCATTTTTTTCTTGGTTTATGTGTTTCTAAATATGTAAATATGTTATATAGTTAAATTGTTTCCATTTTGGTTGCTCTCATATTTGCTACCAAGAGTTAAATTAGCATAACATAAAGACTGGAAATGGGGAAATGGCTAGCCAGTGTAAAAACGTCAATTCACCACTTTAGATGAGGTTATATCTTTGCTGTGCTGTGTCTCGGTTCATGTACTTATATACTTATATTTTCTAATTTCAGTTACGGCAGTGTACCGTAAGTACTCGGATGGTTACGTAGCAGATGAAGACGTGGAAATGGCGGCCGTGGAAGCTGCTGAAGCGGTTGTGGTGAATATCACAATATACAGGTTGTACTTTTGTTTTATTTTTTATATTTTGGCAGTAAAATGTTGGAGCCAATGCTCCGCTGGGATGCAATTCCGTGAACGCGATTATTTACGGTAAGTGCACAACGGCTGTATTTGAATTGAGACAACACTACTCTGCCAAAATCAGTGCAGTACGCAATGTACACACATAGAAATATGTACTTACACTGCAGCTCTTGTACAAACTAGATATAACGTGTTGATTATTGAGCTTTAAAGGTGCTGGTAGGTGGATTTTGTTTCCCTTTGTTTCCTCTCCAGAAAGCAAACAAGTGCAACTCCCAAAATGTCAAACCACGTTTTTAAAATGCCTAACAATATAATACAAAAAAAGTTTGTTACATACGTACTGTAAGTTAAATATGTGCAGGAACAGAAGGATATACGTATCAAACTACTGCAAAAGTAGGCATGCCAATGTGTGCGACACACACATACACACACACTGTATATGAGCACCGCTGCACACGTATGTGCACACACTCGTACGTACTGTACACACTCACACACACACACAAACACACTCCATGTAGAATTGGTCACTGCTCAACCAGCCGAAGTACTTCAAGCAAAGGCAGTACTTACACTATGTAAATCATTCAATAAAAAGTCTAAAACAGCTGATGCATTTAAAACAATAATACGACAAAATATGGGAATAAAAGTTTTTCATCAACAGTATATTTCCTTGATTTGGTAAATTGTTGAATCTGCTCTGCAATTCAATATCGTGCAAAACTGTCTTTTTTTCACAAAGTGTGTTAATAAATCGTCACACCGCAACCCAGAGGATTGAAATGTTAGTGCCGCCCTCGTGTGTTATCTGGTTAACTCGTCCACGGATACAGTCCAGAGTAACATACACAGCGGTACCGTTCTGTACCTGAAATGAAGCCCTGAGTCCGATGCTGGCCCACTGGCTTCCCTCGGGCATAAAACCAGACACCTGCTGAGCCACAGGACCTGCCTGCCCTCCCTGACCCCCCGCCTGCTGCAGAGTGAGTTTTACAATGTTGCAAGAGTGTATCAGCTTCAGGTTAAGGGCTATGTTCACAGTCCCTCTCTCGTGGAATATAAAGTTCTTACGGCTGTTCGGCTCCCCTGAGCGGGCCAAATGAACTTGCGGCGTGTCCGGGCTTATCTGCTGGAACAACAGCGGTTTATTCCTGACTGCTCCTGAGGGCAGGCCAGTCCTGGACACGGTAGCTGCCAGGGCTGAAGACACCGCCGAAGGAATCCAGATAAGACTCAGCATGCTGATCCCAGAGCTGTCCCCAAAGTAACGGATGTTACACTGGGATGGAGACGTGATCTCGAAGCTAAGCGTGTCCCCGCTCTCCACGCTCACGGCACCGGAGAGGGTGATGGAGGTGTCCCTGTAGTTGACGCCAGTCTTGAAGGCTTGCATCGCCTCCTGGCCGGTCCCGTTGCGGTTCGTGTAGGCAATCAGGGAGAAACCCTCTCGAATGCAAGTGTGGCCCATGGAGTAAAGCGCCTGCTGGAGGACAAACTTCACAACACCGCTTTCCGTGAAGCGCACGCCGCGGTTGTCATGAGTTAGGATGATCATATACGGGTCGGACACTGAGGTCATGCGGAAAGTTGGACGGTAGCTGGTCTGGTAGTGCGCCAACAGGGACATCTGAGCCGTCATCGCTACGGCGCCGGTATCATGCGACAACCAGAGCACGCTTAAAGACGGAGTGGTTACATCATAGACGTGAAGATCCTTGCTCTGGTTGCAGTGTTGATTCGGACTCTTCAGCAGCAGAGTAAAGGTGTGGTTGGGCTCCACCTCGACTCCACTGCTGACGCTCACACCCTGGAAATACTTCCCATCCGGCTGTTCAATGCGAACACCGCTGAGGTCCTGACCATCCTCTTCTTGGCTCCCGTTAAGCCTCATTCCCAACTGAAGGAAGTTCCTGCAGCTGTGCTTTATCGCAAAGTTATGATCCAACCACACTAGGCCGTGCTGGAGGAACGTCACATGTCCCGCCTCGTTGGACAACAGATCAGTGACCTCTTTGCCTCGGATGTTCAGTTGAAGCCCAGGGAGGACGTGGGTGCTGGAGGTCCGGACAGAAGGGAGTACCACATTGGCCCTCCAAGACTGGGAGAGTCGGCTCTCTGAAGGCGGGCCGCAGACGGCGTCACTGATAGCCGTGCAGGGACTGCCGACAGGTTCTCCATCGCAGTCCGAACAGGCCTGGCACTCCTGCAGCTCCTGGTTGTAGAAGTAGTCATGACCACACAAGCCCATCACCGCTTCTCTTGCAGAGATTCCCAGACACCTGAACCCCCCTGTGCAGATAAAGAATGGAGAAAATAAGGAGTCAAACTGCTGTGAAGACTCAGCACAAAGTCAGCATGAAAAATGGTTTAATTACTTCTGTTAGTCAGCATTGTACCCAAACAAATATGAATAAAGAGGTGGAAGATTTTCAGTTATTTGCAAACTGTGTTGATTATGAAGAAAATAAGCATTGTTGAACTCACCAGGAGTGTTAAGGCACTTTACTCTCTCTCCGCAAATGTTTGGTAATTCAAGGCATTCATCTCTGTCCTGCAATTCATACAAATTCATATCATACAGATCATAATAACAGTCGATTAAAAGTGTATTTTAAAAAAAACATTTGGCCTAAAACTGCAGATATCTGATGTTTTTTGCCTCATGAATTGACATTAAATGACAAAAATAATAAAATATCTTGAATTATTTATCATAATCAGAGGTAATATCATCTATTGAAGTGCTATAGTGTAAACATTGTGCATCCGAATCAGCTGTTCTTATTGTTTGATGAAAACATTTGTGTATTTTTAGCCAAAAATGAAATATCAGTATTTTAAAGGGCCGTACCTGGCACATCCTGTCTGCAGTCTGAGAACATTGCGAGATCAGAAAGAACCCCGGTGGACACATGGTGCATTTCTCACACTGAGGCGGGTCCCTCTGAAAATCACAGTACTCCTCCTGCCCACAGGGCGAAGGGCATCCGAGCAGAGGTTGAGGAAAATGAGCCTCCCCGACTACGTCCATCACCTTCGTGTCCACGTCCATCTTGTGGACGGCGTAGGACTTCTGCAGGTGGCTGCGAGCTTGGCTCTGCAGACCCGCCAGGTGATTCTGGAAGTAGCTCTGCAGCTCACCCTGCAGGCCCTGGAAGGAAACCTGCTTGACGGTGTCAGAGAGGAGACCGTACTGAGCCTTCACCACGTCCATCTGCTCGTACATGCGCTGCTGCTGCTCCAGGATCTCCCTCTGCTGGGACAGTAGCGTATCCTGTTGGTCCACCAGCTTCTGCTGCAGGTCTCGGATGATCACCTGCTGGGCTCGCAGGGCCTCCACTAGCTTCTCCTGCCCCTTGGCCAGCTGGAGGTGTAAGATGAGGGCGTCTTCTGAAGGAACTTCATTCTCCCCTGAGAGGAAAAAAAGGCACAATGGGATCAGACGGACATGTTCTTATTGTCGGAGGAAGTGATTAAATGAGATTAGGACTAGTTTGATTTCTGCAGGAACAAAGTGTGAACACCCAGTGACCCCGTTCCATTAGTCTAGCCATGACAAGTGCAATGAAAGTTTCCTATAAGTTTCCTATATGGACCAACATCAAAGCAGTCTGCATTTTCTGCACAATTGACTCTGAGACATTTTTCCAGTCCAGCTGCTCTAGTTGCGCTGCAGGTATAATTTTTTGGGCTGGAGGTCAGCAAAGTCTTTTTGCTTTTAAATCAGAATTAAAATCCTCTTCTGTTGAGGGGAAATGTGATTAAAGACAATACATAGTTTTGTGCATTTGGTTAAATAACAGGCTGAGAATTCATCAACTTCTTTTGAAGCTTTGCACTCAAGCAGAAATCTCTCACAGCGTGCGCAACTGTGCAGGAAGGACGAGCCAATCAGCCTCTAATCATCCAAACACAACAGTTACATTATTACATGACAATGATGATGATGATGATGATGATGATGGAGATAACAGACCTGGCTTGATGTCACATGTGAGTTGGACACCCAAAGGCGCGCCGCCAAGTTCCGGCGACGGATATCCAAGCTCCGGAAAATCCCCCAGAAACTGCGCGGCTCTGTCGGACAGATGCACAGGAGGAAGCTCGCTCTCCTCTGATCCGGCCAGACATCCCTCACCCACACAAGACTTCGCTCGAGGTTTTGGCCGTATCCTCAGTGGCAGTCTGCACTCGATCCCTCTACAGTCTCGGGTGTCATTGGAGGGCTGAAATTGTTTCACAGGAGGAGCGGCGCAGTCCACATCCGTGCACCCTGCAGGTGAAATTTCAGGCGCTCTAATCCGTGAGCTGCTGCCACCGCCGCCGCTGCTGCTGTCACCGTGCCGCCCGCGGAGCGGCTGCACAGCCGGATAGGCTTCTCTTGGAGAGCCCTGGTACGCATGGTGCTGGCTGGCATGGCTGTGTGCTATGTGCGCCGATCTCCCCCCATGCGTTGCCGGGTTAAACTGCCGCGGCGGTCTGGAGGATCTGCTCCCCGGACAGTGCGCACCGGTGCACGGTCTTGGATCACCGGTCTCCGCGCCGTAGCAGTGCGTCCCACGGCAAATCTCTGCGACAGCTTGGAGTGACACCAAAGACAGCAGCAGCAGCAACAGCGCGGGTGATACTAAAACCATTTTGTGTCCTCTCTCTCTGCCTGCAAAAGAAGAAATGATACATTTGGATAAAAATCTCCAAAAGTCCATCACTGATCAGATGAAAGCTCTCTCCTAAAGTTCTCTTACCTTCAGCTCCAGGATGTTTGGTGAGACTGTCTTCCCCTGACTGTCAGTTAGGAATAAAAACATTAGACACACGCATTACTGCTGGCTCTCTCCATGCCTGACCCACTCTGAGGGCTTCTGCACTACAATGTCAGTTATGTGGCATTCCTAAGACTTAATTAGCATCAGGTTTCCCCGGCCACAAATTAACCCTTCACCTTCCCTGCTCTCCATGCTGGAATTCCCCCCACCACCACCACCTCCAGAAAATGAGATGAAACAAGGCAGAAGGACGCTTTTGTAGAAATATTGTCTCTGTTTTCATGTTTAGAAAGGGGGATGTTGGTTGTCCATGTGGTGCCAGAATGATCTTCCTCTCTCCTGGTGACTGTCACTTCTCATCTCGCTCACTGTTGACTTTCCTGTGACCTTACGGCCGTCAAAGATTTAAAAAAAAGTGGCAGTGCCTTTTTTTTTGTGCACATCCTGATTGTTGAGACAGCTGCTGATCAGGACCCCCCCCTCCAGTGTCCTTCACGTTGCTGGCCTTGTCAACACCGAGCACTCACCACCCGCCTCCTCCTCCTCCTCCTCCTCCTCTCTTTCTTTATAGACAGAGCCTACAGAGGTCAAACTTTTGTTGAAGGGGACCTATGGCAGAAGTCAGGAATGTGAAGCCCACAGCTGGTTTTTGGACCGTGTCCTCTCTTTATTTGTGTGTGTGTGTTTCAGGAGGTTATCTGAGGCTGATGTGTGGTAGGTGGTGCTGGTAGGATGGTGTTTCAAGGTTATGTATGGAAGCCAAGAACAGGAGGAAGGATTTGACGTCATGACAGCGGTGATAAGTCACAAAAAAACTTTGACTTATAGTCTCGTGTCGCAGTTTTGAGAATATTTTGATTTATTTTCTTTCAAAAATGTTGATTTACTCGCATTTGTTGCATCGCGTTCACTTGGTTTCTCATCATTTTGATGTACTCTCACTTTAATAATGTCATAATAGTCATTTCTAAATAATTTAGTTTTATTTTCTGATTTTTTAAAAATGTATTCTCTGAGATTTTGTATTTACTCTCACGTAATTTGAATTTATTATCTCATAATTTCGTCTTATTCACTGTCGTCTGATCATTTCGACTCAGTGTCTCATTGTTTGGACTGATCTTATAATGTTCACTTCTCATGACTTGTCTAATAGCTCTGTTGTTTTTACATAGTTTTGAATTATTAATTCTAAATAAATCAGACTTTGTGTTTCTATGGTGGCCACAAAACGAGCAAAAAGCTTTGTCACAAATTCTGGAGGACCTGTGGCATCTGTAGATCAGGCGTCAACCTTCGTGTTGCAGAAGTGCCGAAAACTGCAGTTCCTCAAACGTCCACTTGAGGCTGGCTCCAGAAGTGAGTCAGTCTCCATAAGTCCCCATGTTAGACAGCAGAAATAAACATGTTTACAGCCTGGTACAAAAAACAGTTTTGGTCTCTGTAGCTAATTTCCCCGTTCATGACGGTGAATTTTTACAGAACTCACCTGTTCACATTATATTAAGGCTTAAAGTTATGCAGGATTAAGACTGTGGACGCTTTGATTGACAGGTTGACAGTTGTTTGAACACCCAGACTTCATTCAACCCGCCTCAGGTCTGCCGATGATCCACATCTTAAACAGACAGGAGGCGGGACTGAGCTTCAAAATGAGTCTTCAGAAACTTGTGGGCGATTCTGCACTAATGAAAACATCTTACACACTGGAGCTTTTTAATAAAACATCATTCATAACTGCATAAAGTCCCGTTTTTTTATTCATCATGAGTACTTCCAGACAAAATGAATCAAAACAAACCCTCAAATTCTTTGTTTGTTGGACTCTGCTGGCGAATGAATCCTGCCAAAAGCTGAGCAGGGAGGCTGATTAGAAACTTAAATGAGTTGCATACACACACACAAAAAAAAGAGCCAGCTCGCTCTCTGTAAACATGCAGAGTGGAGCGGCGCTCCGCAAAGACAATAACAAGTGAAGGTTGGTAGCATGAACCGCCACCCACCGAGCACAGAAAGCGTTCAGTGCAGCAGAGTACAAACAGAGGGCACCAGCGCACTCCTGCATGCATCACTTTTCACATCATCATGACAGACTGTCCTCCGCAGCACCGCGTTTAACAAGCGCTTTGCAAGGTGCCCACTGGTTTTGTCATTAGCACCTCATTTTCTTTTAGTGCAAAACCAGGAAAGGTATTTAGAGATGTGTCGGAGAAAGTCAGGTTTTACATGACGGAGACTAATAGCTTAAAAGTATGCCCTCTTTTTTACACCTCACGCCTTGCCATCTGGAGCTCTGCTGCACAGTAAGCTTGCAGCTCGTACTTTCTTTGCAGGGTTGCACAGTTTCTGCAGCGTACACGGGGGCAGTAGTAGTATCCACTCTGTTGGACCACCCTCAGCGAATGAAGAGTGAGTGCAAAGACACAACAAAGCAGAAAAAAAATCACCCTTCTCCTCGAGCTGCCGAGCTCCACGGCCGTTAATCAGTGTATCTCTACTTGAGAAATGTGAGGCACCGGTGCGCTGGTGGAGAAACTCTGAGCTGAATGGGAATCTGCCTGAGGAAATGAGTGGTGGTGGTGGTTGTGACACATGCCTGTACCCCGACTGTTTGTTTAATACATCACGAGTCACGGAAGACTCTTGGACGCGTTCAAGGTTATTCGTTTCTCCCCCCTGCGGTGCTCAGCCTCTCTGATGACAGGGGGGTTTTGCCACAGAGAGGGTGGTCTGCCTCTCCTGGCTGATCTTTGAGGGAGGAAAATAGGATATGAGAGAGCTAATAATATAAAAATAACACAAATGTGAACTAATATTTCCCCTTTCAAACAGATTAGGGGGTTGATAATAAAGGTAGAAATCGAGGGGGAAAGTTATTAGAAGGATAATAACGGAGCCGGGGATGTGAAATCTTGTTTTTTGGCCTCCCAGGTTGACTCAAGGAGAAATGCAAATAAATAGATCTATCTGTGTCTGCGTGGTCAGATAAGAGCCGGAGTCTATTCATAGCCTGACAGCTTGACTCTCCTTTAGTACCCCCCTGAAGATAACCGACCTTGTTGCGTCACGCCACTGTCTTAAGATACTCCTTCCTGATTTTAAGCGAAGAAAAGATCGTAAAAGTGAAAGTGAGACGGTTTAATATTTAAAAAGTTGTGCAGATATTGATGCATGTATGGATCTGTGGAAGGCAGCTCAGTCGGAGTCGCCGTTGGGACTTGCCACATTACCACTCCCGCCTAAAGACTAGCTGTAAATCAGTTTCAGTGAGGTGAATTATTAACCGAGACCGTCACATTCCTCGTGCTGATTCAGCCGTTCTCTCGATCCCACCGAGACCTCGCTCTTTTAAAAAAAAATAAAAACATTTCATCATATGCTCGAGCGTCTGTCAATCAGCAACCATGATTTCAAGTCAGAGCAAACCTCGTCCTGCAGTCCGTCAACGTTTTGTGGCAACAGTTGCAGCACACGGCTCAGATAAGCTGTCAAAGAGAAGAGAGAGAGAGGGGACGGCTCGAACGCTGCCTAGACAAGACCGCGTTGTGAAAGTTTTGAAGCTCTTGGCAGGAATGCAGTGACAGGTCTGGACCTGAACTTCCGCATTAAGCAGGAAGCAGTCAAGAAGTCAGAACGGCAGATACAATCCACACCCTCAGCACACCCGAAATCTGTCTGTGTTTCTTCTTGGTGTTGAGCTGTGTTAGAGAATATTCTGAGGTGGAGCTGACGTCCATGAAGCTGTTATCTTGAAACTAGAAAACAAGGATTAAAACATTTGAAAAGGTGAGTTGCATCTCTGTTGAGTTAGATAGAGACCCGACCTTCAGTTAACGGTAAAGCCCTGCTTTCCTCTGACTGTGTGCACGGAGCTGATTGCGACAGCTTGTCAAATTCTAGTTACAGGAGCACAGAAACGACACAAAGCTCTTATTGTTTTACCGTTATTACTTTTGTTCTCATTAGATAAGGCGAAATTACTTTGCTGCGCAGCGATGAGGCACATTAGGCATATTTTAATATGGTTAAAAAAAAAATGGTGTTAGTTCATACATGGTCTTGCCCAGTTACCAACTGGGTGGACCCGGCTCTAATTTCAGAACGCCGTATGACTCAATGACCACATGAAACCGATAGGATTGGCCTCCTTCTTCCTTTTTAATAATGCTGTCACTGCTGTCTCCGATTGGAGGAACATTTCGTACAGTTTGGCCCTCGGAGATGAGATTAAATCACAGAAAGAAGAAAAGAGGACAGAATTACTTAGAGACTGAATCGTTTCATGTGTCCAAGGCCGTAACAAAAAAAACAAAACATTTAGTTGACAGGGGTCAAGCCAGAAAATGCTGCAATGGTTTTGTTTAGACAAAAGTTGGATGGAAATGATTTTTAAAAACTGCTTTCGACAAACATCGGTTCTTTACGCTGCTTTTGTTTCCACCGCAGAGCTCTCGATTTGCCTATTTACAGTCGAGTACGTCCACATCTGCCTCGGCACCGTGCATAGATGTTCAGCCTAGAGTAAGAGAGGGAGTTCCTGTACATTATGGTAAACACGCTGCGCTCTGATATGGCCACTTAGAGTCAGTTTGTTGTCTGGTTTCCATTTTCTTTGCCCGAAACTCAGGTTGCCACATGTGTGCAGAGGCTGAAACGTATAACATGTAGAAGTTGCTTTCATGCTACACTTTTTGTCTCCTTTATTTCTTTGGATAGCAGAAGTGGAGCGCTATGTTTTCACAATGCATCGTGCGGTCTTTGGCGAGGCGCCAGATTTCATGCCTGAGTGTTTCCAATAATATTTATGAACGCTGACAAATCACATATTTTCAGAGGCGGTTTCTGGAAAGAAAATAGAAAATGGTGCAAAGAAGAAGAAGGGAGGACATATTTTTGTGATTGTATCCCTTCACGCTTTGCAACGTTGTCCAAAGTAATTTGAATATGAATCATGAGTTCACAAACGGAGTAAACGCAGTTATTGAGGGGGGAAATGAAATTATCCCATTACTCCCTCCATCTCACCTTACAGATGGACAATCTACGCTTGTCATCGGTTTGTCCTGAAGAGACACGTTCGATTTAAATGGAAAACTGAGCTCACTTCAGAGCGCTCCATGCTTCGGTAATGGCTCTTTCAAAACAGCATTAGTCATGCCAAACCTTCTTTTCCAACTATGAAAGTTCTCCAGAAGGATTGATAAAAATCATGATTTCACAACGTCGACCTCGATACGTCGAGGCCAAAGATCTTGCAAAAATATGAAGCCGGAGGCAGTTAGCGTAGCTTAGCATAAAGACTGGAAACAGAGGCTAAGCCCAGGCTAGCTGTTTCCACCTGTTTCCAGCCTTTATGCTAAGCTACGCTACATTTACAACAGGTGGATTTTCTTTCGTTCCGACTCTTTGCAAGAATGCAACACGCTTATCACTTACGAACCTCTGAGGTAACATACGTTAACATGTTTTTAATGACACCGGTTTAAGGTTAACACTTTTTTCCGTGGTTCTGTTTTTTTTGTTTACGATGTCACACTTATAAATGAGGTACTGAAAATTAAAAAAAGCGAAACGAAACACTGATACTTCTCTAGGTTTTATTTGTGATCCTGTCTTCCGCAGATAAATGTATGATTTGAATTCATCTTTTAGTCAAATGACAAACTTTGTTTTTGCAAAAAATAGACGACCGTTTGCTTGTCTGCATTGACCTCCTCTAACTTCTCCATGGGAGCGCTCCTTTTTTATCCGTTTGGCTTCTAAAATGCTGCTGGAAATGACCCGGTTGACATATTTCCCTTGTAAAATACACATTTCAAAAATGTCACCAGCAGCTCACAGTGTTTACATGTTTTGTGTGGTTGCTAATGAGCGAATGAGTTGACGTGGTCCAACATAACACTGCGGTTGTTGCGCAAAAGAAGAATGAGGAATGAAAATAATTAAGGAGTGGAGATGACAGATCTATTTTTAATAACGGGAACACAGTGTTGGCCTTTGGACTGCAGAGAATTTAATGTTTTCTTTGTGCCGTTACATCGAAGTGACGTTTTTTCAGATCATTCGAATGTGACCTGTGAGCGAGAGACACGGCAGCGTTGGTATGCGTGCAGATGTCTTTTTCGTGTCACCATTTCCTATATGTGATTTCAACATCGCACTGGCAGGAAGTTTACCCGTCACCACTTCCTCGAAGGGGCAAACCATTCGAGTAAAAAAAGGGGTGACATGCACGCACGTCTCACATGGAAATAACGGCCTGACACTTGTAGAAATGTCATATGAGTTACTTTAATGTATCCGTGGGATCAGATCAGCTCATTTTTTTTCTCATGAGTTTTTCGAAGCCATCTGGAACAATATTGATCCATTGATTTCAAATGAGAAACATCGTGTCACAGTGCTCCGTGAACTCTTGGAGCGCAATCAATCACTCTTGTCTTGTCCGCAGTTTGACTCTGGGTTCCCCCCTCTCCTCCGAGTGTCTTACTTTTTGTTTTTGATTAAATCTCTGCTTTTGCTTTTCACCAAATAAATTCCAAAACCGTGATGAAGTGAAAGCAGCAAGTTACACTTTGTTAGAGATAATATTTTTGTATCTAATGTACCGTAACGGATGAAAAAAAAAAGAAATAAAGAAAGAAAAGGCTTGACTGAGGGAGAGGAAATCTCATTGGTTTGAAGGCTTCACAATGAGAGGCCTATAAAAATAACAATGTGTAAAGAGTGTGTAGCCACTGACAGCTCGGTTTGAAGTTCAGAAGATGGCCCATTTATTATTACTGTAACCATAACCGCACCAAACCTCCGTGTAACCACAGCACCCGACCATTTAACTTCAGATATGAGTCTTTATAATTAAACCTAACGAGCTTCTGAGCCTGTATGTTCTTATAATATGAATAAATGAACACAAAGCAGCTCGTTTTATTTATGTTTCTCTATACAAAACATTTGAATATGATTGAAGTCGACAAAGTGTTCCCTTCTTTGCTCAGCTCTGACAGGTGTCTCTCTATGTACAGAGCCACAAACATACAAACATAGATAGAAAGACAGATAGAAACACCACAACATAACAACAAGACCAGACGTTCAATACAGCACATTTATCTCTCCCTATCCTGTGCATAGATGCCATGGCGAGCACGATTTTGGCACCAATGGCACGCTGCTTCACGTTTGTAGTCCGAGTAGTGTTGACCAATCATGTTTGAGTATGCTTTGGTTGCAACAATCTGTGTGGAGAGCAATAAGAGGCGGCCTGGATAACCCCAGGTTATCGATGTCGAACTTGGGGTTCGATGTCGAACTTGGGGTTCGATGTAAGCCAGCAGTGGTTATCGGTTACACGATGTGGCCAAATCACATCAACCCTGTGTGCTGGACAAATTGAAGTGTTTTGATCTTGTGAGGGTGTCCAACGAAAAGGTTAGAAGATCACAGTCATTTGGGAACCATTAAGGTCAATTTGTGAGATACAGTGGTCCCTTGTTTATCGCGGGGGATACGTTCTAAAAATAACCCGCAATAAACGAAATTGGCAAAGTACGTTTTACAATTATTATACATGTTTTAAGGCCGTAACACCCCTAACCACACACTTTTATACACCGTTTTACACACATTTTGTACAGTACGCCCTTAGTTAATCAGGACGCAGAACACAATGCGTGTTCATACTGTACAGTACGCTGTAAAAAATAAAGCATGCAAAATTACACTAAAAAAATCCACGAAACAGCGAGTCCGCGAAAAGTGAACCCCGTTATAGCGAGGGACGACTGTATTTTACTGGGTTAGAGACAAATTTGACCTCATGAGGGCACAAGAAGGAAAAAGTCATGGGATGAGTAAACTCATAAAGAGTTGTTGAGGAATTCCAGTCTGCACTGATCCTGCAGCCATAAAACCATAAAACAAAGAACCGAAATGAAAACAAAACAATAAAGCCTGTTTTACATTTCAAATGGTAATTTTAAATCGTAGCCTGTAGCGTGGCTAAAAGTCGGGCCAGTGAAACAGCCACAGAAGAAGAAGAAGAACTTTGTTCTGGTGAGCTTTCCCCTCGAACATTAATCAGTGTTTTAGTGGTTATGGAGCTCGCTCATCCCATTACTCAGTTAAGCAGTTACAGCAGCCAGACTCTCTGTCGAAATGTCCTCGATCTGAATATTTATTCAGTCACGTCGGGTCATAAACACCCATCGGAGCTGCACGGAAGCTCGGATACAGAAAATTACATCTAGTAAAAAAACCCACTTAAACCGAATGAACTCCCACTGACACCTTCCCGCTACTCGTCGTGTCCCAGTGTAAGAAAACAGACTCTGTGTTTTGACTGCACATTCTAGCCCTTCATAACATTTGCTCTGAGAAATGGAGGGGGGGGTTCAAATAAAACACGTGTGAGAGACAACACGCTGTACATAATTACAGACGGGCAATCTCAAGTGAATCTTCGGTTGGTTGTTTTCTGGGAAAACACGGCTACCGCGGGGATATTTTTCCACTCTCGACTTGACGTTTTAACCTCGGCGGTGCTGTTGTTTCGCTCCACGCATCCATCATGATAGAAAAAAGCTTTATTTTATTGTAATCGTGCAATGTGAGTGCATGAATCATATATTAGGTCTGATTTTTGCTCTGTGTCAAAGGATTTACGGCTTAAAATAAACTAGAACATGTGCGGGACAAGCAGGAACGATAGATTTATTAACATGTCAGATTAAAATCGCTACAAAAACACACAATGTCTGTCAATAAAAGAGCAAATATTATGTTTGAATGCGGCACAAGTATAAGATTCGGGAATATGCAAACAAGACATAACAAGTCCAGGCAGAAAACGAATGCCTGGAAGTTATGCATACTCACTAATCTTTGGAGTCGGAGATGTTTTGTAGGATTGCGTAGCCTCGGGGCACGTATAACACAAAAAAAAAAGAGTGGCAGTGCTGCGTCTCGCCTCTGTGTGTTGTGCATGTGTGTTTAACATTTGTCTCTCCGTGCAGATGGTCTTCATTCCACACATTCCTTCACATGCCGTTCGTCATGACAACCGCAGTCATTTGCCTCCGTCCAACACTAATCGATGAAGGTCACTGATTGTTTCTTAATGTGACTGATGTTTTTATAATTTTTTCAGATGGACGACATTGACGCCATGTTCAGTGACCTGCTGGGGGAGATGGACCTCCTCACTCAGGTGAGCTATCACTGTTGTCATGACAACTACAAGGCGTAACAGTATGATTTCTAGCTCTGGAAGATCATCTTAAGACTTTTGTTGATCACTTAATATTACTTATTGTTCTGTAAGCACCGCTTTAGAGACACTCTTATATATTGGTAAGGGTTGATTGCATTTAATTATTATTTTAATTATTATTTATATCATAATTACTATTATTTATTTGTTTATTGAACATATTGTCTGTTTTGTATCGATGGCTAAAAGCAGTTTGCAAGTTTCACCGATAAAAACCTGAAAAAACTAAAGTGGATTAAGAAATTTTTTTTTTTAAAGACAAATTAAAGGTGAATAAATAATAAAAATAATAAAAAGTGGATGGATTCATGAAGTTTCATTGTGTAGCATTGAATCCCACTCTGATTTCGCTTTGTTTCTTATTATTTGCAATAAGTTGGTGCCATTTTTGAAACAGTTTTCAGTCTCCAGATACATTTTTAGAGTCATTTCTGGTTTTATTGTGCACAATAAAATAAAACAACACAGAATAAGAGACAGGAAGCAGCTCTGAGCGACATCAACTGTTCAATGACATTAAACAAAAGAGACAAGTACTCAAAAACACTGAATACTACAGGCTGTATACTCTAAATACTCTATACTATACTCTGTTTTTATATGTTAACAGAGGCAGTTACCTCAGAAATATGTATACATGAATATATTATTGTTCTTTTAGGCCTAAAGCAGACGTGTTGGGTTATTTCATCTAAAAACTCCGTTTAGTGTAATTAGTTGTCCTGATTGTGAGTTTGACAACACCGACCTGATTAGTCTTAAAAGTTGGATACTACTTATTTAATGTACATATGGCACAAAGGACCGACTTTTAAAAACAGCAGGACTTGTTAAATTTCCAGTCGAGTGCACCACTTCCTCTTTGTTTCAGCGGTGAAATATAACTTTTCTAATGAAAGAGATTATACAAACTTGGCGTGCGACACATTTTCTCCAGACTTCCTGTGGTTTAATCTCTCGTCTTATACCTTAAATGGGCTTCTCCCTTTAAGACGGATGACAAACTCACTAAAAACCACCATCGATCATCGAGACACTCTAGACTGGCAAGCACAACAGACACGGCGGGGGGGGGGGCACTCTTTGTGGTCATCTAACAGCCATAAATTACACTCTTTTGGAGGAGGGGGTCAAATGGCAAACTCATAAGCCAGCTAAAGATTACACATTTCTCTCTTAGTGAAAGTCCCGCTGATCACTTTGATGTTGTTTTCCAGCCCCACCACTCGTTTTAAATCACACCCATTCACCCAGGGGGAGGTTAATGTTACACGTAGAAGGCCCGTCGAGGTGTAATACGTAAAAACAGATGTAACATTACACATGTAAACATTATACCCGCTTACATAATGTTTGGGGACAGTTTATGTTTCGGAGCACTCAGAATATGTTGTGGATTAACTCCCTGAGCCTCCGGGGGTCTTTACAGATATTGTATTCATGCTCTTATAAACACACCGCCTTGTTTATTCTTCCCCGCAGAGTCTCGGGCAGGAAACAGTCCCTCCTGCGTCTCCACCCAGCACCAACAAGGACGTCAACTTCTCCATCGGCTTCACCGACCTGAATGGTGACTTATCGTTTTTCCTCTGTCGCGTGTGTAGAAATACCACGAAAGGCCGGGTGTTTGCACACTGACTTACAACACATACTGTATACTGCATGTTCTATTAATTATCTGGAAATTGGTCATGATTGCTTTTAGTTACGTAAAGAGATGACATTTTAAAAAGAAAAGTGGTTCCCCTGCGGTGTCTGGCTACCGTTCAAGGGCTGATTGCAGACAAAGATTGAGGTCACTGTATGTGCTAATTACTCCGGCTCTGATGGGCTGTAAAACAAGCAGGTTAATGTTACAGCAAGGTCACAGCAGCTGCTGTTATCGGTGCTTAGTCTCACCCTTTCCCTGTTGTCTTTCCATTAGCTACGTCTGTATAATTAAATGCTTTAAAGGCGGGTTTGTTTGTCCGTGCAATTTACTTTTTAGACAAACCTTCAGAGATTTAACTGCAGCCAACCACAAAATAAACATTTTCTAACAAGACTGAAAATCTGTAACCAGGCTGGAAGCTCTCAACATCTTTAACTTAACTACAATTGATATTGATTACAAATTAGCGGTAAACAGTACAGCTGACGGCACTCTAAGAGTTTTATTTTTACAGTAGTTTTCTGTTTTTTAAGCTTGTATATGAAACTCTGTTAATTTACAGATAATGACTGTGAAATTAACAACCAAACTGTTATTTGAAAGTATCATACCAATATTTCACAGGATAAATGCTGTATTATGTATACAGTATTTTTCTGTTTTCTTAAATTATGTACAAATCTATGTAAACTGTGAACTATTATCATTTTATTGTGAAATAATTCTAGGAAAACCTGTAAAATAACAGTGTTTCTCTGCAAAACCTTGACTGAAAATGTCAGTAAATTTATAATTTTTTGACATTTCAATTATGAAATTTTACTTTATTTTACAGTTTTTGTTTAGTTTTGTCATTTCACCGTGTTTTTTTTAAGTTTACTTTCACCATAGTCAGTAAGATTTATCCCCTGTGGACCATGAACATGTACAAAATGTCATGGCAATCCAGCTTTGCACTTTGAAGCATGTAGCAGAAACTATGTGGCTGTAAAACCTGCAACAAAACATGAAGCTCCCAATCTAGAAGTAACTCTCTGTAGTGACATGGTAGTTCTGTACATATAAAAGGCTCGTTCTAAAGTAACAAAGCAACTCTAATTTTTCATGCACGAATGAAAACAGTTCCACTTCTGCCAGTAGACCGTCATAAATGTTTCACATTGGACCTTTAAAGGTGAACTAATGCTTTAGCAGCAGGACAGACATGAGGAACAACATGAACATCCTTTTATTTGTTTTTAATACGATGCATGATGAAAACAGAAAAACACACATCATTGCCAAAAAGGAACAATGACGTCCTTTATGTGCTGAGCGGTGCAAACATTTTAAAAGTTCACTTTTAATATACAAACTGTGCCTGAGTCAAATAAATCCATTTTCTTCTCACACCAGAGTCTCTCAACGAGCTGGAAGACAATGATCTGGACGCGCTCATGGCTGATTTGATGGCCGACCTCAACGCGACGGAAGAGAAACTCGCAGCAGAGATAGAGGGTCTGAAGGTGCCATCGCCGCCCCCGTCAGACTTACCGCCTCCACCCTCGGACCTGAGCACACACCCCGCCTCCTCATACGCTTCCCCGACGTCACCAGCGAGCAGCACCGGCAGCAGAGTCAGCACCCCGGCCTCCTCTGCCACCTCCCCTATACCACCTCCTCAGTCCTCAAAGCCTACAAAGGTACAGCTTGTAAAATAAGAGAAGCACCTCTCTGCTAGGACTCGGTGAGATTGAGGATAATAGAGAGTTGCTATGAAAAAGCCCAAATATTGGATGACAGATGATGAAGAAGAAGTTGAGAAGAAGAAGAAACATGAAGCCGAAAAAAGGAACTAATGTCACGACCTTTGTTTTATGGGTTTACCATGAGAAAGCAGTTTCTAAGCCAGTATTACATCGCAAACACGACCAGTTCCCAGCATATACATTTCTGATGAACTCTTTCTGTCTTTTGCGGAGCTGGGATGAGTGGTATTCTCTTATAACGGGTGAGATCATGGCGAGAGCTGTTGCTTTGACGCAGGCATCTGTTAGAGTTACAGAGACTCGTGAGGCGAAACAGCCTCGGAGAGAGTCTGTCTGGAAGAGATCAAACACATGCAGCCATGAGGCAGGAAAAGAGTAACAGGATCAATACCAAAGGTTGTAGAAAGAGGAGGTAGGATGTGGCAGTGGTGAGAGGGTGGAGGGGGGTTGAAGCCAGACGGGAGCTTATTGCTTTAGCAGGACTTGTTACCTCATCCCTGTGAGGTAAAAACACCAGCTGTGCTGAGGCAGAGAATGTGTCATTGTTAGTCAGAGGTGTACAAGTTCATTAAAACTGCAACACAAGCAGGATTTCTATGTATCTGATTTATAAACCCGGAGAAAAGCGTGTCCTACCCTCGCTAATTGAGATCCAGTAGATTAGACGCGATGAAATTAAATTCTTCATTCCAGTCACGAAATTAAAACCGAATCAAAACAAAACATTACACCTCCCGAGCAGCGGCAAAGTGCTAACATCCACAAGAATGAACTGTTGGATCATTTCCTCTCATTTAGCTTCAGCATCGTTTTCGAGTGATAGGTCAGCATTTTAAGAAACTTATCCGCTTATTCACTTTTTTTTTCTTCCACTCTCTAAATACGAGGCAGCAGATCATCTTAGCTTAGCATCAACACTAGGAACAGCTACCCAGGCACCTAACAGCACCTCTAAAACAGCACCTCTTTGCCAACAAATCCCTCTGTGCGCTCCAAAAACTATTAAAAATACATGAATTAGACACATGTTCCTTTATCACGGCGCTGTAAACACTAACAAACCAATTTTGTATTAATCCACTGCCTAAAATAGTCCCCAACATATCCGTTATGTACTCTTATTTGGGAGTTGCTACAAAATATAGTGACCAGCAGTTAAAGAGTATTGCTTAATCTTTTATTTTATAATAAAACTATATATTTCTGATTTATTTATTTACTAAAATGTTTAATCTACAAAAACTAACGTTTAAAAATGACACCTTGCAGTTTTTAAGGGCGTGCCGGACTATTTCTTGGTTCATGGGCAGTGACTTCCTGTAGAGTCTTCGCTGGTTGCTTTCATCATTTCACAGCTATTGGCCAAGAAATTGATCAGCGGAAGAAAAAAAAACGCCCAGCAGTCAGTTTGATCTTTGTATGAACTGAACGAACAAAGATTGAGTCAGACTTCTTAAGACTCAAATGAAATAAGGCTCGCTGATTGAGTCAGACTCAATTTTACAGACTTCTCTTTGATTGATTGATTTAGTTTAAATTAGTTATTGTAGTTTTACTTTATCTTTTACTCCTTTAATCCTTTTCATCTAAATGTTTATCTTTGAATCACTGCTTTTATCATCTCTCTCTTCATTGTACAGTCGTTTTTTGTTTTACATTTTTACTTTTGATCTCACCTGTGTCGCCTTCTGTAAACTTATAAAGGTGCTGTATAAATATAGTTATATTTAATATTATAAATTAGTTATAGAGTAATAATTAGTGAGCTTTAGGGGTGGGCAGAGTTTGTTACCTTTGGACTGACATCAAATATAATTTCTTGGTCCTGGTTTTTCCGTATACTAGATTATAACTTGTGGCAGATAAATGTTTATTCCTCACTGTGATAATCATTATATATTCTTCTTATTTGTCCTGTTTAGGAGGAAATCGAGGCGCAGATGAAAGCGGACAAAATCAAACTTGCTCTTGAGAAGCTCAAGGAAGCCAAAGTGAAGAAGGTAAGCCGACGGTGAAGCGATCTCACATCCGCTGGAAACAATAAAACTTTAAAGACACTGTGAATTACGGCTACACGGACATCACTGTAAAAGACGTCATGTTCAGACGTGCTCTTTTATTCTCCGCTTTTGGAAGAGCCATCTATCACGGTAACGAATGGCCACTTTCATCCGGTCAATGTCGTGCGGGACAGCGCGGTTTCCTCTGCGGGTGATATGTGGACACTTTCTCATCTTCAAAGCCGAGTCAACAGAAGCGCAGACATGTGGCCTTGCATGCGAAGCTTCATGTCAGGATCTGCGATTTTTTATACAAACTAGCTTCCCGACAATCTTTTCTTTTATCATAGATGATCTCACCGATGAAATAAACGCTGAGAAAAGACAGTAATTGTTTTAAAACCTAAAGAAAGCAGCCATGTGTGCGCAGATATGAGGAAACACAGACCACTGGCAACTTTCACAGGAACATCTGCATCATAGTTGTTAGATGCAGGAGTGCGAGGTACACTCTCTGTGGTTTTCAGCAGAAACCACTGAAGGCAAAGGCTGTTGAGTTTCGGGGCATGCTCCTGACACGTATCACGTGTTTTGAAGATGCATGTGGAAGAGCTGTGAGAGGTGAATCAACTTGATATAAGTGACGTTTAATTCAGCCACATGCCAAACCCATGTTGTTTTCCAGGGAAGGTCGAGACAGAGAAACGTGTGATCTAACGCTCTAAATCCTCTTGCGATAACCATCTCTGAAACCCACATTTTTATGACACAAGGCGAGCGACTGGCTGACCTCGGGTCTGCGAAACTCCTCAGCTTCCCAAAAAGCTGGATTTCATTCAGATGAGAGGAAGTGTGAAGCCGTGTGAGCCCGCGCGGCGCTCCAGAGCACGGTTAATCTCTGCCGACTTTGTCTCACCCGAAAGGAGACAAATTCGACACTGGAGAAAAAAGAAGCTCAACAGAGCCGGAGACACAGAAGTGCTGATGCTCCAACTCTTCGAGTAAAACTAACATTAAGAAAACAGAAACAATCATTTACTCTGCATGGCCTGTAATTAAAGTGGCTAACAAACAAGCTGCATGTCCACAACATGTTTTAACTTCGATCTGGCGAGCAGATGACAAGAAAGACAAGAATGTAAAATTACTGCTTCATGTCTCGCTGCTTGGGACATTTTCTTGCGGAAAAATACAGCAAAGTACAATAAAAAAATTACATTTTCTCTGTGACAGTTGGTGGTGAAGTTTCTGTTGAACGACGGCAGCGCCAAGACGCTGATGGTGGACGAGAGGCAGACCGTCAGGGAAGTTCTGGACAACCTGTTCGAGAAGACTCACTGCGACTGCAACGTGGACTGGAGCCTGTGCGAGACCAACCATGAGCTGCAGCTCGGTGAGTTGAGTCGAAAACACTGTAACACCATGCGGTGGGTGCGACATTGTGGCGCCGCACCTATATTTATATCTATATATAGAACTTTTCATATCAGGTTAGTGCATTTCAAAGCGCTTCAGAGATGACTATGATGAGAGAAGCATAAACAACGAAACCAAGTAGAGACTAGTGCGCACACAAAAGGTCGAAGTGATGAATCTAAAAATAATGATGAAAGACAATAAAAAATAAAATATATCAGACGGTGAAATCCAATAAAAACGTTTTAAGGAAGCCAATCTAATGTCTTCCCTCCTTCTGGTTCTGGTTAGCACTTTAGCTGATTTATGACTATTTTGGGACAAGTCTATCCTGCTGGATATAAAAGTGTACATCATGCGTACTCTGCGTCCATCAGAGTGAGGAACGGTTGCAGTTTAGCTGCATTTCTCAGATGTTAAAAAGCTGATTTATGACAAACCGCACAGCCTTAATCTTAAAATGACACAGGAGTTTCTTTTCTTATTTGCAAGTCCGAGAAAATGTAATTTTGTGGCTAGTTTTTGTCTAAGATTTCAGATCTATGGTTGAGCTATATACAGGGTTCCCACGGGTGCTTGAATTCCTTGAAAATGCTTGAAGTGTTTTGAAGGTTGTGAAAATGCTTGAATTTTTTGTGAAGTGCTTGAAAATGCTTGAAATTTGTGTGATGTCTATCTCGATAAACCAAGAGAAAGAGACTACTATCGACACCTATTGGTCACTGTTATTGCGCTATGGTAGTTACACAATACACCGCTCACAAGCTGAGAATACAAGCCAATTCACAATTAGTTAAAAATCAAAACAGTCAATCTACCACCATATGAAATAATGCTAATTAGACCCATATTATTATGCCATACAGTGGCACCGCTGCACTTCCCATGACCATCATGGCAAACACAACTAGTAGGCTACCTATTTAAAGGTGCTGGAAAAATGGAAAAACTGGTGCTTGAAGGTGCTTGAAAAGTGCTTGAATTTGTTCATGAAAAAAGTGTGGGAACCCTGAAAACAACACGTCTAAAACTGGCATCAGTAGGCTTTGTGTCATCAGAAGACACAGCCACATAAAGCCGCGTGTCATCAGCGTAGAAGGACACATTCTCCTCATGATATATACAAATTTAAAAAACTGAGGAGCGTTTATGACCAAAGATTAATCCATCAGCAATCACCATTACCTTTAATGTTTATAATAGCATTATTGTGGCTTAAATCTGTCAGAGATTGGCTGTTTTTAAACACCTTGTGACAGGTTGAGTATGTTCAGGGGGAAATTAAAGAATCATGGGGCGCACAATTCCAGCAGCAGCAGCAGTTTAGAATAAATCAAAGAATAAAAAACACAAAGATAAAGTGACTGGTAACGCTGCTGCTTTGGTAACAATTTGTGGTGACTTTAGTGCACAAACACGGCAGCGGTAGCGAGCTGGGCAGGAAATACCTGCAAAACACAGCGCGGCGGTAAACGCAGACTTCCACTTTAACAACATAAGCCCTCTGCGTGTTTTTATATGAATTGTCAAGTGCGCACACAAACGTGCAGGGTGGGATATTTCGTTCAGGCCCAGATGATGGACTGTGTTTTTATTGGCACGGTGGCAGCCACACTGCAGCAAGCTCACAATGAAACATTGATCTTACTCCCACCCGTCCTCCTCTCTTTCCTATTCTCTCTCTCTCTCTCTCTCTCTCTCTCTCTCTCTCTCTCTCTCTCTCTCTCTCTCTCTCTCTCTCTCTCTCTCTCTCTCTCTCTCTCTCTCTCTCTCTCTCTCTCTCTCTCTCTCTCTCTCTCTCTCTCTCTCTCTCTCTCGCAGACAGGTGGGTTTAATTTGCTGCATCGGACACTGTCAGTCATCCTCCCTGTCATGTGGAAATAAAAGCCTTATGATCTCAATCCTCCGTCTGAGCTGTCTATGCTATATTTACTCGAGCTCTCGGATTGTCTGGCCGCTGTTTTCTAATGATTTCATCAGATTGTCACAGAGATAATTCATATTTTATAGCAGCCGATCCTATATATCATGAGCAGGGAGTCGTTTTACTCCGTCCTGAAACTATTTTAATGAGATACTGATGGTAAAGTCATTAACCTCCATGAGCAGCGAAGTCAATATTATTCTCACTGAAAATTATATTCAAGTAATTTTATATGCGGCTAGTTAAGCCGCGACACACTTAATTAAAGGATAAGCCTGGACTTATTACATATTTTTCATTATTTTCAACTTATTCCAATAAGGGAACAAAACCAGGAATGTTTCCCTAATGTATCCAGCTGTCCGCCTCAAGGCCCATTTATCCTACCAAATCTTTAATTAATAAATCAGAAATATATAGTTTTATTATGAAATAAAAGATTAAGCAATTCTCTTAAACTGTTGGTCACTATATTTTGTAACAAAAGTACATAACGGGTATGTTGGGGATTATTTTAGGCAGTGGATTAATACACAACTGGTATGTTAGTGTTAGGAACATGTGTCTAATTCATGTATTTGTTGGCAAATACTTTGCGAAGAGATGTCACTCAAAAACATAAACACCAAGCAGATTTTTTTTGATGGACGTGGCTGAGTTTGAAACACTTTGAAACATCTGATAGACACCTTCAAATTCAACCTTCAACAAGTACAAACATGCGTATAAGTATAAATATATGTGTGCTGCCGGTGCAAAACAAATGAGGAAATACGTGTTAAAACAGAGTTTATTTTTATCCAGATGACAGCTCATGTCCGACACACACACATCTATTTAAAGTGTGTCATCCAAACAAAACTTCTTCTGTTCGGGCCTTTTGACTCATGAGCACAGGGGTGGACAGAGTCTGGTGTCACCTCACCTCAAGGCCAGATGACAGCTTGACAATGGAAACACATTTCCCCCACCCCGACCTTTAATCTTTAATCTCTATCATCGAAAAAAATGTCCAACAAACGCGCACCAAGCTCAACGGCGTCTTCAAACAGTGAAGATGTTTAAATTCATCCATGTGCTCACCATGCACACATCATGTGGTTAAAGCAGTTCAAAGAGGTTTTTACTCCGCTCTGGCAGCAAAGTCGCACCATCCTTCTAATGATTGTAATAGTCAAACTATGGACTGGAACCCTGGCAGCAATTTATTTAATGCCTACCTCCACCTTGGCTGGTATCCTGTAATTGGGGACCATGGCTAAACTACAGTCGAATGCCCAGTGCATGATGGAGATGTGTGGCACTGAGTGTGTGGGTGGGCAGGACGGAGGCGGAGGAGAAGGTGGTGGAAATAGGCCTTAATGTGTTTTCGTGGTTTAGTGCCATTTAAAGCGCTTCCAACAAATCAGGAGGCTTGTATATTATTGAGACCTTCCTTAATCTATCCCACTCGAAGTAGACTTTCTTACAGCTGTGAAATTGACTCTGAACCGAGCTCAGCTGATTTAAAGATTTTCGTGACAGAGTGAACTACTGTACATATGGTAAATCATTTGTTTTGACATGTTTTATGGTAGAAAGCTAAAGCCGGGGGGACGCTGGGGAGAATATAAAGTGAGATTAAAGACGGTTGTAGATTCTGGTTTAAATAATAATGTACTGAGCGAGAAAGTAAACTGGAGATATTTTTAATCTTCCAAAGCCCAGAGTGCTGTCATCAGCGCTGAGGAATGATCTCGTACGGCTGATAGAGAGATTAGCTGTGTTTACTGCGGAGGTGAAACGTAAGCAAGTATATTTATTTATGAGCGTACTGCACTTGACTGAAATTCAAAGCTACTTGTGCTTTACTTTTTTTGACTTTTTACTGCTGCTTGAGAACATTTCGAAACCGTCGTCTCTGGAAAATCACACCACTGTTATCAAAGTTTTAGTTGCCCAACCATCGTAGGTGGTTTCTGGCACAACTTCAGCCACTTCCAAGCTGCATGGAGAAAGTCTACAGATCCAAACTGACCCTGATAAAAAAAGCCACAAGCTGAAACTTACAATAAAGACTTTCTTTATGGAACTGGTGCTGGAGATTTGACCTTAACTTTAACCTGATTACAGCGTTTCTTCAGTCATTTGTAACGGTCACATGGCACAGTTTCAGACCTGCTTTAGTGTTTTGTGCTGACAGCCACTCGTCTCATTCTGTCATTGTCACTTGTATATAGTTTTTTCTCTTTTTGTAGTTTTACTTTTTATGATATATTCTATTTTTACTTTTTATATAGTTTTCGATTTTAGATCTAAACGCAGCTTTATCTTATAGGTTAACTTTAGTGTATGTTTACTGTGAATGCCTGAATTTCCTTTTACTTTTCACACATATATATTTAGACATTTGAATAATAAATGCGGCTTTACACACTGACTCATAGACAATGTAATCTTAATGAATAGTTGTCATGGATGTATAACAAGACAATGGACCTTTACCCCATTGGGTCTGTGCTTGTTAGATCCATTCAGTAACCTATCCATGACTTGTAATTGAGTATTTTTGCATTATTTTGCCACGTGTATAATTAGAAAATGTTATACTTTGGCATCCCACAATGGAAGAATCACAAAGATGTTCCCTAGGATTGTCTCATTGGTCTACAAACCGAAACATATGCTATCGTCGCATAAAATGAAACATACAGTGGCTTTGAATCTGAATACTACCGCTTCTCGTTTGCTGATGTCTAAGTTTGCTTTTCTCCTGACAGAGCGGACGTTTGAAGACCACGAGAACCTCGTGGAGCCTCTTCTCGCCTGGACTAGAGACAGCGAGAACAAAATCCTCTTTCAAGAGCGCAGGGAAAAAAATGAGGTTTTCAAAAACCCACAGGTTGGTCCCCCCCTCTCATTATACGTATCTTTTATATACCTCTGTGAACATAAACCGAGTGATCAGAAGTGATGTGATTTCGTAAAAAAGCACAACACTGGCTAGTTCATTATTCCTGACCTTGTGCAAATCTATCTCCACATTGTTTCAGCTCAGTGCCATCTGGCTATTTTCACTGCTGAATCGCCGTCTGAGTTATGAGATGTCTTTCCACCGTGTAGGATGACCTCTTACATTTATGTCCTCACTGTAATATATCAGACAAAACAGCTTCAGGCAAAAGACATCAAGATCTTGGCATGTTTGTTGATATAATGGGAACCCTTTATAATCTTAGAGTGTTTAATGGATTCAGTCTGTTGGCAGAGACAAATAGCCGGGGTTGGAAAAAACGGTGAGATATTCTCATTTTTAAACTACTCCATCATGCCTTCCACATTCCCCAACAAAAGGCTGATCTGTTTTACACGGCACGTCCCATTCAATTTACAGTTTTCACTTTTGATAAGAGCTACCAAAGCAGATCTCCTCTTTGAGCTTTCTCTGGCCACAATGAAAACATAAGTCCAGACTATGAAGTGAAATCAAACAAAAGAGGAAGAGATTTTTGAAAGCTGATTATAGTTTCAGTTTTTTCTGCCCATGATGCTGATAGCCAATGTTTTGTTCTGATACCTAATATAGCTCATTTAGTCTTTTATCCTTGGCCAGACAGAAGACAAAGACGAATATTTTAACAAAAGTCAGGATAATTGTTGATATTTGAAACAGATATTTGATGAATTAAGAGTTTACAGCCATGCTAGCAGCTCTACTATCTTGTGACAATGATTGAGCCTCTGGGACAACTGCAAATGATTCTGGGCTCCTGGTATAGCCAGTGGATATCTGGAAAAATGACAAACAAAAAATCTCCAAATATGTACAAAGATCATGGCAATCCACCTCATAGTTGAGATATTTCACTTGAAACCACAAATGTCAACTTCATGGTGGCGCTACAGGAAAAGTCAGAAGAGTCATCACAGTCAGTAGGATGCATCCACTGGGGATCATGAATGTCTGTACCAAACTTCATTGCAATCCATGTTGACGTCTTGAGATATTTCACCTGAAACATGGTGGTGCTAGTGGAAAATACAGAACATCATTATAGTTAAAAGTCAAATAATGTATCCACTGGGGATCATGAATGTTTGCACTAAATTTAACGGCAATCCACCTCATAGTCGTTGAGATATTTCACTTGAAACCACCAATGTCAACCTCATGGTGGCGCTACAGGAAAAGTCAGAAGAGTCATCAGAGTCAGTAGGATGTATCCACTGGGGATCATGAATGTCTGTACCAAACCTAATTGCAATCCATGTTGTCGTCTTGAGATAATCCACCTGAAACATGGTGGTGCTAGTGGAAAATACAGAACATCATCATAGTTAAAAGTCAAAGAGTGTATCCACTGGGGATCATGAATGTTTGCAGCAAATTTCACAGCAATCCACCTCATAGTCGTTGGGATATTTCCATCTGGATTAAAGTTGTGTGGCTAATATTTTCTGTACTTTTTGTTTTATTTCTGCAGAACTTCTATCTATGGAAGAAGGATAGGAAAGCTCTCAAAGACATAAAAGACAAAGACAAGGAGTTATTAGTGCAGGTAAAATACACGCAAAGTGGAATATTTTCTTTAACGTGACGGTTTTTCCCAGTGGGATCTCCCCTTTCATCCCTTCTTCCCCTCTGCAGGAGAACTTCTGCGGGACTTCCATCATCGTGCCTGATCTCGAGGCGGTGCTGCACCTCAAAGAAGACGGCAAGAAGTCGTGGAAACAGCGTCTCTTCCAGCTGAGGGCCTCGGGAATTTATTACGTGCCCAAAGGGAAGACCAAGGTCAGGGGTCAAAACGTGACATCATTTTGTGCACCCGTCCGACATTCAGAGATACTTTTAGCAACTGAAACCTGTGGAAATATGAGGTTCCTGTTTCAAAACCAACACTGAATATACTTGAGCTTTTACTCCCTGCTGAATACAGGGTTCCCACACCTTTTTCATGAACAAATTCAAGCACTTTTCAAGCACCTTCAAGCACCAGTTTTTCCATTTTTCCAGCACCTTTAAATAGGTAGCCTACTAGTTGTGTTTGCCATGATGGTCATGGGAAGCGCAGCGGTGCCACTGTATGGCATAATAATATGGGTCTAATTAGCATTATTTCATATGGTGGTAGACTGACTGTTTTGATTTTTAACTAATTGTGAAATTTCAAGCATTTTTAAGCACTTCACAAAAAATTCAAGCATTTTCACAACCTTGAAAACACTGAATTGAAATTCAAGCATTTTCAAGGAATTCAAGCACCCGTGGGAACCCTGTGAATACCTGAATGCATTCACCTACTCTACATCTTACAGGAGCTCTTACTCCCTAACATACCATTTATACATTATGCTGCACGCTATTTCACTTGTAGTAATCTCTTCTTTCTTTTCAGTCGTCCCGTGACCTTGTCTGCTTCGTCCAGTTTGACAATTTAAACGTCTACTACGGCAAAGACTTCAAGAGCAAATACAAAGCACCCACTGACTTCTGCTTTGTGCTGAAGGTAGGTCGGCCTCGAATTTGTTCTCTTATCAGTCCGGTTCGCTTCACGAAACCTTAGATCAACAGAAAAAGTTGCAACTTCCTCTAACTAAATAAAAATCAGCAAATGTGCAAGTGCCTGTTTTACTGTTGTGGTGTTAAGGGCTGCATGGTGGAAGAGATATCAATGCAGGGTTTACTGTGAGGTGGTGGTTTTCAGCGTGTATGGTAAGCTACACAGCTGTTTTCTTTACTGGAACTCTAAAATGCAATAAATAGTTTGATTTGAAGAAGTGAAACGAGACTTGTCTTGTGCAATTTAGCTGAAAGTGTTAAAGACTTTTTTGTGCAGCAGCGATTCCCTTAAAAGAAATAACTGTAAACGCACCATGCGTTTAATTAAAGGAGTTAAAATTAAGAATATTAGCAGCGATGGGAACTACCTAAAGTACTTAAGAGCAAAAAATGCTGACTGAGGTGGAAAAAAACTGGAATTAGATGTTGGTCAGTGAAAGTCCACTTTGTTTCTTTTCCCCTATCTTGTTTGAGAAGTCCTAGAATCAGCAGATACCATTGCACTAGTTACTGAGAATGAAAAGAGAAAGAGCTTAGAGAGGCAAAGAAAGTTGAATTACCCACCAGTGAAAGACAGAGTCCTCAAGGTTTGAGTTGAAGGGAGATGCTGGCCAAGGGCAAAGGAAAATGACCTGCCAGAGCCGGGGTTTCATGTGTTCTCGTGTCCTGGTTTAGGGCGTGTTAAAAAGCTGCTTCAGCTGTGGCAGATAACATGACGATGATGCTTCTCGGCTGCTAAAGCGTTCAATTAGGGTGTGTTTTGACACGTCGGTGTGGTTATGTTTGTTTCTGGGCAGCGAAAGGAAGAAAAAAAAAATTCACTACAGCAATTCAAGGACGAGAGCAAAACAATTTGGCTTCATGATTTAGCTGATATATATTCAGAGGAGGTGGCCTGAGGTGATCACTAATACATCCTCATTACGTACAACTGATATCACGACATTATGGGAAGTCAGCTTCATCCGCAGGGGGAAACAACTGACTGAGGGATTAATGTCAGGCCCATAAAGTATGCACTGCACAGCAAAATATCATTACGATGGCATAAATCCAACAATTAGGACTGTTTGAGCATCAAACATCTCTAATTTTCTGCACCGTGATTCAATGACTTTTACTTTTCGGGTTTCAGAAAAGCTGACTAGACTCACTCTGCCCCCTTGTGGGTATCCTGAAGAGGGGAAACTGATTGTTGTTGAGTGCTACTGCACATGTGCAAAAAAAGGTTCCTCAA
This sequence comes from Collichthys lucidus, assembly GCA_004119915.2. NCBI lineage: Eukaryota > Metazoa > Chordata > Actinopteri > Sciaenidae > Collichthys > Collichthys lucidus. The sequence goes on along the minus strand of CM014096.1, from coordinate 5,782,694 downwards.
GTGATGTCACTTGAGTCAAAGGGTTGATAACTACAAGTTTGAAAATGAAAAACATCGGGGAGTGTAGGAGAAAGAAGCCAGACTTCATCTCGAGGCTACATCAGCTGCTGTGCTATGAGTACAGCATAACCAGATCTCCTGAACTGAGTTGACAGCAGTCGAGTTGCATTATGGGTAATGTAGTCCCGGGAAGATTAATGCAGAGATAAAACCTGTGGTGCTGCTGCATCGATTTTGATCATCACTTTGTGAGAACAACGATGCTACGAGAGTTCAGTGTCAAATCAGCTGAGAATAATGTTAAAATAAACCAATCAGTGAGTTTTTAAAGGAGAGAGTCTATTGATCTATCTCAAACTTTTTACACCTCGTCTCTCCAAGTACCGACTCCGTTCAGCATTGTTGACTTGTTGAATCTGGATCAGAACCAGAGCTGCATGGGTACAAAAGAGGTTCTCTTGTTCTGCACTTCCTAATATTTCACATTTAAAGGGTTTTTGAACAGTCTCTTACCATCACATTTAGCTCATAACTAATCATGGATGTATGATACCTGCATTATTGCGACTACAGAGCAGCCTGCTGTGGAATAAAACATTTTAAAACTCATAGTTGAACTGTTTTCATTCAAAACAGAGTTTTAAATGTTTCCGAATGAATTTATTGGAAGAAAATTCAGAGATTCTTCCAAAGGGAGCTTGCGTACCACCGGTGGTAGTTTGAGAACCCGCGTGCTAATGAAACGCAGCAGTGTTTGGACAGCAGCTAAAAGGAGAGCACAGTGTCATGACACCTCAGAGGCTAATGTTACTGTTACTAATGCGTGCTGTACTGGAAGGCAGGGCTGTGTTAACCTGATCCGTTTGGATTTGTCTCCGCAGCATCCTCAGATCCAAAAAGAGTCTCAGTACATCAAGTACCTGTGCTGTGACGACGCTCGGACCATGAACCTTTGGGTGACTGGAATACGTATTGCAAAGGTAATTTTAACTCGCAGCTCTGGATTTAATCACAGGAAATAATCTCAGGACTCATGCTCTGGAATGTGTTTCTTACATTTCCAGTATGGCGTGTCGTTGTATGAGAACTTTAAAACGTCCGAGAAGAAGGCGGCCGTCAGCTCCGTGTGGACGAACCGCAGCACTCCATCGAGCTCCAATCCATCAACCCCCTCACCAACCATCAAAGGTATCACGACACGCAGGCTGCCCTTACCGATGTAAAACAACCCAGATGTGGTGACTCTGCTGATGTTCACTCACAGCGTTTCTCTTTCTCTGCTAGCTAAATCACCAAACCAGGCCAACGGTCACGCTCCCACGCCACAGCCAGGACCGATTTCTGCGGTACAAAACTCTTCATTGATTATTTTCATCAATTTATCTTCTTCTTCTTATTGTTTAGTCTATAAAATAGTCTCCCATGATGTGCTTTTGTATTTTTTTAAAGAACAAATTAAAATGTATTCAATTTACAATGATAAAAAACTGAGAAAAGGAAGAAGATTCAGTTCATTTTAAGATTTTAAAGGCCCGATATTCTCTAGAACATAACTGATGTGTAACAGGAACTTCACAGAGAGCTTTCTGGGAATGATTGTGGACTTTGAATGGAATAACTCAAATTAATTCGCTAGTGTGACCTAAAAAGTTTTTTTTGAGATACTTTATTGATCCCTCATGTTTTATTTACATGCATTTTAACCCAGAACACACATGCGGTACGAGGGCTCATAGACATGCAATGTGGAGAGAGATGGTGGAGCTGCTTCTCTCTGTGATCTGTGACAGTAAATTAAAAATCTTTTGGACCTGTTGGTCAGACAAAATAAGCAAATTTAAGACACTGACGTGTTCTCTGAGAGATTGTGAATACGGTTTGACAACATTTGACAACTATAAATGATTCATCAATGATGAAATTAGTTGCAGCTCTAAACTAATTACTCCGTCTCAGAACTTTGACTTTCTTTTGTCTACAATTAAAACTAAATTACATCGTTCTTTCCAGGTAATTATGGTAATTAGATTCATAAAATAAAGTAAATTTTGAGAAGTTAGAGCAGTAAGTGACTGTTTTTCTTTGTTTGATTAGTTAATTAAAACTCTGATGAGTCATTAATGCATTTTCATGAAGTTAGAGGAGACAAATCCTGACTTTCACTTTTTTGTATGAGTCACGCTGGATCCTACATTTCCCATAATGCCACCAGTAGCATCATTTCCCTACATGCCTGGTAACAACACCATTTTTCATTTGTAAAAATGTGTCTGTCCTTTCAGGACTTTGGAAATATTCCACCTCCACCTCCACCGATGGCCGACATCCTTCCCCCACCACCTCCAGACCCCGCCTTCCCTCCACCACCTTCTTTGCCTTCCAGAGGTTCCCCAAAACCTTCTCTCCCCCAGCGAAAACTGCCAACCAACTTCCCCCCACCTCCACCTTCAATGGACAACCTACCTCCTCCTCCGCCGCCACCACCCATCGACGATGCCCCGCCAGACTTCCTTCCACCTCCTCCACCTGCCTCCGGCTTTGGTTCACTGCCACCTCCTCCGCCCCCGATGAGCTCCTTACCGCTGCCGCCTCCCCCGGCTAGTTTCGGGCGCATGGACCAGTCTCTGCCTCCTCCACCGCCGGATCCAGAGTTTTTACCACCGCCTCCACCTGAGCCAGTGTTCACAGGTGGGGGTGGAGGACCACCTCCACCTCCTCCTCCGCCTCCTCCACCTGCTGCTGGAGGAGGAGGTGGTTTCCCAAGACCAGCGTTGCGGCCTGTTGGCTCAGTGAAAAAGATGCCTCCTGCTCCGCCAAAGAGGACTACACCATCGCTGCAGGGAGGAGGAGGAGGAGATGGAGACTTAATGTCTGAACTGATGCTGGCCATGAACAAGAAGCGTGGCGCTCATTAACGAGGAACTTGTGGAGTATAAATATAATACGAACTGTACCCGCTCAACGATGATCTCAGCTTCTCTTCACATCCACAACATCTCCACCATGAAGCCGGTGGAGATCAACAGACTTCATCTTCATCTTTGCTTATCTCATAATCGTGCATGAATCAAATGAGAGGGTGTTTATTCTTCATACCAGTCAAAATCTTTTACACGTGACCTGTTTTGTACAGTGTTTGAAAGCTTGGGTTCACAACGACTGTCACAGTTTGCTTAAAGATCTGTAAGGTGTAAAAACATTCTGCTGTCATCATACTTTCATAGAGTTGTATATATTGTCACACGTTTGCATCGAGTGCTGTACAATAAAATCACAAGTTACTTTTACAGTGTACCCCGTTACTATAGCTTTAACAGGAAATCCTTAAAGGTGCAGTCTCTAAAATTTAGGCCGCGATCAACTTGGTGCTCAAACTCAAACCGGTGGCCTTTGTGTGCCAAAAGAGGCCATCAACACGACCGCACGAGTAGCCTTAATGTGTATTTAGTTATATATTCTGTAAAACTATATAATTGTTAGTTGTTCAGCATTGTGTTGGTGTATTTGTTGACTTTAACTGCCTCTTCTGCGTGGCAATACAGGCTAAGATTAGCGAGAGTACGAAGCTAATCTATTGGCTTCTTCATGTTTTCTCTTCTTAGATGCAAAGTTTGCTGCTTTTCTTGGGTAAAAATAATAAGTACGACTATCCATTTGAACTTCTATGTCTTCTTTTTGCGCTATGTGTTCTGTAGAACCTTTGACCGCTTTGATGGCGGACTCCGTATAAGAGGACCCGCTCTATATGTAGATATAATAAGGTAAAAAAAATCATTTTTTGAGGTGATTATATGTTATTATTTCTGGTAATGGACCTAAAAGTTACACAATTCTTGGTGGCATACAGAATGTGTGGACTGACTCTTCCCGTCATCGAGTACAACCTACTCGATGGATCGACCTTCCTGGAAACCGTCTCATAATCAATATCATGCCTCAGAAATGCTGTAAAGTCAGCTCTGTAAACAGGACTTCCCACTTTAAAGCTTTGACGTGTGCATACTGTATGTGAACTGGGTGAAATGTCGCGCTGACAAGCCTCCACAGTAGCACCTTTGTATTTATTGTTTACAAGTTGCAATTACAAGATGTGTGTAGCTGTCAAACAGTCGAAATACAATCACAGTTTAATTATTTTGTGGCTCTGAGAACTGTATTTCATCTTTGTTGGTCACTGTTTCCACACATGGTCGGTAATCTCAGTAGAAAATAACATTAAACAGGCGTGACCTTGACATTTTGGACCGAATATATTCCACCAGCATGACCAAAAGTTTCCAACATGAACCACAAGAGCTCGGCTCGGTCGTGATCTGTCTTCATTTTTAGTATTTTGCTCAATCCGGGAGTCGCTCAAGAGGAGCAGCTGACCTTTAACCTCTTAGCCCACAGTGGAGGTCTTGCTGCATAGCCCGCCTCCTCTGCAGTCTCTTGTGTAACAAAGGGAGAGGACAGGATGTGGTGCAGCAGCTCCACCTAGTGTTGGAAACATAGAGGACAGCAGGTCAAAACAACTTGAAAAGTTTATTATAATAAAGAATTTAATATAATTTAAATATCACCTCAGAGAAATCATTGATCTCTGCTTTCTTTATAGCAGACTCTGCCATCCAGTTCCTCAGCACGTATCGAGGATTTACATCTGAAACATATTTTGGGTGATTAGACGAAGCTCTTCCTGTCATCTTTTGTGGTCAACACTTGATTTGTAAATATGTAGATTTAGTGGCTTACTGTTCATCCTAAGTTGACGATCCAAGTCGTGATCGTTCTGCTGTCTAAGAAAAAAAAAAAAAAAACTTATACAAGAGTTTAGCTCGAACATCTCGCAGACCAAATTACAAAATGAACTTACCTGCCGAGCCGGAGCAGGTACATGCTGAGCCAGTCGGAGAAGAGCCGGTGGGAGGACAAGTCTTCAAGAGCCCACATCTAACACAAAACATAAAGATAAATAGAAAAAGAGGATTTAAAATCATAATTCATGGACTGGTTTTGCATATTTTGCATGCGGGTCGGCTGCATAGTAACAAAACATTAATTCACTATGACTATCAGCCATTTACGTGCATCTTAAATCCTTTTTCCACTTGTACAGTTGCTGCTCTAATTTCTAAACACAGGGATGTAAAACATTCCCAGCTCCACCTGTGTGAAATTCCCGTTGTGAAGCCGCTGCGCTGAAACTTCACCGAGCTGCCTGAAGGTCATGGTGAAGTCTGACTGTGTGTCCTCCATCATCTGGGGAGACAAACACGCAAAAAAATCTAATTTGTACACAGCCAGTGAGATTAAATTGATTTAATAGATGGCGAGCAACACAGTTAAACATCTGTTATTGACTTGCCTTTAGCAGGAAGGCGATGAGGTAGCTGTCGGCCTCCTCATCGCCGAGGAGCCCCAGTTTGGCTTTAAATAGCTGGTGAAACCTGAAATATACGCACGATTGAGGCTGGAAAATAATATAATATTACTGCTCTATCACTGCTTGGATATAGAGGGAACACGTGAAGCTCACCTCATCTGGTAAATATGAACATATCCTTTTAAAATTACGTTAGCCCTGAAAAAAAAAAGAAGACAAGTAAGTCCAAAAATATGCAAAATATATTTAAATTTGTAAGAACAAAATGTTCTTCGTACTCTTTCTGCTGTTTCTTAGTGAGCACGGGACTGAGAGCCGTCAGGAGCTTCTCCAGGTTGAACAGCCCGATGTCGGCCTGAGCTCCGATGCTGTATCTGCCTTCATCGTCGGACGTGTTGGGGACGAAATCTGAAACATCACAGCTTCGTTTGTTACATTTGACGAGACCAAGACAGTTCAGTTATTCCGATGAAACATGCTGCGTGGGTACACACCGGGGTTATACGACTCCATGAAGCCAAACGGTCCGTAGTCGATGGTGATGGAGAGGAGACTGAAGTTGTCCGTGTTGCACACGCCTGTCGTGATGATAATAAACACAGTGGATATCAGTAGATGCTGGTAAAGACTGTGATAAATGTTCAGACAGGTTAGGTGCTCACCATGTGCAAACCCAACCGACATCCACTGGGCAATCAGGTGTGCTGTGTCATTTACAACTGTGGAGTAAAACACCTGGAAATATAACAACATACGAAGGATGAAACAAGGAAGAAACAAACAACATACAACGTGCGGATATACAGTTACTACAGTGTAAAGTTTCTGAGACGTGAAAAGCTTCTTTAACAGTTAAATTCCCACAAATTTTTGACTGAACTCACCAAATATTTATCTGGATCATCTGAACCGATTGAAGAAAAATGCTCATCGATCACAAAGTTTAACAGCTTTCTAAAAAACAGAATATAATTATGTTACAAGCTGTACTTTAGTATTCAATAAGAGGTTATAATAATAAAAATTACGTGGTGAAACTCGCCTCAGGAGATCTATCTCTCCACTTTGAGACAAAATTTCCAAAGAGCCAATCCGAAACCACGACTTGGCTAACCGGAGAACAACAGCTCCTGATAAAAAAAAGAAGCTCTGATTAAAACACAAGACACAAATTAAACGTGATTAATGTGATGATGAGTAAATGTTTTGTACCTCTCTCTGTGTTCACGTTGCCATTGTAGAACTGATCCCTCATCACAGGCTCGTCACTCACGATTAGACTAAAAACAAAGCAAAGACATCAGATCAGGTCAAACACAAATAAAGAAACCTAGGAGAAGGAGAGACTGATTGAGGAGGGAGAGGGGCTGACATCCGTCATGAACAACTCCTCTCACCTCCTGCATGAGGAGGCCTTAGATAGCTCCTTCAGCAACAGACCGCTATTCCTACCATGTAAGAAGGAGCTCCACCTGTGCCTCACCTGGCAGCTCTGCTGGTTGGAACGTGCAGAAAATGCATGGCCTCACTGCACAGGAACTCCCTGACGGAAGAACGGATCACAGCGCGGCCGTCTCCTGACCTGTATGAACAGATGAAACCAATGAGAAAGAAAGAGGGAACAAAAAAAGTGTATGCCAGGAAAAATACCAAACATACCTCGAATAAGGTGTTTTGCCAGAGCCTTTGAGCTGCAGTTCCCATATTCCTCCGTTCCTGTGGTGCATTTGATTTGGTAAATAATAAATCTTTAACTAGTGGTGCACCTTAAATATACAAAAATACTCTTACCTGTCGGTGTACCGACCCAAAGAATGTGCTCGACCATCGCCCAGCTGACCTGCCCAGTAGCCAAACTGACGGCAAGGAAGATATCACACACTGTGATCAGATCTAGTCTGTACACGAGTTTTATTATCTTTAAAGAGCACACTCTACCTGATGACCTCCATATCTGTGTGCAAGCGGTACAGATCCTGGCAGCAGCTTGCCACCACTCGCGTAATGCAGGAACTCCTCAGACTGTGTTACAGCCATGTCTAGGTTTAAGATCCCCTCGAGGACGTCCTGTTGAGACAAGCTGAAGTATAAGTGGATGGTTGTGTTATTAAAACACTGTGCGTACTCATGGTGATATTACAACATCCACCTTGGAGACTGCTGCCAGTCTTAAGGGGCCTTTCAGCGGGGTTGGGATGGATTTGGAGAAGATGCAGTTCTTCACAGTGCGAACAAAGTTGCCATCGACTTTGTCTAATGGGAATGCATCTGCAGAGAGAGGACAGAATGACAGTGACCCTTTCACTGCATGCATCGACCTTCCTGTAACAACAACATTATGAATCCAGTTTTACCTATGAGCTTCGTGCAGGACACGCTGAATTGGTCCAGATCCTGCATGAGGTTTGAAGCATTCACGTTCCACCTGGATCTGATGGCGTCTGGTGACGTTTTTTTGTCATGACCATGGCAGTCACGGTCAGTGCTTTGGCAAAACTCGAGGGCGTATACAGGTGTGACACTGGCTGCTGCTACCAGAGCAAAGACTAACACTGTGTGTACGCTGGACATCTCTACAGATGTACCTGCACTGTGAGCAAGCATGTATTCAAGCATATGTTATTACTGATGCATTAACATTAAACTACCTCATATACTGCTAAAGTGCATCATATCTTAACCTACAAAAGAGTTTAACTGGAGTTAAAATATACTATTTTTCTTTTAAATGTACTACTGTACATGTACTAGTACTACTCTATCATACTATATAGATGTAGTGTTTTGTAGACTAATATATATAGTGTATAAGTGTAAAAAAAAGTGTGTATAAATGTACCTTACTAGTTACTTTCCACCAAAACGACCAATGCTAACAATTAGTTAGCACACATCTAACTGCTCCACCTTCACTGAAAACGCTTTTATTAACTTTTTTGTCAGTTGTATTCGAACAAATATGACTAATAACACACCATTTGGACAGTAGAATGGGTGTTAAACATATTTCAGCTCGTTTTATTACCAATAAATATCGCATTTAGCATAGTTAGCCTTGATAACGTTAGCATTAGTTAGCTACGTTAGCTTAGCCCTTAGCCACCAGGCTACTACCAGCCTCGTCCCCAAATATGGTCATATATTTCCTGTAGACTTTTCATAACATATTTTATAACTTCATTTTTATTATTAAATAACAGCACATCATGTCTATACCGCCGCGTTTCTGTTTTAAAAACTTTATTTTTTATTAATATTAAAGTTTAGACGTTAGCTGCTCTGTCTACTTTCCACCAAAACGCCCAATGCTAAGTTAGTTAGCACAGTTATCAGTTAGTTAGCACAGCATCTAACTGCTTCACCTTCACTAAAAACGCTATATTATTAATTTTTTATCAGCTGTATTCAAACATACATGACTAAAAACACACCATATGAACCGTAGAATGGGTGTTAAACATATTTCAGCTCGTTTTATTATCAAAATATAGCATAGGTAGCCTTGATAACATTAGCTGGAACTAGCAGCTAGTTAGCTTAGCGCTTAGCCACCAGGCTACTACTAGCCTCGTCCCCCAAATATGGTCGTTTATTTCCTGATAACATATTTTATAACTTCATTTTATCAATAAATAACGCCACATCACGTCTACACCGCGGCGTTTCTGTTTTAAACACTTTAATTTGGATTAATATTAAATATTAAAAGACGTTAGCTGCTCTATCTTCAACTTCCAACGGCTAACTCCTTGTTGCACAACGTCACCAACCGACGACCGTTCCTTCCGGTTCCGTTCAAATACATCCAGTCCCGATGCACGCTGCCTCTGCTGCGGAACATGGCGGGTCCGTGGTGGAGCCAGTGCCGGAGGTGGAGTACGAAGTGTCCTAACACGGGTTTACTCCAAACATTTCGGCGTTTTAACGGCGGGTGTGTGTCCTCACTGGGGCGGTCACCCTGGAGCTCCGGACCGAGGAAAGAGGTGAGTTTGTGGCCGGTTACGCAGCACGCCTGATCCTGGCTGTCAAACACACACACATGAAGGTCACACACACCTCTGAAATGTTTCCACTGTGCGGCTGGTTCATTAGTTTGTCGGCTGTGACATTCACTGACAGTGTAGCTGCTTCAACAGGAGCTGCTGCTTCTTTTAAAATAATTTCTTAAACGTGCAGTAACTTGTTGCAGGCTGCTTCAAAGCTTCACAGCTGCCATAAAGGTCAAGACCTGCTCCTGATATGTTACACTAAGCTCTGTCCTTTACTGAGCAAGCTGGTCACCTCAAACTAACCAACACCTGATCAATGCACACTCATGCAGACTGGATTTAAACCATGCATTCATTCATTCATTCATTCATTTGACATTGACTCACACATGTTACTCCAGATTCCCAAGAAACACATGTTATATTAAAATAAAGTAGTAAAGTACAAAAGGGTTACAGGATTTTGGAAGAAAATGTAAAAAAATCTATATGTTTTTGTTGTATCTGAAACATTTTTTAATTGTAAAGAACCTCTTTTAAAAAATAAGCTGACACGAGTCACGTGTGTTACTCCAGAGAAACACATGAACAAATATTTAAAAAAAATCAGTATATTTACATTTCTGTAAACTGGTTTTATTATCTTAAAGGGAATGTACAGAGACTTTAAAGTTTCCTTGACTTTGTGACTAAACCTCGTCCTCGCTTAGTGACATATGTGGCATGAAATAGGTGATTTTAATTGAAGTAACATCAGATCATCTGTGGAGGTAAAGATATCAAGTGACTCATCTCAGTCCAGCTTTGGACATGTCATGTCAAAATACAAATCGCATTGTACTACAGCCATAAATTCAAAGATATTAGGCCTAATGTTCAGTTTTAATTCAAAAACACAGTCAGAGAGGTAATGTCACTAAGCTACTGTATAAGATATTTGTAAGGAAATTATATCAAAATAAAAATAAAATAGTAAAGTACAAAAAAAACAGGATTTAAAAAAGAAAATTACATAATTTCTATCTTTTTTGTATTTTTTAGTTGTAAAGAACATCTTTTAAAAAATAAGTTGACATGACTCACGTGTGTTACTCCAGATTTCCATTAAAAATAAATAAATAAACACATTTACAAATGCTTAAAAAAATGTAATGGAGATGGCGATCTTGACTTTGTGAATCAACTTTAACTAAGAAAAAGATATCAAGCGAGCCCAACTCCGGTCATGTAATGTTAAAATAAGGTTTATTTAGTAGACTCATTACCTTTATCAACAGAAACTGAAACTTGATGAGCTTTGTAAAAGTGTTTTTCATGAACAGCTGCATCACATTGTACAGGTGTACCTGATGATGTTTGTTTGACGTCGTCTTATTTCTAAAGTCCTTCAGTGTCGTGTTCTTTGACATTTCAGGGGCGACCATCATCACCACTATCAACACAGATAAACCCAAATACTCTAAATTTTACATCCTCCATCACCAGGTGAGTTTTGCACTGTGACCAAACAATCCACTTCAGTTTTTAACACACTATAATTTTGCAATTTTGGTTAAATGTCAAGCACAGATTTTCATAATAACAATGAAATTGTTGCATTTTTTTTCTGTCGACGTCAGGAAGATGCAGCTGTTGTAAATTCAAATAAATAAAAAAATCTCCAACATCAACCCGTCGAATAATACAATTGACATTTTCTTTCACAGTTCCTGTTTGTGTCTTTCTCTGCAGACATAAGTCACGGTTGCTGGTTCACACGGTACCGTCTTGCTGCTACAGAACGATACACAGCGATGCGAAGCCGAAGGACCCCTTCACGTTAGCCCAGAGCGATTTAAAGAGTTTATACGACGACATCAGAAAGGTACGCTTCCAATACAGAGACGGACTCAGAGTCTGGCTTGGTTGAAATAAACAACATGAATTTCATTCCTCTGTCTCACAGGAGCTGTTTGTATCCAAAGAAGAGCTCAAGTTTCTATGTGACTACTACTTTGATGGCAAAGGCAAAGCCATCCGACCAATGATAGTCGTCCTGATGGCCCGGGCACTCAACATCCACAGCAACAGAGCTGGGTAAACTATAATGTTTAATCTGTAACATCTGATACAGTTATAAGAGCACCACACCCTCTTATATTATCTTATATTAAGCATAAGCGAGGGTTTTTATTTCATCTCGCATCATGCGATCTGTCCTCTGCAGAGATCTGCTCCCGGGGCAGAGGGCCATAGCTATGATCTCAGAAATGATCCACACTGCCAGCCTGGTGCACGACGACGTCATAGACGGATCAGATAAACGAAGGGGGAAGAACACCATCAATAATATGTGGGGCGAAAGAAAAGTAAGGAGACTGAAGTCAGTCCAGATCTCCATTATGTTTTTGAGGATATAAATATGATTTATTTATTATTTTTCAGGCTATCCTGGTTGGAGATTTCATCCTCTCGGCCGCCTCCATGGCCTTGGCTCGTATTGGTAACATAACTGTGGTTAAAGTGTTGTCCCAGGTGATAGAGGACCTGGTGCGAGGTACGGTAATCAGATTTATTGGCTAACATGTCCATCAACTAATTAACAAACTGATCTAATGTACGCCGACTGTGCCTCCAGGCGAGTTCATGCAGCTGGGCTCCAAAGAGAACGAGAACGAGCGGTTCAAACACTACCTCGAGAAAACCTTCAAGAAGACGGCGAGTCTTATTGCCAACAGTTGTAAAGCAGTATGTACGTTCTGTCTCCACACATATATCACATAGTTGGAAAAAAGCCTCGGCTTCTACACTGTTTGTCTTTTGTTGACTGTGTTTCCTTCGATTTAAGGTATCCATCCTCGTGAACTCTGATCCCGAAGTTCATGAAATAGCCTATCAGTACGGGAAGAATGTTGGCATCGCATTTCAGGTGAGCTTTCTTTATCTGTTAGACTTCTAGACCTCGATTTGGCACGACATCAATTGAATTTTGAATGTCTAAAAGTATAAAATGATTGACTGGGTTCATTTTTCTCCATCCTGTAGTTGGTGGACGACGTCTTGGACTTCACATCAGGAGCCAGCCACTTGGGGAAACCCACGGCTGCAGATCTCAAACTGGGCTTGGCCACCGGTCCGGTTCTGTTTGCTTGTCAACAGGTGAGACCGACATCAAAATTTTAGCTGGGTCGCGTGTTTCTTTTTGGTCACGCGTCACCATCTGCTGTCAGTCTTTAACCCAACGTCTTTCTGTCTTTGCAGTTTCCTGAGCTCCACGCAATGATCATGAGACGTTTTAGCACTAAAGGGGACGTAGATCGAGCCTGGCAGTACGTCCTTCAGGTAAGACCAACCAAATACAATAAACTAGACTTTAAAAACATCTGCTCGTGTGATCAGAACCTTAAAACCTCACGTACGCTGTTTAGATTGACTTGTTTTTTTTATTGAGACAGTGCTCCTTTTTAGAGGTTGTTTATGTCAAAACCAAGGTGCATATTTGCACTTTTACTGCCTTAACTGTCTACTTGATGGTCCAGAAATCCTACCGGGTATTCATTTAACTGTGAAAGAGAAGTAGAACATCCTCGCTAAACTTTTCCTTCCGTTGTAGAGCGACGGCGTACAGCAGACCAACTACCTGGCCCAGCGCTACTGTCAAGAAGCCATCAGGCAGGTCAGCATGCTGAGGCCGTCGCCAGAGAGAGACGCCCTCATCAGGCTCACTGAGATGGTACTCACCAGAGACAAGTGAACCTCTGCACTCCTGGGCTTCAGTTCAGGCAGCTACCTGTGGGAAAGCAACTCGGGGAAAGCCTATCACCCCAAACGGCAGGGAGACGTCATGGAGCGTTTGGTTCAGACGGATCCCCGGTGCTGGTTTTAGTGCCAAGTTTGGATGCACATGGCAGTAAAGTGATTTGTGAGGTTTAAGGGATGAAAACAGCATGCAGGGGTCTCTCTGAGCTGATGTTTCATGGCTCTCTCAACCAAAACCAAAATATACACAAGGCTGAGTTGCTTAGATTATAAAATCACATTTTTGTTTTTAGTAAAATCCTGGAGTGATGATTTGAAATATTATAATGGTAATGGATGGTGACACTGAAGTACTGTAACTGCAACGACCTCCTGGGCCTCGACACTAGCTGACTGTGACTCGGCAGTCTGTTACACGCTAGCGCTGAGTGGCGGCGGCGTTGCAACAAACATACAAAACAAAAAAGAAATCGTGAGACTTTGTCATTGGTGTGTTTGTTTCGAGATCCGTCCACACCTCCGAGGCCAAAAAGTCTCTTTGACTTGTGAAATGTCAAACGCTTCAACAATCAAGGCCTTAACATCTACAATGACTGTGTACTCAATAAAACTATCAAGTTGTTGTTTTTTTATTTAAGCTTCGCTTCTTTTTTTAATTCCTTCCAAAGTGACCACACATGCATGTTGTACATAGAATTGTTTATTATAAAAGACTGTACATTAATTTTTCAATCAACATATTATATGTACAAATGAAGGGCAGACAGGGATAGATCAAGATTTCTACTTGTGAAATTGAGCCGGAACACGTCGTTTTTTTTATTATTGGAAATACTAAAGCAAACGGGCAAAAATATCAAGGCATTAGCTACAGTATCCTGAAATGATGAATGCATTTGAAAAAAAAAAGGTCATGTTAGATGTACGTTTGAGGGCCAACAACGAAAAAATACAATGTCATAAAGATGATTCTTAGACCTGAGTGAAACCTAATATTGTTCGGCTACTCAAGTTAAAATATGTACACCTGTGCAGCCCCGAGGATTTCGTGTTCAGAGCATTCAACATGGTCCTTTTGAACCCAGAGCAGGTCGTTGTTGCTTGGTGAAGGTTGCGGAGGTATTAGAGGTTGTTTATTGGTCTACGTTACAGCTGAATTGTCTCATGGCAGTGTCAGGCAACGACAATTCCAGTCTAACTATCACTGCACACCGCCGGCTGTCTATCTATCAAAGAGTCCGTTATTGCCAATGTTACCAATGGATCCTACGAGTTTTTAAAGTGGATTAGTAGAAAGTTAATAACAGTGATGTGACAATCTCAAAAAATGCTTGATAATAAGCCAAAAAAAAATATATCTGGAATGTGTCCTTGCTTCAAAACAGATCTAAATGCATGAAAAAGTAAACTATTTTTTTTTTATTTTCGTAATTCGAAACGGCATTTAAAGTCCGTGTAAAGGCAATTCCGTGATTTCTTTTAAAATACATTAAACATGTTGGAGAATAGTTGCTGAAAACACGTAAAAAGACTTTAATATATATCATGAAATGTGGAGTTAGAGTTTATAACAGTTTTAACACACGCTGAGGCCACCCTCAGCAGAGAGATAGAGATGAATTAATCTCGCTAAGAGTGTTTCAAAGTTTGTCGTGTCATTTTCTGAACTCATCTGTCGAGTTTCAGTCGCTTGCAGGACATTTAGTGGACACCCCCCCACAGTCCTGGAGCTGAGAATTCATTTTTACCTGATTTTGACACCCAATTTCATAAACTTGTCGATATTTTTGATCATTCAAATTTGGCTTTCTTCTTTGGTCCGACACATATTTATTCTTTCTTTACACGGACTTTAAAAGGTGAAACTGTGAGGGTCCCACAAAAAAAAAAAAAAAAAAGTTCAGTGATTTCAACAGTGTAATAAAAATCAAAAAGGTGAATACATTTACAACATAATGGAAGCATAATGTCAATAAACTTAAGATTACATTATATCTCTTAAAATTTTGCATGCTTTAACGCCAAGACTGATTTTTCCGTAGTAGTGATTTGTGTTTTTTTGTAATACCATACACAGTATTTAAATTTGTAAATCATCGACAGGCCGTCTGCGGTTTTTTTTTAATTTAGCAAAATCGGCCTTTTACGTAGTCGAGAAGGGCACCACTAATAAAAACTATCATAATCGACATTCACTGAATTCACATTACATAAACCCAAGTGGCTGCAGCTCACATTATATATACACAACTGACAGTACAAACACTTCAACTGAAGGCGTTTAACATGACATTAACATTTTTATTTGTTCCATCAAAGCTAATACTCTTGTTCAAAAAAAAAAAGTTTCAGTTCCGAATTGCGAATTTGTTTTTAAAGTCCAGGCAAGATGACGACGTACATCCTTCAGCTGCGTGACCATCGTCTTGGAGTTCAACCGGCATGAGCGCGTGCAGTCCAATTCTTTTTAAACATATTCCATAAATGTCCCTCACCCGCCCGTATAACACCAAAATAAAACTAAATAGATATTACTTTTCATTTTATTTGCAATCAGTAAGGGAAAGAACATTCTTTCATATCAAAAGGGGATCATACAGTTATGTCTATGCGTCTCGGGAGTCAAGGTTGCGGCGGTCAGTCTCTCAGTGGATTATGATATGACTGAATAAATAGACTGTACTGTTGCGAGGTCCCTTCAGTCGGCGTAGTGCATGATGGACTCCACGTAGTTGCCAGGGAACAGTCCGGTGACGCCGTTGCTGACACCCTCAAACCAGCCGTCGTCGTTCTTCTTGATGACGTAAATGATCGCCCCCTCCATGAAAGACAACTCGTCGTCCTTGTCCTTGCTGTAGTCGTAGATGGCCACCACTGAAAACAAGAAGAGGAGACGTTTGTTCAGGACGAGACCCAGTGCAGGATTTGAGCGTCAACCCGAAACTGTTGGTGCTTTGAGCAAACCTTTCTCCACGTAGTTCTTGGGCGCCCACTGTGGGTCTCCGTCAGCATAGGGGTCGCTGTACTGCACGACGGCGGCGTCCTCCTCCTCGTAATCGACCGGAGGAGGCGGCGGCGGCGGAGGAGAGTCGTCGAACAGTGGTATGTCATCTGGAGGCGGTGGTGGAGGTGGAGTGGGTGTATCTGCAACTGATGAACAGACACAGGAAGTCAGACTCAAAGCTTCTAAAAGGTTCATCACCGGTCAACGTGAGCCTGATGCTGGTGGTGGAGGGCGGCGGTTGAATCATGCAGAATTGATGAGAAGACATGCAGAAGATGGAAGATACTTCCCACTTACAAAGATGTGAAGTTTATGATCCTATTAAGGAGTTTGTGTTCCTCTTGTGGCTCTGAAACTCTTTCCAGACATGCACGTGGTAAAAACTGGACTTCAACGATCTTCTGGTGATTATTTCATGCAGCGTCATGCTATTTAGTAGGTTACAGACTTGTATGATGGCATCTACATTGGAAAAAAGGTACGTGGACGCCATCTACATTGGAAAAAAGGTACGTGGACGCCTTTAAAATCAACTTTATCTAACATTACATTAACTTTGAGCCACCACAGGACTCTGAAGTTGCTTCCAGGTCAAAGAGTAAACTACCAAATAGCTGCTCAACTGTAATATTTGATGGTATTGCCGGTTTCAAACCAGTAGGTGGAAGCAAAGAGCCCCATCTTTCTTCAGCCCTGTGTTTGCAGGGCCTTGGCACTTCTTCCTTTAAAACATTATCATTCACCTCAGCTCAACCGTGCAGCTCTACAAGAACATTCAGCGCATGAATACCAAGCTTCACTAAATAACAAAAAAGCTGAGTAAGTGGCGGCCACGAGGAGGTCGCTTGGTTGCTATTGCACTGCACATATTTTTTTAAAATAAAGGGATTACTCTGGCAGCTTTGTGTTATCCCCCTATTGTTACCAAGACACTAACAGAAAGAAGAAATGAATCCAAACAGCAGAAAAGTTACATAAATCATGAGGACGCTCGACGACGAGACACATTCCTGGATTGGTTCATTGTTGCAAGAAGTTCGTATTAATTGTTCTCAAAGGACGGAGAGAGAGAGAGGGAGAGGGGTGAACAAGCATGATGCATGCTGGGTGTTCTGGAAATGGTTGGCAGGCATCAAGGAGGAAAGTATGTCTTAGCCTCTTCACTTACTGCTCTCCTGCATCCTGGCCACAAAGCCAGTCAGAGGTATCTGTGGAGTCAGCTGGGGCATGGGGGGAGGAGGAGGAGCGATAGACACTGAAAGCCAGCAGAGAGAAGACAGAAAGAAAAAAAAACATAGAAAGCCCATCAGTCACCAAGAACGTACAGAGAGGACAGTTAAAAGAGTGCACCCCGATCCCAAGCAAACACAACATGGACACAAACACTGCAAGAATCGTGAGCTTGTACGGGACAGAGTGATTCAGCAGTGAGTTATCTATTATCTCTAAATCCCAAATCTTTAACATTTCAAAGAGAGGATGATCAATTATTGAAGCAATAATCAGATTCTTTCACGCCGTCATCTGTAGCCACAAATTGGACACAAATATAACGTGGGAAAGTTCACTGATGTCTGCGAGCATGATGAGATTTCACTCGGATCGCCGAGGCCAAAAGGATCAGCGTCGGATTATGTCTGATTTCTGTCAGTCAAGCGTTTGCCTCTAAAGGAGTAAGAGCTGCCGACAACCAGAAGGAGGCACTGTTTGCCTTGGATGTCTATCAACCTCAACCCCAACCCCAGGCAAGCCTGCTGGACTCCCTTGTTCTAGGGAGAACTCGAAATCAATCAATCCTGAGTGAGGGATCTACGCTCTGTGCATTGAGGCTGAGGATTGTCTTATAGATACGAGACACTAGAAACTCATTCACACCTGGTGTTAACATCTGGAAATCCTTTCTAAATCTACGAGCGCACACTGAACGCGTTACGATCGGAATGCGATCGGCCACATCTGCGATCTGACCTCGACCAGGTGTAAACGCAACCCACGCACAGCAACCACATCGGTCAGAAGAAGAAGAGTCCTTCCAGCAAGTTGAAAGGTCACCCGACTCCCTCAAGAAGTAGCAGTAGCTAACAAGTCTTGAAAACCCTGAAATGGTTATTTTAAAGGAGGTTCTCTTGACCTGGGGTCAATTGGACAATTTCCAAGGCTTTAAATTATTCATGGGTTGGGTTGGACGTCATGATCCAGGTGATCCAGATGTAAATTTACAGACAGTACCTCGCCTAAAATCCACAGGATGCACAGAGAAATACATTTACGCCAACTTTTGACCATTCCTTTACATGAGCCCCAACATTGCAGCTACGCATTGTTGGCAGGCATCGTTTTTCTGCATTGTATCTGCTGTGAAACCCAAGGACGAGACAATCTGCATCAATACCAAAGAGTCAGATGAAAAAGCCCTAATCTGCAAGGACTTCAAGTAAAAGTCAATAATTCTGACATGAATGCGAGCTCGACCTTCATAAAGCAGTGACTCCCTTGGAAACATGAAGTATTGGTCTGCGGTTACAAAGGTTAGCTTGCTTTAGTTTGTGCCTGTGCATGATTTAGTGAAGTAAAAACGTGACGTTTGGTGCTTCAGTGATCGATAAAGCGGGCTTGGACCGGAGACAGAAGGGCCTTACTTGAGTTCTGGCCATAGCCAGGAGTGCCTCCATTAATATGAGGCTGTTGTTGTTGCTGTTGTTGCTGCTGCTGTAGTTGTTGCTGTTGCTGTTGATGCTGCTGCTGTAGTTGTTGCTGCTGCTGCAAGGAGAACTGGGAAGTGACCGACGGCGCCCGGCGGTAGGTGCCCGTGGCCGAAACCATAGAGACAGAGGAGTTGGAGGGGTTGTGCCGCGAAATCTGCCGCGAGATGGTTCCAAACTGGGACATTGGAGCGGGTCCCAAACCAGGCCCAGGGGCCACCACTAGAAAAACACCCAACGAAAGATAACCAAAGAGGGGAAGAGCGGGGGGGTTAGATAGATAGAGGAGACGGAAAGGGGAAGGAAAAAAGCAAGCAGAACATGAATCATCAAGAAAATAAACAGATTAGAGCCCCACACCTTATCAAAAGGCAATCGATAACCAATTAAAAGGAAGCAGGTGAGCTAGGGAAGCAACACAGGTTGTTAATTAATACAGTGCAAACGTATTTCAAGAGTCCCGAGAGGTCATCCGAATGAATCTGAAGGGAAAGATCGAGTAAGCAGAAAAGAGAGACAGACAAGAGCTGCCGGTAAAACATAACGTCACATTTTAAGTGATCGTGAATGATAAATACTGCTGAAATATGTGCATGTTTGTGTGTCACACGGGGAGGGAGAGAAGGGGTTAAAGAGAGCGTTTCCTGTTTCGCATTTCTGGATAACACGGCACAGTCTCGGAGGAGAGGCCCTGCTTTCAGATAGGGATGGGTGGAACCAGAGGAAGTGAGGCTTCAGAGGAACACAGGAGCAAACAAACTTCTGCATACGGTCACCGGCAAGAAGTAATCATTAGCTGCAAAAAGCTGCTTGGGAGGATAAAAAAACGTGCTTCATCTTTTTCAGAGTTGCAGTCGATCAGATAGAAGTAGCTGCTGTACAAACACACACACACTCATACACTCACAGTATTTAGTACAAATCAAACAGCTGGATGTTTTTCAGCCTTCCTGAGCTCTGACAGTAAATCAAAGGCGGTATCACTCTGTGTAAATTAAAGCTGCATCAGGGTTTGAAGCACTCAAACGGCTGCTTTTAAAGCTTCGTTATTCAGAAATCACATTACGTGAGTCTAGCTGTCTCAGAAATGACTGTTAGCTCTGCTCGTTTTGTATTTCAGGTATCAATAAATCACCTAATGAGCAGGCAGAAGGTTTTATAACCGCCACATGGACTGGAGTAATCGTTAATCCAGTAACTACAAGCTAAATTCAAAGTAATGATTCACTAGACACTCATTACTAGGAAACGGTGATTAACTATGATAATGGGAAGTAACTGTGGCATCACCAGCTGTAATATAAATTACAGTATTAACAGTTTTAAGGGGACAAATAATATATGAGAAGTTCAGAGTTAGCAGTAAGTTTATTAAGAAGAGTAACTAGCTGAACATGCTAACTGATATTAGCTAGGCTAAGCTACCAAAGTTACCAAATAAGCATGAATTGTATTATTTATTCTTGATTTATTCTTCATTATTATTGTTATTATCAGTGTTTCTACATGGGAAAGTGGGTCATAGTTAGTAGTAAGCCTGTTTATTTAAAGATAATAAGCATTTGGAACATGCTAACTGATGTGAGCTAAGCTAACTTGGCTAGGCTAAACTACCAAAATGACCAAATAAACATGACTTTTATTATTTATTCTTCATTATTATTGTTATTATTATCATTATTATAATCAGTGTTTCTACATGGGAAAGTGGGTCAGAGTTACTAGTAAGCTTGTTTATGTTTGTTTATGTTTTAGAAGAGGAACTAGCTGAACATGCTAACGTGATAAGCTATGAGATAAGCTAACTTAGCTAGGCTAAGCTACCAAAGTTACCAAATAAACATGACTTTTAAGATTTATTCTTGATTTATTCTTCATTATTATTGTTATTATCAGTGTTTCTACATGGGAAAGTGGAGTTAATAGTAAGCCTGTTTATTTAAAATATAATAAGCATTCGAAACATGTTAATTGATGTGAGCTAAGCTAGCTAAGCTAAGCAAAATACCAAATTAAATTTGATATTTGGTAACTTAGCCAGTCTGACATTATTGCCGTGGCATGTTCTGTATTTTCCCTAAAATGTAATTTAAAAATTTATCCAGTTTATATTGTTATTAAACTCAATTTTGAGTTCATTAGCAAGCTAATGCTAGCTTTGTCAGTCGTTCAGCTGACGCCATGACCTGGCAGTTACTGAAAATATGAAATAGTAACGATTAATATCTATGTATCAACTCATTTGTGCGGTGCAACCTGTTTTAATTCAGTGCATGAACACTAAAACTAGGCTAATGTGCCAAAATGTGTTTTCTAGGTCGCAGGTTATTTCACCTGATGCAGCTTTAACTAAAAAAAAAAATCACTTAAAACAGTAACACACCTGTGTAAAAGAAGTCTCAAGGCCCTTAAAGTAAATTAATTGCACAGCTTGGAGGCCTTAAATTGTATTCTTAAATTTAGGTTGTAAAGGTTATGTCAATTATAGCCGACAGGTGCAATTAACTTTAGCCTCAGGTGATGTGAGACAATCACAGCATATAATTGAAGAATGAGGAAGCAGAGCACCACCACCACCACCACCGAGGATTGAGAAGCCTGTTATTTATTGTGTGTAACCTGTTGTGTCTTCCAGCATGTACAGTCTGTTCACACTGCAAGCAGGACGATCGGTATCAGCAGGTCATTTCCTACAGAGCTAAACAACCAGGGAGTCCTGCTGCTGTGTGGATGGACGACGCTTAAAAGAAAGACTAATGCGACATGTCAAATTAAGTTTGGAGAACAGCTGTATCCATTGTTAAAGTATCAGGTAAGCATTAAGTTGTTTTTTTGTGCCCATTTTCATTACCAGTACTTTTTCCTTTGTTTACTCATCAATTTAAATGCAGCCTCATTATTTTGGCCTATTTCATACACAGAAATAACCAGATCTTCTTGCTTGCAGTGTGTACACACACCGTCAGACACCTGCCACACTGTAAACACCCTCATTTGTGCGATCTCCAACCACCAGGCGCCCACAGTAGACCTGCCGATTATCCACCGCCGGAGAGGTCAGGAGCGGCGGTCGTCCGAGGAGTCTCACCTATAGATGCTGGAGGTGGAGGTGGAGGAGGAGGAGGTGGTGGTGGTGGTGGAGGTGCTGGCGGGCTGAACCCAGCCATGGTAGGAGGTGGTGGAGGAGCAGGAGGAGCAGGAGGAGGAGGGGGTGGGGGAGGAGGCGCTCCCGGAGGAGCGGACATGGGCGGGACTAAAAAAAGGAGTGTTTAACATTAGTGACCGTTTGGAGCCGGAGGAGTCGGTCCTCGCTGTTACATAACACCACATCACTTTACTCAAGAACGCTTCAGGACACACACACACACACACACACACATTTCTTTGTGGTATGAACTGAGTGTTTCCATGGCAACCGGCTTGCAGAGAAAGAGGGAGAGAGCTTTGGTTAGGCACTGAAGGTACAAAAAAAAAAGAAAAGAAAAGCTGAACACACAACCTTAAAATATTTCCTCTTAAACTCAAAACTTAAATTTATAAAAAAGTTAAAGGCAGTTGTATCTGTGTGTGTGTGTGTGTGTGTGTGTGTGTGTGTGTGTGTGTGTGTGTGTAATGCAGTACTATATGTAAACACGGGGGGCCTTACAAAGCAGCAGGCTTGGCCTATTTACGCCGTCGGATAGAGAATCAGCTGTGCTCGGGACACAATGGGCCTCCATAATCCCTGTCTGGTAAACATAGGCTTTGTGTGTAGCGTAGCCTCACTTTCTGCAAATAGTACATTACATTTACACCTTGTCAAGTAATGCTTATTATCAGCATAAACGTGTTTATATTATTGAAAGTAATAACACTTGTTTTCTTGACATTTGTTGCTCCAGATTTCTAAATTATGCAGATTTTATGTACACATAGGCACGTAGTAGTCGTAGTAGTCGTAGTATGTAGCGTTGGGTAGTTTGTCTCCTGTTGAAAGTATGCACAAAGTAAACTCAGCGTAGTCTGTCAATGTTTAAAGAGCGTTATCTCTTTTCACACCGCTCAAACAGACCGGACGTCAACTGATAAAGAGTTTCCCAGTGCACAAACTGATTTTTTTTGGAGCATAAGTCACATTTTTTTGCTCTTGTTTATACAGTTTGGACAGTTTGGAGTTTCCAAACCCTAATGAACGGGTGAGGTTGCAGCCTAGCAAAGCTCACCTGGTCCAGAGTTGGGGATGGAGGGTGTAGGCACGGCGATGGGAATGCCAATTCCACTGCTGCCGCTGTTCTCCCTGCTGCTGCTACCCCCGCTGCTTCCACTGAGGGAGGAGAGAGACAGAAGGGAAAGAGGACATCAGGTCTTTTTTTTTTTTTATTCAGGGCAACCTGTTCAGACTGCACAGCAGGTAACACTGCAGATATACAGACGCTGTGATGCTCGTGTCCTATTTAGACAGTAAATGTCTGTCCATATTTTCACTTCTTCTTCTTCTTCTTGTTAGGACTGAGCCGCAGAGCGACACGCCCAGGTGAGCAACACATGAATCACTCATGAATCAATCATCTTTTTCAATGCGGAACGTCCTCGAAACACGTCAGCCAATTTACAACGTTCAGTCAAATAATACGTTTTGATTTTATTTTGGCAGCTGACGCCCAAAACAAACGAGTGAATCCAGAACAAACACTTTGTCGTACGTGACGTGATCCTCTGCCAAACAATCTATCCAAATGTTCGGCTGTAGTTTTTTTAGTGAATGAACTAAAAAGCGACAAAACGCTTAACACCTTTTACGAGAACGGTGATTCACACGCCGAGCTGAGGTGCAATTCCACATTTAAACATTAAAAACATTTATCAAGCAAAATTATCTCAGTTTCTCATCATCCTAACATTTAATATCTGCAGGTATTCGACCAAAAAAGTGACATCGAGGTGTCAAAACTAAACATTAATGAAAAAAACAACAGATTAATCAACAGAAAAGAAAATGAGTTGACCCCAAATTAATAGATTTAGGTTATTATAACGTGTGTGATATAAATAAAGTCTTGATACTTGGAGAGATGAATATTTTCTGAGATGGTGCGTGGTGTAAAAAGTTTGAGGAACACTCCTCTTAGCTCTGCGGATAGACGACGTGGGAATGCAGCATGTGTGTCAGCGCTGCAGTGGCCTGAATAAGCGTTGTTTCACCCCGTGTTTGACCCCGGGGCTCGTACATCAATGCCCTGACCGACTAAACCTCCACCCCCCTCCCGCTCTCCCACTGGCCTTGATCCTCCTCACGCCACCTCCCCCCCTTTTCCTCTTTCATCCGCTGCTTTTCAACTGATCCCACTCCACAGCTCTCACCCCAAATATCTCTCGACCTCCTTCTTCTTCTCATCTCCTCAAGTGATTACCCATTCGTCTTTCGAACCCCTCGCCCGGCAGGATTCCCACCTCCCCCACAACATTTCTTTATCCCCTTTCCTTTCCTCCCCCTCATCATCATCATCCTCCCCACCCTCTCCACCTCTCTGATCCACGTCAGTTGAGCCCCGGGGCTCTTCAGGCACAACCCAGCAGGGGTAACCCCGCTGAAGATTGTTGGTGGCAGCGTCTGCGGGGATGTAAAGGCTAAACAATATCACGTCATTTCTCTTTTGAAGTGAACGCCACACTTCACTCCCCCATCCGCATGTTCTGGATTGATCCGTCCTAATCCCTGTATAGAACTCAGCCGTATCCTTGCTAACCCATTTATCTCTTGCCTTTCCTCATCCGTCAGTCTTTGTTTCAAAACATTCACTGAGCTCCATCTCTCCTGCTCCACCTCGCCCATTCAGCCTCTTTATTTGTGACGGGATGTGACGCCACCTGAGCAGCACAGAGGTTCACCGAAGCTGAGAAATATTCGTTATTGAAGCTTCAGGCGTGCATAAATAACCAGAAACTGTGATCTAATGCAAAGGTGGTTTCCGATCATTGTCTATTTTGAGACATTTACTACTCAGCTAAAAACAGAAAAACATGCTGAGCTTGCAGACAGGTCACGATAAGGTTTGATGACAAATTAAGATGATTAAAAAAAGTAACAATCTGAACCAACAGCATTCACGGATAATTGGCTAGACGGTTTGTTCTGCTGAGGTGGAAGTCTTCTCTTCAGTTTGTCCAGTTGGAGAAAGAAAGTTTAATAAAACATGGGGATTATTCCTTGCACATACTGAGGAATCGCACAGTGTTGTTCTCTGTGTGAATTTATAATATGCTGGGAATGTTACTCATCTATTTCTAACCCAACCCACCCCCCAAAAAAGTACCAATATACAGTAATAGTCCTTTACGACACGACTGCCAGGAGGGGAAACGGGAAGTTGATACAAAATAAGCAAACTACGAATATAAAACTTTACAGTTAATATATTTAACCTGCATATTTGAAAAGCCTCATTTAAGTCTTTAAAGTCCAAAAAGACTTAAACTACTCCCACATGCCAAAGTTCTCACAATAAAAATGGAAATAATTCTTTATTTTTAATGTTTTCAGTAAACTGTGGAGGCCTCAACATGCTGCTACGATGAACCGGCATGACTTCACGACTCTTTGAGTTATTTCTTATCCACCTTGTGAATATGAGCTGCTAAGACAAGACAATTTCCCCAATGTGTGTTCATTAGAGTCTGTCTCATCTTACAGATTTCAGGGTCCAGTAAAAAGGACTTGGCTTGGGAACCAGAGGGTGGCAAGTTCAAGTCCAGCATGGACCAAGTATGGAAGGTGGACTGAGAGGTGCCAGTTCACCTCCCGGACCCCCAAACTTCCAGGGCGTCAGGGCTGCCCATCACTCTGCCCTTTGTGTGTGTGTGGTTGTACTTCATTATGTAAAACTAAAACATTAGGGTAATCCTCCTCCACCTATATATAGTATGTTTTATTGTGTGGTGCTGTACGGCTATCTGACCCGATCATACTGCGTTTTCCACCGAGCCCATTGATTTATTTAACTACATTTTTTCTTCCTGCCTTTGTCAGAGCGATCGTGGGACATCATGGGAAATAAATGGGCAACAAAAAAGGTCCCTGGCTTGATGCTGTCATTTATTTTTTAAATCTGCTTTAAAATGGACAAAGAAAGGATGAATGAGAGGATGAAGGTTGTTGAGAAAAAGCAGCAAAGGCAAGTCTAATCCCTCCCGACATGACAAGATGATGAAGCTGCACGCGGTTATCCACTTCTTTCTGTAAATAATTCATGACGTGTTGATGTACGCTTCATCCGCGGAGTCGTCACTATCGCAAATGCTTGTTCGGATAGAAGAAGAATCAAATTTGATCACCGAGCACAGTAAACATGTTACCTTAAAACAATCATACCTGCGTATGAGTAATGTTCCGTGCAGAGTGATGAGAGATAATAACAGGGAACGTACAGCAGATGCCGATATTGAATTCAGACCTCAGTGGAGGATGGCAGAGACTGATGAGCTGAATAAGCACAGCCGACTTCAAGCCTGTGTAATCAAATAGTGAAGGCAAAGCAATATTAGCTCAAGCAGGGCGGGCGCATCTCGACTTTGAAGGTCTGACAGTGATGCTGATCGAAAAGCCAAAAGGATCGGCGTTTGTTGCTGCTGGCCCCAAAAACTTTAAACATTTGGAGCCACGAAATTCCAAAAAATACCTGGAGAGGTTTTAAATCGAAGTATTCGGAAGAGATCGGCCTGCCAAAAATCGTCACAGGGTTGTCCGGCGGTATGTCAGGGTGAGGAGTGTTCTGTCTTTTTGTGCATATGAAACAATCAGGAAATAACTTTTTATTTCGCTGATTAACCGGTGTTATCGACGCTGGCGCTCCCTCACTCTCATTCACTGCCTTCGTCGCTCAACCACTACTCGCTCAAACCAAATTAAACTTCTTTCTGTCATTATTTTGCAGCCTAAATTAAGCCAGCCTCAGATTTAGAAGCTGGTACATGAAATAAACAAAGCTAGGTAGATTATCAGTTTAGTCAAGTCTCAGTTTTGGAGACATTTCAGGCCAACTGCGGAGAGATCTGACCTATCTAAGTGTCTGATCTTGGTCTTGATGTTGGACTGTGTGTTTTTCCAAAATGAACTTCTCTGCTGTGTTTTTGGCGTACATCCCCCGCAGCGCCTAAAGCAGAAGAAAGACTGGAGGGAACTTCTGTGTAAATGTGCAAACATAAACGAGAAGTTGGTGGCGAGGTCAGGGCGAAATTAGAAAAAAGTTCTGTGATATTTATGAGCATCGCAGTCAGCATAACAGGCTTTTTAGCTAATGAGGCGACTTCGCTCACTCGTAACTCAAATTTGATGAAAGCGTCTCCGGCGTTTCCTGCGTGGACGCAACAATACTCGGAGAGTCGTGTTTAAGGGTTTCCATGCTGCAGTTGACTTAGAGGGTTTTCTTTTTTTTTTTTGATACAGCACTATATATCAGAGGCTTTTACAGATATTAATATCAGAGTGATTCAGGCCTGCGGTAAGAGACCCAGACAAATGCTGGATTTAGTGCATCGGAGAGGAAGAAGAGGTGCGAGAGCGTTTTAAACTGCTGAAGTCGGTGAAGAGATCAGAACTACCTGGCATGAAGGGTAACGGGTGGTTTGTAGAGAGATACTTTCCTCACATTACTGAGTGTAACACTGTTTACACCTATACTTGTCCAAAAATGGGGGGAAAAGAATGAAGCACTTGTATCGCTCTCCAATTATTCATCCGCGAAGTTTGCTGTGCAAATTTTTATCTCAAACTTAAACATATCAGCGGTGTCTGACTTAATATAATCTCCTCACTTCAAGCTATTTATCTTGTCTATATGCTACGTTTTGTACACATCAAGTCCTCGTTGGTGTGTTCACTCTTTGCATTTTGTACGAGGTGTACTGCAAGTTTATATTTCTGTATCGCAGTTCTTCTACCATCACTGCACCTACTGCAGGGAAGGGATTCATCCTCCGTTGCTCTTTCTGCAGACATTTTTTTTTTACTTTATTGAATTTTTCTGAGTCTTGGGTTATAAAAATAAACCTGGCTTGACTTGGCATGTCTGTGTGTGTGTATTGATCTGGTACTGTAGCTCAAAGTATCTCAGCTAATGTAGATATGCATGTGTCCACAAAGAAATGTGTCTCTGCGTCTTTATTAGTGTCTCTGTCGACAGGTTTATTTCTTATTTTTCTTTTTGTTGAATCATTTAGCCTGTTAAAACCATTACAGGTACAAGCCTCAGAACTCACCAGTTAACAGCACATAAATGCTTCACAGAGTTCAACTAGCAGACACATCCTAATGTCAACGGTTCAGACGAGACTGCATGAATCAGGCCGTCATGGTCGAACTGCAAAGAAACCACGGCTGAGGAAGACTAACACCAAAAAAGGACATCGGGTTTGAAACGTTCGGCCGTGCCCGACATGTTTTTGTAAAACGCAGAGAAGGTGACCGGATGGTGTTTGCATGTGTGGTTCCCACTGTGAAGCCTGGAGGAGGAGGAGTGATGGTGTGGAGATGTTTTGCTGTAATTTATTTAAAATTCAAGGCACACTTAACTAACCGCAGCAATCTGCACTAAGTAAGCTTTTGCTTTATGGGACCAGACCAGTGACTGATTATATCAAGCTCATAAAGCCCAACATGTCCAAGGCGGTTAAGATTTCAGTATATCCTCACATCTGAGACGCTGTTACCCGACTTAAAACATTAATCAATTAGCAAAATAGTCAATTAATAACCTCAGCACTGGTTTGTGCATGTGTGACCGACTTTTCTCATCTACCTGTGTGTGCGTTGTCTCTGGTTGAGCGACGCCGTGCGTCCCGGACTGTGCTGCTGGCCGTGCTGGCTGCCTAGCCGGGCGGGGCTGGTCATGTAGTCGTTGGGCACCGTCGGCGGCTTCACCGGCTCCAGGGTCTTGTACGGCGTGTTGCGCCTGAACCGAAAGGCAAATAATAAATAAATAACTAAATAAAAAAAGGACGAGAGTGATGATAATTCTGTGCAAACCCCCCCCCCCAAAAAAGGTGAGGCAGTGCTCACTAGAGCGTCCAATCAGTTTGTCCAGCTGGGCGCTGCGTGCTACAGGCTGGAGGTTTACCCTTGAAATTAATATCTGATTAGTGTCGGTGACTGCTGCTGTGCATCAGGCGACAAACAGGGTTCATCAGGGCGTGAAACATGTCCGACAACAACACACAAGTTCCAAAACTTTTTCTTTTTACTGAATTTCTCTGAGATCTTTTTATATCGAACCACAAAACACGACAACAGAGTTAAAGTCCTGGAGCATCTTGATCTCATATTTATTGATTTAAAAAAGCACAACAACTGCATGTTCTTTGATCGCCCCCACAAACCAAATTTTGCATTCAGTGTTTCATAATTAAAAGGATCAGTCCTGCTTTCATGGTGACTGAAAGAGAAATCTTACCCGAGCGTGCCACGCCCTGACATGGGCGGGCTCGGCGGCTTCTGCGTCGGCGGATTGGTCCTCGATAGTGTTCCTCCTCTGATTGACTGATTGTTCCCATGTTGCTGTGGTTAGAAGAAGAAGAAGAAGAAGAATTTAACAAACAAATTATTTTCAGACGACGACGACGACAGTGTGGGCAAGGACTACCCGGTGTGTGACAAAATCTAAATATTATAGGCTGCCCAGATGATTCAACGGCACAGTCATGCATGTTTGAGCCGACGGTTATGTAATGCCAACCCGGCTTGTGTTTAACTGAAGTCACAGGCTGCTTGCTGCTGATTGCAGGTTAGAAAACTCCAGGTTGTTTCAACAAAGCTTCTTGCAAAACATCTTAACAAACTGCCAAGAAACTGAAAAAACTGAAGCCAGTGTTGCAAAATTTCACATAATTCTTTACGGTATATGCTACATCTGGGAAGCCTATAAGGAATTTAAAATAAACTACTGGACAACTACACAACATGTATAGTAAATGACAACATACACAGTTGGTAAATTAACAGGGAGGATGTTACAGAGCCTCAAAATGAGCTCTGGGGCTAAGAGGACTACAAGTACAGGGCTGTTAAAGGGAGTCACACGAGGAGTAACAACGATAACCACATGTATAGAGGGGTTTGCTGTGAAAGGGAGTTGTACAGATCTATCAATAATACATGATAGTAAAAGGGGGTCATCTGACAAACCACACTTACCTTGGCTTTTAGCCACTTATGTGGGCGAAGAGAGAGAAAGAAAAAAACAGAAGAGAGAGAGAGAGAGAGTCAAAACGGCCATGTCTGAACGGATCAGTAAAAGTCAAAGTACAAGCGAGGAGGAGAAAAATGACTCCTCGCTGTATTTACACTGAGTAAACATTTAGCGAGACCCGGGCAGGTCTACTCATACTACCGAAAGGAAAACACACCGGCTCTCTTTACTTACAGTACCACACCCAGTGCCACAGTCGGGCTGGACGTAAACTGCAGGGTCTGCTGAGCACAAGTGAAACAAGTCTTATCTCATAACAGGGCGTCTGAGACTGAAGGATTTATATCTGTACATTAAAAAAGCTGCGTCTGAAGAGCTTATATGTGAGCACTCGATTGATATTGGACCCGATAGTTTTAGATTGTCACATTACTGCCACGTGTGGGGGGGCGATGTCAAAGAGAATACAGAGCCAACATAGCAGTGGGGTTTGACAACTGCAAAGTCAAGTGGCTCATCTATAATGCAGCTTTCCCCTGTGGCCTTTGCAGAAAGCATTGTAGCATCATCACAAGACCACGAGCAGAAAGAAAGGAAGAAAGAAAGACACTGAAACCAGAAGCAAATTCAAGGCGCAGGTTGGTTTGCACGGCAGATTTCACGTTCAGATTTCACTCTCCTCAGGTTATCAAGAGCTAGACGAGATTTAATTCACAATCTGGCTCGTGCCAAGGCCTACTACTGCCTTCGCTTATCTTCCTGGATCTCTGCATCTCTGTTTTTACTGCACAAACCGGGTCGTTGCTGCGGAAATACTTGAGTAAAGTCCAAGCTGAATAACCGACAGACAGGTTCAGATTAAGGTCATTATCAGGTCCAAAAAGGCTTAAGCATGTCAGAGCGAGGCAGTCTGTCGGGTCGACGATCAGTATAGAGGACGCTTCCTCCTGAGGTCAGTCACCAAGGATACGTCCTAAAAAAATGTAGTTGTGACTCATGCCGGTGACTAATCGTATTTAAAATTATAATCCTTGGAGGCTTTCGAGGCATCCAAACCGGTTTTAACGCAATTTATGGTCATTAAAAAGGTGTTTAGAATTTAGTGCCATCTAGTGGTTAAATCTCGGATTTTAGCTGACTGAATACCTATCACCTCACCCTCTAGGTTCAAATGTGAAGGAATATTATAATATACATATAATTCTGGGATACTGTAGAAACATAGTGGTTCAAAACATTACGATTGTTATATTCCAGTGATTACACTAATGAAAACATATTTATGTATATTATATTTAATTTCTGTCAACAGATCCCCTTAAATGTTACACACCGGACCTTTAAATGTATTCGTGGATAGTGGCGCCACTAACCATGCCGGATTAAGATTGCTTCATTTTATCTTACTCGATAACAGGACATGATGAAGACCATGTGATGTGATCAAAAGCTCCAAACCAGCTACTAAACAGCCCTTTGAAGGAGAGATGAGTCACAGTGAGGTTTTGTTCTGGCTCAAGATTTTAAAAAATACCACAACATCATTGCACAATAGTGTCAAATTACTGAAACCACCGTGCATCGTGGCCGCTATAGTCTATTTTAAGAACATTACGTATTACTCTTGGCCTAATCTCGATGGATTTCCTCCTTTCAAACGTCTTTACGCTGCGTTTAGTTAGTGAATGTGATGAAGAGCGCACATACGCTCCGGCAGCACTCCTCTTATCTATGCATGTCGCAGCCCGGAGAGCCGATCAATACACAGCATCAATATTTCATATTAAATCATATAGTATCCTATGATGGCTGCTGTCAGACTGCAGGCTTGTATAGAATATCTATAGGCATGGTTTACTTACTGACCGGGGTCGATACTTTAATGGGAGTTTAAATCACGTCTATTGCCTCGAGTTAGCCGTGAAACTGGCTGTGAGTGTTTGCAGCGGCTTAAATGTTGAATTGGCCTCGCGCAGTTTGTATAATTAAAACACCAAAGTCCGACTTTGTGATACAGAGAAGAAACATTACATGAAATCCACCTGATTCAATAAAATCAATATGTACGACCTCACATCTGATAGATCGGCGAGTTCCTGCATCTCAAGGCGTGCAGACGATGACATGATGCTTTTAAGCTTTAATATGAAAGATGATATTTATCCTTCCAGTCAGCTGATGTTTAATCTAGTCAGCGGGGCTTTCAGGAACGCACGGGCACTGACGTCGGGGCGTCTGAAGTTAGATTCCTTTTGATATTTTGTGTTGTGACAGTTTATGAGATTAGATTAAAGGGGGATAGTTTGAAAGTCACTTTTCTCTTAAGAATTCAGTCCTGTAGCAGAAACAGAAACAGAAATTCACACAACTGGAGAGAATTTAATTGGAAGAATCGTTTCTCTGTCACACCACAACGTTAAAGATAAACAGCAAAAACAAATCGAGATGCAAATCATGCACGTATTCTGTGGAGTTGCCTAAAAGTAGAGCCATGAGAAAGAAATGCAGTATTGAATGTTTTAGGGTATGTAGTCCCCACGAAATGTTCAATTCTGTACCTGGGCAATAGCTAGTAGGAAGGCCATCATGAGAAAATCAAGTCAGTACTTAGATAGAGTACAGGTGATGGAAAGAAAATGGCTAAATAACTCACAATACATCTCTAAGAGTGAAAGAAGATGTGTGGGAAAATGGTTTAGGTTTAAACATGAAGACATCATCAACACAGAGCGTTTCATTTCCTAAGTCATGTTCTTGTTCTTTTGAAATTCCAAACCAGGGATTAAAACTTTTCACTGTTCTGCACTTTAAAGTCGGTGTAAAGGCAATTCTTCTTTCAAAATACATTAAATATGTTGGAAAATAGTAGTTTTCAGCTTTAGGATTTTTGTGGGCGGTCCTTAAAGGGTGGCTCGATGACACGCTGAGGCCACCCTGAGCAGAGAGATAGAGATGAATTCATCTCGGCTCAGAGTGTTTCAAAGTTAAGTTAGTCATGTGACATGTTTCAGTCGCTTCAAAATTGCCGCTCGACAGCTCCCACGAGTGGGCGTGGCTTCAGGGCATTCAGAGGACACGCCCCCACAATCCTGGAGCTGATCATTCATTTTTACCTGATTTTGACACCTAATTTCATAAACTTGTTGATATTTTTAATCATTCAAATTTGGCTGGGTGTTTAATAACACTTTCTTCTTTGGTCTGACCAACTCAGAACACACATTTATTCTTTCTTTCTTTGTCTTTTCATATGTTTTCAGCAACTATTTTCCAACATATTTAATGTAAAATGTAAAGTGGTTGCCTTGCTGAATAAGAAATGTTTCTTGTATGTAATAAAACAACCTCATAACGAACATAATGTTCACAACAAGCAGAGATAACCTGGTGCTGGTATCGTGGGAAACACACCCAAATAAAACGCTTCACTCCCCGTTAGCCATCACTCCTGTTCCCCAATGACGGACGGGTCCAGTGTAATTCCCTCCACAGTAAATTGAGAGTGACAATACGGGATGGTAATGGCAGGCCTCTAATCCAATCTGTCTGAAAGCTGCGATTGATTGGTTGATTGATGAAGCGGAGGACGCTCGGGTGGGGAGGATGGAGATCGCAAAAAAAAATGCCTGCAGCCGTCAGGAAATGATGTCATTACCGCTGCTATCAGGACGACCCAGTGACCCCTAAAGCACGGCCTAATAGCACAGGGAAATGTCACACTCGGATCGTCAGCTCCAGCTCGAAGCTTTTCAGATCGCACTGATGTGAGAATAAACCTCAAATCTAATTGTAGCATCATCATTCCTCTGCAAAGGTTTGGAGAAACTGGAGAAGGCGATTACGAGGGCGGTCTGGGCCTAAGTGCCTTTAAAAAAAGTTTACCCTCGCCACTTCCACAACGCTCTAAGAATAGAGCTGTTTTCTGAAACCCTTATGATGTAATCGCATTTTTTTTCTTCTCTTCTCCCACCCCCAACCCGTTCCCACCAACCCACACTGAAACATACTCCTGTAGGTTCAAGGAGGGGTGCTTTCTGAAGATGAAAGAGAAAGCACAAGAGATGCGAGCGTGAGCGAGAGTCAAAGTGGGAGAGAGAGTGAGAGGAGAAGGAGGGAGATGGGAATACCTCTGGCAAGAAAGAGAGGAGGGGGGGAAGGGAAGACAATTAGATATAGTAGAACAAGAGAGTGGGAGAACAGAAGCAGAGATAAAGTAATGGACTGAAATCTGATCGTGGGGGTTAAGCAGAGGAAGTCAGGAAAGTCCGCTCACCTTGACGCCGTGGCCGACGTCGTCCAGTACAGTGTAGTCAATGGGCTTCCTGATGTACCGGACCGGCCGCTCCATATTAGCCGGCGCTATGATCTTATGGGTCCTCGCCGTGTTCTTGTTGGTGGTCAGGATCCCGATCTCCCTCCTGGCCACTTTCTCTTTATGGATGTCCACCGTCTGTAAAATGACACAGCGAGGAGAGGGAGATGTGATCGAGTCACACAACACAACACAACACAGCACAACAGGGACCTCTGGGATCGAATGAACTCATCATACAGCAGCTTAAGACGGGCTAATTAAATCACGAGGCTTTGCTTTTCATCACCGAGCTCGTAATCTTTTTACAACAGTCGATGCACACTAATAAAATCGATTGTGGCTGAGCCGAGGTCCTGCACAGAACAATGACCCAGGCGTGTGCATATGCACAGAAGACGATGCGAGGTGATGAAATGGAAAAAGAACACTGCGATAAAATAAAGGTCTGTTGTGTATTTAAGTCACATTCTCACAGATTAACAGAAAAAATGTCTCGTTCATCTTCATTTTGCAGAATGTGAAAATTGCGATGCATAATTTATGCAGCAGGAGAGAGTTTTTAACTGTAATTGCACAAATGTTAGATTAATTATCTAGTGACATTTATACTAATTACTTTAAAGATGCATTAGGAAATCTACTGGCTTCAAATACCAAAAATAACTGATCTCAGAAATCATGCTACCCTTTCAATGAATTGGGCATTTTTGAATAATGTACTGTATACTGTATTGTGGCTTGAATGAGGCAGTGGATCCAAAGTTTTCGTACTTGATCGCTGTCCGTTCATACTTTCATTTGTGGACACAAGGTGAATCTGTGTCAAACAAACTTTCTGTTGATAAGAATTTATTTATCGCTGACTCCTGATGATCACAAAAAATTACGTAACACAGTTTTAATCACTTGGCAGCCAAAGAGGGAATGCCCTGGAGGAAGTCCTGTTGATTACTATTTATTTAATTACCAAATGATTGTAAACTAACTATGTGATGGTGACCCCAAAACTTCACAGCAGAAATAAACATGGTACAAAAAACTGTTTTGATCTCTACAGCTAATTTCTCCAAATTATATTAAGTCTTAAAGTTATGTATACTTGCTTTAATTGACAGGTGAATGCCATTACAGATGGCTTGTCTAAGCACCCAGGCGTCATTTGGCCGACGTCTTTGCCAATTTTTAGATTAGCCAGGAGGCATAAGTACCGACGACCAGTGCCAAAGATTTTGAGCTTTAAAACGACTCTTCAGAAACATGTGGGTGATGTCTTGCATACACTGTCCATTCTTTATACTGTTGCTACACTTTTCATTTAACTATTTAATCATTCGACGGTGAAAAAGTCCAAGGTGACGTCTTCAAATCACTTGTTTGGTCTAAACCAGGGGTGTCAAACCGGTCCTCAAAGGGCCGGTGTGGCTGCAGGTTTTCCTTCCAACCAAACAGCAGCACACCAGACTTGACTCATTTAATCAACTGATCTCAGTCTTCAGAGAGTTGATTGGTCAAACTGTGTGCTCTTGGTTGGTTGGAACTAAAACCTGCAGCCACACCGGCCCCTTTGTGGACCAGTTTGACACCCCTGCTAAACCAACAATCCCAGATTCAGAGGCATTAATCCTCACATTTGCGAAGCTAAAGTCAAACAATATTTAACATTTTTGCTGTATAAACGATCGACAGATCAATATTAGGTTGATATTTTCTGTCAGTCGACTGTCATCAAGGCAGCTTTCAAGTTCAAACACCGCTGTCGAACCTTCGACACAGCTCTGCATTTCTATTCCCTGCTCTCCAAACCAAAAACCAAGAGGAGCCCAGGAGCAGCTGCCCTTCCTTTGAGAGATGAAAGGCTGCAATGTCTGCCGAGGGCAGACCAGTAAAACGATGGTCTCTCACAAGAGAGAGAGGGGGGGGAAGGAGTCAGCGACCAGCAGCCAACAGAGGATTCCTTTCATGCCACGGGGATCTGGAGCTGGACCGAGCTCTGTCTCTTTATGCTGCACTGTTCCACTGCACGGACGACTTAGCCTTCAAGGATCACTCAAGCCAGAGTTAAGGGAATCAACAACACTGGTTGACTTATATATAAAGCCCAGTACAGGACAGTCAGTGCTGACATCTCTGGAAAATATCAAGTCGAGAGAGACAAGCTCTGGTATCTATAAAAACATAAGAAAGTGGGTTGCTCGTACATAATTGCTTCAACAGAGACTTCCCATGCAAAGGGACAACATCGGTTCTCTTCCAATACTTTTTGTGTCTCTTTGATTTAAGAGCGATGACGGTAGTCTTTGTTTTTACCCTGAGCTGGGTTGCCAGAACATGAGAGGCTCCTAAAGTCTTCCCAATGAGGTGACCGAACTGATCCACAAATATTCCAGCGTGTAAGTCCTCCACTACAATTGGAAGTGAGCTAATAACTTGACTACACAGCTCTGAAGATATGTCATGAATCATGATCGTCTGGAAGCAACGGAGCCAAAATCTAATCAAGCTTCTTGGCTTCCATCTGCAGGGGAGTGATTGGCTAGGATAAGACCAGACACAGGACGGAGTAAAAATAAAAGAGTAGAGGAGGGGAAAAGCTCTATCATCCTCTGCCTGGTCGAACTCCAACAAAGATCTTTAACCTCACCACGACCCAAACCTCACCCTCGAAACTTGTAAAGTCAAAGGGACATTGTTATGATAAGATATAACGGGAGAAGCAGCCAAAACTTAAAAATAGGAAAACTTCCACAACAAAACCAACCTCCCAAACAAGAGAACTGTTGTTGAAATATCGCAGCTAAAATGGGAAAGCATCTGGGTCTTGGCCTGAACATGCGGCGCTTATCAGAGAGCAGCTGGTGGACAAACATCATCGCAGCTGGCGAGAGGAGGAGGAAGTGAGAAGGCGAAGTAGTGGTGGAGTTTTATCTCCTTCCTCTATGTGAAGAAAACAACACTGCGGTGGTGCGGGTTGACGTTTCAGAAGCGTCGACAGAAGGGTAAACTCAAAACCGCAACTTTCGCCCTGTGAGTGGCTAAACCTACCCGAGAGAGAGAGAGAGAGAGAGAGAGAGAGAGAGAGAGAGAGAGAGAGAGAGAGAGAGAGAGAGAGAGAGAGAGAGAGAGAGAGAGAGAGAGAGAGAGAGAGAGAGAGAGAGAGAGAGAGAGAGAGAGAGAGAGAGAGAGAGAGAGAGAGAGAGAGAGAACTTTTCTAATCCGCTGACTAGGGATGTAACGATACGCTCAACTCACGACTCGATTCGAGTCACGATTTTTTGTTGGCGATACGATTTTTTCACGACAAATTATGACCAAATCAAATTATTATATTTATTCTACTTTTTATTTGTAGGAAAAAAATCTCTTTACAGAAACTCTCAAACAGTTTGTGTTCTCTTATAAAAAGTGCAACTTACATCTTAAACAACAAAACACATGACAGATATCTGCTTTCTTTAGAAACAGTCTCACAGTAAACTGCTGGTAACTGCTGTGATGTGCAGTTTTCTCTCACGAGGCGTAACCAGGACTCTAAATTAACTTTTTTGATCACCAGCCAATGTGGCTGGTAAGTTTTGTACATAACAATAAAATACAAACATTAAAACTTGCGAGCAGCATGCGTCAGTTTCCACAGAGCACCTCGAGCGGGCGGAAGCCAGACACAGAAAAAGCAAAGAGAACCCGGTGGATTTTCAAAATAAAATACCCCGTGCAAACTGCCGGTCGTCAAAACAGACAAAAGCGAAACTAACAAACTATGTAGCATATTTACACATGTAGAAGCATGTTTAGAAGAACATACACCGGGAAAATGCCCAAATCTGAGCAAGTAAACAAAGTCTGGCGAAGCCCGTTTGACCAGTGAGAGCACGCGCTGTGCGGGTTCCCATTCGCCAAGAATCGTGATTCATTTTTTCTGTCAACCGATGCGAGTCGTCACGCATTTGTACCGGTTTTTAATCGTGTCGCGATGCATCGCTACATCCCTACCGCTGACCAAGAAAACGTCAAATAGATCTGACAAAAATGCAAAGATCCAAGTAGAAATTCACGACCCCTGTGAGCTATCATAGCTCTTTAACGGCACATCTCTTCCTTCGAGTGGTTCTATTGACTGTGAAACTGGCACTAAAAGGTGTTTACTTGATCCCAGTGGTCCGTCTGTTGGGTGGGAAGCGATTGAACTCTGAATGCGCCTTGCCAAACTGAAAGGTGGATGATTCACATGTGTTTTCAGCCACTGTCACCCATATGTTTGAGGCCTGCGGGTGTTTTCCCAGAACACTGAGCAGTTTTTGGCCGCGATGTTTGGCTCATCCATCAGGCTTTAAAAGAGCCTCCACTTCTTGCTGCCCTCTCTTTATTTGCTTGCATCGCCTCCATTATCCTGTCTTCCTTTCACCCGGTTCTTCCTCTACACCCTTTTAGTCTAATCTTTTTTAATTCTTCCCACATCCTAGAGAAGAGTCACCCACCTATATGTCCAGTTTGAGGACCTACATCATATTTTGGAAATGCTGCCAACACAATCACCGTCATCCACACGTTCTCGCCAGACAGGAAAAAAAAAAAAGAGTCGAGATCACTTCAGGCTGGAAAAGTTATTCCCATTTTAGGATGCCAGTGAGTCAGCACAGTGGTTGCCACGATGAAAGATTCTTGTTGTGTTGTTAGTAGCAACAAGTGCCTAAATATTTTTCATTTGTTATTTATTCCTTTTTTAATCCAGAGTGTTGCCGTTTTGGTTGCGGTTCCACTTGAGTTTGCACCAAAGAGGACACAAGGTCAACTGTTCAACACAAAGGAATCCGATGACGTGATGCTGTGTCCCTCGATGAAACACTGACATGTTTATCCACCTGGGAAGTTTGGACACCAAAGAGATGCTGTCAAAAGACCCAGCGTTGTAATATACAGCTTCACTGCTGACTGGGAGACTCAGACTTTAAACTGTTTTGATCTCATGTTTCAAATCTGTCATTTGCCTGAATTTCATCCAAGCAAAGACTTAAGGGGATGACACATTCTTCAGCCCAACAGCCCCAGTTATGACTTGGTTCGTTATTGTTTCCTTTAAGATTTTTGACACTTTGTCCACCTGACTGTCTGGAAGAAGCATTTCAGAAATGGGAATCAAGAAGGTGCCATGCTGAATTAAGAAATAAAGCTTTGGAAACTTTGGATCCTTTACACGGGACTCATACAGGAGGCGTTACGGCAGCACCGCGGTTTAGCTGCGTCCTTTGCCCGGCGTCAACTCACACCGGACGTGTGTGAGCCGCGGAACGGCAGAGGAGCGAGCCGGCCGTTTTCACACGAGATCACGCAAGAATCCTGGACGTAAGCGAGACCCCACGACAAACAGTGTATAAAGAAATTGATCGATCTTTGATCACCTGGTGCCACCGGTCATGACGTAACGTTGATGTGAAGATGTAAAAAGCGACATAAACTGCGTATTGTGTTTTATTTTGAAAGGGGTGTCGGAAGTTTATTAGCTATTTGCTACGGTGACCGCAGCGCTGCCGTTCTGCTGCTGTAACGCCTCCGGTGTGATTTGGCCTTTAGTTGGACTCTTTACAACCTATGGGACTTTCTGAGGACTGATAATGAAATGATATACCTTTGACAAAAGATGGTCCCATTATTTGGCCCTTAAATTTACATTGAAGCACATTGTTTTAGCTCTTCTGTAATTGCATTTCTCTGGCCTGATATTTGACCAT
This sequence comes from Collichthys lucidus, assembly GCA_004119915.2. Taxonomy (NCBI): domain Eukaryota; kingdom Metazoa; phylum Chordata; class Actinopteri; family Sciaenidae; genus Collichthys; species Collichthys lucidus. The sequence continues at coordinate 5,742,696 of CM014096.1, read as the reverse complement.
TGACTAGAATGTACTTCCATTAATGGGTGGATGATTTTTGCTATGCTTCACTAAGAGCTGGATTCAAACGTAGCTGCCAATCAGACGATCAAACCGTTCAAATCTGTGTCTCTGAAACTGAGACTATCCAGGTGGATTCATGGACTAAACTCTGATAATCTACCTGTTGCGTTCTGGCTTTGTTTAGTTCATGCACCCAGCTTCTAAATGTAAAAAGTCGGACTCAAAATTTATGCTACAAAATAACGACACGAAGAAGTTTAATTCGGTTTGCGTCCGATGATCTGTGAGAGCGAGAGTGAGCAGTGGTTGAGCGACACAGACAGTGAATGACAGTGAGGGAGCACGGGCATCGATAAAGCCAGTTAATCGACAAAACAAAAAGTTATTTCCTGGCTGTTACATTCGGCACAGATAGACACTCCCTCAGCAGTTGATAGTGGATTTCCTCCAAACTGCCTCCCCCCTGCTTCTTTGTTATGTTTCTCTGGAAGTTTGTTTTCTTGTTAAACATTAAATCATATGCAAAAAGTTAAGAATGCAAATGAAAACAGATCTTCATAAAAAATGCTGTGCAACATTCATAACTGTTTGTCACAGGCGTGTTGATGAGTAACGACTCTCCCAAGCTTGGGTAATATACAGCTGGGTGTATACAATGGAGACTTCTGGTAGTGAATGATAAATCTGAAACTGTAGCGCCGGATTAACTTCGATGACCCATTTCCTCTCGCTCATACTGATTCACACCGCTCAGACCAGGGGAAAAGTTTTTAGGAAACTGAATGCGTCCACACAACATCGGGAAAATATAACCGTTTGTCCAATCAAAGGAGCCGGGAGTGGAATTTCGAAGCCTTGCGCAAACGTATCTTGACAACTTCCCAGCAGACAAACACACAAACACTGTTGTGGAGGATGAGGTAAGAAGAAGAAGAAGAAGAAAAAACACGTCTGTAGACTTTGATATTAAACTGAGACAGCTGGTTTCACTTCAGCACGTTGGAGAGAGAGAAAAAAAAAAGGTGCTTTGGCAGACTGACCGCAGGATGATACCCTCAATAAAATGCCTGCTATGCACAAACAGAAAGAGCTGCAGAGCATGTACTGTAGGCGTAAGTAGGGAACTTAAACACAACATGGGGAAATGCCTGCTACTAGAGAAACACACCCTACATAGCATTGTGCGTGTGTGGCAAGCCAAACCCAGACAAATGCCAATCGTTGATGATAGACTTCGCCTGAAGACGGTAATAAGCAAACTGGCAGCGAGGCATCTTCCTCCAGCTCCTCCGAGATACCACACACGCACAAAACACCGAGAAGTACTCAGTTCCCATGGAGCGCCGTCCAAGAACATTTAGGACGTGGACTATTTTTACTGGCGTGTAATATCATAATCTAGAACTACACACACGCACACGATTGTGAAATAAGACATGAAAAGGCACAAGGTCTTATTAAAGGCCGTTCCTGGCTGGGAGCTAAGATAAGCTCGTCTCTACAGCAGAGTTAGAAAATCCTTGTTCTTGTTAGGATTAGGAGGAGATAATAACTATGAGGCAAACGTCTGTTCAACACATTTAAACCTCAATTTCAGGCTTACTGTGCAATGGTCGAAGTCGGCTAACAAGGTGAAGACAGCCTCGATGAGTCTGTGAACATCTCTTCCCTTAAATGCTGCTTTTTACAGGAAAAGAAAGTCACGCTCGCCCCATTACCCACGTTCACCTCCGAGGGCGGATTCAAACAATTTGTGATGCTCGATGTGTTCCAGCAGTTTAGTGATGAAGTGCACTTTTCTTTTTCTATTTCTTTTTTTCTGCTGCGCCCACCTTCTCTCAACCTGCCTCGGTCGAGCTTGTACTACAGTTATTTCCTACGTTTCCTGAAATAACTTCCTCAGAGTTGCTGCTGGCGTCGCTTCTGTGGAATGTGGAAACGCAGACGCGTACAGGGCTTGGAAACGTGATCGTTTCAGCTGTATCATTAAGACATCTCGTGGTTTTTCGTTGCATCAACGTGTACGGAGAAACTCCACTGCCGGTGGAGAGATTGGTATCGTTGCCTTTGGTCACACTGGGCTCATGTTTCATATGAATAGAGATGGGTCCTTTTTTTGGGTACCGACCAAAATGTTTGTGTAGCAGCAAGTTTTAATCATGCTTACTTGCTTTTTGATCAGTCCCTGATTTAAAGCTTTAATTTTTAGACACATGTAGAACTACAATTTAACTGCTGGGTGGAGCTCCATATTTAACAGACAGATATGAAACTCTAGGCTACAAAGTGAATTATCTGACAAGTTTGGGTTCTTCTGCCATGCAAGAAATGTGTGTATATTTCTTAAATAAGGGTGTCATGGGGCGGTGGTAGCGAAGTGGGTTAAGCGGCCGCCCCGTGTGTAGAGGCTGTAGTCCTCGCTGCAGCTGGACCTGGTTTGAATCCCGCATCGGACGGCTAATTTACTGCGTGTCACTCCCCCTCTCTCTGCCCCCATGCTTCCTGTCTATCTTCAGCTGTACTATCATTAAAGGCATAAAAGGCCCAAAAAATTATCTTTAAAAAAATAATAATAATAAGGGTGTCAAATATATAATTTTAGGGTCTCTAAAAGCAAAAATTACAGAAAAATATTCAAGTTTCCTTAAAAATGTTTCTTCTTGTTTGTTGTCAATCATCTCATAAACCCTCAGATTGCCCTTGTGACCCATTAGGGAGCCCAACCCCCCCCCTCTAAGAAACCACTGCCCCAGGGTACCTTGTCCTACATTTGACCTGGTAAACCTCCGGTCACATGTCTGCCCTCTTAGCCATCTAGGCCACTGTAGCTCCAGGTCTATCTTGTCCTTCTCACTCTGTGTCTGGCCTCATCTGCATGTGCGGTGCAATCCAACACTCCCGACTCTCCGCTGAGCCAAAACGGCTGTTGAACCAGAGCAAATGCGTCTTTGTCTGGTCTGTTTCTCAGCGTGATTGCAGCCAGCACATATGAAACCCGTCGACTGTGGAGTCAAACAGTTGTCCAAAAGGCCCTTCGCTGGAGCCAAACCGAGAATGTCGGAGCTTCCATTTGCACTCCGAGCCAAAATGTTAGGTCAAATACCCCGTGGGGAGTTCTCAGTTTTGGCAGCTTCTTGTTTTAACATCCCTCAAAAGCTGGATTCCTCTGGTAAAATCTAACAACACAACTTATGGTGCGATGGTGCCAGAAACTGAGGTTGTTGCAGGGATTTAAAGTGTGAAACCTCGGGGAGATTGTCTCACACGGCAGAGAGAAAAATCCCCTCTATTAAAATAAATAATAAAAAGAAGTGAGGACAGCATGCCAAGGTCGACACTTTGTTTGCTAACACAGCACATATGGAAACACCTCGGCTCACTTTTGCCAATCTAACTCTTGGGCTTGAGGCCAAAACGGCATTCTGACCGAGCTATGAAGTTTACATACAGTGCACCAAAATCTCAGCTCGCAGATCGCAGCTTCCGTGATTAAACTTGTTTATACGGAGCTGTCAAATAACTGCATTTCTCTTACACACTGCGCAACGGAGGTGTAATGATTAGAGGTAATTGCAGAGGGCTGTTAAGTGGGAAAGAATGCAGTGGTAACGGTGATGATGCTCTGCAGCAGGAAGGGGGAAGGAAGTAAACCACAGAGAGGCGAGCGACTCATGATTCACTGAACAACATCATTTCACATCATCACTTACTCAAATTTAACCTCTATTCACGCAGGACGATTGAGGCGTCGACGACTTCCAGGAAGAAATAGTGCCGCAACGATCTTGAAAGACTCCTGAATGATTTAAACATTTGTAAGACTGAAACTGAATGTGCTTGGTTGCAGCTTTTTCTGTGAAGTGTAACCAGTGCAGAAGTGCCAGGCACTGCAGTTCCTCAAACGTCCACTTGAGGCTGGCTCCAGAAGTGAGTCAGTCTCCATAAGTCCCCATGTTTGACAGCAGAAATAAACATGTTTACAGCCTAGTACAAAAAACAGTTTTGGTCTCTGTAGCCAATTTCCCCCGTTCATGGTAACTGTACTGAGGGTGAATCTTTATAGAACTCTGTTTTGTGGCACAAAAATTTTTAAAGATTTATGGAAAAAAGCTATCGACCGATTTAAAATGATTTAAAATGATGGTTTTGTTGGAGTCCCACTGGGTAGTTTGTGAGATTTTTGCTGCTCCGTCCACCATAATACTGTTCCTTTCTTTTACAAAATGACTTTTTTCTAAATGTTCCTCATACTGGTTTACAAAACTAATTTTCCAGCTGGATTAAAAAGCTGCTTTCCATTCCAGTTTTCAACATTTTCAATCTCCCCCCTCCCGCTGACTCCCATTAGCTGCTCAGGATGATGCCAAAAGTGTGCCGCCAATATCACACAATGTTTCAGCTATGAAAGAATATATAAAAAGAAAGCGGAGCAAACCATTGTGTCGATGCATCATTTATTGTTTGGTTAATCAATTACTTGTTTAGACTATAAATCCCAAAGTTCTCTGAGCTCAAGACGTAGTTTCAGGTCTTTAGTTTATTATGATTATTATAGAGAAAGCAGCAAATCCTGACACTGTAGAGGGTTAAATCTGAAAATATTTAGCATTTTTATTTATTAAATTTCCTATCTAATATATTACAACAGCTCTAATATTAAAATATCTAACTAATCGATTAATCAGTACTACAAGTGACATGGCAGTATCAGACAAGAGTCAGATTCTGTTCAATTTTACTTTTATTTGAATCTTTGAATTAGAGCTGAAGAGATAAATAAAAAAATGAGTTGATCGACGTGCAATAATTCTGATAATAGATTCATTGTTCTTGTTGAATTATGCAAAAATGTCTAAAGTTATCTGGTTCAAGTCTCAGAAACTTCGATATTTTAGAGGTTTCATACAACTTTAATTTGATTATCCTTGGATTTAATTTAGACAAACGAAATTTTATAAATTAATATATAAACCCCCAAAGTTGATGAATTCATGGGAAAACAAACATATCTTTAAATGACCCAATAATAAAAAGAATAACTAGTTGCTGCCATGAATTAAAGTTTACTGAATTTCCAAGAATTCTCTTATTTTCCAATATCCGACCCCTACTTTAACCTTAATAATAATAATAATAATAATAATAATCACTGTCCAGAGGCGATAGACCACACAAAGATCCAGCCACACGCACACACACACACACGTCACTGTAATCCAGTGAAAAGAGAACGAGGCATAATGTAGATTAAGTGTAAAAAAACGCTGAGGAGAGAAAATACAGACAAACTCTGCACGGAGCTCTGCATTTCACAGCCAGGAAAAGTGTGAGAGACCACCAGGAGAGGCAGGAGAGAGACCAAAATACACAAGCAAGGATCAGCAGGAAAGCACACACACGCACGCACACACACACACACACACACACACACACACACAGACCTATAAGACTTCATTTCCTGTTTGGACGAGTGCCATCCTTCCTCGACGGGAGGTCAAAAAGCCAGCACTGCAGCACACACAACCCTAAGTCTTTGTATGCGGGTGCACTCTTATTATGACACCGTACACACACGCACACACACACACACACAGACCTATAAGACTTCATTTCCTGTTTGGACGAGTGCCATCCTTCCTCGACGGGAGGTCAAAAAGCCAGCACTGCAGCACACAACCCTAAGTCTTTGTATGCGGGTGCACTCTTATCATGACACCGTACACACACACACACAGACACACACACACACACACACACACACACACCAGCAGCTGAGTGTAACGGCACGTAACTGTACATTTGAGGAATGAAGGAATGAAACCGAACCAAATCAAATATGTGCTGATGTTGAGATCATAATTACAAAAGCGAATCCGACTTTGAACACAAACACCGGGCTGACTCACTCATGTGATCAGATAAGAATATTGTGTAACTGTAGTGAGACTCGCAGCTGTGGGAACAAACTGTGTGTGTGTGTGTGTGTGTGTGTGTGTGTGTGTGTGTGTGTGTGTGTGTGTGTGTGTGTACTCTAGTTATGCGAGTGTGTGTGTGTGTGTGTGTCAGCTGCTTCTTGCATCCAGTCTGCATCATCACTGTGGTCGCTGGGTTCAGTCGTCGGCACACTGGCCAGCTCCAAATGTAAGAGTGAAGCCACTTACATCACCGTAAAACAGCTGCACTGGCAAAAAAACAGCGAGTTGTAAAAATGTGATTTTCAACAAATCCATCAACGCTCTTTCGGAGATAAACACTCACATTTCCATCCGATAAATCAACCCTGGGATGGTTAGTTTGAGGTCTAACTTTACAAACTGACGAGATAAATACAAGTTTTGAATTTAGGATTTTTACTGATGCTCCATTGTCTTGCAATAAGACGCCCACTTCAGCTTTTGCTGACCAGAGTTTCCCACAATTGTTGCCTGAGTCTGACTCACCATTTCCTCCGTGACTGACACGCTGCCATGAGACAGATGGAAAAATTGGACATTTGCTTTTTTTTTTTTTTCGAATAATGTTCCAAAGAACAACTCGAAAGAATTTACTAAGACCCGAGAGTGTGCGGGTTATCTAAGGGGAACAAAATGTTTAGACTACACAAAACATGAAAAGATATTTCATTTATAGCCGAGCGTGAAAACGAGTGAAGACACCATCACAGCATCGTGCCCTATTTTAAAGTCTTCGTGCACAGTTTGTCAGTAAAGATTCTATCTTTGTTCGTGCTTGTTTCTACTTGCATGCAACACCAACATACGACAGATACTCTTTCTGTTTTTATGCACATTTTCAATTTGCATATAAAAAGTTAGTGAAGTAATGAAAGTCTTAGCAGCTACTAAAACATTTTTCATTTTCAACGCCACATTGTTTGTTTTTAACCGTTTGAACTGTGTCCTCTTCTTCTGCGTTGGTTTAAAGCCACCTGACTGAAAAATGAGCACATTTATCTCAACGAACCGAGTGCTAATAAAGAGGATGGAAACACTGACAGTGTAAAAAAAATGGACAGCATTTTTGTGAGGTCACCCACAGGTTTATGAAGAGCCGCTTTGAAGCTCAGTGTGGTGGCTCTGGCGTCCACGCTCTTAATCCTGCATAACTTTAAGCCTTAATATAATGTGAACAGGCGAGTTGTATATAAATTCACCCTCAGTACAGTTGTCATGAACGGGGGAAATTAGCTAAAGAGACCAAAACAGTTTTTTGTACCAGGCTGTAAACATGTTTATTTCTTATTTGAACATGGGGACTTATGGAGACGGACTCACTTCTGGAGCCAGCCTCAAGTGGACGTTTGAGGAACTTCTTCACCCTCTTCTTTTGCAAAGTTTTAACGGTACCCGACTGGAAAATTAAACTGTTATTCGCAAAACATTAGAGGATAGAAAAGTTGCATTAATTCACATTTTATTTTGCAGATTTTGTTGAAGTTCGGTTAAACTTTAAGAAGAACTCCTGTGCTGTGCTCAAAAGTATTGTTGTACCTCTAACATGCACAGCAACAACATGTATTTCCGTTCTTGTTTGTTGTACATGCTCTCCTCTCTGTTATTCTGAGCTCCTCTCAGTTTCAGTACTCCAAATTAAAAGTTGCTTTTATTCTAATTTTAATCCACGCTAACATAAAAACCACCGCGACGGTCTCAGGTGAACAGAGAGTTTTGCGTAGCTGCCGCCTCTGGGTTCAGTTTTTATAAAACAGCAGATCGGATTTAAAAGAAGCTGCAGCTCCATGAAACTTCAGATCTGTGTCATCGAAATCGGGACACAGGAGCTGCAGCGTGAACGTAGCCTGCATGTGCACGACCCGACCAACACACTCCCTCTCTCTCTTCCTCTCCTCTATTCGGGGTATCACAGAGACGCTCTCAATGCGAGGCATTTTTCTTCCGCCGGGGCAGACAAAGCGCTCCCTTGTTCGCAGGCTCTTAGCAGCCACTTCACACGCAGCACAAGGTGGAATCCCCGCGAGCTACTCTATTTTCCCATCGGCCCTTTCTGCTGCAGAAGAGAGACCCCCGGGTTTGTGAATGAGCGACGGCAGCGGGGGAGGTGACGCGCGGACAAATACCTGTCAACAAACACACAAACAGATTCGAGCACACGCACGCACGCGTTTCTCCATGAAGTCAAACTGCAGCCTGACGCAGACGTCCACCGAATATCAATGAGCAAGTCAGGTGAAGATGCTACAGACTTCATGAAACAGCAAAAACAGCCTCGGAGATCTGATCAGACGAGCTGGAATCATGAGAAACAGCAGAAATCATGTTTCACATCACATCTAATCTTTGTTTATTTGGTTTTTAAATTCCTACATAACTCATTTCTGGACGTACAGGCACAAATAAAACTGGGTTGAACTAGTTTAAGTAAGTTATTGCTTCATTTTAAGGGGAGAGGTCTTAATGGAGGAGTTAATGGACTGCACTTTATCATCAGCCTGTCACGGCTTCTTAAATGTGAAGACTGGCTCATTTTCTCTGCTGATTTTATTTGAATTTGACTTTTTTCGGACTGTTAGTTTGGTCAAAACCGGTTTGACGTCACGTCGTTAGTGCTAGGCAGCGCTTGCATGCTCTCCGTGGAAAGACTGGAGATCACTGCTGAAAGTGAAGGAGGAGAAGAAGACATCTAGGCCTCACAAACCATCCACGCCGTCGGTCACCGTGAGGAATGTACGGACGAACATCGCAGAGATGTGGCTGAATAAACTCACTGCGGTAACTCTGGACGGCTTTCAACAAGCTGAAGACAGACAGGAAACCAGAAAGAGAGCGAGGGGAGGAGGGGGGCGACACACACAGAGGCAAAGGAAACGTCCGTGGACCAGGCCAGAGTTGAAACCAGGTCGCTGCAGGAAGGACTCAGCCTTTCTACCCACTCCACCAGCTGATTTACTCATTATTATTCACCTTGTGCACTCTGTAACGAGTGAACTCCCCCCGCTGTGGGATCGATAAAGTCTATCTCATCTCATCTCGAGCTGTAGGAAAATATTCTACGGATTAACTGCTGAAGATATTAAACTTTAGTCGCAGCCTTGCAGTGTAGTACAGTACAATACACTTCCAAACTCCGGAGGGATGCATCAGCTCCATGTCACCGCTAAGCAGACACACCCTGCCCAGAGCGAACCCACGGTAACTGTGGGCAGACCGAAAGGAAACAGCCCTGACGCCAGGCAGCGTCTCACCACACGCTGACTGACAGGGTAATGTAAGAGAGCCGCATCCTAAAGGCACCCGAGACTTCAGGCACGATGGAGAACGATTAATGGGTAAAAGGAGATAGGAAGATATATATATATATATTAGTGTGATTACGTACGGAAACTCTGAGGTATGGTTTATTATTGGTAGTCAAGTTTCGGCTTCGTCTACCTTTCCACTGTTAAAACAACATACATCCTGCTGGAGCTGGAGCAGCGAGGACCTCAGGGGGGCCCGCCGCTAATCTCATATCCATGAGCAGGCGAGGGCAACGCGATAATGATCCACCTCTGAACCGGACCGTGGAGAGCAATAAAACACACCCACAGCCTGGAGAGCTCACAGGCACGCTGACTTTTTATTATTAAAACAGAGATAGGCTTCGTTATGTAGCTGTAAGGATCATTAAGCTGGTTGTAAGGAGCTACGACGACGATCGGCTGGAAGTTTTGCTGCAGATTCACTTTTCTTGAAGAATCTTTACCGCCCATCACGTGGGACCCAACTATCCAGCTCATCTTCACTATGGTTACACAAAAAGTACACAAGCGTTTATATTTATAGCGCAGGACGGATGGAATTTCCCGCGCACGAGATGAAGAAGAGGCAGAAACGAGCACTTGGGAGTCGGGACGGAGGCAGACGTCGAGTTCATCGTATATAAAACCGCGGCGTTCGTCGGCCTCCCATCTTTCATGTGCTTTTTGGTTGTGGTTGTCATGGAGACAGCGGCGGTGTCACCGAGACCTCGGTGTCGGCTTGAGTGCCGTTTTGTCAGGATATTGACTCCAAACCTGAAGGGAGTGTAAATATGCCTTTCCTCTCTCGCCTTTCTTTGCTTGTCACCATCCGTCTTCTTTTCCCTTCTGCCTTCCTTCTCTCTGATTCGCCGGATCTCTCTCTCTCTCTCCCTCTCTCTTTCTCTGAAGCCCTCCAGTCTCACAAGTCCTCGTTTCCTCCACTGACCTTCAGTGTATCCTGAAAGAATGTCTGGCACTCGCAGCAGAGGAAAAACACAGATAGCAAACACGAGAGAGACAAAACCAGAAAGGAACTGCTCCTACTTTTCCATCCCTGATCGCTCCAACACAACATGAAGAACGATTTCTCGTTTTTAAAACTATCGTGTTTTACACCTTGTGTGTGTTGTGACTTCTAAACTACGAGATGCCACATGGCCCGTGCTCCTCGTTTGATTTACCTGAGCTCTTAATGCCTTCATTGGATGAGCGGCTGGATTTACCTGCACATGGCAGACGCCTCATGTTATAGAAAGACACAGATGAAGTCAGGAAGTCCAACAAATCTGACCTAAGCTTCAAACACTGCCTCAAAAACAAAACTAAAACAGTTTATCGCCATCTTAAGAACGTCGCAACAATGCCAAAGCACAAGCTCGATTCAGCTTACAAGTCTCAGCTGCTCGTCTGTTGACCAAGACCCAAAAGAGAGGACGTCTCTGCATCTGCTTCCAAACAGATTTTAAGATTCTTCCGCTGTTTTTTAAATGTCTTAATGGTCTTAGTCCCAACTATTTATATACCTATGACCCCTTCAGAGAGTGGTCTTTTAATAAGAATACTAAAAGTCAGAATGAAACCCACGGCGAGGCGTCACTTCCGCACAGTAGAAGAGCTGAGGTCAGCGGAGAATGAGCAAATTATTGTGAAGCACCGTGTGCTGTGGTTACAGCGCTTCACGGGCCGCGAGTGACAAGTTGTGGTCAAAAAGTTGCATGTTTAGATCATGATATGAGCTGTGATTTAATAAATGTTCTTAGTGACGCGATAATTGGTCGATTAAATACCTGACAAATCATAATGCCACATCACATGACCCATAAAAATGTCTGGAAATAATGTAAACAATGACTTAATGCTAAAGTATGAAGGGTACAGCGAAAACTCGACTACTATTTAACTTAAATTTGTGCATTAGTGCGTCAAATAAGCCACAAAATTGCACAATATTGTGATAATGTATACGTCAAAATGTCTGTGTGCATCAGAAACTACTATTACAGGCTTAATTTGCAGTGAATGAAAAGAGAAAGACACACACAGACCGCCAGTCATTCAGCCAAACACACAGCCAGTCAAGATGCTTGCACAACACGGACGAACCGATATATATATAAATAAAAAAAGGAAGCATGGAGTCTGTGTTTGAAAATAACAGAGTCTGTGTGAAAGCGAGAAGAGAAGTGGGAAATGTGGGGTACCATTCTTCGCAGCTGTGCGCCTCTGTGGTGTGTATCAGTGTGTGTTTTCTGACCTGAGAGATGTGGTTGATGGAGGACTCCATGCGCCGCAGCTGCGAGGCCTGGATGTCCAGCAGCTGGAGCACATTGTTGGCTAAGGCATTGATCTGGTAGGCCACGCTGGCCAGGGACTGGGTGGTGTAGGCTTTGGTCTCCTCCAGAGCTTTCCTCTTGTCTTGAGCCTGTGCATGAAAAAAGGATTAGAAAGAGAGAGAGAAACCCAGTTACTGTTAATATCACATAACATTCACATCCATCTTCCAGCGTTCCCGTATCCAGGTCAGGTTTGTGGTGGATTCAGGCCAATAGAGCAGTCAAGAGATTCTCCCACCCCCGCTGACTTTCATTCCCCAGATACCGCGCTCTCTCCCCGGAGGGATGTGAGATGATGTAACTGAGCGTACGGCTCTGAGAACGTAAACAGCTCAGTGGATTTTTGAATTCATCCACACGTTTGCACACGTCTTTTCACTGGTGATAATTTTGGATTGTTTATTCACATGTAGACAATCATTTCTACTGATATACAATTAAATAATAGTTCTGCAGCATCTTGTCAATGTATTTGGTCCCATTACACAGAGAAACACCCGTGTTAAAGTATTTCTAAAGGTCTGTGCACAACAAACTGTTTGCCTGGTTACAGATGGCTAATGCTAACAGCCAACTGCTTTAACGAACTATTGTAGCAAAGCAAGCTAACGTAGCTACAAACTTTTAAGCTTATTGTTTTGGTTGGTTGACTGTTTCTTATATATGTCTTTAGTAGAAGCTCACGTTAGCATCAAAGGCACCAAATAGTCTCAATAAATTAGCTTGCTTCCTAGCTAGCTAGCAGCATTAACTCCATAAACAAGCACAAGTTAGTTTTTAAGCTATGCTAGTTAGCAAACTAGTTAGCGTATCCTTTCAAAACTTATGCTAAATGTGTTTTCATGAGGTAATAAAGCGCATTAGTATCAAAAGCACAGCTAAGCTAAGCAAGCATACATAGCTACAATTTAATAGGGGCCCGTTTTTAAACCCCAAATTAATAAAACTTTTGGTTGAGTATTTATTTTATATGTTTAGTAGCACATTAGCATCAAACGCACCAAATAGTGTCAATGAATTAGCTTGCTTGCTAGTTAAGTTACTTAAACAGGGACATTAGTTTGTTTTTAGGCTTTGCTAGTTAGCAAACTAGCTAGCATGTTCATCTCTAAAGGATGTTAAATGTTAGCTTATGCTAAATGTGTATTCATGGAGGTAATAAAGCGCATTAGTATCAAAAGCACAGCTAAGCTAAGCAAGTTAACGTAGCAACAAACTAGCGGGGCACCTTAAACCCCAAATTAATAAAACCTTTGGTTGAGTAAGCTCACGTTAGCATCAAAAGCGCGAAATAGTCTCAATAAATTAGCTTGCTTGCTACCTAGCAGCATTAGCTCCATAAACAAGCTTATGCTTATGCTAATGCTAGTTAGCAAACTAGCTAGCTAGCTAACATGTTCATTTCTAAAGCAATTACTAGCTGCTTTTGAGGTTAAATGTTAGCTTCTGCTAAATATGTTTAACAATTACTCCTTTCATGTCGAGAGTTAATGAACCTCATTAGCATCGAAAACACAGGGCTGGTTTAATTAGTTAGCCTGCAGGCTAGTTATTGAGCTAAAACTAAGCTGACACAAGCTATAACGACATAATACCGTGAGGCTAAAGTTTATTTCAACACAACCATTACGTAAATATGGAAACAAACAACAGCTGTGAACTTTGTTTTTTTCGACTTTTGGCTTGGTTGTCATGTTCAGAAAGAATCGTGTATGTCAGAATTATGGGCTTGCATGATGGCACCACTTGCTTGGAAGTGAATCAATAGCAATAAAAAAAAAAGAAGAGACAAACAGGCTGTGTAGGGTTTGTTTTGTTGTACAGCGCTAAATCTGAAACAAAAGCAGGCTGTCACATAGAAAGTGGCTAAACCAGACAAACTGTGGTAATGACACGCTGAGGCAAAGAGCTGAGCTTCAACGCTTGATCTCTGTGGGCTCTTCCCAACACCGCTCACTCATAAAGTTAACCCAGAGAAGTGCTGCCTGGAGGGGCGACACTGGGCTTTGATAACAGGCTGTCACAGCAGGGGGTAGGTGGTGGCGGTCGTAGTGGTTAAAGGGCGAAACAGAATAAAAAGGGGATGGACAAAAAGAAAATGTCACAGAGTGTCTAATCAAGACGGCTAAAAGCTCCCGACCCGGAGAGCTGTTGTGATGGTTAGTCTGGACCAAGCGGCCCGGGAGGTGACGGAGTCAGAGGTGTTTCTTTTAGCAGCAGATGTGCCGTGAGATAACCGCCAACGAGAAGGAGCGGAGATTCCTCCGGAAAGCTCGGAGGAAAAAAGGCCATCTGTTGTAAGGCACGTCGCCAGACTACCGACTACTGACGCTGCAATATGCAGCATGTTAGACGGAGCAAAAAAGAAATATACAAAACGACAAAAACATATAAAGATGCAAAGAGAGATTTCAAAACAGATTAATGAGCAACATATGTTTGCCTGAGCAGAACTGCTGGCCTGCATGTTCGAGCTGCAACGTCCAGAGATGGTTGTTCGAGCTACGACAGTTTTATCAGCATTAGAATTTAATTTCTCCGGCTTAAACTCGACAAAAATACACTAATCTATTTGAGATGCAAACAGAAACTGTAACATTAAGAAGTGGCTCGATTAAAAAAAGGGGCATTCCACCATTTACACGACACATGACTTCTCTAAAAGTAGAAGAAAGGATGCTGTCAGGTGTGTCGTGTGTGTGTATTAATGTTCAGATAGGGAAAACAGGTTTGTCCATTCATTTCAATGGTGGTAGTGTGTTTTTGTGCCCGACGTCACCCTGCGGCCGCCGATCAGACGATCAGATCCGACAAACCAAACACCGTACGCTTGAACTGTCACTGACACTGAGGCCATCTAAGCTCGGATACTCTATGTTGTGTCCCGGCTTTGTTTATTTCACGAACCCAGCTTCTAAATCTGAGTCTGACTCTGCAAAATAGTGACACGACAAAGTTTGTGAGAGCAAGAGCGAGCAGTGGTCGAGCGACACAGACAGTGAATGAGAGCGAGGGAGCGCCGGCATCGATAAAAAAGTTATTTCTTGATTGTTTCACAGCGGTTACGTGCTGCGATTCTCAACAGGGAAGTCTCTTTGCTGCTTCAGTTTAAAGCCCCCAAACTTAATCAAAGTCCAATACTAAACTGCTGGTGTAGCCCTTTATCTTGTGCTCTGTTAATATCTCGCAGCTGCAGAACATAGACACACAGCGCCATTGATGCCACGGCTTTGTAACACAAACACTCGACTGTGATAAGTGAAGAAAAATACATTTACATCGAGCATTCACTTGTAGAAACTGCTATCAGCTGTGATTTGCAATGCAAATTTCCAACTGTGATATTAAGAAACTGCACAATTAACTCGTTTTAACAACATCTTGCGGCTGTAAAGACAAACAAATGTATTTTATGTCTCATTCACTCGAGGTACGCCGCGTTTCCACCCAAACACAACAACAACAACATGTGATGTTGTTTTTCAATGACTGTAATTGATTTTTAAAAAAGATGTGTCCAATACGTTTTCATACTTGTTCGTGTATGAATGCTCGCTTTATTATCCGTTTCAGACCAACTCCGAGATGAAACGGCACAAGACGACCGCTCTGCATCAGTTTCAAATTTAAACTAGGCCCTTAAATATCTACAGTTTTCTTCTTTCCTTCCGCAGTGACACAGCGACCACAACAATTAAAATCAGATTAATATGTCAGGGCAGGCGTTCTCCTTGCTCTCCTGGGTAACACGAGGTTAAATCGTTGGCCTCGTGTTAATCATACAACTCTAAATCTTCACATCCGGAGCTTAGATTCCAGTCAGAATCACTGTGTTGATTTGCATCTCTGGACAAACTGAACCGCATCAGCTGCGATGCGAGGTCAGCGGTGGGCGTTGGGGAGGACAGATGCGACACTTGATTGCATCGCCCGCCGCCGCCGCTGCCGCCGCTGCCGGCTACATCTCAGAGCTGTCTGCTCTAGTTAAAGTCCCTTCAGAGGTCGGACGTCCACGAATCCTACAAAAAAATAACCAGCCGACGTTCACGAAGGGAACAAATTGTGCTTGCTCAGTACAAAAGGTAAATAACAGCGGTGGAGAGCTGGGCTGTACTGTGTTACAAGCAGGAGATGCAGAGAATGAGGTGAGCGCTCCCGGGGCACTTTATCTCATATTTGTGAGCTGAGTAATGACAGAGAGAGACTGCAGAATATCCAGGCAGTAGTAGACAGGCTGTCAGCACCTCAGCTGGGTTTATAAAAAAAAGGGAGTACAGAGGAATGTGTACGCACGATGAAATTATAGCTGGGAGCTAAGGCAAGAGAGATAACCAAACAACTACTTGGGTACAGCAGAAATACAGGGCCAGGGGAGCAACGTCTGGGTTAAAAATTAAGAAATCTTTTTATATGATCGCATGTAGGCAGGTAGAAGGGAGTGGCGTCTTCTTTTGGGATGTTTTGCAAAGCTCAAACACACTAAATACTTCCATTTCACCCCCGTCGCCAATCCAGTCTGGCAAGATAACGGCCAACAACCGCCGCCAAGGTGCAATTAATGCCTTTTTTTGTGTGTGTGTGTGTGTGTGTGTCAGGGCCTCTGCCAGCTGCATTGACACAGTAGGAAGGAGAGGTCCTCGCTCATGTTTCATCCCGCAAACCAGAAGCTCGAGCACGGGAGACGGATAAAATGAGCGCTCCTGCTACGGTGACTCATGGAGGATCTGGGGGGAAGTGAAATACCTTCATCAAAACTCATCAGGGGTTTTTTTTGTGAATCACCCCTCGAACAAAAAAAAGTAAAACACGACAGAAATAGCTGTAACGAGCTGAATGTTCAAACATGTGTGACGGTAAACTGTGGATCTGAGTTTATGTGCTCCCACATGTCCGGAGGGGAAGCGCTCTCTGAAAAAAACAACAACACAACTTTCAGGAATGTTTGGAATTTTGCAACATGTCATACGTCTTTCAAAAGTGTTTTTGAAGAACTCGAGTGTTGCGTGGACGTGTGGGGGGATTAAAAAAACAAACACAGAGGGTTTATTTTTCTATCCCGTGAGCGGGTCTCCACCCCCCGACACCTCAGCAGAGGAATGCGACCTACGGCGAGAGCGGCGGTGTAGTCCGGAGCGTAAATCCATCCCGGGAAGGTCGTAGAGCTCACATGGCACTTTGCTGCGTGTGATGTATCGACCGCTGATTACTGCAGACTGGACAGGGTGCGGATAAGTGAGCCGGCGCTCTGTGGGTTGTTGTATCGATGTGGCCGTCTGACATCCAGAATAAGGTGGAGCCGATGAATATGAGATTACACGTTTAGGATCTGGACACAAGCTATTTCCCGGTCATTTGGTTCCTCCTGTGATTTATTACAAAAGAGTAAACCCGATAGTGGATCTGCCAGCTGGTATATGTCATCTACTGATAAATAACAGTGATAATGTGTCACTTTCTACTGCTGAGCAAAGTTCATGTTACTGTCATTAGAGACATTTCATTATTTGTCGCTCTCTGTATTATTTCCTTTATTTTTGGTCCAGTATGACTGTTGGTCACAGTGACATTTACTCATACAGGGAAATGCAGACGTCTAAAGAGCAACAACAATACTGGCTGAATTTTAGGTGAGATCCTAAACCACATCTTAGATCTTTAGTTCATCCTCAGGCGGCTTCAGATTCGTCTTCACGGTGACGTTACTGTACGGCGTTCAACCCGAGAAGTGATAGAGAAGTCCATGGTTCATGGTCGCAGGGGGTTGAAGCCTATCCCGGCTGACTTTGGGGCGAAATGTGGGGTACACCCTGGACAGGTCGCCAGCTCATCACAGGAGACAAACAACCATTCACACTCGGCACCTACAGCCAATTAAGAGTCACCAATTAACCTGTTGAGTGCACGTCTCTGGACTATGGGAGGAAGCCAGAGAACCCGGAGATTAGAACCAGGAACCATCTTGTGAGGCGACAGTGCTAACCACTGCACCACTGCGCCGCCCTAGATAAGTCTATCTACGTATTGGTGACAGAAAAAACACCAACATCTGAAAATACTGAATATTAGTATCATTTTTTATTATATTTTATTGGCCTTTATGCCTTTTTTTAATCGATAGAACAGCTGAAGATAGACCGGAAACGGGCAGAGAGCGGATGAATGACACGCAGCAAAGGGCCGTCCAATGCGGGACTTGAACCGGGGCCGGCTGCAGCGAGGACTATACCCTCTACACACGGGGCGGCCGCATTAAATTAGTATTGGTTGTTTGCCAACCTAAAAATGTGAGAATAACATCCAGATTACCAAATACCCATTCGGTTTTAAGGATAACAGCACACTACATTTTCGTCGTATCATTAATTAACTTAGATTGAACTCATCTACGGCTCTCTGGACACACTGCTCTGCCTTTCCTGTTGGAGAGAAGACGTGGATCATAACAAAGAGTTAAATTTAAATGATTAATCCAAGAAAAAGCCGCTACAAAACGTCTTGATCTGCTGTAACAAGCTAATTTTCCCTGTGTAGGATCAATCAAATTAATCTCATCTTATCGTAAACAATGAAATGACAGAGCGCTCATCATTCATCACAGAGGAGTGAGCTTCCACACCTTTGATACGACGTGTGAAGACTCGAGATCGAGGCTCATCTCTTCATAAAAACTCAGCAGTACACTACGTGAATATAATCATTTCTTCCTCCACCTCCAGCACCGGGGCAGATGGAGGCTGCCTGAAAAGGCCATAAGGTCTACCTGACCTTGAAGAACTGCCAGCGCACAATTGGAAATTCCTTCAGTATGTCAGGGAAGAGACACAAAGGGGAAGTCAGCACATGGAGGAAAACTCATTAACCTTTCCCGAGTGACTTAATAATTGGTTCGTCCAGGCAGAAAGTCACTCTGCTACACCTGAGACGACACACGTCAGAGATAAACAAACAGAAAAGTGCGCGCCGGAGGAGAAGGGAGTGAATTCTGTTCTGAATCCAAGCAGACGATGTTTGAAAAGTCTGAAACAATGATGTCAGTATGCTCCCGATTTTTTTTCCTAAACTCCTACACGCCTACACCAGAACATAACAGATCGGTCCAACAGCCTGGACCAAACCGACCCCGGTCGGTCGGCTGAGGGGGAGGAGTGACAGGTGGTCAAAAAAAAAAAAAAAAAAGGATGAATGAGCCGCAAGGCCTCTCTTCATGCTGGGAGAGAGGAAACCAGGCCAAAGAGAGAGAGAGTGAAAGTCGGAGAAAGAAGGACAGGAAACGAGGACTCGGAGTAACCCAGAGAGACGGCACACCTGCTTCTCCTCTTCCTCACATTAAAACGTCCTCGATGACCACCAGGACGTCTGTCCTCTGACGTGCTACCTCGACTCAGACGAGTTGGCTTCACGCTGCTGGGTCAGCAGCAGGCAAAAAGTCACATGCCATGATTGTTGCAACATCGGATCCTCCGTGTTTGCCACACATTTTACTTCCATTTCTCTTTTCTTTGTTACTGCGTGGTATTTATTTAAATTCCCACCCTAAATTCTGGGTAATGCAATCAGTTTCAGAGAAACACATCAGCAGCAGGTTGTGTTTTTACCAAAATTTACCGCGAGCATGACAATTTTTGGATTTGAAATGATGCCGCTACAGTCGAGTCGAGGACCTTTCGGCCGGTTAATCGATTAGTTGGTCGACAAAAGACTAATTCAATTAGATCAATTAATAATTTACCAAGAATAAAAGCCAAATGTTTTCTGGTTCCGTCCTCATAATGTGAATTTTTTTTGTTAATATGACATTTTTATAGATTTCACAATCAAACAAAAGTTAGCAAGATTATAATAAATATTAAAGAATATCTGCTTCTTCGGTCAACAGGCATTTTTTGTTAACAAGGGTTAAATGTGTATGTTTTAGGTGCCGATTGGCTAAAGACCTGAGGCGGGCTGAATGACGCCTGGTTGCTCAAACATGCCATCTGTAACATCACCCACCTGTCAATCAAAGCGTCCACGCTCTTAACCCTGCATAACTTTAAGCCTTAATATAATGTGAACAGGTGAGTTGTATATAAATTCACCCTCAGTACAGTTGTCATGAACGGGGAAATTAGCTAGAGAGACCAAAAACTGTTTTTGTACCAGGCTGTAAACATGTTTATTTCGTATTTGAACATGGGGACTTATGGAGACTGATTCACTTCTGGAGCCAGCCTCTAGTGGACGTTTGAGGAACTGCAGTTTTTGTCACTTGCACATTGAATGTTAATAAAAAACCATAATAGAATTTGAATCTAGTATCACATGACAAAGAAAGAAGCACGTCTTCTGACTTCAGAAACAAGATATAAAAAAATAAAACAGTCAAATTTGACGTTAACGTCAGAATAAATGCACATTTATTTCCTCCCAGTCCACAAACACGACTACTGGAAGCGTTACTGTACTCCACAAAGCAACACACAGCCCCTGCAGTGTGTCCTGCCAACACGGCCAGGTGGCCCACTTTGCATACAGTGTATGCGTCCTTGTCTCGGAGGTTAAACAAACACGGCGCTGACTTGCATCAGTGAAAAAATAAAAGTTACGGCGGGTGGTGGCAGTGGTGAGGGGCTTTCGTGCCCTGAAAATAACTCGGTGAGCTCAAATAAACAGGAAAATATTAAAATACAGAACAGCGGATTGATCAGAATAATGTGTGCACGAGCGTCTTAATGTCAAAGGGCTCTGTTGGCTCTATTATAAGCCACTTCCTGACACGGAGAGGAGGCATTTCCAGGGAGCTGGAGTCTTCAGAGAAAGCAGGGCAAACAGGAAACATAACACACACACACACACACACACACACACACACACACACACACACACACACACACACACACACACACACACACACACACACACACACACACACACACACACACACACACACACACACACACACACACACACACACACACACAGACTTGGTCGACACAAAAGTCAAAGACGAGTTGAGAAAGTGGGGCGGTGATCTGCTCTCTTGCTCTTGCTTCATCTGCTTCAAGCCTGCCGAGCTGCACAGTCACAGCACCAAAGCCTCCATGACAGGAACACAGAGCGAGAGATGAGGGGATGGAAATGTGAGGGAGGAGTGTTGAGAGGACGAGCTGATTCAAGCTGAGGCATGTTGATGTGTGCGTGGTTGACGTGTGTGTTTCTATCTGCGGCAGACAGGGAAGGCTCGTGAAAAGTGTGCTGTTAAGTCTGACGCTCCCTCTGAAAGCTTAAGAAATCCACAAGGTGCTCCAGGTTCTTAGACGAAAAAGTTCGGGACTAATTGTCAACATCATCCTCCCTTACTACGAGAACGTCGTCACGTTTGGCTCCCGGGGGAGATTCTTAAGTCTTGTGATGCTCTAAATACTATTTTTAGAGCCTGTTGTCACATTTAAAATACACTGAAAGCAGCTTTTCAGACGAACACCTGGAAAAGTCAACGTGTGCACCTCGTTTCCAGAAACCTAAACCTGAATGCACTTAAAAGTCACTCTGGACTAAATATGGACAGCTGCAGAATTTAAAGCTACCATGGACATACAAAATACAAAATATCTATAATATAAATATCTGCTTCGTATAAACGAGGGTTAAAATCTGAGCATGGTTTTTAAACTGCGGTTCATCTGCGGATCATTTCATCAATGAAACTGCCGGTTTGGTTCGACTATCAACAGAAAACATCTCTAATTAAAATACGACATGACAAACACAGAAGCATGTTTCCACACTTTAGAAACAAGAAGTGTTCAGATATAAAAATAAAACTGCTACGGTCAGTTCGGAAATTGAACTATTGACCTTTAAAACTAAAGCTGGGTGTTATATTGATTTAAAACTAGAGTGCTGATACCAAAACAATAAATAAAATAGGCTGTGAATTTGTACGTCTGTGGTACGTAACGGGACGTTTTATATAGATATATATATATACACATAGATATCTCCTGAGGTGGTTTACTGTATTATCTTTTTATCACTGCTTTATCATCTCTCTCTTTATTGCACAGCCGGTTTTATGACACTGAATCCGTCACGTTTCACCATTTTACTCTTGAATTTACCTGCGTGGCTTCTTCTGGGTCTGCTTGTTCGTATAATTTAAAACATTTGAGAAACACTGGACTTAAAAATAATGAGTTAAATCAGAAACAAGACAACAAATAGGTGCAGGCGGGTCGATACCAGCTCAATACGCAGCCCTATAAATGAATGCATTTGGATTATTTTGGAATAAAAAGAGTCCGATGTTAAGACACTAAACAAATCTGTACAAAATAAAGGCATGTATGGCAAATGGTCAGTATTGCCCTTCAAAATAAGAGCTGAGTGTTATTTTATGTTCAGAAACTAGTGTCGAGATAGAAACAGTTATTTCTGTAAACACCTCGAGCCGTAAGAAGCCGAAGTTTTTAGTTTTTATCTCCATAACAGTTACGTTTCTGCATGTAGGTGTGAGTCTCATTTCAGCAGCATGACACAAACCCAGATACCAACGCTGACCCTTTTATCACGTGTATTACACATCTGTACATGGTATCATCGTGGGAAATCAGTTCTCGGTGCCTCCGTCTCACGTTACGGCTCAACAAAATTCCTGCAGTATTTCAAAAATAACTGCACAAGGACTTTTTTTTTTTTTTTTAGAAACTCAAGTAGTGGCGGGAAAGACAAAAAGATGACATGCTTCTTGTTCTGCGGTGGGCGAGCTATAACTGGCGACTTCAAGAAGAGCTCGATGCCAAATCGTCCGAGGACAAGGAAGAAAAACAAAATTACAGGGAGTCCTTGGGGAGTACAGCTGGAGCGGACACACCCTCCCTCCCTCTCTCTCTCCCTCTCTCTCTCTCTCTCTCTCTGTAGCTGATATGGTGGGTGGTTGTCTTCCTGCTGAAAAATGTTCAGCCTCTGTCACTCTCGAAAAGACGAGGAGATATATGTGGTGAACCACGGCTTTTAAAAAAAACAATCTGCGGTGATCATTTCACACTTCAGTGACAAAATCAGAAACTTTATCAAGAAGAAGACACATATATAGCCCAGCAGATATTAAAGCTGCCAACCTTTATAGACCAACTAACAATCCTCTGTGTCACAGCGTGCAAACCCAAACATGCATATATGACGTCTTAAAGCCACATCATAACTTCCTTAATGATTAAACAACAATAAAACCCCATGCACAGCATGTGCATGACATAGACACTGTGCTGCTGTCCCGACGGGGGCTTAAACCCTGGTTTTGTGGCATTAAATGGTGCGTTTAATGACTCTTGAGGAATGCAGTGTTGCTATAATATTCATAGAGGGTCACAGATTCAAAGTGAGGTTTAAGTTCCTGCTTGTGTTGTTGTTGCTGCATGAATTACAGCCAAACAAACTTATTACTGGTGCCTTAAAATGAGATTTAGCAGGCCTTCCTATCAGCAGTGAGTTTATATATATATATATATATATATATATATATATATATATATATATATATATATATATATATATATAAATGAAAGAGGAAAAAGTAGACACGCCCTCTGTGCAAATGTCTGTGTGAACAGTTTTAAAACAGCTCCAACCTTTTTTTTTTTCTTTTTTTTTGGGTGGAGAAGCCGAGCCCAGTTTCTTTATCCACACACACACACACACACACACACACACACACACACACACACACACACACACACACACACACACACACACACACACACACACACATTTCCTGTCCCAACAAACCATGCAATCCCTGCCGACATAGCGTGCTTTCAGTCCGCCTCGGTGCGCTTACCTGGACATAGTTGTTCTCGCAGTAGTCCGCTACTCTGGTCAGGTTCTGGTAACTCTCTACGAGCGCTCTTTTACCGGCAGGGATCTCTTCCTCTAACAACATTTGTAGCTCTGCCATCTTAACATCTCTCCGCAGAGCCTCCCTCTCTCTCTGCTGCTGCCTTCCCTTTGATTGAAACAGCCACCAGCCTCAGCTCTCTCTCTCACACACACACACACTCACACAAAAAAAGGAAAAAGATCCTCAGCCTGCTATTGTGGGAGACTCCTGCCCAGGCCGAAGATCGTCTGTGAAGTGAGGAGGACTCACTTGGTGGAAAAGTGGTTGAGGACTACAACCACTACGGAAGCCCCAAAGCGGCCATATATATATATATATATATATATATATATATATATATATAGATAGATAGATAGATAGATAGATAGATAGATAGATAGATAGATAGATAGATAGATAGATAGATAGATAGATAGATAAAAATTGGCTGCCAAAATATTTGTTAAATATAGCAACTTAAACATTTAAAAATAGCTTTACCAGGTTAATTCTGACATAATCCTGCAAATTCCATTTTTTACCTTAAACGTTATAGTACTTATTTTTTTAGGTTTATACTTGTTTTTATTTAATGTTTATTATATTTCTTGAAAATATTATTTTATTTATTATTTGTTTATTACGTTTATACTTATTTTATTTACTATTTATTATAATTATTATTTTTATGTTATGTATTATTTATCTATTTATTTATTAAGTTTATACTTATTTTTATTCTTTTGTGTAGCACTGTTACACTATGGGGGTAATTTTGTCTCAAAAAGATTTGAATGCGTACAATATGATTTGAATGCGTACAATATGATTTGAATGCGTACAATATGATTTGTATACATATGCATACATTTATAAATATCCAAATACAAAATACAAATATAAAAATGTGACATACAAATAAATAAACGAATTTGTATAAATAAATGTGGATTTGTAAATATATTTTCGAGATTTGAAAATAAATGTCCTTGACTTTGTGTGTGGAGTCAGCATTTGTGGATCCATTTTTTGCATTTGTGGATCCATTTTTTGCTTTTCTCGCGATGACGTAATTTTGAGACAATCCTTCCGCTCACCAGATTCACAAATAAATGCCACCAGATTTGAATACAAATAGCGGTACACCCTTCACCGAACATCCAGCAGATGGCAGTGTTGTGCAACGGTGCAGACCAAGGTACTTTTTATTATTCTGTTTCTGGACATAATGGAGAGAAGCTGAAACCAGAAACGACTGTTTTTTTCGTTTTTGATAAAAAACGAAAAAACGCATCTGCCTCTACAGGTTAGCGGCATGTGCCTCAGATAGTGGTATTTAGTAGTGGCATTTCCGGGAAATGCCACTACTAGATGCCGATGCCACGAATTGAGCCAGTGTGCACGTCGCAGGTCCACACACAGGACAGTCTGTGCAAAGCGTCAGTCAATTGAAAACCGGACATTTTCATGAACCTATAAAGAAAAAAATCCTCAGGAGCCCCAGACAGGACGTAAAAATGTCCGGCCAAAAGAGGACGTTTGGTCACTCTTTAATAAAGAAATAACTTTGTCAAACGGAAGAACTTTTATTTTGAAGAGTACCGGGCAAAGAAGCGTACGAGCCCCGCCCACCACTAAAACGGAATATGGTAGTGGAAATTTTGTTTTTGGTGATTGGAACAGAAAACGAGAAATTGAGCCGAATTTTCGTTTTTTTCGTTTTTTATCAAAAACGAAAAAAACAGTCGTTTCTGGTTTCAGCTTCTCTCCATTATGTCCAGAAACAGAATAATAAAAAGTACCTTGGTCTGCACCGTTGCACAACACTGCCATCTGCTGGATGTTCGGTGAAGGGTGTACCGCTATTTGTATTCAAATCTGGTGGCATTTATTTGTGAATCTGGTGAGCGGAAGGATTGTCTCAAAATTACGTCATCGCGAGAAAAGCAAAAAATGGATCCACAAATGCAAAAAATGGATCCACAAATGCTGACTCCACACACAAAGTCAAGGACATTTATTTTCAAATCTCGAAAATATATTTACAAATCCACATTTATTTATACAAATTCGTTTATTTATTTGTATGTCACATTTTTATATTTGTATTTTGTATTTGGATATTTATAAATGTATGCATATGTATACAAATCATATTGTACGCATTCAAATCATATTGTACGCATTCAAATCATATTGTACGCATTCAAATCTTTTTGAGACAAAATTACCCCCATATTACACTGTTCATCAATAACAGCTCGAGACTTGTGGCACTCGAAAACAAATACAGAGTGAGACCTCTTTCTTTTGCTCTCCCGTCCACCTATCACCTTTCCAACTAAAAAAAAACATGGATCCTAACTCCAGAGCATGATGGGATGTGTAGTTCTAACTGCTCCCGTCGGCATATTGTAGTCTCTTAAAAACTACATTTCCACTCGGCGACTCCACACATTTCAAGACGGCGCGGTGGATTGTGGCGCTTGTAGGAAAACATCCCGGTTAGAGAACTCCAACTCCCAGAGTGCACCTCAGGCTCAGCTTATATTATATTGGTTCATGGCGTCTGGTCGAGGGGTAAAGACAGGTCGCCTGCTGACAAACAGATAGGCCGTTGACTTTAACGGTAAGTCTCAACGGTTTTTTTTAGCTTTTGCGTCGAGAGTTTGGATGTACGTTGCATTTCGCGCTGTTATTGAGCCGGTTAGCGGTGTGTCGCACACTAGATATGTTGTCCTAAATACACAACCGACACAAACCTCCCATAACAATCACACAACAGTGGTGCGTTCACTGACTCTCCCTCTCTCTGTCTTGTCTGTAGGTGTTGTGTTGACAGTCTCAAGACAACATGGAGGTGGAGAGTGTTACGGTGGAGGATGAGAGGCGTCTGACCCAGCTGAGGTTCGATGCCGCCGTCAAAGTGATCAAGAGTTTGCCCCCGGATGGTGAGTGACCACCACGGCGGTCTGTAAACTTATATCCGGCTCACAGCAGGGCTTTAACATACACATTAATGATGGGAAGTTCGTCTTTTTTTATGGAGTCAGATCATTTGACTCCAAAAAAAAGCCCGCTCTGTATCTGCCTTTGTATAAATGTTTACCTAAAACTTTATAGTATTGTTATTTATACTTGTTTTTATGTTTTTGTAACACTGTTAGCCAACATTAATGATGTATTTTTTTGTCTAATCATCAAACTAAAGACAGCAGGGCTTTAAAATACACATTAGTGATGGGAAGTTCGCTTTTTTTAGGGAGTCAAATCATTTGACTCCAAGAAATGCCAGCTCTGTATAGATTTTTAGCAGCGGTTAACTTCTGATCACAGTTATATATTTATTTTCTATGCAAATGTTTAACTCCTGCACTTTAAATAATTCTCTGTACATATTGAAATCCTGTGCAAATGATACTAGTGGCTATGATTTAAATAATATTGCATATGGTAGTAAAAGGTTTAATTTCTATCTATCTATACTCTATCTACACCCAGCCTGCTGTCAGCTATACTGCAACAGCTTGGTCTGCATTGGATTTAAAAGTCCTAATCCACTTAACCAGCAGTGTACAGACTCTTGCCTCTGGGCCAGCAGTCTGCAACTTAATACACCATCACAGTGCCTTTAAGAGAAACTGCTATTTTTGCACATTTTCAGTACTTTTTTAAAATAATCAACGTATTGTTTCCACCAGGTCCCTTTCAGCCATCCAATGACATGATGCTCAAGTTCTACAGTTACTATAAACAAGCCACTGTGGGAGCATGCGATATACCCCGACCTGGCTTCTGGGACGCCGTGGGCAAAGCAAAATGGTAAAAAAAGAAATGCACAGCCAATCAGTGTGTTTTTCCTACAGTGGCGTGTCATTTATGGGAAAATATTAACTCTGTGGTTGTTACATTTGTTGCTTTAGAAGGATACTTTTCCTTCCAAGGGCGAGCTGAGTGTTTGACTTGTGCACGTTGCTCAACATGTTGCTTTTTTGCTCACTTTGACCTCGCCGTGCAAAGCGAGACGGGGTAAAAACTCTCTCCGCTCGTCTCCACTCTGTTTAGTCTCGGGTTGTGTAAGGTAATCTCTGGACTCCACTTGGAATGTAACCCCCTACACACTAGGCTGGACCGTTGTTTTTTCATGGTCCTGTTACATTGACGGGACTTACAAATAGCTCTCGTTACTAACAAATGGTTAAGTTTCTGTCAGCCTTTGACCCAAACAGGGTGGGAACTTCTCACCAGCCACCGCCCAAATGCTGTAACACATGAAGGTGACTGCTAGATACAAAAAAAAAAAGATTTCTTACTGTGTATTTGTAGATTTATCTGTCGGTGGCTTCACATTTTTAAAAAGTTAATTTCTCACCCTGAACCCAAAGCTAACAGAGAACATGCTGACCTAAAATAAACTGACCTTATTGACAGAGCTGAAACTGGCACAGAGGCGTTCAAGAGCAACCTTTGCTTCTTACTTAATAAGTAAAGTGATAAAAGTGATAATGACTGACTTTCATCACTCAGGGATGCGTGGAATTCTCTTGGAAACATGACAAAAGAAGAAGCAATGGTGGCCTATGTTGATGAAATGAAGCTGGTATGTTTCCTCCAGTTATTTTGACAGAAGATAAACAAGTTAAATATGTACAACACCATCAGTTTGACCGTTTGTTGCTGCGTTTGTTGCGTAGATCCTGGAGGGTATGCCCATGACGGATGAGGTGGAAGAGCTCCTGCGCGTCCTCGGCCCGTTCTACGAGCTGATAGAGGAGAAGAAAAAGATCTCGCAGATCTCGGACCTGAGCACAGGTACAGAAGCTTTCTCCTCACCACGTGTAACTCTTGTTGTTTGCGAAGCAGCATCCGGAGCTTAACATTTTTTTTTTGCCTCTTGTCCGACGCTCAGCCCGTTTGACAATGTTTGCTAAGCAACTTGAAGGCAAGTACATCACCTGTGTATATATGTGATGCTGCTGGCGTAGTTCTTTATGTCTGGCGTTGTAGTTCAGATGCTTTTAGTGGCTTTCAGCAGTCATGTCACACGTGTTGAATTAGATCCAAATTTAAGGTTATATCCTTTGTAGCTTCTCCTTTTGTTGCTTACGTATTAAAAGGAGTGCCGTCTCTTGGTATTTGTGTGATTTGCAATGAGATCCATTTTGTTGCACAGGCTTTGGCACAATGTTGGGTTCAGCGCCGTCCAAGAGCGTCACAAAGAGCATCATCAGAACGATGGAAATGAACGGCACCCTGGAGACTCGTCCTGCCAGGCTCAAAACAAAGGAAGTGAAGGAAATGTCGGAGGAAGAGGCACAAGAGGATGAAGAGGAAGAGGATGAAGATGAGGAAGAGGTGGAGGAAGAAGAAGAAGAAGTGATGAGGGAGGTCAGAAAAGGTAAAAAACAACTCAAGAAACAAGGCCAGAAAATATTGTTGAATAAAAACGTTTAGTTGATGCAATTTATTATTTTCTCAGACAAGAAATCAGCTTCTCAGTCAAAGAAGAAAGCTTCAGCCAGGAGGCACAAAGCTCCCCTGGCGAACGGAAAAGTGGCCAATGGGGTCACCCATCTGACCAACGGGAGTCATTCAAGGGTTTCCCTGAAAGACGAAGGCTCCCAGAATGGTTCAGTAGGCGAGTCCAATGGTCTGCTCAACGGTCACCACACCGGTAAGAAACACTTACGAGTCTGACGGTGCGTCGCGTATGAAATGTTTCATAACCGAGGACTCTGCACTCGCCTCGCCCTCTGCACCATGTGATCAGTTAATCTGCTAAGCTTCGTTCAGCCGTGGCAGAGACCGAATCTTAACACTTTACACATCAGCTGCTCCCAGAATAGTTTTAATGGACTAAAATAAGTGTGATGTTGAACTGGCACATAAATCCTCTGTCCTCTTTTTATCTCAGATCCCAGTGTCGATGTGTCCGGCCCCAGTCACTTGGCCAGTGACTCGGACAGCGAAGTCTACTGTGATTCTGTGGACCAGTTCGGCCAGGAAGAGGCAAGACCTCTCCCTCAGTTCTGTGGCTGTAGCTTTTAGCTCGTCATCGATCCATTTAATTTTAACACGCCTCTCCTCTCCAGAGCTCGGAGCATAACCGCTCTCTGGACGACCTGGACGACGAGGAGAACCATGTCCTGCCTCCTCTAGAGGAGTCGCAGGCAGCGCAGGAGCTCCAGGAGGACGTTCACGGCACAGCGCAGGCCATCCGGTGCGGAGGGGAGGACGGCGAGAACGGTGGAACGATGACGCAGAGGCAGAGACTGAATGCAGGCGTGCCGGACAGCTCAGTCAGAAGAGGGAGAGGTGAGGCTGTCCTTACACATCCTTTAAACACAGTTTGTGGTATGAAGAGGGCAGACGGGGACTCCAGAGCTTAACATTGCACTCTGCTGTTCTCCAAACACTGTTTTAGAGATCTGCATCTTTAAATCTGCATCTGGCTGTCCTTTTATGTTTATTTTTACATCTGCAAGGCAGAATTGTAACCACAAGGAGGCAATTTGAAATCTGACTCCTGAAACATTTTAGCCCTCACCTGACCTGCTTTTCGTACCTTTTGGTCCTGTACTTAGTGTCATTTTAGACCAATATGTCTTCTATTTTGATAATCGATTAATCACTTGAGTAATTTTTCTCTTATTTCAGCGTCTTCAATGTGAGGATTTGCTGCTTTTTTGTCATATATGATAGTAAACATAAAGAAAGACACCAGTCTTAAACAATATTCACTATTTTCTGACATTATATGGGCAAAAATTGATCAAATAACCATCTGAATTTTTAATAATGACTACCCGTTCACGTCATACGCATCGTGTGAACGTGTATCAATTATAAACATTGTTGTTGTTTTTTAGGCTCCAAGTCTCCAGGCCCCGGCTCTGGATCTCTGGTGCCCATGTACGGCAGTGGAGACGGGGGCAGGGACCGCTGGGGAGGAGCGGTGGCGCCCGGAGGGAGCCTGAACGAGCAGATCGTCGTGGCGTTGGCGAGACTGCAGGAGGACATGCAGAGCGTCCTGGAGAGGCTGCACACCCTGGAGGCTCTCACAGCGAGCCAGGTCAGTGGAAAGAAGAGTCGCATGACATGAACAATGGTCCTGAATGGTAACGGAAAGTGATCCGACTGGTTGTTTTGTCAGGGAGAATACAAGGAGACATTTTTAACACAGATTAGGAGTTTGCACTTTGTACACATTCACATGTTGATGTTTGTGGTTGCTATAACAACAGCCTATTTGTTTGTTTTTATTTGTTTCAGACCAGATCAATGCCTCTGTCCCCAACTTATCCATCGACCGCCGTGAACAAGAGGAGTCAGGTATGAAAGATTCCCAGCAGTGGGATCTACGATTATTTAAACATATTTGACCACATATGATGAAATAACTCTGATTGTTTTTGTTATAAATTATTATTATTTTTAATTCTTAGAGACCATCCTGGTGGCCTTTTGACATTTCTCCGACCAGTCTGGCCTTCGCTGTCATCTGGCCGTTTGTGGTACAGTGGCTCATTCGCCTTTACCTGCAGAGGAGGAGCAGGTATTCTTTTACACCAAAATATCAACATATCTACTATAATCTTAATGCGGTAACCAATTTAACTCCTTCATTTTCTCTTTGTTTAACAGAAGAATCAACTAAACCTGTCCAAACACCCCCGAGTGTAGACGATGAAGACGAGTCCCCTAAATGTCTTTGGTCTGGGCTGCTAATGGCTGTAACTCCCCCCACACCTTCCTGCTTCCACATCCAGCCGAGTAATTTGCTTTTGCACTATGAAGAAAGGAACAAGCGCGAGGACGGCCTCTCCTGAGTGTGTGTGGACGTGGAATCGAATAGAAACATGATTGTACAGGCTCGCGGGGAAAGCTTTTCCAAGATACCACTGTACTTTTTTCTCTGTAAGAAATGTTGAGCACGGGGGAACTGTTGTGATGTTGGCAGCGGGTTCATAAACAACTAGCTTCTCAATAATTTCCACAGCTTTAAAACTTTGTTGCACAAAAAAAAACTTTTGTTTTGAGCTTAACGTGGTTTTACATCTTCCCCTCCCGATTCACTTCCATTAGTTGCCCAGGCAATGCTGCTATAATAAAAAAAAAATGTTGTAATAACTGTAATAGTTTAGAAGGGAGGATTTGAATGTATTAATATATTCATGTGAGATTCTTTTTAAATTCTGAGAATAAGTTAGTATTTATTGCTTTTAGCAACAGTTACGATGACGGCACGGCGGGCCAGATTTCAGCTGTATACGTGAGGTTTATGTTTAAAGTGACTGCTACATGTCGTGTGTAGTTTTAAACCATGTCCATATCTGTCTCAGTGCTTTGGCATCGTTTTTATTTAAATATAGAAGAAGTGCCTCGACATCATAAGGTACATTCATTACCGTTAGGCGGCATTATGGTTTCCGACATTCACATATTGTAGCAGAGCTGTTCCAACGCTGGACCAAATAATCATTAATCATAATACCTAGTGAGCCATGAGGCGGTCAGCTAACGCGTCACTGTCACTGTGTTGTTTACGCAGTCTTGTTTTTTTCTATATTGTATAATTTTAATAGTGTGTGACGATGTAATGTTTGTACGAATATTGTGGAAAGATTTTGTGTGATTGGTAAGTAGTCCTGAGATGTTTGCAACAACGGTTTGAGATCTATACAAATTGTATAAAAATAGCTGTACAGATCAGATTAGAATGCAGTATTTTAATTGCATTCCCATTTAATTGTTAATATAGAATATATATATATATATATCATATTTACATAGGTTTGCATCTGCAATAGCACTAATCTTTCCAGAGCCATTATGTTTTAATAAAGAAATAATAAGTTTACCTTTCTACTGAAATGTACCAAGGCTTTCTCGCCCTCTCTGCCTGTGGATAGAGTGGTGACTGCATGTGATAATCTAAGCCTCAAATAAAGTTTTCATGAAGCATTTTAATTTGTCCAAAATTATTTCAATATTTGAGATTGATACTACTTTGGGTTAATTGTTGTTACAGCTAGTCGACAGTTGGCGTAGCGCTGAGAAAGAGAAGATGTACGTAAACACACGGCACATCACCCTGTGAAACCACAACTTCTTGTTTTTATATTTTGGTGTTTGCAGAGAGGGGAAAAAAAAAAAAAAAGACATTTGGACGTAGCCAGGCCTTAAGTATTTGTGCTAAACTAGCCAGCTAACCGACTGTATCTTAATATTTAACGGACACTGAAAGTGGAACTCTTGGCGAAGAAAGCAAATAATTTACTAAAATATCAAACTATGGTTTAAACTTGCACAATTCAGATTTTGGTTTTACCGAGATACTTTGGGTAAATGGGTGTTACAGCTATTAGATGGTTAGCTTAGCTTAGCTCTGCAACAACAAGAGGAAACCCCCATAAAACAACAGCTTCTTGTTTTAATATTTAGGTGTTTGCAAAGATGGAAGGAAACAAAAAGACTTTTGGACACAGCCAGACTAACTGCTTTAAGTGCTAAACTAGCTAGCTAAGCAGTGTTACGGTTTAACCAGTGACCATGTTAACTGGTGACCATTCAGTCGAACGCTCAGTGGTTGTCATAGTTACGACAGGTGTTAAAACGCCGGTTTCCTCTTTCCTGGCTATCTATTCTCTTCCAGTTTCAATAGCTATCGTAACTACGACATCCATGGATGTATTGGACTGCTGGTCACCGGTTAACAGGGTCACTCGTTGAACCGAAACACCTGGTGTGGCGTAACATTTAACGGATGTGCCAAGTTGACCGTTTTAGCTGGTTTAGCTCTAAATAAAAACAAAGTAGTTACATAGCACATAATAATTTTCCCCAAATATCTGTTTCAAAAAGGAAAGACACAAAGTACATCATGTTACAAACATATTTTATTTGTATTTAAAATTCTTTTTTCTTCGAGTGAACAAGATAAAATTTCACATGTAGCAGAAAGCTAAGTGAACTTATCTAAAAAAAGGAAAAGAAAAATACAGTAGTGTGGAAAATAGACCAGTTACATAAGAACAGCAAAAATACAGTCCTTGAACCTACTCACGTTAAAACGACACATTATTAACAAGATTTACATATAAAATACATTATCTGTGAATATATTAACATTAGTTTTTCTTCATGAGTAAAGAGAAATCCAGCAGACCTGCCCACCCGGCAGGGGAACGTTACAATGATGAACAGTGCAGCAAAAAATGGGGTGTATCAGTATGGGAAGTTAACTTTCACATGAATTCAGATACCATTTATTCTGTGTTGGCTCTATACAACGCAGAAATCAAAACCTAATATAAGATAAAGAAGTAGCAAGTAATACTTTGCCAGTAAGTAATAAGAGAGTATTTAATGTGGTAATACTTTTAAAAGACATTTACTTTATACGAAACATGAACAGTCAACAGACTCAGCTTCTTTCTGACTCTTATGACCAGTGATTGCACATAAAATGTTTAAAACCTTTAACAGCGAATCCATGTCAATACTGTGTTTTTTTATTTGTATGATGGATCTGAATTTAACGATTAAATCAAACGATTCATCGACAGCCAAAATGTGTTCGGCCTGCCTCTGTAACTCTATAGACTGAAGCCAGACACGGCGATGTGCTGAGCGTTGTTTCTCGCCTCGAAGTAGGAGGTGTCGGTTTCGTCCTCTGGCTGAGGTATGAAGGGCATCGGCTGGTTCTGCAGGTTTTCCCAGTCTAGGCCCTCAAACAGGGGGTGACATTTGAGTTCTGGAGGAGGTCCAAACAGTGATTAGCATGCACCTCCCATTGAAATTTAAAACAACTGTACCAGAATTAGATCTATTTACAATGAGTGTCAAGACTAAGGCCAATATTTAAATTTTATTTAGATTACGGGTACTTACAAATGCCACAATTAAAATAAATATTTGTCAGAAAGATTTGTTGTGCTTCTAAAACAAATCTTTGACATTAGTCCCTCAAACGTCCACTTGAGTCTGGCTACAGATCGAGTCAGTCTCCATAAGTCCCTATGTTCAAATGTCCAACTTCACAGCAGAAATAAACATGTTTACAGCCTGGTACAAAAAAAAATAACTAATCTAATACAGACTGTCAGGTAGGTGCCGTTACAGATGACTTGTTTGAGCAACCAGGCTTAATTCGTCAATTTTTAGATTAGCCATGAGGAAGCACTGCCAACGTGGTTGCGACCAGAGCTTATATGTGAAGGCCCAAGGACCAATTATGTTTTAAAGTTTGAAAAAATACATTTAAAAATGGTTCTCACCCTTTAAACCAGCTCGTTTTGTCATGTCCATCGTCAGGAGGATTTCAATCGCGTTTCTTGAGTTTGCAGACAGTTCCTCCTCTTCCTCGGGCCAGGGAATATCTACAGACAGCAGCGTGGTATGCATCAATTAATTTGTCAATCACGTATTTAGTGGATTGGGTCTGGCTGCTCACCTCTGTTGAGGATATTCTGGAAGACCAGCTGAGGCGTCTCGTCGTTGAAAGGCGGCACGCCTGTGAGGAACTCGAAGAGACAGACGCCGAGCGCCCACCAATCCACCATGAAGTCTGGATGGGGGGGAGGCAAAGAAAAGTCGCGTCAAGACATTTCTGACCACCGCAACTTCCTGTTAGAGTGTGCACTAATCATACTGCGGTGGCGGTGAAGCGAGTTAGAGTGAGGACGGAGGGGATTGAACTTCACGTTCCTCACAGCACTCGATTACTGAAGAGAATCATCGGGAACATACAGCGATAATTCACTTTAATGGGATTTTAAATGACCTTTTATTGAGGTGAGAAAAACACTTTGCCGATGAATAAATGCTGCCACAAAGTATCACAGAGCAGCTGCGATCGTGCTACAAAATGGCATTGTGCCACTGACAGGGAACATCGCCTTCGGCGTGAATGGATAATGGAGCATGTCAGATCACTGGGATATTATTAAATCACACTTTGCATGTCAGTTGCTGAATGTCAAAAAATAAAGAGAGTGCCACAACACATCGACAGCATGTGACATGTGTCAGCAGTACCCAAAGTCTGCAGATTTTAAGAGCAGGAAATCCCCTTCGAAGCATGTCGACTGTCGACAATGTGTTAGTTTAATGTTAGGAGACAATCCCCGTTTTTGTAATCAATAAATGATGTCCCCTTCTCTCTGATCAGGCCAACACAGTTTATTCACCAATCCAAAGGGGCAAGGACAGAAACCAGAGGGGAGGAGAGGAGAACGAGGGGGGAGAGAATCAGCTCATCTCCATTAGCAGGCTGCGGGATCATGCAAGCTCGCTTGCAGACAAAGCAAGATCGTTACAAACTTACCGTACGGAAAACTCCCTGAAACTTAAAGAAGAATGCCTGTCACTACAGGACTGTAACCATCCAATATATGCATTAAATACTGTGTGACTGTGTCGGGCTGGGAATTTTGAATTTCCCTTATCATACCATGTGGTTTTCCCAAAAGAAGCTCCGGAGCCAAATAGTCAGGAGTTCCTAAAATGGGTGCACCTTCGACGGGCAGCGCACCCCGTCTGACGCTCTTCGGAGTCCTGAAGGGAGTGTGAGACGTCGACATGGGCTGAGGAGTCTGAAGCGAGAAGGAAACAAAAATGTGTTTATGTCAATTACGATGCAGTTTGTATATCGCTGAGTCACCACGTTTTTTGGGGGGAAAAAAGCCAAATATTTTACGTTTTAGTCAGGCTTGTATTGAACTTCGAATGATAAAGTTTTAGAGATGAGAACTTCTGTGCACAGAATAAAAACAACACTACAAGTCTGCGACCTTGCTGGCGGCTCTGTGAGGCTGTTTTTAGGCACGGCGGTGCTATTATTAGACGCTAACAGACTCACAGTGTCTGTGGTAACGCGCTGCTGTTTGGCCAGTATAATGTTTGCAGACATCCGGACACAATCCAAAGTAAAGGACAAAAGATCAGCAAAGTTAATTTTGTCTACCAAACTTAATGTGAACGATTAATCCAAGACTTGCAAAGACATTTCACAAAAAAAAAGAGATATCATGAGGATTCATCAACTGGCGACCAAGAACATCTTTCAGATTTCATGGCAATTCATCCAATAGTTGTTGAGAAGGTGTCCAACAATTCTGCAGACACTAGTGCGAATTTTATGAATGGAGGACCAATGTGAAACAATCTGTGGCTCGCTTTCAGAAGAATAAAATTGTGTCCTTACCCGACAGAGAGAGCTGTTGGAGCTGACCCTTCTCTGCACTGGTGTCGCAGTGCCGGAAGCAGAGTGATAAGAGGCTGCCGTGGACAGATCCATAGCCTCGACGGACCCGATGCTAAGTCGGGACACGCCCGACATGTTGGAGCGGTTAATGGAGCTGCAGTAGCTACGGAACGCGACGACGTTTCGCGGCTTGAGGAACGAGGGGGACTGTGCGACGCCGCAAGCCAGATCAGGGAGCCGGTTCAGGAAGGAACACTGAGATTCGCTTCTCCGGCCGAAAATGCCAAATTTTGGTGTTTCTCTGGTAGCGGCAGATGGAGTCTGTAGTGATTCATTAATGAATGAGTCTTTATTTCCCTCTTGCTCCTCAAATGATGCCGAATTCCTGTTTTTGGAAGGCTTGGCAGATGCGCGGCTGTCAATGGTGAGAGACGTTTCGTGCATGGACCCATCAGAGTCGAGACTCAAGCTCCTGCAAATGTCACTGTTCTCAGTGAGCGGCGATGTGAAACTCGAATGCAACAAGTCTTTGGCTCCATCGTCAAACACGTCCTCCGTCGGCTCTTCCAGTTCACAAAACAGGCTCTTGGCCACGGCGATGGGACTGGAGCGCATAGGGGCATCTAGCCCAGTCCCCTCTGTGGAGGCCATGAAGTCGCCTATTTGGATGCCGGAAAACACTCCGGTCAGTCCAGTGTGAAACCGCGCAGCCTCCTCTGGAATCTCGAAGCATCTCTTGTACTGCGCATTACTCTTCTTGGCTTGGATCTCAAATTGCTCTGGACTTCTCTCGACGTCAGAAAACGTTCTCTTTACGGCTGAGGCCGTCACGCAGGAATCATCCCGAGCTGCGGAGACAGTCCCCTCTTTGTTGGCGTGAGGTTTATTTTCAGTAACGCGATCTGAATTTGACTTATTTGAGATCGGATTGCTGGTCGCCTTGGCAGTGTCCGGTTTTGGGGGCGTGTGGTCCAGCTCGGGCCCTTTGGACTCTCCTCTCCCCTTCTGTTCATTGGTGTGTTCATTTTCTTTCTGAAGGAGAGAAATAATCATTGTCACAGCAAAGTATGAACAGCACAGGAGAACTGATGAAGACGTATGAAGTCCAATCCAAGTTTTTAGGATACCCCTGATCAAAACAGATCATTTAAAGATCGATGTGTAGATTTTAGTGGCATCTAGTTGCTGATTGCAACCCTGTCACCTCACCCTCTCCTTTCTAGCCTGAAGTAGAAAGCTATCTAGAGCCAGTTTGTCCATTCTGGGATGTTATGATTCTTATTTTAAGGTCCATTATACACTAATAAAATCATACTTATGCAAATTATATTCCATTTATGCCATATTCTATGAATGGAGCCCCCTAGATTTGACACACCGGACCTTTAATAAATCATAAATTTCACAGTTTACAATCACTGACCTCCTCACACTCCCACAGAGGACTGATGCCACCTTCAGTGTCCGTGGTGCTGCCTGCACTCATCGTCTCAAACCTCTTCCTGGACTTCAGCAGACTGGGAGTCAGATTTTTAGCCAAGTTATGAGGACTAAACAAAATGGCGTTAGGTCCTGCAGAGACACACGCACAGAAAAACCACCAGAGTTAATGTGTCTGACAAGTTAAACAGGTCCCGCATAGCCAGTCATTCCACTGTGTTAATGAATGAAACAGATCACCCATTTTCCAGGGGAAGCGAGTCGGGGAGTTCAGATGATCTTTCTTCATCATGGGAGAACCGAGAGAGTTGTTCTTCTGTTTCTTCTTGCTGCAGCACATGGGGCTGGATACAGCCGATGCGCTGCAGTGACGCTTGCCCTCAGCTGAAGGTGTATTCTGTGTATAACACGAACAAAATGAAGGATCGTTACACAACATGTATGCATGAGGCATGCAGATCTGTGTCTCTGTCTCCTCTGTGCGAAATTATATTAAGTCACTCACAAATCCAAGGGAGGTGATTAAGGAGAGGACTTGACCCGGGGTGCGGAAGTAATCTTTTTTTGGTTTAGCCAAGGAAGGAGTCGTCAGGATATCCATGAGACTCAGCTCTGACAGAGAGAACAGAGATAAAAAAAATAAAGGAAAGTAGTGGTGATGGTCATGTTTGTTTAATGACAAGACGAGACTCCATACCTCTGTCGAGCTTGACTTTAGAAAGGCCAAAATCTGTTAATTTGATGTGACCTTCGTTGGATATGAGCATGTTGTCCGGCTTCAAGTCCCTAAAAAAAAAAAAAAGTCAGAGTTGGGGTAAATGCCATGTCACACCATCAGCGTTATAGACATTTAACGACACAGTATGGAAGTACCTGTGGATTATACCATGACGATGGAGGTAGTCCAAAGCAAGTGCGACCTCTGAGATGTATTTCACAGACATATCCTGGTCAAAATATCCAAAGATGTGAAGCAGAGATTTGACATCTCCCCCGATGAGGTACTCCATCACCTGTAAGCAACAAGAAAATAAAGATTTAACAGCAGCTGCGTGTTTTATTTCCAGGAGTGCCTGGAGTCATGTGATTTTCATTGTGTTGCTGTCTGAGTCGCATGGGTCCTTGGGTAGCTTCAGGCTCACTGATGTCATTAATGGGATGTTTGTTTCCCTCCTCCCATCTATGGTTTTTTTCAAGAGGCATGCGTGAGGGTGATTTTCACCAAGTGACATTTTTTTGTCTATCTACAATTTATTGCAGAAAGACTGTGCCTTCACCAGACAAGACTCGCATGTCCCAGAAATGGGTGGACCAAATAACAAGTTCCCAGCTTCATTATTATTTGTTCTCGTTAAGGATTACCTGATTTTTCAATAATTTTGCTGCCTTTTTAAAAAGGGTCCCCCATGGTCCCTTTTTTAAAATTTTATGTGATATTGTATATTGGAAAATTAAAGAAGAGTACTACAATTTGGCATACAGTGTTGTACTTTAATAATAATAATAATAATAATAACCTGGTCACTTTACATTACAATACTCTTTTTATATATCATGCCACTTGTTTTTCATGTTTATTGTAGGTTATAGATATTTCTGTCTGTTTATTGTGTTTGTTTGTTTTTTGCTTTTTTCTAATTCTGTAGTGTATGCTACACTTTCCTCTGCTGCTGTAACAAGTAAATTTCCCCGTGGTGGGATTAATGAAGTATATCTAATCTAATCTAATCTAATCTAATTTTGATGAAAACTGTATTTTATACCCGACGTAAGTGGTGGTGTTACTAAGGATTAAATAAATGTGCATGAGTGTTACCAGGTAGATCTTGGTAGCCGTCTGCAGGGAGTAGAACAGGTGAACCACGAAGGGGCTCTTGCTCAAAGCAAGTGCATCTCTCTCTGCCTTCATCTGGCCTGTCATGTTTTTATCCACCATGTCTGCTTTCTTCATCACCTGTACAAAAAATATCAAATCTCAAATATCAAATATGTGGCATTTATTGATTTAAAGGTGTCAGATGTTTGGTTAAACTCACCTTAATGGCATATAATCGCGCATTGCACTTCTTCCGTGCTAGGTAAACCTTCCCGAAAGCGCCGCGGCTGATCGGCTTCAAAACGACGAAGTCCTCGATGGACGGCGGTTTAGGAGCGTCCGCGGGTTTGTCGTGTGTAGCCGAGTCCTGCTTCTCGTCCGCGTCCATGGTTATGTCCCAGTTTTCAAGCGAGGAGCCGCGCTGTGTCTGTCAAAAGGCAGCGGGACGCTCGCATGGTGAAACAACAACCCTCCGGTTTGTTTTGAATTTTTGAATTCCGCTCCTCCACAGACCTTTTCGTGTAGGCGTCCCTGTTAACTGCCTGTGTGTCAGTGTGTGCTGTATTTAAGTGTTACGTTATTAATTTCAGCTGCGACAGCGTCGAGCGTATTACTATAGTCAATATTGTTAAAAAATAAAAATAAATGGCTATGATAAGCTAATGAAACGATATTCACATTTTTTATATTTCATTTTGATCAGGCAGTCCCAAACGCGAGAACTAATATAATGTCTGTGTGGTTATATTTTCTGTAAAACGCATTAATCATTTTTAACAAGGGTTCATTTATTTATTTATTTTTTATTTATTTATTTATTTATTTAAATGTTGTTAATCTGATTATAATTTTAAAAAACTGTTTGCGTTCCTCGCGTGACGTACCTGCATCCAACGGTAGCAGTTCGGCCCTGACGTCATTTTGTAGTCCATTTGACCTCAGATGCTGTATTACACGTTAAGCGACATTTTAAATAGTTATATTTTCTAATAAATGTTTTAAAGCATTTTAAGCTGATTTTAATGGAAAAAAGGAGGTGTACGAGTTAAAGACAGTGCGATTTTTACGTCATTTTGTAGTCCATTGGACCTCAGACGCCATAATACACGTTAAGCATTTTAAATAAAGTTATATTTTTAAATAAATGTTTAAAAGCATTTGAAGCTGATTTTAATTTAAAGAATATTATTATTATAACTATTCCTGTGCTATTTTTACGTCATTTTGTAGTCCGTTTGACTTCAGACGTCAGTTTGCCTTCCTCGCGTGACACACTGACGCAAGCTGCACCCGGTAGCAATTCGACCCTGACGTCATTTTGTAGTCCATTTGACCTCAGATGCCGGAGAGTCCATTTGCCGTTTAAAGCTAAGCTGCTTGAAACTTGTGTAACGAGGGAAACAAAAAGGACACGACTCCCGGGAGGAATCGCTCATACAGGTCACACAGAGGGTCTCTCCTCTCCTCTCCTCGTCACACCAACCCTCCTATATATTCTTATTTTGACTTTATGATCCGGCAGAAAATGTTTTCACTGTCAACGTCGCTTCAGCCGCAGCAGGTAAGCCGACTTTTGTTTGATTAAGCCTCCTAACGTCTCACACTTAACCGTTAACCGTCAACCGTCCGTTAGTTTTAAGGTTAGCGTTGCATAGGAACGACCGTTACGGCAGCTATAGCAACAAGAGGCTCTGTCTGACGTTGTTTATGTCACGTCAATGACAACTTAGCCCGGCCTGTGTTAGCACGGTACACAGTAGACTGGTCCTGATCGGCCCATGTCTACGTCACGTCGTCTTAGCAGGGATATATCTCGAAGCGGGAACTCCCCACGCTGTGTACGTGTGGTTTTTAACGTATTATACGGCTGGGAAGAGCTAAATAAAGGGTGCTACGTTCATATTCACGGAGGAGAGGTTACATAAGTCACGTAGGTCTGACGTGGGAGGGTTAGGTTGAATGACACTAACAGACATGCCTGGAGGAGTCACATCAACACCAACAAGAGTGAAGTGCATATCATATAATATAATAAATATGAGATTTCTCATGTCACCTTGTGTCACCTGCTCTGTCTGTGTGTCTGTCAGATGATGCTGCCCCTCAGCCAGCTCATCAACGCCCTCCACTCTCTGAAGAACTCAGCCACAGCTTCGGTCCAGACGCTGCACAGAGACTTCATCGCAGAGCACAGTTCATATCTGAAAGAGGTGAGACGGACACCAAGGACACGGTGCAGAAACATCGCTGACTTTTGGACCGACAAGACAAATAACAAAAGACAAATCCTACATGAGTAAATC
Organism: Collichthys lucidus; assembly: GCA_004119915.2. Lineage (NCBI taxonomy): Eukaryota > Metazoa > Chordata > Actinopteri > Sciaenidae > Collichthys > Collichthys lucidus. The sequence goes on along the minus strand of CM014096.1, from coordinate 5,700,499 downwards.
TTTAGTCAAACTTGCTTTTCGTGAATCATATGACATTTTCCTACAGGAAACTAGGCAGTGTTAATAATAAGGGATTAGAATATACTTTATTTATCCCACAGCAGCAGAAGAGGTGTAATATACTCATGCTTTAAAATACAATACATGTTTTCTTAAGCCTACCAGTACCTGACAAATAGTCTAAAACAAATTATTTAGCACATCCCTGACTACTGAAGCAGGTATAACTTATGAAATGTATCTGTATCTATGGGTGAAGGTGTAGATAACCTAATAATGTTTCTTGTCCTTCCTCCGCAGCCCTCTGTGAGTCTGAGGGATCTCGGCCTATCAGAGATCAGGGTCAGTCAGCTGGATGAGCTGGTCAGCAGGTTGCTGCCTACACCGGGCCCTGAAGAACCTCCCGCCGTTCCGTCGACATGGAGGACGAGTCACGTTTCTGCAGACAGCTTCTTCCACAACAAGCATGGTGAGCAGCTTGGGCCGCAGAGCTGAAAAGAGATCCGGCTTCACTGTTTTGTAAGAAAACAGCCCAAAGCTGATTTAATCTAACGAAGCGCTTGCATCTTTTCGTCTGACAGGGTTTTCACACAGAAGGCTGGGCGTGTTTGGCTCCCCGATATTCCACAGACAGTATCACAGTCCTCTAAAAGAAGTTTGCTCAGAGCTACAGTTCCTGCCTGGTAAGAAACTGGATTTGAATACCTGCTGCGTCTATGTGTGTGTGTGTGTGCAGCCTGGCTTTTAGTGTTTAATGTTTATCTCCGTGTGTTTCTGTTCAGTATGGGTCCAAACTCGGGGTTTCAAGACACTTAGAACAAAAGCCAGACGAATGGAGTCTGGCTATGACGGTCCAGTGGAGTCTGAGCCCTACACACCAACCTTCATGAAGGTCACTGCACACTTCCAGCAGTTTTTACACTGTGTCAATAGAAAGATTAACAGGAACTATTTGTCATTGTGCACATAAAACTGAATAATTAGGGGGCGGATAAAGAAGTAAAAAACTCTCGTTTCCATCACAGGGATTGCTTCAGAGGGAAAAGGGACCAGAGGCGCAATCACTGGACCAACTGCTGAAACAAAAGAACCTCCCAGACCATCAGCAGGAGGCTTTCAAGACGGGTTTCACTGAGGGCTTCATGAGGTCTCAGGCCTTCACTCAAAGAACACAAGGCACGTGTTTACGTACAGTACAGTTGCATCAGGTTTTCTTTGGGTGGCAGTGCTGAGTTAAAAAACCCAGAGAGATCCCATGATTCACACAAAGACGTGTAACTGACCTTCGAACCTGCTCTGTTTCTCTGACAGACTCGCTGAGGAGAACCAGGTTTATCCTGCTGGTCCTCCTCCTCCTCGGTATTTACGGCTTGTCGAGAACCCCGTTTCTCTCGGGTAAAGGCTCCTTTTCTGATGCTGGTTTGTTTCAGTTTTTATTCCTTCCTGTGCTTGTGACTCATACCCGGCCCTACATGCACACTGTAAATGGAGGAAAGGTTAAACACTGATGAAACATGTGTTTTGATGTAAAAACATCTCCCATGGTGTGCATATAGAGTTTGACTGCTGCATACTGCTGATTAGTGATACTTTAGTCTATATTAACTATGTATTTTCATAGACACAATAAATGTACAGCAGTCATATTGTCTGTCATCATGAGACACTGTTTTATACAGACGATCTGCCGTTACTGTACCGAACTGGCTGTTTTGTGATTTCCACAGTGAGGTTCCGCACTACATCTGGTCTCGACTCGGCAGTCGACCCCATCCAAATGAAAAATGTGACGTTCGAGCACGTCAAAGGAGTCGAGGAGGCGAAGAACGAATTGCAAGAAGTTGTCGAGTTTCTCAAGAATCCCCAGAAGTTCACCGTGCTCGGCGGAAAACTGCCTAAAGGTGTTTTATATTTTCTCAACATGTTTCATTTCCTTCCTCCAGTTTTGCCAGCGGATCTTATCTTTAAACTTTTTTTAGATATTTTATCATAATCAGTTTCCTCTGTTTTTCTCTCAGGGATCCTCCTCGTTGGTCCACCAGGCACAGGAAAGACTCTGTTAGCGCGGGCCGTCGCCGGAGAGGCCGACGTGCCTTTCTACTACGCGTCCGGATCAGAGTTCGACGAGATGTTCGTGGGTGTCGGTGCGAGCCGGATCAGGAATCTCTTTAGTAAGTTTGCCGAATGTGAGAAACTGTGAGCAGCTCATGTAGGCTGTAACCAGACAACACTAATGTTTACTTTGTTTGTGGTTTGCAGAAGAGGCAAAAGCGAACGCTCCCTGTGTCATCTTCATCGACGAGCTGGACAGCGTCGGCGGGAAGAGGATCGAGTCTCCTATGCATCCGTATTCCAGACAGACAATCAACCAGCTGCTGGCTGAAATGGACGGGTCAGTTTTCTGACTTTTATAAATGCAACATGTGAATGAACTGTCGCTGTGAAGAACTTCCTGTTCACGTTTTGATGTTTTACAGGTTTAAACCAAATGAAGGTGTCATCGTTGTTGGTGCTACAAACTTTGCGGAGGCTTTGGACAAGTATGTTTGTTTAGATTTAAAATTGTAATAACCTCCTGTGTTAAATAAGGTCAATCCATACAGTGTGTACGAATAGTTAATGTATACAAACCTGTTCCAGATTTTTACCTCCCACTCTGTAACCTTTGTCCTCTCACAGAGGTCTGTGGGCTGTTTTATCCTCATGGCCTTGTCCTATTTACCGTAATACACCTTTTAGAATAACGAAAACAAACACCCGGAAATAAATTAACGGCCGACTTGTTTAATATAAACTAAACTGCTCTTTGAACAGTGAATTCAACACTTTTCACTTTTTGTCTTTTTATTGCAAATGAACCTTCTAATGAAGACGACACGCACAGAAGTCATTTAACAGAAATTAACACCTGTGCACCTGTGAAGATTAATGAATACTACTCTGTTAATACTTTTCAGCGCTCTGGTAAGACCAGGAAGGTTTGACATGCAGATCACGGTCCCTCGTCCGGATGTGAAAGGACGCACTGAAATTCTCAACTGGTACCTCTCCAAGATCAAAATGGACCTTGGTACGTTTGGTGTCTTATATGGGAGGATATGTTTCCTGTTTTACTCTTAATTGCTATTATTATATTTGTATTAAAATGTCAGAATCAATTTCTACTGGGTAACTTATGTGATCTTAGTAAGGAACTCCTGAAAATTTTCTTCTTAGGAGTTAAATCAATTTTCAAACATTTAAACCATGGAAAAATACCTTTGTTTGCATTTTCTGTAAAGGACACCATTGTCTTTTGATCACCCTTTTATAAAGAAGGTCTTTTTCCATTGTGTCACAGCCATAGATGCAGAGATTATTGCCCGGGGCACGGTTGGATTTTCCGGGGCAGAACTGGAGAACCTGGTCAACCAGGCAGCCCTGAAGGCAGCTGTGGACGGGAAAGAGATGGTCACAATGAAGGATCTGGAATTCGCTAAGGACAAGATCCTCATGGGTGATTACACACAGTGTTTTCGATCTGCTCTGCGTCCCTCACATCACATGAGACGGATTACCTCGACACAGGAAGAATGTTAACGGGAATGTCCTTTTTTTCTCACCAGGCCCTGAGAGGAAGAGCGTTGAAATCGACAAGAAGAACAAAACCATCACAGCCTACCACGAGTCCGGCCATGCCATTGTTGCCTATTTCACCAAAGATGCAATGCCCATCAATAAGGCCACCATCATGCCTCGAGGACCAACTCTTGGACATGTTAGCTTTTTTTTAATATTATACCTCCTTATATCTCATTTGTGTTACTTTCTCTTAAAACTCAACTGGAGCTGATCAAACATGGCCCTGCTCTTTGTCCTCAAGGTGTCTATGCTCCCAGAGAACGACCGCTGGAGCGAGACGAGAGCTCAGCTGCTGGCTCAGATGGATGTCAGTATGGGCGGTCGAGTAGCAGAGGAGCTCATCTTTGGAGATGAATACATCACCACCGGTGAGCTTGATTTACTTGATGCTTAGACGTCAGATGCTGTTGACTGAATGTATGTTTTAGTTGATTTTCTCCTGCTGTTGTGGATTTTAGGAGCATCCAGCGACTTCGATGGAGCAACCAAAATAGCAAAAATGATGGTGACCAGGTTCGGCATGAGCGACAAGGTACGATTATAGATTTGTGTGATTCATGAGTGAACATTTTAATCCTTGTCACAGACATAGGAGACAGATAGGCGCTCTTTACTGTATACACTGTTATAGGGGCCTTTATTGACAGTCCACTGCAGACCTCTAACATATAACTACACCTAAGACAGTGAAGCTTCTAATAAGTAACATTAGAAGTCTATTGTTCGTCCAACCAAAGGATGTAATTTGTGTTTGGTTGCAGCTCGGTGTCATGACCTACGGTGACGTTACCAAGCAGAGCCCCGAGACGCAAGCTGCCATCGAACAGGAAGTCCGAGTTTTACTGAAGGTGAGCGTTCCCACAGCACATTCAAAGATAATTGATCACAACTTTCTGTGTCAGTTTCTGATTAATCACCCTCTCTCTTTCTCTTTCCATCCAGGACTCGTATGAACGCGCTAAAAAAATCCTGAAGACTTACAGTAAGGAGCACAAGACGCTAGCCGATGCTCTGCTAAGATATGAAACTCTGGACGCCAAAGAGATCCAGATGGTGCTCGAGGGAAAATCACTGGACCACTAGATACCTCAGTAGATCTTTTAGACTCTTGTATCATGTATATACATACCTATATATGAAGCTGTGCAATTGGTGCACAGGCCTTTTGGAGGCCTTGTATTGCATTTCTTTTTGTATTCCTCTTATTATCAATGTGAAGATGACACTGAAATCACTGTCACCCCCTTTGTATACATTTTTATTTGATCTTCATTTGTCCTGCATTTCCAATAGAGATGACTTTTGGTTTCACAGCGATTTCTAAAGCACTTCACAGTTTAATTGGATTCAAATAAATATTTGTTCTCCACAAGTTTGAGATGTTTGGGGTTTCATGAGAACCTGACTTCCTGAGAAATGGCTTCTGTCGTAGTTTTATACATCAGAGTCATATTTGGTAACACACCAAGGTCAGAACAAATGAATTTGACAAAGATTGTGTTTAATTCAGGTCAGATGCTGTGTCATTTTAACTTTGTACAGACTGGTGAACACCGTAGGACCTTAAAGTACCTCAATGTACCATTCAGCTGTAGCAAGGTGGTGCTGCCACTGTTCATTGTTAAACTGAGTTTTTGTCTCTGAATGATGTCTCTCAGTTGTATCTACCATATGCTATCATTTTGTGTGTTCTTATTTATTTAAGTGCCCAAAGGTGTGTCCTCTTATTTTCTCAAAATTACTTATAGCCCCCCCCCCCACACACACACACATCCTATTCTAAGCTGTATATAAACTGTAAGTGTGTAAAATGATTGGCTTTGTGCTTCTGATTGTTCATCTTGAAGCTCAAATAAAGGTTACTCTTACCCATGAATGTGTCGTACGGTGCATGACTCAAATTAAACTTAAAGGTTGCATGAATTTATGTTTATGGTCATTTGGGACAGTACACTGAGCATCAACAACATTGGGATATAATATGGCAAATTTATTAGCAACAGTTCTCCTAGCAGACTCAGCATTCATTTGGTATTGTGTTTTCGGCCATCTGAGGAACACAAGTCCAATATTCACTTTGCTAACTCAGTCTGCTGTTACGTGCAGCACATATAAGTTATTAGAGCTGTCTAACTTCAAACAGCTACCTGTTACTGCTGGAAACAAGGTTGATGACAGCGGGATTGGATCAAAACTGTGAAGCTGTGGCCCTTAAAAACTAAAACAAAGAGTCAAAAGACACTAAAATGCTCAATAAAGTTGAGAGGAACTGCAGAGTTGGGTGATAATTCTCTAGTTCGTGACACCTCTCACTGTATACAGTGTACTTTATATATACTGTATGTATAAATCCATTTAAATCAGCTTTAACCACTCAGACAGTTCCCCACTTAGTATAGCATGTCCTTACTTTCTCTACTCCACAGGTTGGATTCAAATTGACCAGTCAGAGGCCTGACAGTGATAATCAGATGCTTTGTATACACTGGCTTCTTTTGTCAATCTGCAAACGGGAACAAAAGCTTATTTACTGCTGCCTTTGAGTGATCTCGACCTATAATTAGTGTATTTAGTTCCAGATGAGGCCAACAAACCAGAGCACTGTTGTGTCCTGGCACAATGTCTATAAAGACCGGGAGGTAGAGAAACACTAGTTCTAACCAAAGACAGCAACCCGGACTGAACATTACGCTTCACTATGGAGTGGTTTGAAATCTCACTTTGGCTTTTAGAATAAAACAACCAAGTCTCCAAAGCAGCTTTACTGTTATCTCACAATGGAGGACGCGGTGGATGACATTGCAGTTATTGGGATTGGATGCAACTTCCCTGGAGGTACGACTAAAATATGACGCTGTTGCGAGCATTGTTTGAGTTTTTTCAGTTGTTGTAAGATCATTTATTAGGTATTTCATTTCAGGTGAGGGGTTGGACAATTTCTGGAGTATTCTGTTGGAGGGAAAGAACTGCGTTGTGGATATTCCAGCAGAGAGGTTTGACACCAGCTTCTGGTTTGATGCTGATGATAGCAAACCTGGAAAAACACAGACAACCAAAGCAGCTCTTATAGAAGGGTAAGCATAATCTATTTAGACTATTTAGATTCAGTTCATCATTCTGTTGAGAGATGTTTGAATTATAATCGATATTCTGTTTTTTTAATTTTAGGTTTAATGAGTTTGATCACAGGTTTTTTGGCATTAGTGAAGCAGAAGCTGATTTCATGGACCCACAGCAGAAACTCCTTCTGCAGTGCACGTACAGGGCATTAGAAGATGCAGGAATCGCTATGGAAGGCATCAGTGGAAGCAGAACTGGAGTCTACATAGGTGACCACCATCGTTTTATGACACACTTTAAACTCCATACCCAAACAAATTGTAACACTGCTTCTGTAATCGTGTCGCAGGTCTAATGAACAGGGATTACGAGATGCTCCAAAGTAACAGCTCTACTACAGTAACCCACTACAACGGCACTGGGACGGCCATGAGTGTGGCTGCCAACAGAATTTCTTTCACCTTCAATCTCACTGGGCCTTCTTTTGCAATAGACAGCGCTTGTTCGTCATCTCTGGTGGCTCTACATTTAGCCTGCCAGGCTTTAAAGCAAGGTATTTGGTTCTCTTTTCCCTACAAATACAAAAGCCTGAAAGCCAGTTAATCAAGACATCCGCCTTTGATTTCACTTTCTTTTTCAAATAGGAGACTGTGAGATGGCTCTGTGTGGAGGTGTCAGCTGTATAATAGAGCCAAAAGTGTTTGTTGCTCTCAGCAAGGCGAAGATGATCTCACCGCAGGGGTTCAGCAAACCATTCTCGAGCAGAGCAGATGGCTATGGCAGAGGAGAAGGCTGTGGCGTTGTTCTCCTGAAGCCTCTAAAAAAAGTAAGTACATATATTGTGTTTATTTTTTGACATTGCATACAGTGTGTGACTGTGACTTTCTGTACAAAGGCCATAAAAGACTGCAACAAAGTATGGGGTATCATCAGCAAAACAGCCGTCAACCAAGATGGACATTCAGTCACTCCAATCACCAAACCGTCCATGACCCAACAAGAGGAGCTCCTGCGAAGAGTCTACTCAGAGTCTGACCTTGCAAATGTCCAATACGTAGAGGCACATGGGACTGGAACCCCGATTGGAGATCCAACGGAGGCAGGAAGCATCTCCAACGTCATCGCTAAAGCCAGACCTCCTGGTTCAGCGACACTGCGGATTGGCTCTGTGAAAGGCAACATTGGACATACGGAATCTGCTGCTGGAGTGGCCGGACTCATCAAGGTACTCTTAATGATGAAGCATGAGACCATTGTTCCCTCTGTTTTTTACTCAGAAGATAGTGCCAGCATAGATGTAAAAGCTCTGGGTATAAGTATTCCTGTTAAAGCCGAAAGATGGGAGACAAACGGGTCATTAGAAAGGGTAGCTGGGATCAACAGCTTTGGGTTTGGAGGCACGAATGCACATGCGATTGTAAGAGAATACAGTCCGATCAACATTCCCACACAGATCCCAACAGGCTGTCCTAAACTCTTTGTAATATCTGCAGCATCTGAGAAATCATTTATTCTATCCATCACCGACACCCACCAGAGGCTTTGCAGCAATCAAACAGTTGATTTACAGGCACTGTTATACACGTCAGCATGCGGAAGGAGTCATGCTAGACATAAATATCGGAAGGTCTTTCCAACATCTTCCCTCTCAGATTTAGAAAATCAGCTAACATCTGCATTGAAAACAAAGTTCGAGTCAGTAAGGTCTGACATTCATGTGATCTTTGCGTTTTGTGGAAATGGGGTTGCCTACAGGGGTATGTGCAAGCAGCTCCTAAGAGAGGTTCCTGTTTTTAGAGAAAAGGTCAGAGAAGTTGAGAATCTCTTCCAGAGATATAAAAGAACCAGCATCAGTCAGTGGCTTGCTGGTGAATATGATAATGATGATTTCAGCAAGCCAGACGTTGTCCAGCCTCTTCTTTTTGCGATTCAGGTTGGCATTGCCAGTCTCCTGAAGCACTGGGGTGTCAAAGCCGATGCTATGCTTGGACACTCTGTTGGTGAAGTTGCTGCCGCTCACTGTTCCGGACTCTTGTCTCTTGAGGATGCCGTTAAAGTGTTGCACCACCGTAGTACTCTTCAGAGCAAGGTCTCAGGAGGGAAAATGCTTGTGGTTAGTAACGTGGCTGTAGAGGAGGTATTAAAAGTCCTTCCAAACTTTGCTGGAAAGATTTGTGTTGCAGCGTTCAATAGCCCCCAATCCTGCACTCTGTCAGGGGATGCAGATGCTATAGAGTTCCTCCATCAGAGGCTGAGGATTGTGTTCACAGGGGAAAATATCTTTCTCCATGAGTTAGATGTGCCAGCAGCATATCATAGCCACATGATGGATCCTATACTAGATGACATTGAGAAAAGTATCGGTCCTTTGATTGCCAACAACAAGCAGTGCAAGTTATTTTCAACAGTGACTGCAGACAGTAATTCAGATGGTGACTTTACAACAGGCAAGTACTGGGCAAGGAACATCCGAGAGCCAGTTTTGTTTGAACAAACACTGCGTGCTGTTACCAAAGATAAGCAGTCAAGGAGAAATGTTGTCGTCGTGGAGATTGGACCACGTAAGGCTCTCCAAAGGAGCATACACGAGACTGTGGGACGTAATGCCATAGTTCTGTCCTCCGTCCAGCCAGGGAGAGATCATGACACAATCTTGTCCACTGCGGCAAAACTATTTGAACTGGGTATTAATGTGGACTGGCATCAGCTCTACAGGGGTTGTGAGACATTGCCCACAGCTTTTCCAGTCTACCAGTTTGTGAACACAAAGAAAGAATTGAATTTTGAAGCTGTGAGGAAAGGTGATGAATCAAATGCTTGTTCTCCCTACACACTCGTATCCCAAATAAATCAGGGTAACAAAGAGTACATGTGCAACTTCTCACTAGATACTACACCATATCTTTGGGAACATAAAAACAACGGTGTTCCCATTGTACCAGGTGCGTTTTATGTTGAACTAGCTTATGCGTCAGTCGTTGCAAGTTTAAGGCCAAAGAAACCTGTTTCTCTGCTCCAGCTCAGTGTAAGTTTTGAGAGTCTGTTAACACTAAGCTCAAACTACCATCAGTTAAAAGTGACACTGAAGCATGCAGAAAATGCATTCAAAATACAATCGTCTGCTGCGACACATGCCTCCGGTACATACAGGTGTACAGACGGCCAGCCGCTTTTAGAAGAACCAACTCTTTGTCTTGACATGATTTTGCAAAGGTGCAAATTGGTTATGAAGAGAGAAGAGATTTACTCAGTTCTTTCTCAAGCTGGATTCGAGTATGGCTCCGTCTTCAGACAGCTTGACGATGTGCATTTTGGTGATGAATTCAAGGAAGCTGTGACGGCAATTAAAGTCCCAGATCAACTTCTAAAACACCTTCATGACTATTTCATTCACCCCGTGTTACTGGACTATTTCTTGCAAATGACTGCTGTTGTAGCTATCGGACGGCTAACGGCCAAGCAGGGATTCCCTTCAGCTATCGGTAGCATAGCCGTATCAGGACCGCTACAAGAGAACATGGTCATGTACCTACGAGCCACTCGAGAGACTTCAGACTTCCTCGATGTATGTGGTAGCTTTTCCACCACAGAGGGTCAGGTACTGGTTGAACTTAAAGGTGTGAGGATCTCATTTTTGTGCGATTGCTCAAATGTTCTTCAGTCGTGGTTCTTCCACAATGAAATAATTACAATTCCTGAAAAGAGAGACTCGCAAAACTGCCAAATAAAAGCAATAGTTTTTGAAGACAAACTTGGCATTGCGAAAGGACTTAGGCCATACTTACACCCAGAGTCAGCATTTGTGGAGAGCAGAGATCATTGGACGGCGGACCAAGTTGGAAAATTAGTTTCCCACTCACTCAACACCAGTGTGGATTTGGAGAATATTCTCTTCATTTGGGGTGTTGAGGACATTAGTCACTTGTCATCTGATAGGATGCTGGACCGCATGGTGACTTGCTGTGAGCTTTTTCGCCAGATTGTTTTGGCTTTGAAAGAGAGCAAACGCTCTTGCACTGTCCACGTCATAACCTACAGATCTACAGAAACAACTGCAGACCATGTGAATCCTGGTTTTGTGCTATCTGGTATGACGAGGGCTTGTGCAGCAGAGATGGTAGGTCTCTCTTTTCACCTGACTGACCTTGCTTCTGTGACCAGCGAAGACATTCAAACGCTGGTTCATGTAATAAACACCTGCAAACAACATGAGGTCATGATCAGCAAAGGGCAAGCATCAACAACAAGAATAGCACAAACCCCCCTGAGGGACAAAACTTTACGTGATGGTGATTTTCACTCAGTGTTTGAAAGCAACTTTGTTGTACAGACAACTGATCCATACAAAATGACTCACTTGTCTGCCATCCCCTGTGACACAAATATAAATCCAGTCCAAGAGAAGTCAGTTGAGATTCAGCTGAACAATGTATGCCTGCATTCATCAGATTACTTTCCTGTCACCACTTCACACTTGAATTTCGGCAAGACGATGTACTGGAGTAAGCATACGTCCCAGAATCACAAGCTTCTCTCTTTGGATTTTAACGGCATTGTCACAGCTGTTGGGAAAGATGTCTCTAGTCTTAAAGTGGGTGATCACATTGCTTCATGTTATCCAGCTGTTGCCACTGCAAAGATCATAATTCCTGAAGCCGTGTGCTACAGTACGAAGAGACTCCCATTTCTGAAAAAGACTCCATGTGTGTCTTACTTCATACTTGCATGGGAGATCCTGCAGAGAACGCTGTCTAAGGTAAACCCACAACACAGGAAGCTGGTCATTGTCTCCTCCAACTCAGTCTCTGCTCTAATGAAGGTTTTGGCTCTGACGGCAAACAGGTCAGGCTGGAATGTTTCCTCAATGCCGGGACAACCTCTACATTTTGATCAGGGTCATGCTTTTGTTTTTCTGCCTCCGTTTGAACACTCTTGGCCGGAGCTGTTTGGCAGTGGTGGTCATGATAAACACTTTATTTTTGTACGTAGCAATCACATGCCATCCTCACTCTCAGCAAACATTGCTGCATTGAAGAGTGAACACATGCATGTACATACACTTAAAGTGGCTGATGTTCTCCAGAGAGCCAATCTGCAAGTACAAAACAGGAACATCTCTAATTGGCTGATATCGTTAGGCTTTGATACAGCATCTCTACCTTTGAAAATGGAGACCTTCCAAATATCAAGCGCAAAAGAGCTGCAGAGCAATGCAGATGCTGAGTCATACTTCTCAACAAAGATAGTGCAACAACTTGTTCTACATCACAGAGAATCTGATTGTCTAGCGTCTGATATCCCTTTGCTTACAATGCCTCGACAGCTCTTCAAACAAAGCTGTGTTTATATAGTAACTGGAGGGCTCTCTGGTTTGGGACTTGAGACAGTAAAGTTCATTGCCCATAATGGTGGTGGTTGTATTGTAACGCTGTCCAGAAGTACTCTGACTGATGAAATGCAGTTTGAAATGGATCTCCTCCAGAGAAGATATGGGGTGACAATCATGAATGTCCAATGTGACGTTTCCGTTTCGACGCAGGTAGTGGACGCAATCTCAAAGATTGAACAAAGATTCTCCTCTTGTCCAATCAAAGGAGTGTTTCACAGTGCTGCAGTGTTACACGATGGGTTGATTGAAACACTTGATCAGTCCCTCTTCCGAAAGGTGCTGCAGCCCAAAGTGAGTGGGGCTCTAAATCTTCACTATGCAACACTTCACAACAAACTAGATTACTTTGTGTGCTATTCCTCCATTTCTTCATTCATTGGAAATCCCTCGCAGAGTAACTATGCAGCAGCCAACTCCTTCCTGGACACATTCTGCCATTACCGCAGAAACCTTGGACTTGCTGGACAGTCCATCAACTGGGGTCCTTTGAATCTTGGTCTCTTGTTGAGGAAAGACAATTTCCAAAAGTTCCTGGAGTCAAAAGGGATGATGATAATGGATGTGTGTGAAATTCCACAGGCTCTCGAACGATGTCTTCTGATGAACAGACCACAACAAGTCATATGCAAGTTCAACTTCAAAAATCTTTACATTCACGTACTTTCACAAAATGCATCTCTCAGGGAGCGGCTGTCGGCTTTAGTGGCAATGGAGCTGAAAGATGACATAAGTAGTGAACCTGGGGTTCATCATGTTTCTCCTACAAATGGAAATGTGAGAGCAATAGTCAGTGACATCAGCAATGTCAGCGTAGATGAGCTAGATGATGATTCAGCTCTGTGTGCATTGGGTATTGACTCGATGTTAGCCATGACTCTGCAGAATAAGATTTTCCAAGAGACAGGCGTGACTGTACCTTTGGTGAGAATATTGGACCCCAGTTGTACGCTGGCCACTTTGGAGACTATTGTAATGAGTAATGGGGGTTTGTGATTGCATGAAAATGCTTGGAATTAATTAATTTTTTGTACAGTGCACTGTTTCACTGCTGTGGTATGGTTCTCAAATTGGTTGAAATTGTTTGTTACTTTATGTAACCCTATAACAGTCTTTTATAGACAGTAAGTGTATGTTATAGCTGTATTTCCACAGATTCTGATTTTAATTGTAAAAATATGTTTCCAGTGATAAAGGAATAAAGGATAAGCTATTAACAAATTAGACTAAAACCCACAATTAACTTCTAACTCACCGCTAAGTATTGTTTCTGTAGTCTGATATAGTTATATATATTTCATTTTGCACTTGCACCTGATATTTTGCATTCAAAATAAAAATGTCTAAAACATCTAGAAATGACTTTTGAAACTGTGCAGATTGTTTTGATTGTGTGATATTGACTTTGGGAAGTGTGAAGGCCTTTTAAATTGCAATTGTTTAATCTTGATGTAAATAAATGAACCTTAAATAAAGTGCAAAGTCATTGAAAGATTGTTTTATTGTGTCATTAAGAAGCAAAAATTAAATAACATTAGATGTTGCTTTGACAATGTGTAATGTGATTTAATAATCCACAGTTATAGTCAGAAAAACAGTGCTACAGCCATGATAAATTACTGTATCTGTTATCGTGTTAACTGCATGCATCTCCTTGTTCTGTCATGGACCTCCAGGAGAACAATGTCCTCGTCTGCATGGTGTGATAAACTAATGGCTCAAACAACAATAAGCTCACTAGTCACACATGCCCACCATCCTACATTTATGGGACATATTACTGTATCACATGCTTTTTCCATCATCATCATCATAAAGGTGCTAGCAGTGATAACAACTGACCATGACCTAAGACAGATGAGCGAATGTAAGACAGGCAGATAAAAGTATGTTAGCATTAGTAATATGTGAACCACAGCCTATAGCAGAGAGGGACAGATATTATCGACTTGTTTAAATTTTGAAATTTATTGAACATTAAAAAGGAATGCACTTCATTTACATCAATTATTCAACATTAAAATACGAATTTATCAAACGTAATTGTGTATGTTGACTGTCATCATGTTTTCATCATGAACTTATCAATAAACAGAATGAATAAAGCAGATAAAAAGTGATGGTGTATGCTAGAACTATTGAGCCAAGACAATAACCGGAGCCAAAAGAGGCAAAATACAATATGAACATGTTGCATTAACACAAGAATGCTGCTGTATTGCAATGAATCAGCTTTATATTGAATCAAACACACCAACTGTTTTCATGTTTTCATCATGAACATATCAAGAATGAATTAATTAATTAATAAAACTGTGATTAAAAACATACATTCAAAATTGGACACCGCCAAAAAAAGAAAAAAGAAAGAAAAAGAAAAAGTGAGTAAAATATCATCAATAACCAGAGCCATGCATTTAGAAAAAAAAAGACAAAATAGGCAAAACACAACATGCACATGTGGCATTAACTCAAGAATGCTGCTTGCCTTGGTCGACAACATTTTCAATATCACAATATAATCACTGATAATAATGATCTGACTTTTTAGATTTCTGTATGTGTATTTCTCATTTCTACAGCCTGGTAGAAACATCATCTTCAACTTCATCTCCTTCACTCAATAGAGCTACTACTGTTGACAGTGTGGCATTGGGATCCAGCAGTTTCACCAAAGGCACGTTTACACCTCTCTGCTGAAAGATGAGATTCTGCAGAGTCATGGCCTGCATGGAGTCAATGCCTAAGGACGAAAGTGGTGACTCATCTTTAAGCTCACTTTTATCCATGCCAATGGTCTCACTAAGCAGAGAGGTGACGTACTCTTTTGGTGAGACAGTTTCAGTTTTGGTATCCTGAGAATCCGATTCTTTGGATTTTTCAAAGGCCTCATAGACCAATGCAGCCAGGCGCGTGGTCATGGCTTTATTTTGAGAGAGGACGTTAAACCTGATGTTTCTGAAATGAAACCTGCAAACAGCCTGTTGGGGTCGATTCAGCACAAGGCACTCCTCCAGACCTTTATGAATCTCAGCCACATCCATCACCATCATACCCTTTGCTTCCAGAAACCGCTGGAAATGTTCCTTGTTCAAGAGGAGACCGAGGTTTAGAGCTCCCCAGTTGATAGACTGTCCAGACAGCCCAAGACTGCGCCGGTAATGACAGAACATGTCAAGGAATGTGTTGGCTGCTGCATAATTTGTTTGTGATGCATTTCCCAGAAAGGCTGAGATGGAGGAGTAACACACAAAGTAATCCAGCTGACAGTGCTGTGTCGCACTGTGCAAATTCAGTGCACCGTTTACTTTGGGTTTTAAAACTTTCTCATAAAGAGACTTGTCGAGGGCTTCAATGAGCCCATCATGCAAGACAACTGCACTGTGAAACACTCCTCTGATTGGACAGCCAGGGAATTTCTGGTCGATGACACTGACAACGTTGTGCACAGACTCAGACACAGATATGTCACACTCCATGGTAGCGATGTGACTTCCACACTGTTTCTCTACATCATGTATCTCTTTCTGCACCTCTGGTGTGGGCTTGCTCCTGGAAAGTATGACAATCATCTCACCCCCTTTTTGTGAGATGAACCTGACAGTTTCAAAGCCCAGACCAGAAAGACCACCTGCCACTATGTACACCGCTCTCCTTCGGAAAAGCTGTTTTTTTGTTGGCAGCAGTGGGATGTCAGACATCGTGGTGCTGACATCTTTTTCCAGAGCCACAACAGCCAGTTTCTTAGAGGTGAAGTATGATTGTTGTGGCTCTGGAATAATCTCTGTGCTTTCAGGGTTCACACTCTGAAAAGTAAAGTTTTCAAGACCAAACTTCGTGCTCAACCGGAAGGACTTCAGCCAGTTAGAAATGCGGGGCCTTTCTGCACTCAAGAATCCCTTTTGGAAAAGGACCGGCATCTGAATTGTCTGCACACGAACACTTTCCTTCACACCTTGGAACACATCCTGAGCAAGCAAGCACTGACTCTGAGTTTCACAGATCAAGACAACATGTTTGGCACCTGGCAAGTTGCAAACTGTAGCAATCAGAGATTCATCAAATGGGGGCAGGATGACAAATGCATCTATTTGATTGACATTGACTTTGACATTGACTTCAAAAGAGCCATTGCACTGTGTGCCAACAATCACACTCCAACCTGACTTGTAAGAGGTGCTTGCCAAGACTTTTATCAGAGCAGAATTCGGCACAGTGGATATGATTCCTAGATTACGTTTGGTTCTGGGCAAGGCTCGATGCAGGACCTCCCATGCAAGCACAAAGTAGGAAACGCAGGGAGTTTCTTTGAGGAACGGGAACCGCTTGGTGCTGTAGCACACGTTCTCTGGAACTCTAACCTTGCTGGCTGCTACCACAGGATAACAGGATGCAACATGATCCCCCACCTTCAGTTTCCTTACATCTTTTCCAACTGCTGTGACAGTACCACTGAAATCAAGAGCCAGTAGCTTGTGGTGCTGTGCTGATGAGTGTTTGTTCCAGTACAATGTCTGGCCAAAATTCAGATGTGAAGCACTGACAGGGAAGTAGTCAGATGAATGAACACATATCTTATTGGGCCGAATTTCAACCGATGTATTACCCAATGGCTGGGCCTCCTCCTCAAAGTGAATGGCACTCAGTTGGGTCATCGTACGTGCATCAGCTGTCTGGAGGATGCATGGCTTAGTCAATGTAGGAGTAAAACTACCCTCTGAACGGTCAGTGATTTCAGGTGGAGTACGG
Source organism: Collichthys lucidus (assembly GCA_004119915.2). Classification (NCBI taxonomy): domain Eukaryota; kingdom Metazoa; phylum Chordata; class Actinopteri; family Sciaenidae; genus Collichthys; species Collichthys lucidus. The sequence continues at coordinate 5,683,683 of CM014096.1, read as the reverse complement.
ACAATGGAAGGTTTAAGAATTTCTCCATCTTTTATCACCAACTCTGGGTACTTGCTGCAAGGACACGATCTTAGGACCTCAGACAGAGCTGCGATGTCCTCAGCAGAGACGGAGCTTATATCAATCAGCTGAAAAGATAGATCTGGTAACTCTGCAGCAAATGATCTTGTCATACCAATGAGAGCAAAACCTGGACTTACGTGGTTCACCGTGATGTCAGATGAACAGAAGGTGACTGCTCTGATGGAGTTCGGGAAGGAAATTTTCTTTAGCTCAAGGACTATTTGGCGGAAGATCTCACAGCAGTTCGCCAAATTCTGCAGAACAGCATCAGCTGACAGTGAGGTCAGGTTTTCTTTGCCCCACAAAAATATTACCTCATCAAAGTTTTTATCAACATCTGTTATGTTGAGATTTTCCAAGAGAGAAGGAAATCCATGGCTCAAGATATGTTTTGCATGCGCAAAGGAAACATATTTAGACTCTGAGTCCAAATATCTTTGGAGGCCTTTGCCGATCCCTATATGGTCACAGAAGACCAAGGCCTTAGGAGGAGGAGCAGATGTGTCGCCTTCAGAGACGACACTGAAGTCATTGTGGTAGAAATTCTCCTCAACCACATGAGAGCGACTGCCAAAGTACTTGATTGTCGCTTGTTTAACCTCAACCAACACTCTTCCTTCTTTATCTGCAAAGCAGCCACAAACCTCAAAGTGATCAAGACCTACATCAGTCGCTCTCAGGTAGACAATCATCTCTTCTTGCAAGGGTTCAAACACTGTCAAACTCCCTATTTTGGCAGGAAATCCTGGTCTACCATCAAAGATGTGCTCTACTGTAACTGGGAGACGTTGCATCAGAAAGTCTAGCATAACAGGATGAATGTGGTAGTCATGCAACTGAGACCGCAGTTCTTCTGGAACTGTGACGACTGAAAAAGCCTCCCTGAGATCTTCTCCGTAGTGCACATCCGTCTTGTTGCGGAAGACATCTCCATACTGAAAGCCTCCCTGAGAGAGATACGCATAGTACTCCTGCGCGCTCACAACAGATTTGCATCTTTTGTAGATGGAGCTCAGGGAAATGCGCTGCTCCTCGATCAGCCTCTCTTTCTTTGACACCACTGTGCCTGATGCATACATCGCAGAAGGGGAGAGTACCTTGAACCTCGATTCATTCTCTGTTTGCTCAAGTTGCACCTTCATTTCAGGTGAATTCTGCGTTAAAACAAATGGACTGTGAAAGTTGACACTGACTTGCAGTGAGCTGAGCGGTACTTTTGGTTTGGCACTGGCCATGAATGCAGCTAAACCCAACTCAGCATAGAAAGCACCAGGGATGATGGGTACATTGTTGTGTTTGTGCTCTTTCAGGTAGAAACAAGAGTCAGACTTCAGATCACAGCTGAAAACATTACTTTCACTTCCTGTCTGACAAATCACAGGGTGGTTACTTCCGCTGCTTTTCTGTGCCGCCCCAATGATGATATCTCTGTCTGAACTATCAAACTGGTATATCGGAATAGGCAGCGGCATTGTCTCATATCCTCTGTAGAAGGTGCTCCAATCTACATAGACACCCAGTTCGAACAGCTTAGAAACAGCAGACATCATTGTTTCATGATCTCTCTCTGGCTCAACCGATGCAAGAACAGCTGTGTTGTTACCCACAGATTCCATAATGTTTCTCTGCAGCCCCTTTCTTGGCCCTATCTCCACAAAGACTGTATTCTTCTTTCCTTTAGTTGCTGACTTCACTGCCTGCTCAAAAAACACCGGCTCACGGATGTTTCTAGCCCAGTAATCCCCCGTGCAGAATTCACCATGCTGCACTTCTTTGCCTGTCACTGTTGAGAACAACTCTGTGTCAAGATCATTCACCTGCAAGGAGCCAATTGTTTCCTCGATTTCTGGCAGAATCGGGTCCATCATGTGGCTGTGGTAAGCAGCAGGGACGTCCAGTACACGAAGGAACAGACTCTGACTGTTGGCTGAGGTGCTTAGCGCCTTATGGAAGCTTGCAATTGCATCTGCTTCACCTGAGAGGGTGCAGGACTGTGGGCTGTTGAAAGCAGCGACGTAAATTCTACCGGAGTAACGAGGGAGAAGAGCGGTTACCTCGGATACAGGCATGTTGCTGATCACAAGCATCTTGCCGCCAGTGACTTTGTTCTGGAGAATGCTGCGGAAATAGATGACTTTCACCGCATCCTCAAGAGACAAGAGGCCTGAACAGTGAGCAGCTGCAACCTCGCCAACAGAGTGTCCAAGTATTGCGTCAGGCTTGACACCCCAGTGTCTGAGTAGGGTGGTAATGCCAACTTGGATAGCAAAGAGGAGTGGCTGGACAACATGTGGGCTTTTGGAGTCACTACCCTCAAACTCACTCTCAAGCGTGTCCAAGACGTTCAGCGTACTCAATCTGAGGAAATGTTGTGCAACCTCTTCGATCTTATCCCTGAATACAGGCTCTTGTTTGAGTAACTGTTTGCACATGCCATGGTAAGTGAGGCCATTTCCACAAAAGACAAACACTAGCCTTGAATCTGAGTAGGACATGCTGATATTTTTGCCCACGGTGGCACTTAACTTCTCTTTAAGATCAACTACAGATGAAACCACAATGGCCTTTCTGTATTTGTGTTTTAGGTGGCTCCTCCTACAAGCTGATGTGTACAGCAGAGCATCTAGATCAACTTTGCTATCTTCTAGCTGTTTGATGGTGTCTTCCATCATCAGAGCGAGAGATTTTTGTGAATTTGCAGACATGACAAAATACTTTGCCTGTTTCCTGTCATTCCTTTGCTCAATGCGGGACTGCTTGTGCTGTTTGACAATGGCATGAGCATTTGTACCCCCAAAGCCAAAGTTGTTCACCCCTGCAATTCTTGCACCAGAGGCTTCCCACTTTTCTGCTTCCTCAGGAATTTTAATGTTCAAGGCTTTGGCATCTACACTTGCAGACTCTTCAGAGTAGTAAACAGAGGGAACAATGGTCTCATGCTTCATCATTAGGAGAATCTTGATGAGTCCGGCTACTCCAGCAGCAGATTCCGTATGTCCAATGTTGCCTTTCACAGAGCCAATCCGCAGTGTCGCTGAACCAGGAGGTCTGGCTTTGGCGATGACGTTGGAGATGCTTCCTGCCTCTGTTGGATCTCCAACCGGGGTTCCAGTCCCATGTGCCTCTATGTATTGGACATTTGCAAGGTCAGACTTTGAGTAGATTCTGCGCAGGAGATCTTCTTGTTGGGTCATGGACGGTTTGGTGATTGGAGTGACTGAGTGTCCGTCTTGGTTGACGGCTGTTTTGCTGATGATACCCCAGATATGGTCATGGTCTTGTATAGCCTGTGATGTGACAACAATGAGAGTATTATGTTTTTGACACTGTTGAATGTGTTATATTGGTATACAGTGACATGGGAATTGAATAATTAGTAGCATGTAGTCCGAGTACAATTTGTTATGTAAGAGGGACAAGGAAAGTCACTAATATTTCATTTACAGGAATTGTCCAGACTGAAAGAAATCAATTGCATTGTTATAGTAAGTCAGTTAGTTATTAACTGATATCAGTCAGTTCATATAAGTGGATGTCAATAAAAAGAGAAAGCGAAATGTTTATTACTCTGCACTCCCTGACCTTTTTAAGCGGCTTCAGGAGAACAACGCCGCAGCCTTCACCTCTACCGTAACCGTCTCCTCTGTTGGAGAAAGGTTTGCTGGTCCCGTCAGGCGCGATCATCTTGGCCTTGCTGAGAGCAACAAACACTCTTGGCTCTATTATACAGCTGACCCCTCCACAAACAGCCATGTCACAATCGCCTGATAAGAGAAAACATTTCATAGTAAGCAGACAGCGTTTTTACAACGCTTCACCGTTGACGCGCTGAAGCCATGCAGGGTACAGTGCAGTTACCTTACTCCAAAAAGTGTCTTTAATTATTTATACTGTACAAACCTTGCTTAATGGATTGACATGCAAGATGAAGCGCCACGAGAGACGATGAGCAAGCGCAGTCGATGGCCATTGAGGGCCCAGTGAAGTTGAAGATGTAGGAGACTCTGTTTGCAGCAATACTCATGGCGAACCCTGTGCTAGTCCAGTGGCTGATCACATTCGGGTGGGCCCGTGTAGCGGCTGTCTCATAATCTCTGTTCATGAGACCTGTAATAAAAGCACCATAAAAGAACAGTAGGAGAAGTGCACATTGTTATTGGGTGTTAGATAATTCTGTTATCTAATCACTGACTTACCCAAAAACACTCCTGCCCTAGTCCCACTGGCTTTCTCCATGGGGATGCCGGCGTTCTCTAAAGCCCTGTAGACACACTGAAGGATCTGCTTTTGTTGAGGGTCCATTTGCTCCACTTCACTGTCGCTGATGCCGAAAAACCTGTTGTCAAATTCATTGAACCTGAAAACATAAAACAATACCTTAATTACCTTAAGTGAGATTATTTAACCTGGTGTTGGCTGTAGTTTAAAATGAGACAATCAGAAGCACTCCCTTTATTTTTAGTAATCAAAATCATTTCTATGAAGATTTAATTCAAAAGTCCTGACAGGCAAGTTTGATAAAAATTGTTTCACTGTGTCTACCTGCTTAAGAAAAAGTGCAGAAAATGTTCAGATGTCTTAAAAACCCAGCTTAAAAAGGACAATATAAAAAAGTACAAAGTAATAAACACACTTTTCATTTATTCATTCTAAAAAAAGTTTATCTTATGTAACTATTGAGACTATCTACATACATACAGTACATTTACAAAACACATAAGAAGAGCTGTCTAATGTATAATAAACTTTAAAGATCATACCCGTCAATGAGAGCAGCCTTGGCCGTGCGGGATTTACCCGGTTTGTTCTCATCAGGGTCATACCAGCTGGATAAGTCAAATCTCTCCTTGGGAATTGTCACACAACACGTTCTCCCCTCTATGAGAACCTTCCAGAAATTGTCAAGTCCCTCTCCTGTTTGGAAACATACATGTTTAAAATGTTTTAAAAGCGGTACTATAAAGCTTGGCGTGTAGATCAGGAGAAAAACAGCTACTGTTTGTATTTTTAATATGATAACTGCACATTGGGCTGATTTGTAGATAAAGAAATGGAAATGATGAAAACGGTAGAACTTGGTTTATGAAATTAGATACATGATTTGTCTACAGTAGATTAATCTGAGCAAAGTAAAACCAATCCACAACATCCATTTCAGAAATACCAGCGATTTTTAATTTTTTAGGTAACCAGAACGCTGAACTTTTTTTTTCTGCTAATTTCCTGCCTTTAATGTCTAAAATTAAATGACCTCTCTCGTTAATTGGAAGAATGAATGCAGTCAAAATGAACATTTTGCCCAAATTTCTATTTTTGTTCCACTGTCTCTCATTCTTCCTCCCAAAGCAGTTCTTTAAAACAATTGATCAAACTTCTTATTTCTCACTTCTTATGGTGTGGAAAGGCACCCAGGATCTGCAAACGAACACTTCAGAGATGTAAATTCAATGGTGGACTGTCACAAATTTTCATTTTTGTATTATTGGGCAGCACATATCCACAAGATTTCATTTTGGTTCACCTCAGTTGATCTGCCATGGTGTGATTTAGAGGCGCAGTCATGTGTTTCATCCTCCAACTACTTTTCTTACCTCTTCTATTCCATCCAACCTCTCTGGTTTTACAAATAACCAAGTGGTTTGCTCCACACTTAAAATTTGGTAATAATTTAGGAGGCACTTCAAATTAAATTAGCTCCATTATTGAGGAATCATTTATTTCGACCTGCATTTACAGATTCAACATTTTTTGCATGGCAAAAGGGCCTGAAATGTTTTAAAGACCTTTACAAGGACGGTATTTTCCGCAGCTTTACAGATCTCTTATAAGAATTTCATCTCCTACCCTCTCATCTTTTTTATTGCTTTCAAATTAGACACTGTGCTCACGCCTTGTTTGCATTCTTTTCCCTCATTACCACCAAGTCTACAGTGGGAGGAGCTTCAGAAGTCACTCATCCTAAAGTTTATAATGAAATCCTGTCTTCTGATTGCTCACCAGTTACCAAAGTCAAGGCTGTTTGGGAACAAGAACTAGATCTGCATCTGGGAGATGACTGAAGGGACACTGCTCTTAAGAAAATTTACACTAGCTCAGCCTCACACTTATACAGTTTAAAGTGTCGTTTAGAGTCCATCATTCCAAAACGCGACTGTCACAAATCTATCCCAATCTAACTCATATGTTTCATTACTTTCTTGCTTCTGGCAGAACTATTTTGATACTATGTCAAAAATACTTTCAATGATCATAAAAGTCCCCCGCCCCCATGTCGCCATATTTGGGCTCCCAGGGGAACATAACCGGTTTATCTTTAACCACCTAGATATTTTAGCTTTTACTTCCTTACTGGCAAGACACCATTTCCTTCTTCACTGGAAGTCGACTAAAGCTCCCTCTAGCACTCAGTGGCTCAATGACAACACGTCTTTTCAAAGGCTGGAGAAGATCAGACATTCAGTGAAAGATACATTTTATAACAAGTGGCTTCCCTTTTTGACATTCGTCCTCTCTTCAATCTATGCCTCCTGATTGATGGACCCCCACCTCCCTTCTTTTTCTTCTTATCTTTATCATTATTTATTTATTTATTTATTTATTTATTTATTTATTTATTTATTTATTTATTTATCTTTCTGTTTATTTTTTCCCTTCGTCTGTCTTTTGGTTTCGCTTGTATTTTTGTTTACACCCTGTAGCTTAAACATTTATTTACTTATTCATTCACTTCACTTCATTCAGGCAGATCGTATGTCTTACTACTTCATTCATAAAGATGCACAGTATTTCTATTGTATCAATACGTTTACATTTCCAAATTTGATGCAGATGTGATGTGATACTCAATGTACAAAAAAAAATGTACAAACTGTAACATTGGTTCCTGTTCCACTGAGCTTACCTCCTAATAAAAATATTTTAAAAATTAAAAAAAAGAAAAGAAATACCAGCGATTGATTTTTGTGAATCCTGATGATGATTAAGGTTGTGTGTCTGTTGATCTAATAATGTTAAAATGATATTTGCTACAACTTCTCACAAATTGTAAAGGACAGAGAGAAATCTATAAATCATAAACATCTGTCAATAAAACAATTAAGAATCACAAAAAAACAAAAATAAAGTTTCTGAATTCAAACAGCTTACCTCCTGGGAAATTGCATCCAATGCCCACCACTGCAATATCGTCTTCAGCTTCTTCCATTGTGCCTGAGCATCACTGAAAAAGAAAAGAAAAATCAAAAATCTTTACTGCATCATGTCAGCATCTCTCTCTCTTTTTTCCAAGCAACATCTCATCCAGAAATAAATTTGCATTCTTTAAAATTGTGCAATTAGTCCAGTATTGTGTTATGCATGCACCGGTGCATCCTTACATCCCACTGCCTTTACCCTCAGTGATGATATCTCTCCTGGCTGCGCGGATCGTTCTTATAGCCAGCTTCTTTTCTTTATAAAACATTAATGATTGGTTGTATACGTGACCATGGAGATGAAGGACTTCAGTGCACACATTTATAGCGCCTTGCAAATGATTCAACTAATATGTCATCAAACAATAAGGTCACTCTAGGTCTTGTTTCATCGAAGCTTATCACAGTGATACGTCATAGTCATAACTAACAATCAACCAGACGACCCAGGAAATCGAGTTTAAAATGTTTATTGACGACACTTATAAGTGAAACTTTACAGACACAATAATTTACCACATTTTACATGAAATATAAATGTTAAGCAATAGGCTTGTTTTTGAGTCAATACTGCAATAAATGATATAATCAGGGTTCCCACACCTTTTTCATGAACAAATTCAAGCACTTTTCAAGCACCTTCAAGCACCAGTTTTTCCATTTTTCCAGCACCTTTAAATAGGTAGCCTACTAGTTGTGTTTGCCATGGTGGTCATGGGAAGCGCAGCGGTGCCACTGTATGGCATAATAATATGGGTCTAATTAGCATTATTTCATATGGTGGTAGATTGACTGTTTTGATTTTTAACTAATTGTGAATTGGCTTGTATTCTCAGCTTGTGAGCGGTGTATTGTGTAACTACCATAGCGGAATAACAGTGACCAACAGGTGTGGATAGTAGTCTACTGTTATTTCTCTGCAGAACACCAAGCGAGTATGATAACTGAGTTCTGCATGTAAAGGCATCGGATCAAGCGCGTAGCCGCTTAGGAAACATTTTTGTTTTCTCTTGGTTTATTGAGATAGACATCACACAAATTTCAAGCATTTTCAAGCACTTCACAAAAAATTCAAGCATTTTCACAACCTTGAAAACACTGAATTGAAATTCAAGCATTTTCAAGGAATTCAAGCACCCGTGGGAACCCTGTATAATGCACACAAGGTTATGCATTGTTTCTTTTCACAAACAATGCAATAATGGCCATAAATAATGTATGAAAAGTCACCTTTGGACACATTGTGCAACAATAATTACACTAAATATCAGGGCAAACAAAGACCAGGTATAGAGATGGTTGATGTATGTTAAGGAAGTTCCCTAGTAGTTTCTTAAAGTAATGCACTCTACATTTTATCATGATTATTTTTGATCTTTATTGCCTTTATCAATCCGCTGCAGTCACTCAGACATTATACGGTGTGTTATAAAAATTATACTAATAATGATAGACAGGCTAAAATTCCTGTTAACAGGGTGGAAAATCTATCAGCTGTGGTTGACTTTATCATGCGGAAGTAAGATGTGAATGGAAGTGATGTTATATTAGATGATAGGAGAAGTTTATCTCGATCAAAAAGTCCTCGGTACCTTTGCCAGATGGACATTAGACTGCATGTCAGTAGATTTCCATTGTAACCGTCTCAGGATGACTAGTTTCTTCAACACTCATTTTATGGCACTGGATGAATCCTCGCAAAGGTAACAAATGAATAACACGTTCTTTATTCTACGAAGTCAGTGTAGGATATGGTTCTTTTCACTTCTCAGAGACGTTTGACGTCTGCAGATATCAAACCAAAAATATGACACACAGTAAAATATCACAATGAGAATTCCTGACGTCACGATACTGCTTTGTCGTGTTGCTGTGGTGACCGTTCGCTCACTCCATTGTCAAAAAAAAAAAGGTTTGTAGTCGGGCAAAAATGTGTTTTCTAAAAGAAAATTTAATAAATTGAGACATCGAACATGTGCAGAGGACAGACACAAAAGAAAGCAACACTTGGTTTAATGTATGAAAATACATTTAGACATCTGACTCATAAACCCTACCCTCATATATACTTTGCATTAGAAAGAGAGCTAATACTGTATATTAAATAATGTTAAAGATAAGTGCACGTTATGTCTCGACAGGCAGTGAAGTAAGATTAAGACTGCAGGGTGATTTTTTTCATTCCCACGTTACTGACAGTTGCTGACAGGTCAGCGCCCACAACTTCTCCGCCAGGGCGTCGTCTTTACCGGCCGCTGAGCAGTCGGCGGGAGCGCAGTCGCTGCAATAGAAAGAAAGATGAGCAAGTTAAGACCTCTTGAGTTTACGGTTCATGTCCTCTGTGGCTTGACTGGTACTCGGAGACCACCAAGAGGTGGCGAGATGATTAGCAGGATGTTGATATTTCAGGTTACGATCTTCTTGACCTCCATAGACAGCAGAAATGTAACATCGTCTCTGCGTTTACCTGTAGTATCCACCGCTCTCTTTCTCCAGTGTCGGCTCCACCGCGCAGTAAATGGACGTCTGAGCTCCCTGGGTGGAGTTTTTGGTGAAAGGACTGATCGCCTTCATCACAAACTGTTGAGGGCCGCTCAGATGGCGCCATAAATCTGTCTGGACGACTCCGGGGTGGAGGGAATATGTCGTCACACCCGTGCCTGAAAGACAAGTCTGTCAAAATCTAATGCAGGATGCTTAATCGACTAAAAAAACAAAGAAAGTTAAAGGCGTGATGCAAACCCTCTAGTCTCTTAGCCAACGAGCGGGTGAAGAGGACGTTGGCCAGCTTGCTCTGAGAGTACGCTCCCTTCTTGTCGTAGCTCTTCTCGCTGTTGATGTCCTCCAGGTTGATGGCGCCCCAGGCGTGAGCCATGGACGACACGGTGACGATCCTGGCCGGTGCCGATCTCTTGATCAGGTCGATCAACAAATGTGTCAACAGGAAGTGACCTGGAGGACAAAGACTTTCAGATTTACATCCAGAGTTTGAAAAAAGCAGGAAGAGGATATCGTAACAAACAAATGTTGTTTTACATTTACAAACTTTTTTCTTTTTTTATCTTAAATTTTTATTTTTAATTTTAAATTTTATTAGATATCAGCATTTCACAGAAAAACAACCAATGAGGGAAAGAGGAGAAAAAAAATTAATTAAATAACATAAAATTAAATAAATAATAACAATGATATATAGATAATTCGAATAAAGTAAGAAAATAAGTAAAAATACATGAGAAAATGTATTGTATGGTGAGGAAGAAGGAAATAAATTAATAGATAAATAAAAACTGGATGAGTCAAATCAATTTAGTTAGAATCCAGAGAGACGAGGGTGTTGGCATAAGTGACGATAAAAAAATTTGGCTGCTGAACCTCTTAGAGAATATTTAACTTTTTCCAAAGATAAAAAAGACATTAAACACTTAAAGCATTTAACCAACAAGTAGAAGATGGGGCGTTTGGGCTTTTCCAGTGTAACAAAATGCGTCAGAGTTTTTCTTAGTGAGACGAGTCAGAGTACGGTGGAGTACTCCAAAGACAGATATCAGTGGGCCGGGTTCCAACATGATATTAAGGACTTTGCCTAATGATACATACATTTACAAACTTGATAAATTGCAAAGAATCACTGCTGAACTTTGTTAATATCTAATGTCTAACAAAGAGTTTGTCTCCGGGTTTTAATTACACAGATTCTAAAGTGATTTTTATTTCTGTGGTTCATGTAGTGAGTAACTATAAATGTAATTTACCTGAACAAAGGTGACAGTGTTCAGTCGATTCAGCTTTAAAAACGTCATTTAGGAAGCTGAATATTGTTGTATTGTCTTACACTGAGTTAACACTTGCTGAAAAGCGGCTGATGGGGTGGATAAAATATTAAAAAACAGCCTCTTAGGTTAATCATGTAAGTATTCCAGTTAGGGTCCAAAGATCTGGATTGTTTTCACATGCATTAAAGTCTGGTAGGCAGGTAAATGATAAACAGGCAGGATTTCCAGTAATATATCTGTTATATTTCCTCCTTCCTTGTCTTTTCAAACACATTTCTACCTATTACAAAGAACAACGGAAATCCGTGTGTGTACAGGTGTCAATCAAGAAGACAGACATCATGGACTTTTAGTGACTAGAGGGTTATTAAAAGGAGTCTGTAAAACTTTGATACCTTGTAAATTGTTCTCATGGCCTAGTGATAAAACTCTGACATACAGGAATTTATCTTATCAGGCATCAGGGAGTTCCAAAGGAAGTTTCCAAAAAAGTAAAGTATAATAAAGAGGTGTTCACGCACAGGTCATTGTAAAAGATTAAAATGAAATTTTATTTAAGGTAATCTGCATGTTGATTCATTCTGTTATAATTTGATAGAGTTCCTCTGAAACGATTAGGGATGCTTACAGGAAGAGGCAAAGTCCAGTTGGAAAATTAATTCGGGGTAACCTCAGTCAAACATTCACAAACCTTTAACTCCTTGCACAGGTAAGAGGCTACATAATTCAGTTTACCAAAGTGATTGACGCCGATCTGCATCTCGAAGCCGTCCGCCGTCTTCCCATAAGGACACACCATCACGCCGGCGTTGTTGATGAGGATGTTGAGTCTGGGCTCTCCTGCAGAAAACAGCAGTGGAAGGTAAAACGTCATGCCTCTTAAAGTCTTGTTAAAGTGCGTGTGCAGCAAACCGTTCCACCTTTGTTGATGGCTTCGGCGAACTCTCTGATGGACTTGCTGTCCGACAAGTCGAGCTTCATGCAAACAACGTTTTCGTTGCCGGAGATCTCGATGACTTCTTTCACGGCGGCCTGCGCTCTCTCCATGTCGCGACACGCCATGATGACCTTTGCCCCTGAAACCGAAAAATGACAAATACTGTAAAAAAAAAACAGAGGAGGAAAGGTTTTGTGTGTGTACTGGATTTTATGATATATGATACATTATTAACCGATTTTTAACAAGATGTAGCGTCTTGTGATTTCATGTTGATGCACTGTATGAGGCAGCAGTTTTATGAAATGAAGAAAAGACTTCAAGAGTCACACGTTAAGTTTCACTCATTAGAAAATATGATGGCTGGGAATCGATACGGTACAGAGTACTCAGTATCATTGTTGTGTCTTCAGTTCGACATTTGTGTCAGTGTTAAACTGTATTTTATGAACATGTCACAGTTCACGAATTGTTTGGGAGTAAAACCTAACACACATTCTTATTTCTACTTCCTTTTTACTGTAATTTAATTAAACGAATATTAAATGTTTGGATGTCTGTGAGGCTCGACAGCTAGAGAGGAAAATCAGTTTTGTTTGTTTTCATATTAACGCCATGCACAAAATGTCAGATGATGAGCAATGTTTGGTGTGATTTGGGTTAAGAGCGCCACCTTGTGACAGAATGAGAACATAACCTGTATTTTAAATAGAGTTTGAGCTGATTTGCTGTGTTTTAATGTGTGTTTACATATTTGCACTGTGTGAAGCAGCAGCGTGAAAATTAATAGTTATTATGACATAAAAGCAAGATGTGTTTCCCCTGTCACATAATAAGCTTCACAGACAATTAACTAAACAACTAATTAGTAAGAATATGAACGATTATTAAGCGCAGAGACTGAAATGTGTCATCTTTACTTCAGTCGGATATCTCAAGATTTAAATCTTTTAAAAAACATTTCCGTCAGTTTAAGACTGTACTTCATGAAGTCTTGGTTCTTGTGTGACTGATATTTGTCCTTCCCTCTTTATGTAGGCGTGTGCTGTAATTTAATTGACTGAGAAACTAATGTTTATTTGTGCGTGAGGCGGACAGGTAGGAGAACCTGAAGGGCTGAATGCCTCTTTACATTGTACAGCACTAAAAAGCCACTGATTAAAACTTTGGCATGCTGATTCCAAAATTGCAGACAGTGTTTTCTCCACAGCTGACCCTCCAGATAAGCAAAATTGACTGATCAGCTGTAGTAAGACTCGCCAGCTGATTATGATTGGACTCATCTATGGCTACGTGGCAACTTGTTTGTGCGGTCACAGTTGAGACAGTTGAGCCAGCAGAGTAGGAACGAAGAGGATTTCTTAACCTTGTAACCATGGGCATACCGTTGATGCTGTTTATGTAGTTTTCAAAGCGTGTAACTAGTCCATCTTAGTGTTTGATTTCCTTTGTTCCAGATCTTGTCTGCTTCTGCTACTTCTCATCCTCCTCAGATCTTCCTCCTCCATTCACCTGACTGTCCACCCTCCGCCCGTCTCACCACCCTGAACTCTTTACCCCCCCCGTCATAGCATCAACTCACTCTCACAATTCAAGTCCGCACTCAAAACCCACCTGTTTATAAATCGCCTTTTGCATCTGATTCAGTTGCCTTGTCCTATTCTAACCTGTTTTTAATGTTGTATTTGTGTAATATAGTATATAGATATACTTTCATTGTTCTTTTTGTCATTTGCTGTTTACTTTTATTTATTGTAAGGTGTCCTTGGGTGACAGAAAGGCACCTATGAAATAAAAAAATATATATTATTATTATTTTTGTTTAGTTTATTTTCTACTTCAACTACTTCTACTGCTCTATTTCTACCACTACTACAACAACAACAACAACAACTACTACTACTACTACTACTTCTTCTACTACTACTTCTCCTACTTCTACTTCTTCTACTACTACTACTTCTTCTACTACTACTACTCTATTTCTACTACAACTACAACAACAACAACTACTACTACTACTCCTACTTCTTCTCCTACTTCTACTACTTCTACTACTTCTACTTCTACTCTACCGTCAGCTATAAGACCAACGCCTCGTTCAGCTGAAACTCCAGTGCCAGTTTTCGAACAACTACTTCCTCTAGAAGATCTGAGTGATGCTGAAGAACGCAGCGACAGCAACACGAGGATTCAACAAACGAGCAGGGGGCGCCGTATACGGGGGGAAAGTTAGGACAACACCAGGGGCCCCAAAAAATATGTAAACACCAATATAAAATGATGAAACCATCATCGCTGAGTATATATATATATATTTCAAATATAATAATTAAATCAATTATCTTTTTGTTTTTACGTGTTTTGGGCAGTAAAAGGCCTTCAGCACATTTTTATGGTGGCTTTTAATCTTGCATCAAATAGTGAACCTGTCTTGCATGCATGTACAAATATGGTGCTAGCACTAATATTGAACTACAAGACGCAAAACAGTTGCAAGCCTTCAATTAGAGTTGTGTAAAGCTTTTGATGGGATAGTTAGGTCCTAGAGATGTGGGGGCATCAGCTATTTTTTAGGAAAACTGGGATCCTATAGTTCAAAAACTTGACTTGATAGAGAAAAACTGATCAGATTTTGGATTCTGCAACAAAAACATGAGTTAAAAACATCTGTCAGACAACAACAAACTGTGTTTCTCAGTGTGTGATCCAGACTTCAGGCTGCAGCAGGACACACACCTCTCTTGGCCAGGTCGATGGCGGTCTCTTTGCCGATCCCAGTGTTGGCTCCGGTGATGACCACGGTCTTGTCCTCCAGCCTCTCAGCAGAGGACCAGGCAGCCCGGAAGAAGTTTCTGAGAATTGAGAAATCACTTTGTTACCTCACTGAGTCAGAGCAGAAAAATGTCCTGCTTCAACAAGAACAAACACACCCTCTATATAAACACACACAGGCCAACTTTAATTCACTGTTTTTTGTTCTTCAGCATTAGATGAAGTCATTATGTTGTAAATAAACAGACCTGGGATCAGCTGATGAAGTATCACCACTTTAAAAACTGCAGTATTCAGACAGTTAATGTGTTTTTATGAGTGTACAACAGCTCACCTTATAGCCTGCATGTCACTGCTCACCCACAGCCAGCTGTCTGCCCGTAAACACCGTAAACAAACCGTAAATCTCTCCTTTCCTCTCAAACTTCTCCAAACGCGAAGCTGCTGGTTGAAGAATCAAAGGGCGGTAAGGAAGTGCTGTAGTGTGGTAATGTTTGATGGACAGGGGATTTCAGCCAATCGGCTGCGACGCCGTCCCTCACGGACGATGATGATTGGTTTGAGGTTTATGTTTGGGTCCGCCCCTCCGCATGATGACGGTGTTTGATTATTAATGCGGGCAGTGCCGGACAGGTGGGGAGCGGACACAAGTGCAGACAACAACATGTGTTTATTTATTTATGTGAATATACTTTATACTACTACTACTACTACTACTACTACTACTACTACTACTACTACTACTATTACATCTTGCTGCTCCTCGAGTCAGAACTAAAACAGGTAACAAAGCTTTCAGTTTCTCTGCCCCTGTTTGTAAACGCTCTCCAATGTAAACTTAAAATGGCAGAACTTCTTCTCTGGAAGCATCCCGCTCCATCTTAAATCATTTGAACAGTGCCCATGCTTTTAATTTGGTAATGCATCTATAACTGTTACTGTTGTTGTTTGTCTGTTTTTCACCACTATGACGTGGCTGCTGCCTTTCTTGGCCAGGTTACCTTCTACTAGTTCTCTTACAACTGCTACTACGTCTACTACTGCTACTACTACTGCAACTACTACTACTTCCACTTCTACTACTTCTACTTCTACTACTTCTTCTAATACTGCTACTACTACTGATACTTTTACTACTACTACTTCTACTCCTACTACTACTACTACTTCTTCTACTTCTACTAGTTCTCTTACTACTGCTACTACGTCTACTACTGCTACTACTACTGCAACTACTACTACTTCTACTTCTACTACTTCTTCTAATACTGCTACTGCTACTACTACTTCTACTACTACTACTACTACTTCTGCTACTGCTACTACTACTACTTCTACTGCTACTACTACTACTTCTACTTGTACTACTACTACTTCTACTACTGCTACTATAACTACTTCTTCTACTTCTACTAGTTCTTCTACTACTGCTACTACGTCTACTACTGCTACTACTACTGCAACTACTACTACTTCTACTACTGCTACTGCTACTACTTCTTCTACTACTGCTACTACTACTACTACTTCTACTTGTAGTACTACTACTTCTACTACTGCTACTACTACTACTGATACTACTACTGATACTTCTACCTCTATTTCTACTACTACTACAGTACTACTACTACTTTTACTACTACTACTTCTACTACTACTACTTGTAGTACTACTACTTCTACTACTGCTACTACTACTACTGATACTACTACTGATACTTCTACCTCTATTTCTACTACTACTACAGTACTACTACTACTTTTACTACTACTACTTCTACTACTACTACTTGTAGTACTACTACTTCTACTACTGCTACTACTACTACTGATACTACTACTGATACTTCTACCTCTATTTCTACTTCTACTACAGTACTACTACTACTTTTACTACTACTACTTCTACTACTACCATTACTACTAATAATAATAATAATGATGACAATAATATAGTTTTTTTCTCATTTTGTACACGCTGTTTTAAAGTTTTAGTTTAACTTAATTTATATTACTTTATATTTAATCTTTAATCTTTATTAACACCAGCATGATATAATGTATTTATTTTTATTATTATTATTTTACATTTCTGCGGAATCTGTTTTAATTTCCTTGACTTCTTCATGGCCTTCTGTCGGGTCTGCTGCTCTGTAAATCATTTTGTGAACTCCCTTTTTTTATAGGTGCTATATAAAAAAAGGTTATTATAGTTATTATTATTATCATTATTCTCAGCTTCTCTGTTATATAATCCCTTTATACTTTTTATATCTTATTCTTATTATTCATGAGTACTTTTCTTGTCTACCTCGTGTTCTCTGACCTTCTGTGACACGTCTAACATTTCACCTTGTGGGATCACTAAAGTCTGTCTTATCTTATCTTCAGTCTGCCATGTTTCAATAATAATTAAGCACTGTAAAGTATAGTAGACAGCAGAAAACAGAATAGAATATAAACAAAAGTTATAGTCTATAAATACTCTTTAGTATAACATGTGCAGTACATTAAGCGTTTAATATTCCAGCACAAAGTATTATCATTGTATCCAGTTTACAGTAAATTATGATTTAAATAAACAAAATTATGTCCTCTCTTGCTCTTTAGACATAAGCTCCCGTCCCTCTTTAGTATTTCAGGCTCCTTCCAGCAGGTGGCAGCCAGCGACCATCTCCCACCATGCATCAGCTGAGCCTGTTACACTTTAACATCAGCTCTGGGTTGCTGTGTTGTGTCTGCACACAGATTAACAGGTTGGTATTTGGGTAGAGCTTGTCCTTGGCTGAGATCTCACTCTGCTAGCAAATCATTTGCAGCAAACAAAAATGACCTAATCACCCAGTCTCCAAAAGCTCCAGCAAAACATTATGAATGGTTCATTCATTAATACGATAGAGACGTTATTGCAGCGTACAGTGGGATTATACTTTGACCAGGAGGTCATCAGCACAGGAAACAGACTCCGTCCATCAGCTGATTGTGCAGAAGCAAACATTTCCTGCAAAATTAGTCAGCAAAGGAGTGTATGAGTGTGACGTGTGTGTGTGCATTTCGACAAAGAATGAAGACACACAGAGATGTGTGTGTGTGTGTGTGTGTGTGTGTGTGTGTGTGTGTGTGTGTGTGTGTGTGTGTGTGTGTGTGTGTGTGTGTGTGTGTGTGTGTGTGTGTGTGTGTGTGTGTGTGTGTGTGTGTGTGGGACATCGCTTCTCCTGATTGTGCCTCCGTCTCCCCTCTTTCACTTCCCTTTCCATGTTTGTTTAAGCAACAAGTGGTGGACACTGGGGACGGGAAGCGTTTGTAAGTGGCTGCTGATTAATTTCTCATAGATCATTATTTCATATACTGGATGACAGCTGGACTTTATTGTGATCTTGATATTTCTGTGGAGTGGTACCCACAACAAAAACTCACATTTGCGTCATATCATTCAAGTGAAAAGGTCGAGTTTTAACGTGACACAATAAGCATCCATGTGTTTATTTGTCTGTTGCTGCACTCTTATGTTATCGCTATTGTTGACGGGTCACTGTTTTGTCATCAGGGGCAACAAACATCAGACATAACAGTTTACCTCGGTCATTCCCGGCGCCGCATTAGGAGGCCAAACACAATGGAGAAGCAAGAGGATGTGCTGAATAAACCATGAGAACAATCCATTAGCTATAATGGGACTATTAACTTTACTTTAGCAGATGGAGAGTAAGAGGATGCACAATTTTATTTTTACACAAGGGGAGGGGAGAAGAAGACACAGAGGGACGAGTGAGAGCTGGAGGAGGACATCTTGAGTTGATATGATGGCAGACTGAGTTCCCTTAAAGGTGACGAACAACAACGAAACACATCCGAGAACAAAATGACGGCTATAATGACGTACAAATGGCATTTTGTCGACATCCGTTATTAATGTTTCATATCAAATTTAACTGGCTTTCATCACGACAAATTAAAAATACATGTTTGTTTACTTCTTCAAAACAAAGCCACAGGGTGCTTTATTAATAAATCATAAGTAAGAACACGTAAAACACAAATACTTTTCAAGCTTTCAGCTTTCTTTTGGATAGAGACAGCTGAAGTGTGACAGGAAATGTGGAGAGTGAAAGATGGGGAATGACATTCGGGAAAGAGCCACAGGTCGGATTCACCACACCAAGCCACCACGCCTTTGTACATGGGGCCGCTGCTTCACCAGCTGAGTTAAACAACATGCCAAAACACAAAAACTTAAAGATCCCTCAAACTTTTTTTTTAAGAGGCAACCTCCATGTTTGTCAAAAACTACAGTTCCTCAAACGTCCACTTGAGGCTGGCTTCAAAACGAGTCAGTCTCCATAAGTCCCCATGCTTCACAGCAGAAATAAACATGTTTACAGCCTGGTACAAAAAACAGTTTTGGTCTCTGTAGCTAATTTTCCTGTACTGAGGGTGAATTTATATACAACTCACCTGTTCAAGTTATATTAAGGCTTAAAGTTATGCAGGATTAAGAGTGTGGATGCTTTAATTGACAGGTGGGTGCTGCTACAGATTTGAGCCCCCATGTGTCATGATCCACGGAGGAGCCACCACTCTTCCGAAACCTGTGGGTGATGTCACAGATACTGTCAGTGATCAAGACTTTGAATCCTACTTGGATAAATGAAGAACACTCAGAGCATTCAACCCAACCTCAAGTTGAATATTGAGCTGTGATTGGCTCCTGAACAGTTTTCTATTGTTAAACTCCACACACACATCAATGAAAGTCAAGACTTTAAAGTGGAGGAGGACTTTATATAAAAGTCTGACTAAGTTGGGATTAAAGAGCCACATAAACACTTGAAACATAGTAATTAAGAGAATAACCGTGTTTAAAAAAAGAAAAAGTCAGTAGCAAAGCTCGCAGCAGGACGAGCCACCCTGCTGTTTACATTATGACAATATCTTTCCAAGGTCACGTCCCTCAGTACCTCCCTGACACACACACACACACGTCGGCGGCCAGCAGTCTGCCCTGTGCAGCAGATCTGTCATCTGCAAAACCTCAAATTATCTGAAGACGTGGGACGTGATAAATATATCCACGTGTCTCCATCTCCTCATATCACCTTTACCGTAAAGACAAACTCATCCTCCACTCATATTCTGTTTAGTCTGGCTCTGTCAGCAGCCCCCTCACCTCCCTCCTCACCGCCCCGCCATGCTTCTGTATTTAGTTTCTCACCCTCTTGGCCTCCCTCACATCTTTGAACGGTTGCATAACACATAAACGGTGCCATTCATTTGTGCCGCGACCGTCCCTCTCTTTACTGATCCGAATCTTCGACCTGTAATAGCTTTTTCAACTGCTGCACCATTTCCACTGAGATACGGATCTATGCTTTCATAATTACAGCCTTTTTTCTTTTTTTTTACTAAACAGTTACACCAGATGACAGATCCCTTCATCTCGCCACGGCAACGCAGCGTTTAGCTCTGCCACATCAGTTTCTTTGTAATTGGGCCGAAGCTTTTTTTTTTTTTCTCACACCAGATTTCGTTTTTTTCTCTGGAGAAATCGCCACATTGTAAAGACTGGAAGGTCATGTGAAGGTGAAAGTGTTTCCTCCCTCGTAGATACAGATCACAGAACATGCTTTTGTAAAAACAAACTGTATGTTACACAACAACTGACCCTCATGGGTTCAAATCTGCTTCATTTACAGGTTTTGTTTAAACCCTTCATCACATGTATTGTATAATGTGTCTTAAACCTGAGATTGATCTGTACCACAGACTTGGTTTTTTATAATTAAGGGGCGTTTAAACTAAATAAGAAAACAGTTTTGGTTTCATTTGGCCAAACTTTGAGATTTCTGTCTCCTTCGGTGTCTGTGAATTCAAATCAAATCAGATTTTATTTGTATAGCCCAAAGTCCATTTTCCTCTGAGGCTTTACAATCTGTACAGGCAGTGACACCCTCTGTCCTTAGACCCTCGGTTTGAGTGAGGAAAAACTTGCCCACAAAAAACCTTTAACTGGGAAAAATGTGGAAGAAACCTCAGGAAGAGCCACAGAGCAGGGATCCCTCTCCCAGGACGGACAGACGTGCAACAGATGTCCAATTTTTTGCAACTGTCATATCAGAAATAATTCAACTTTTACATCATGCGATGCTGAAAGTCGGAGGGACAGAGACGCTTCTGTACAACAAACCTTGGTTGGGTGTTTGCTGCAACTCTGCCTTAGCGGGTCAATTCAGGATGTCAACATGTCAAATGTTGCTAAATCCTGATTGGTGCACATAAATTTGTGACATCACTCGGTGCCGTCCACTTCAAATCAGCAGGTAGAGTTGTGTCTGTGTTTACAGGGCCTTTCATTTCTTTCTGAAATACACAAGAAGAGATGCCCCACGTTTCACTTTCACTACATTTCATACCCAGCTTTTGATCTTCACCGTGTCGTCGCCATCATCGCAGCATCTGTGTCACCCTGTCCCAGAAAACTGAGTCAGTGTCGCGGGCGTCGTTTTTTTAACACCGACCAAAGAGCCTTTCATGTCTTCTTCTGCTGCATCCATCAAAGATTGTCACTGCAAATGGCACTGCGGTGAATTTAGGTTATTTTGCTCTGTGAGGGTGTGCAGACAGTCATTAGAGCCCCAGGAAACAGGCGTTCAGTGCTATTTATAGAGCCAATACTGCAGGTCGGAGCTGCGTTAATGTGCTTCTCTGGCCTGTTTACTGGCTGCTTTATTGCAGTATTAGATGCAATATCTTATTTAACTAAAATAATGAATTTGGGATGAATGTGTCGCAGTCCTGTTGGTCATTTTGTGGAATCTGGCAGTAAACAGCTTGATTTTTGTATCTTTAATGACTTCTTTAATCATTCACTAGTTTATTTGAAGTCACTTTATTTTAGTCACTGCGGTGGGAAAAACCTTTTCTTGCACCCTTTTACCGTACAGTAACTGAGCCCGTACTATCTTTACACGTCCTCGCCTCATGACATTTATTTTACCTTCGTCATCCCAGACATCACCTTTGCCAAATACTCCAGATGGGAGCGGCGCGCCCTTACATAACTGAGCCATCGAGCTAATATATTATTTTACACAGGCAAATAAATTTCATCAGCCGCCAAGAGTCGCAGTTAAAATGTAACTTTGTGTAGTAAGTACTCTGAGCTTGATCCAGCGTGAGCTTCCTCTTCCTGCAACACATGCCGCGGCGTCGCTAAGTATGAACTTCATCAAGTACTGAGCGCTAAGTCATCGACGGTAATCCATCAGACTCACCCTTCAGCAGCTGAGCAACTGTATCATCTGATCCCCGTGCTGCACTTATGACCTGTGACTTACGGCTAAACTTTCCCACTGTGGCCAGGAAGTATTAATAGATACATAAATCAATACATTTGGCTGTAGCAATCCTTTGAGATACTAACATATTTAATAACTGATTGCCTGTAATGATTTTATTATCTCCAATCAAAACGCAACCTCTCAGATTAGACCGTACATGGACTCATGTAGAGAGTCCTTGACATGAAAAGTTTGGGAACCCCCGTCACTCCACTGAGTCAGTTCATATGTTCTGTCAGCATGAGGTTTATGATGCTCTTCTATATCATGTTATTTATATCCCGCTTGTTTGCTGTGTCGTTTGTTCCCACACCTGCTGCACTTCATGATTTGACTTTTACACGTCGTAATTCATCAGAGAAAGACGGTGGAACGGCATATTGTGATTTCCACTAAGTGTCTATTAAATAGACTGATAACAGTCAAACTGGGTGACTATTACCCAGGTTTTAAGCCTCCCTGAAATTGACAGTTAATTAATTAAATAATTAATCTTATCTCGCAGCCTCCATGATCACGGTTTAGATGTCGAGGCACAAAGACGTTACAGTTTTCTGATGAACGACTCTTGATAAAAAGCATCACTCTGTGCTTCTGTTCCTTGAAAATGAATAGGACACTTCAATGCTGACCAGGATATCTAACTAAACAAATTATTATCTCTTGGTTTAGATGATTTTGCATGGCCTGGAAGTGCTGAGGCTACATTTGATATGCTTATTAGAAAAACCACGGCTCATCCCTGATGTGTGCCTGTAGGCTGTCTGTGGAAATCTATGAAAGTCTTTTATTCTGTGTTTTAATGTATGTTCTGCTGTTTTTGTTCTTTTTGCTGATCATACTGTCCTATGCCTCTCTATGCCAGGGTAAACACATATATTATTATTTACTGTTGTTGAGGAGTAGCACTGCAAATACATAATTTGTATAAAGATGCATGAATGAAGGCAGGAAAATCTGAGAAATCAATGTCGCTTAAAGGTCCATCGGTCAGATTTTGGAGGCTCTTTTTACATAATATTGCAAAAAAAATGTGATATAACATGCATACCTGGAAATAGAATCGTTATGTTCTGGTTACATTTGATTGAGCCCTGTATGTCGACAGAAGTTGTGGGTCCTCTTATCCTTGAACCACCACATTTCTAGAGAACAGCCTTGAGAAAGGACCTCTAGTGGGTTTTTTTTAACATGCTTTGTTGCCATCAGCGTTTTTCTTTCTCTCTTCTCTGGAAGAATCAAGCAACTGCATGGCTAGATACCAATAAATCCTACACACTTGTCCTTTAAAGCTGCAATCCTCGTCTTCATCCTCATTCTCGTCGTGCACGCAAACACATTTATGAACCTCCAGGAACACGCTTGAAATGCCACACTGACGTGTTTCCTTAAACCTTAGTAAGCGGATACAGCGAATGTGTTGGACATATCCAAACGACAATGAGCAACATTGTCATCGATTTGGAGTCGTGTTTCTGCTCACCTGGCAAACGCAAATTTAATATTTACTCTCCTTTTTTTTAGCTCAGCTGCTAAATGCTGCACTGTATTCACAGTTCGCTGGCTGCTAACTCGTTACTCCCTTTGTGGTGTCGAGCAGATCGGGCTGGAGATGAGGTTGAGCAGCGAAGCATTAAAAGTGAAAGTATTGCATTGATTATAAGTTCAGCTTTAAGGGCGATAACTTCGAGTAAAAGATCTGAAAAGTTTGAAATGTTGAACCCAGCGTACTCAACTGAGCCCAACTGAGGGTCAGAGTGGTGGATGTCATTAACCGGTAGCTCCACCCGAGGGTATCAACTATTATCTTGAGCTTATGTGCCAAACCTGCTGCTAAGTTTAGATGATTTTCTTCCCGACAACTTAAAATGCGTCAGAACTTGGCTGCAACCTCACTTACTTACAGTAAGGCTGCTTGGTTCTCCAGGTTATTTAATATTAGAACAACATGCACTGTTCAGTGATTTGACTCAGATATTTCTACACGTTTACGGTATGCTCACGTATTTTGTGTACCATTCAGTCTGCTTACCCACCTGCAACATTTTAAACTGCGCAAAGTAATTAGGAACGTACGATAATTATGCCATTACACCAAAAACAAGTACATCCTGTGCCTTTGGTGGGAAAAGGTCACTTTGCAGTCAAACACACACACAAACAGGCTCACAGGACCCAGAAACACACATGATAAAGTGCACGTTTGGTCTGAAGGCTTGTGATGGATGAGCGGCGTGAAAAAACATTTAAAAAAGCGGGGGGAGTAATAACAGTTCAGCTCCCTCATGCAACAGCAAACGACGTTGACCCCTTCGGTCTTTTTCTCAGACAGACGCGGTCCAAAAATACACAAACCGAATCCAGATGATTCATTAGCAGCAACTGGATTTAGAGGGAGGGGACACACACACTGTTTTGTAATCTGAGTGGGGTTATGTTACAGTCACAGCTGACGACAGTCCCAAATCTGTGTTACTTAATCGCTGAATTCATTCAGGACGGTTTATTATGACTGATAACACAGGCGGTATGAAGGGAAACTTAAGATATCTCAAGAGGCGCTGAGGGAGATTGATAAGAACGTTTAAAGAACGTTTAGACTGTTTGTCTTTTGCAGGACCGGACACAGGAAATACATGAAACTGCGTCTGGTCAGTGTATGTTCGCCGACAGCTCGTTAAGTGCATACATGTTGTATGTACCTTTCTCAGGGAGGTTCGAGACTCTCCAGTGAAATCCACCAAAACACGGATTCGATTGAATGTTTTCCCCACAGGGGTTACATTATGCAAGACTTCACGTAATCAAGTTTTTTATTATTCGAACTAGATTTCAACCCTGATCAATCTGTGAGGGTTTTTTCATCATAAAGTTATGCTGCAGATATATAAGGTCCTTGAATGCAGCACTGTTCTTGTCCTCTCTGCAGCCCTCGCTTACAAAATCCTGGAAATGTGCCCATATTTGTCCACTGCAGTGAATCCACCAGTAGGTGTTATGTTAAACACTGCACCACACTGTATGCCAGACAAGTATGCACAACTGCTGCTGCTTGCAAAGAGGCAATAAATCGTCACATATACACACCGCACATACATACTGTATACAGCTCCATACTCAGTAACGTCTCAACATCCTACATGCAGAAGACGAAGCACGACTATGAATAGACCCAAACACGTCTTATTCCTCAGTGTTACCATGCAAAGCACGTCTCCTCTGCAAAGTTTGGTCGTCGGCAAAAAGGATACAAACAGGACAGCAAAGAAAGCTCTTTGCTATTCACAGGAGGACACACTCACAGAAAATGAGCCGCAGAGACGGAGGGACAGAAAACTGGACTTTCAAAAGAAAGCTAGGGCCGGAGCACAAGGCTGAGGGTTCATATGCATCTGAATGAGAGCATAACAAACAGGATTGAAGCCGTGATTCTTGGCACTTCTTTTTATTCTGGAAGAAGAGAAAAACAAGTCGAGCCATGGATCATTGATATTCCCTTCATGTTCTTTGCTGTCTGCGTCCCTGAGGGAATTTCAGGTCTCAGCAGATGCTTCATCACCAAGGAAGCTTTTGTGTAAACACTCGCTGACCATCACCAACAACAAGACAAACCCCAAGCGGCTAAAAGATTTTCTCTTGTTTCAATAATTAACTAGTTTTGAACTTTGTATGCAAGGGAGAAATGTTGATTAATGGAGACGAGGGAGAAAAGTGGAGCTCTAAAAGTTTGTTTTACTGTGACACATTTTAGGGCGGTTCAACTTTTCACTTCAGTTCCACTGCTGCCTTGAAAATGTGAATTAAACTTTAATAATAATTAATTCATCTTATGAGTTCTGAAAATGTAAAACCAGCTGACTGAAGCTCCTCAAACCGTGAACGTAGAAATCAAGTTCATTAAACTTTAAAACATCACGTTACAATCTGTGTCGTTAATTTAAAAGTGTCTGGAGTGAAGGAGCGATATAAATACATTCATCTTGGTTTGCAATTATTTTGGAAAGAAACAGCCATAACTTCATTTTTTTTGTGATTAACAGTTTTTATTTTCATTTTCATTATTCAACGATACAAAAACACAAATCCCCCCGCCCCCCCAAACACACACCACCAACCATGCTGATCCCTTTCTGGTTGCCAACCTCTACCCCATGTGCTCCTTCATGTGCAACTTCAACAACTACCCTAACTACACTGATGAAGACATGATGCAAGATAAACCAAAACAAAAACAGACACAGAAAATGATTTGAGGATAAATCAATACGATTAAAGTAACAATCACAAAATAAAGTACACACAAAAACAAGAAGAAGCACATTTATATATATATATATATTTTTTACACAGTTAACTAAAAACTGGAGCGTCTCTCCACTACATACACCCTTTTAGGAGCCTCTTAAATAAATTAAGTATTTGCCCCACTTTGCTTCATATAGATCCATAACTTAATTTTACATAAAGGCACATTTGTTTCCTTTAAACTACAAAAAAGGGAGAGTTTTGAGACTTATTGGCTAATTGCTTATCTTAATTTGATAAGTGAAGTGAACTCTTCAGCATTTCAGGTTAAAATACCTCAAGGGAAGAATAACTCATTTATAAATTCTGAAAAGAAATGAAATCTTTTAAGTTAAACGAGCGAATAAAAGAGAAATAAAAGATGCTGAGATCATTATTCATCTTACAAAGCACACAGACAATGTGTGTCACTGCAGGTGTCTTCTGTGCTTTCAGCCCTCAGCACAATAGAGAGCTGGCCTCGTGTCTGTGCCTCCCACTCATAGTGCACAAAAGTGCTTTTTAAACGGGGGAGCTTGGCACGTCGCAGTGTTTATGCTGAATACCCCACACCCGTCATTTCTGGCTCCCAGATACCCGTCTCCCGCTGATTTACTGACAAGAAAAGATTCTTAGAGCCACAAAGTGCGTCTGTCAGTTCTCTGGGGACTAAATAGAGGGAGAGATTACACCATAGCGCTGTCTTCTTCAATCCAAAACTTGTTTTATTTTATGAATACATGACTAACAATGTTTTGGACAGATGGTCTCCCTCAGGTGAGGAGAGAGACCTTCAATTTCTCAGGAAGACCATCTGTTAGAATGAAAATATTATACGTACAGCTCTCTGAGGCCTCTTACTGTGATAAAAAATGTGTTTGTGTTGGAGTGTCGGCTCTGGGATGTATTTTACTAACAAACCATAATTTTTTGTATTACAGCGTGAAATGGGGTCTAGTGTGAGGGTGTGACCATACGGTGCATGAATCTTTTAAAGGACTGCTGATGAATTATGGTTTGGACAAATTAACAAAAAGGAGGGAGAACACTGATAACTACAGGGCATCACATTCCTGGAAACCCTTTTATATAATTCATAATACAAAATGATGGATTAAACCAACCGCTATAATAAACCGGGCACCACTTACATAACCAGAGCTGGGAAGGTCCTTTTATAATGAGCTTATCAATCTAAAAGACACAAATAATGGAAATGTATGTTCGTCTGTGTTCGGAAATAGATAAATGTTGCAAAAACAAACTTCATTTAGATTTTTGTTGTGCTCAAACAATCGATTTCGGGTGGTAAGATCAGCTTGCACGACACAAATAGATCCACCTGTACTGTATGTAATCTAGTAATGAAATAAATATTATTTAACAGTGATATTGTGAAGAAATCTGCACGTTTCCCATGCCTCTGTCTCCTCTTTCCAAACAGAGGATCCTATTTTTAGATTTCATCCTCTCTTCAGTGCTTATTTCATGTCCTTTGTGTACTCACCGCCAACATTTACTGCTGCAATGACCTCATTTGCGGACACAGGTCGATAACGTTTCACCATATCTTATCTTCGTGGGGCTTTACGCCGTGCCTCCTAACCACCGCTACAAATGACTTATTCGGGTGTAATCACCTTCAGTAGTAGCTGCCGTGTGCTACGGTTATCAGAATGTAGCAAAAGAAGCTTGGTGGTGAACGGGCATGGCCTGTCGTGTAAAGGCTGAGGTGATCAGCTGCATCAGGGCCTGATTGTTGCAGTACTTTCTAATGTTAATCCTCTTTGTGCAATTTGTGGAAACGACGTATTAAAGCCTCCCTAGCTTTGAGACAGAGCGAGATCGAATAAAACGCAATAATAATAATAACCTTCGATCCGAAAGATAATTTAATATGCTGACATTAACGTTGCCCTTGTTATTGAACAGCAACATTATATGACTCATAGAAAGCATCAAAATTGATGTAGAACCAGAAATGTCAACGTGGCACAATGCAACTTAACGACCAACAGATTCAGATGTGGCGGATAAATGCAGCCGTAACCACGAGCAGAGACGATGAGTCGGCTTTACATTCTTTATTTTTTAAACGTACAGTCTTCAGGTGACGCTGACTCGTTGTATCACTGAGCTGACGACCTTCTGAATCCACAATAATCCCCCCAAAATAAAAAAAGTCCCATTGGACTGAACGGCCTGTTATTCCAAAAACAAAACCACACGGCTCCGAAGGCCTGTTTTTCCAAAAATACACTCTGGTGATTTGGACACGCAGGAAAGGACGTAGACACGTAGTGGTATGCTGACCTTTGTCGCTATAGTAACAATAATAAAGACATGGTTGACACTGACAACTGTTGTAAAAGATGCAGTTTGGTTATAGGGTCAAGTACCACGACTACTTTTAAGAAAAGATCATAACCCAGTGGGAAGTTTTTCAGACATGTTTCTGTCTGATTTGCATGTTTGCTGACAGATTTGGTCAGATGTCTTTGAGGGAAGGTTTAAAGTCCGAGGTGCAAATTGAAATCTTATTAAACTTGTCCGCCTCAGTCGTTTAACGGTCAGCGAGCAAGTCCAACAGAATCACAGCCAGCGGACTTTGAGTTTGCAGAGAGAGGCATCTGGATTAAAACCTGCTGTGTGCTATATTAAGATAATGAGATCAACCTTGTGGGAAGAGATCTTAAGAACGACCTTGACCCACAACTGAGAAAAAGACAAACGGGTTGTTTTGACAATGGTTTTCATTGTTTCCTGGAGAAATATTCAGTAGTACTGCGAGGGATTAGGTTAAATTCCCAAGGAAAAGAAGTAAGCCTTAGGTGCAAACCATCCCTGAATTAACACAATTAAAGCTGCCTTAATTACTGATAAATGCAGACCTTTGTTCATTCATAATCATCTTAAGGAGAATGCTGATGGTTTGAGAAAAAAGGAAATAGAGTGTTGTAATCCCGGCGAAGAAAACAAGAGTTTGTGTTGTGACTCCAAATATTAGCGTCCGAAACAAGCGTTGAGCTCGCAGGGGGTGAGAACAAGTTTTCCCTTATTTATCGGCCGCTCGTTACGTCTGCGCACCTTTATTGACAGAGTGTCTGAAACAATGCTCGGCTGCATTTATAAAACACGCAACAAAACAAAAGAGGACCCGAAGACAAGAATATTAAAGGTCCTACACAATAACACAGTTAAATCATGACATGCTCATATCTCTGCATCCCATGAACCTACAAACTCTGACGGCCACCCCGTGCACTGTGACAGATAACGTGTGATCATTATCCACAAATACCTCTGTCATTTTTTTGGGCGAACCTGTTCCCTCATCCCCTCCACCGTATCAGTTTGTGTTGACAGACTGATCGGATCTGGTTTCGGGAGAAGGAGGCCGGTGGGTGACCTCCTCACGCTTGCCCCGCAGCTCACCGGGGGAGGAAGTGCGATGGCAATCAGCCGGGTTATTACTCTAGTCTGTTTTTACTTCAAATGACGGAGCCACTCGTGTTTGCTTTGCCAACACCGAGACGCGGTCAGTATCTGTATCTGTTTTTTTGAGTTGCATGGCTGCATGGATTACACGTGTAGGTCAGAGAA
The DNA here is from genome assembly GCA_004119915.2 of Collichthys lucidus. Classification (NCBI taxonomy): domain Eukaryota; kingdom Metazoa; phylum Chordata; class Actinopteri; family Sciaenidae; genus Collichthys; species Collichthys lucidus. The sequence continues at coordinate 5,653,716 of CM014096.1, read as the reverse complement.
ATGTCACGCACGATAAGTGTGAAAGAGTCAAATACATCTTATGAAAACTGCTCATGAAACCATATGAGTGTGTGCCTGCCTGTCAGAATCTGTAACTGTAGCAGCAGCTTTGGAAACAACGCCCGAGCAGCATCCTGATGCCTCCGTCTGTTACAGCATGATAATTAACTGCAATCATCATTATCTGCAGAGATCAGAACAACTCATCGACAGCAGCCGAGGGGAAGCACACAGTTACATAATTTTTGATTACCTGCTTTCTAAACATCCCCTCCTGCCTTTTTTTTTTTTTTGTGAGGTGACGCAGCAGTAGTGCCCTTCATTTCATATTTTTTAAAAACACAACTTCCTCTTTAATTTGTTACAAAATATTCGGGGCATTTGTAGATTTTTAAATAGTTTGATTTAACACTTCGAAACAAAACAACAACAGTACAGCTACATGGTCACCGTGACCCAGGTCAGTCCTCCCATCCCCCCCGGAAAACCGCCTCAGAGCTGGCTAAGTCCTGACGTTTATCCATCTTTAACGGTGATCATGTGACGAAATCAAGTGACCACATTGTTACGACAAACAGTTCTAATGTTTCTTCGTAAATTAAGTGGAAAAGTAGGCGCGAGCTGCTCGGTCCTGCCTCCCAACTCTTCGTTAGACTGATCCCCGAGCAGCAACAACACTTGAACTCACAGTGTCTTTATGCACGGTGGGTCACAATACAATCTTACGACTTCTAGAAGACTGTCAACCCTGGGACGCTTTGCATTTTTAGACTGAAATCATAGATACTGATGCAAAAATTCATATTTCAGGTACCTGTTGTTGATAATAATGAGCCAGCATATTGCACAGTCCTGCAGACTTTCTTCTGCAGGACTGTGCACATGTGCTTGAGAGAAATCCCAAAGAGCCCCTTAAGTTGTCACTGAACATTTCTTTTGCATCGTCACACATCACTGTTGCTTAAACGGGAGGAACACGACGAGCATTAGATTGTGTCCCTGCAATCTTTGTAAGTGATTTCTCTCCCTGTGCCTCTTTTCCTTCCTCCCATCTACACGAACATGCTTCTATCCCACCGATTCGCAGCCTCGACCCTCGAGGTCTTCCTCTCTGTCACATCTACAATAGAGCTGTCGTTTCGTGTTCTCTCGTACAGCCGCTGGGCCTGGAGGCGAGTCGCTGTGGATGACACTTCAGCTGTGTTCAGTTTTTTGCTCGGCTGCACAAACATGCTGCAGCATCTCCTGTACTGTGACTGCAGCCACTGTCATAACCAATGCAAGCATCTTAAACATATTACAGAGTAAATATTTGGACAAATTTAAATACTGACATCGAGGATTTGAATTCAAATTGTTAAAGTACGTTTGTGTTCAAAATATCATTTCATATATGATCAAATATTTGACATATTTAAGACTCAGCACTCGTTCTTGTCCATGGAAACATAATTTCCCAACATGATCTCACCATTTAGTCGCTGTGTTTGAGCTTTCAATCGTATCTTCATCAACAAATTTTAACTCTTAAGTCTTGTGGCAAAATTTAAAGTAAAATTTATTCAAAATTTAAAGTAAAATTTATTCAAAATTTAAAGTAACACTTATTCAAAATTTAAAGTAAAATTTATTCAAAATTTAAAGTAAAATGTATTCAAAATGTAAAAAAATTCTAACACATCTTCATCTGTTTAGATGAGTTTGAAAGCTCCAAATCTGTTACTAAATATATATTGTGATAAATTCGTTTAGTGGTTCAGGGACACAAAACGAAGGAAGAAGAATAATTTAGATATCAAATTAATAAAGTAAAATAAAACAATTGAACATCTCTCATGTTTCCCACCAGTTTAAACATTAGGGGAGTTTTCCCGCTCACAGTCTCCCCAAGAAGAACGTACTGTACGTTATCAGAGCAACTGTACGTTATCAGGGAACCAACATATGGAGCCAGAAGTCTGGAGCAGACAAAGGACAAACCACGCCCTGTGAATTATCGTATCTGATGCAGTTTAAGCGCCTTGAAAACAAACTGAAGTTTGTTCGTTTAGAGAAAAATAAATTCAGAGTTTTTCAGCCTTTACATTTCATCTTTCTGAAATATAACCTTGGTAGAAGATTAATCATTATGTAACAACACAGAAGCAGTGAGCTGGTAAAAGTTACATACACCAAAGTTCACGCTGCTTTAAAGTTTATCAGTTCATTGTCTTCATTATCTACTGAAGCACCACTTTTCATCCTTTGTTTCCACGGCACATCAATCAACGTCACATTTATGGCTTTCACTTTGAGAACTGCGCTGATCTGCCCGCCGCAACGCAAACGCAATAAAGAGACGTGTTGTGTTAGACGACATTTTTTTCAGGTCAAGTTCACCTCCGTCTTCCTCATACTCCGTGGGAAATGATACCAAAGCTTCTTAACACAAACCTTATCTCCGCTGGTGGTGACACACATGATGTGAAACCCATCGCACCCACAAGTCTGAGAGCGAATAACCAACTTCCTCTAAGGTTTTAGTTTGTGTGGCACTGATTCGTTTGGTTTAATATCAAAGTTTAAGCAGATGTAACCAGGTCGACTTTTAATGACCTGGCTGCTGGTTGACTTGTTGTTTTGGTTTGTTTCTCACCACAGCGAGAACAGAAGTTTCTCTTCTTCTTAGGCTCTGAAAATGTGTGTAACTGTATATGAAGACTCTTAAAACTTTATTTGGTTACATTTGAAATGATGCTGTGGTTGTTGCAATTTTCATACATGCTGTCATATCTAACTTTTAACTGTGGGTCTATTGATCACCGTATTTTCTCACAGTCTCTGTGCATTTTGTTGTGACCCATCAGAAACACATGGCTGCTTTTTTTAGTATAGATTTTAACACAGGGGCCCTTGACATTTCAGTGCTTTATTAGTGGATATTAATCAAGACAACTGCAACCAAATGACCAAAAACTGCACAGCTGTAGAGCCCTTAGGTTGGTAACCCAGCCCGGGATGTCTCACTCATGCTTGGCAAAGAAAGTGCCAACAACAAAATGATCAGAATGCTTCAACACACACATGAATCAGCCATGTCTTTTAAACAGATTTTTTATTAACAACTAATATGGATAAAAAATACCCTATAAATCACAACAATGAGCAACTTTGGGATATTATGGAAAGATTATGGCACATGAGGACATTTAAGGAAACCCTAATCTTTAAGGAGTTTAGGGTTTAGGATCCAACCCACAACACATGAGATGCAGGTTTTAAATCCTGGTCTTTAACGTCAAAGTCCTCTGCTTTGTACACCCAACCATCCATCCACAACCGTATCTCTGTTGAGATGTCAAAACTGGTCCATCCACTAATTAGAGTTTTCTCCAGAACCAAGTGATTCAACCTACACTTGGTTCCTCTTCTCGTCTACTTGAGTCTGGCTCCAGAAGTGACTCCATAAGTCCCTATGTTCAAATGACTTCACAGCAGAAATAAACATGTTTACAGGCTGGTACAAAAAAACAGTTTTGGTCTCTGTAGCTAATTTCCGCATTCATGACAACTGTACTGAGGGTGAATTTATATACAACTCACCTGTTCACGTTATATTAAGGCTTAAAGTTACAGGATTAAGAGTGTGGATGCCATTAAAGATTTGAGCTCCCAGGCTTCATTCAGGTCCACTAGTGATCCATGTCTTTGCCCATTCTTGGTACTGTTCAGACCTATGAGTGATGCCACAGATGTCCTGAATGTATCTGAAGCTAATTATGAACTTAACCTTTACAGGACGGTGAAATGGGAGCTTCTTTTCATGTTGAAGCTCATTAATCATGGCTGAATTGTGCGTACACATGTGCGTTGTGACTTTCAACATATTAGATAATACTACATGTGCTTCATGTGTGTGATACACATCACTTGTCATGGGAACCCCCGAGGATCTCGCTCTCCATCTCCAGCCTGTTTGAAAGCTGATGAGGGCCGCGCTGCTGTCGCACTTTATCACCTCATCGCCCCATGCTGCGGCGCTCATTTCCTTTCCTTCCCATTGAAGCTATTTAGGCTACGTTGGTGTATCAAAGGCGTGATCTACCGCGTTGAAGGAATTTCCTCCCTTACATCCATGGCGCCAGACACAAACGCTGCTGTCAAACGTATCGACGGTTGTTGTGTTGTTTTGTCGTGGTGGTGGTGTGGTGACAGATGTCGTGTGATACGTGTGAGGCTTTGATTTTTATCTTCAGAACAATGTGCACTGTTTCACCAGACTTTGATGTGCTTATAGACATATACGGTATTTTCAACGCGTTATTGAGGACAGAAGCAGTTAAATAAGAAAAAAAGTCTCCTACGTTTCTTGTAAATCCATAAAGTCACTATCTTGTATCTCCTACATAACATGTCACGTCACCGTCATTCTTCCACAGCTTCCAGGGCCGCCATTTTGCCTTCATGAGTCTTTCTGTGAAGATAAGATTGGACTTCTTTTGTTGACGTGTTTTGACTTCTTTTTTTTTTTTTTAAGATTATTTTTTTGGCCTTTAATGATAGGACAGCTGAAGATAGACAGGAAGCAGAGAGAGGGGGAATGACACGCAGCAAATTAGCCGTCCGATGCGGGATTTGAACCGGGGCCAGCTGCAGCGAGGACTATCACCTCTACACACGGGGCGGGTGCTTAACCCACCACACTACTGGCCGCCCTGTTTTGACTTATTCTTACGAGGGCTGCTCACATACAGCACAGTACGTACATGATTACAATATGCATTCACCGTGTACATGTTGTTGTTGTCTGATGCTGTATGTCTGGAAAAAAAAACTAAAAAAACTGTAATGAGACATTTAGCACCAGAAATAATGATCTGTTTACACCGTCATCAGTGACTGTTTATTATAACGACGTGTCGACTTTCCTGTTTACGTCCACCTCAGTTGGTAAACTATAAATATCAAGGCTGTCCTTCATGTTTGCACAGAGCACATTGGCCTAATTAAAACTGTTTTACCGTTTTATGCATCATGGTTGTGCGCTCTTTAGAAAAGACACTTTCTCTTGTCTCCTGTAATTGTCTTATTGTACCGACCGCTTTCTTATTGTAGATTTTAACACAGGGGTCCTCAGCATCTTATTTCAGGTTAATTTGTGCTTCATCTGTGGATATTAATCAAGAATATTTTCATCAAATGACCTGCACAGTTGTAGGGTTATTAGGTTGGTAATCCAGCCTAGGCAGTCTCACTCATGCTTTCTCATGCATACCATCACTGAACGCCTGTCAAAGACTCAGATCCTTTAAACTATTTGACTATTTTAGATTAAAACCGGCACAATCCGAGTTAATGGACATCTGACAATAACGTGTGTGCAACAGTCTGACTCGGGTTCACAAAAGTCAAAAGGTTATTTAATCCAAAGCCGTCCTGCTTTTATCTATCCTACATACATGATGTAACACAACATCCTTTCATTCATTCAGTCAATAAGATTCACTGCAGGCGTGTTACAAAGGCTATATGATGAGAAACTGAAGACAAAATCCAGTTTTGCTAAAAACTTAGATCCGGTTTTCATCTTGAACTTTAGGTGACACATGAAAAATCATCTATACATAATATAATCTACACATCTATATATTCTAACATCGACTTTTACCTCGTTTTAAGAATGCTACACGTTTTACAGTGTAATAAAAGCTAAATAAATAAATCACTCTCTCTGTGCTCCGGCAGATTTTGGTGTTGGTACTGTGCTTAACAGTAACATTCTGTAAATAAAGGTCTGTCAAATCATTTACAGGACAAATGGTGACTAAAACGTAGATTACAGTAATCGTTTGATAGCGGCAGAGTAAATCAAACACTAGGTCTCTAAAACACAATCCAAAACAAACACGTACACGCCTTTAAATTCTGATTGCAGTCATGGTCCAACCACTTAAATGTTAAAAAAATAAAATAAATCCCCGACCGCTCCCTCTTGAAGTGATAAAACATAATGAAAGCTTTGACATCATGGAGGAATTTTTCACAAAGTCTTTGCATTCAGCACCTTTCTTTAGACGAACAGCTGAACGGCAAATGCTGCCGCACTTTTTCTACCTAAGAGGTGGTAACGTGAGAGACATGACCTCCCGCGGCTCGACAGGAAACTCTACTCCCATGGGTAATGCTAGTCAGCATACCACCGACAGAGCACGGGAGCATGAAGAGAAATCCGTCCGGATTAATTTGAACTGTGCGGTCAGCGGCGAAGAAAGTGGGGGAAATCGGAGGATAACCGTGGTGACGTGGAGAAGAGGAAGAGTCTTTCAGCTGAGTGACTGGAGAGAAGAAGAAAAGGGACGAAGGAATGAGAAAGTGAATGAGCGTCTGTTGTTATCTATTCAAGCGAAACATCCCTTTACAGAAGGTTTGTCTCCTTGTCTGTGTGAGAAAAAGTGAGGGACAAAGAGAGAAAGAAGGAGAGTCAAGGAAGGAACAATCAAACGGACAAAGAGAAGAAAGCTGGGACTGGTACAGGTTTGGCACGGCCACACTAAGCAAACCAACCGGGCCGATAGCTCGCTGAATAGACTCATTCTTCTTATCAGCATGGCCGGCAGAGCAGCAGGAGGAGGTGGAGCGAGAGAAGGAGGTCAGGTTCTGTGTAGGTGACCTACATAAGGTTATTCCTCTGCTGTACGCGGCCTCCGAAGGCGGCACACCCCTCCGCTATCAAACCCCCCCCCCCGCCTTCTCTCCGTTATCAGTGAAAAATATTGTCGTGTTTGTCAGGAGATATCAGCACGAGGGACGGACAGCACACGGTCGATACTTCATGTTATGTCACATGGCCTTCACAAGGACTCAGCTACTGGGCTCTGTGATGCAGGAGTTAGAGTTATATATAACATAAGGAATTCATGCTGGAGCCACCACTGTGTCACGGTAAACTGGGTAATCCTGCCGTCTTAGAAAGTCATAATAGATGCATAATGGAAACAACCCTACCCTAACGGAAACACACATAAATGTAGATGTTTAACGTCATGAACAGGAAGTGGACCAATTCTTCAATTCAGTTGAGTCTTAACATGCAGGGGCACTAGTAGTCAACCTGAGACAAGTTCCCCCCGCAGTGTTTCTTGTTGGCCGGAGTTAGGGTACAACCATGAGTATGGGTGCAACTTCACCTGCCCAATACCCTCATCCATAAAGGTGCAACAGGACATGATTCCTAATTTTCAAACCCCCAAAGTGGTACATAGCGTTTTGGTCCAGGTCTTGCTAATTTACTCAGATTTGGTCACTTTCCTTGATTTTCTTCTCTCTGTTTTTATGATTGGGAGTCTGCACATGGTGTTTTATTTTGAAATTTGACAGGATCGCCCGGTTTCTGTGCTGCTAAACGCAGCTTCTTCGCCAAAAATAGACCTGAGCGGATGCAGAGAGATTCTGGTGGGATGACAAGCATTGTCTAAAAAAAGGATGTATGTGTCATGGCTGTGCCTGGTGGAATCAAACAGTATACCACACATACCATGTACATGTACAGACACTTACGCATGCACCATGGACACCATGACTGCAGCATTATTGTAGCCAATTGGCACACTGATTGATTGATTGACACATATACAGAGAAATCAGTTTAATTGTTTGTATTATTTATGTTTTTATATTGGGTTAGGTAACATTGAGTGGGACAGAAAATTAAAAAAACAAGTTTTAGGACTTTTTGTGTTTGTTGGGACACCTTGCTTCTTCTGACCACACTGCTAATTGTGTTCAGCAGAACTTTTTAAACCCTTAAAGGCATTTTTTTAAAAGGTGCATGGTGGTAAAAACAGTTGCTGTATTGCAATGGTTCTCAAACTGTGGTACAAGTACCATTAGTAGTACTTGAGTTCAATTGGTTGCTACGGAAGAAGTTTATTTCATTAAATTAGAAAGAAACATGTAATACTTTGATTTGAATGAAAATAGTACAACTATGAGATCACAGGAATGTCATTTAAAATAAGTTTGCATAAATGATTAGTCATATGTGATGGTAGGAGGAGGAATATGCATGTTTATAGATGCCATATACAACAATGCCAATATAGTAATCAATAAAAAAAGAGCTGCGCCACTGTAAAGTCAGTTTTTGACTTCTAAAAAAACATTTTGCAAGTTCAGATTTTCAGGGTTGGGCGCATAACACGGCAGTTTCCTCCTGGGCATTGCACAAGGGTTTGCAGAGTCATCGATTTCGTAAGAAAACTGTAAAACTGACCTCGATTCTTGTGTCTTGCAGCTGGAATAAAGAAGAAAGTGGTTAGCTGGAAAAAAAAAGGAACATTTTTAAAGACTTTTAGATGGAAAAATGACATTTAGTGCCCACTGACAACAGACGAATGAATAAGCATCCTGCGGATTATGGGGTTTAAAAAAAGACCACACGCAACATGCACAGTCAGAATTTTCCAGCCTGGCCGAGACGTGGGATGAATAAATAATAAAATATAAACCAGGTCATGGTGTGCCCGGTGAATGCCACATATGCCTGAGCAACCTGTAGCATGACTCTGCAGTTACACGGATTATCCCATGATCTCATTAAGTTAGAGCCGCGCTTGGCCCATGTGGAGTTGTCATGCATAATGCATCATGCTCATGGCCTCGCGCAGAAATGCAGAACAGACTCGTCGTGTTTTTGCTTTGCATCTATTAATACTCACGAGAAAGAAAAAGTGTCAAACTCTTGTTTCCTCTCGTGTTTATGTCACTTTATTTTCAAGATGAAGCTTCGCACTGTGCTGTTTTATTTGTAGGGACCAAACAAAGATACTATTTTTAACAAGAGAGAGAGGCCACAACGGGAGATGATTAATGGATAAATCTGCATTTCAGATAATGGACAATTGTTTATTTGCTTTTTCCCATGAGAAATTAAATAGAGTGCTGCACTTCATGAACATCTTCACTGTTTATTATGAGATCGTCCCCATGGATTAACATGTGAAAACATCATTGAGACAAATATCCTGTTGTCCTGAAGTGTCTCGGCTGCAACCGCAACAACAAAACTTTGTATTTATGGGATGCATTTTTGACATATTAATGGACAGTTACTTGTGCTCCTGTCGAGCATTCATTTACAAATATGGTCAGTGTTCGTTAATACTTGCATGTACGGTGAATAAATAAATCATTTGTTTAAATTAAATGTATCCCATGCATCATTTTGCCAGGCTAAAGGCCAGTGCGTGTTGAAAAGATTTATTTCCTTAAGAAACAATAGCAGGGAGTACAATGAATCACTATTGAGTCGCAGTGCACTTCAGATCTTCCTCATATGTCAGTGAATCACTTTTCTTTACAAGTGGATGTTTACGCACGACGGCAATGAAGAGGGAGGGCAGGAAATTACAGAGGAAATTTGCTTTCGAAATGTTTACGTGAGGCCATTCTTGCTCACAGTTTGAAAAATGCTCGGTGCAGAGTGGAGGGCTTCCTGCATGCTATCTTTAAACCGATGGCCTCCAGACGTACGTACGTACACGTGGAGCCACGGGGAGTTTTGGTACAGGAGCAGATATGAAATGAATATATCGTTCATACGGACTTTCACGCTGATGTCTGAAGGAAAACTCCAACTTACTCATGTAGCAATGTTTTTCCACTTTATTCCTCCCACACGTCTCTTTTTCTTGCACACACTCCTACACTCCTACAAATCACTGGAACAAATACGGGAACCAGTGAATTAGTGTGCATTGAAAGCTCCTCCTGAGAAAATAAAAAATGGATTCAGGCTTTGAAAACCTCCGTAAGCAACAACAGATGTTCTGTCATTAGCAAGAAATGATTGATCAACCACCACATGACCGATCAGTAAACATGGTTACATACATACACCTTCAAAAGCACACATTCCTACCATAAAATGCCAGAAATATAGACAATTAAATATCATTATAGTAGTATACAAACCTATTAGTTACTTTGTTTTAAGCTCAGACCTCACATAACCTAATCTGTTCACTATGGACGGCACAGACAAATGAGATAAAGTCCTCTGGCATCTCTCACCAAGGCCACCAAGTCAGGATTGTTCAAACCTGACTTTAAACTTTAAAAATTATACAACCTCAGGTGATGAAACTGCATCAAATATATGCACTAATGGGATACCATAGCTTCATGTGGAGCCGTGGTGAGACAGCGTCAATGAAATTCAACTCCTAAACAAGAGCTTGTTGACTTGTTGCCTCCACTGTGAGAACATAAAACCACATCAATGCCAGTTGTCTGACGTGGAGAAGACTAACTCTCTACTGTTATCACACACACACACACACACACACACACACACACACACACACACACACACACACACACACACACAGAGTTGTTGGGGACGTTGTACGGGTGATGGGGCTGATACAGCTAATCAGCTGCCCCAGAAAGTTTGGGCGTTCAGTGCAGGAGCTGAAACACAGCACATACATGAGGATGTGATGTGACGACTTCAGGGGTTCGGCCAAAATAAGAATAAAAAAGAACAAACCTAACACACATACAGGAGAAACAGCTATCTATAGAAGCTATTTAAGTTAATCAAGGACTAGCACCGGCATGAATGTTGACCCTAAAACTAAATAAGTCGGTTTAGGGTTGGTTGTCGACAAGGGCAACCTCTGAAATCAGTCAGTCTGCAGCAGCACCGTCACAGATTGGTTGGATCTAAAAACCTTTTCTCTTGTAATGTTTAAAGTGGAAGAAAATACAAGAAAGTATGTGAGCTGAACTCATTTAGCTGGGCAAAGGATCCAAATGCAGATAACAGAAGCAGATCTCGATGCAATTCACAAAAATGAAGACACGAAAGGCTGACGGCAGAGAGGGAAGGATCAAAACGAGAAGGCCGCAGTCGAACCCAGGAGAGGAGGCGAGAATCCAAAGTTCAAACAGCAGGCAAAAGGTCAAACAGCCACGTCAGGCAGCCAAAAATAGGCTCCGAGGTGCAGGTCAGGCAAACAGATGGACAGAAAACTAGAAAGCAAGAACGTGAAGCACATGGTGTCTGAACCACGTGCCATCTGGTTCCCTACGGACTGAGTTACCGCCGTCACTTAATCACCCACCTCTAAGAAGGACTCGATGAAGACGGGACCACTCATCGATTTTCTGACAAATTCACAGATCGGACAATAGTTTTGATTATTTCTATAAGTTAATTACAGGGTTCCCACGGGTGCTTGAATTCCTTGAAAATGCTTGAATTTCAATTCAGTGTTTTCAGGGTTGTGAAAATGCTTGAATTTCAATTCAGTGTTTTCAAGGTTGTGAAAATGCTTGAATTTTTTGTGAAGTGCTTGAAAATGCTTGAAATTTCACAATTAGTTAAAAATCAAAACAGTCAATCTACCACCATATGAAATAATGCTAATTAGACCCATATTATTATGCCATACAGTGGCACCGCTGCGCTTCCCATGACCATCATGGCAAACACAACTAGTAGGCTACCTATTTAAAGGTGCTGGAAAAATGGAAAAACTGGTGCTTGAAGGTGCTTGAAAAGTGCTTGAATTTGTTCATGAAAAAGGTGTGGGAACCCTGTAATTATTAAGCCTGGAAAAATCAAATGAGAGAACGATCTCTCTGTAAGGTCCTAATATCTGTTAACGTCCTCAAAGTTCTGAATTATACTGATTAGACTGTCTATCTTAATAGTTATACTGAATATCCTGACTGAATGAGTACCAGTACTTCTCTAGAAGGCTGATTCATCCCTTCCCCTGTGATAGTGGACCGAGCTGCCCTTGATAGAGGTTAGATTTCACCCCGGTCGTTCATCACACAGAAGTGCAATGTCAGATGTATTGACCGTGCGCTGCAGTGCTGTGCTTTTAGATGGCCTCCTCCGACTCCCTCCCTCTGTCAGATCACGGATGTGTGTGTGTGTGTGTGTGTGTGTGTGTGTGTGTGTGTGTGTGTGTGTGTGCGTGGTTCCTGTCTCCTTCATGTATGTCACCCGCCTGCCACGCTTGATTACGCAACAAGCTGCACGGCTGGTCAGAAGCCCGGAGGGGAGAAATGTGTGACATGCTGACCGTGTTGTGCTGCTGCTATTCACTGACCATAAAGAAAGAACCCTGATGGGTTTGTTATCACCTCATGTGCTCGATAAAATCTATTCGAACACCAATGTCTGACGTATTTCATGTCCAGTCTCATTGACACATTTTTTGTTTTGACCTTGACAAACGCTGCCGCAGACGATGGCAAAACCTCGTGTTACATCCTCATCAATAAATGACAAGCACGTGTTCAGGGGGAGAGCGTGGCCACATCTGTGTTACATGATGGTACCCAGCAGGATTTTTCCTCTCACCCAGCTGTCACAACACCAAGGGAGATAAAAAAGATGCAATGCAAAGGCAGCACTGGTGAGATAACAAGACGGTGGAAATAGGAAGCTGGACTGAGAAGGGCAGCGGGAGGGATGCAGGTGATCGATGCCAGTGGGAGGATGATAAAAGGACGTGACGTGGAGAGCAGAGCTGTAAGCAAAAAGTGCAGTTAATGATCTCACACAGGAAAATAACCAGAGGCCAAAATAGAAAACATAAAACAAACAAAAGAACAAACCTAAAGCTAACAAATACAGGAAAAACAGCCCTGCTATTTATGGAAGATAATTAAGTTAACCACAGACTAACACGGGCACAAATGTCGTCAACACTAAAACTAAATCAGTAAGTTTAAGGGTGAAAACCCAGAAGCTACAAGTCAACCACTGGAAACAGTCAGTCTGCAACATGCACAAATGCAATATACTGGAAGAAAAGCGTCACAGCTGGTACAAGCAGGGTAAGAATAAAATTGAAGGACCCAGCCGAGGCAGAGCTTGATGCAAAAATAAAGATACTGAGGCAAGGATCCAAACCAGAAGGCCACAGTCCAAGGCAAGATTCCAGTGAAGTCCAATAAACATGCAAAAGGTTAACCAGAAAGGGAAAAACCTACTACAGAGTACAGGTCTTAGGTAAACAGATAAACAAAGGATACTTGTAGACTTCAGGGTGAACAAACATACAAATACAGGAGAAACAGCCCTGCTATATATAGAAGCTGTTGAATGTCAATTCAAAAGTCGACAGCCTGGAATCAGTCGATCTGCAACAGAGTGACTGATTCCAGAAAACAAGAGAACATGAAAAACACGCGGGGGCTCAACTTATAATCTTGCAAACGGCAAAGGAAGGAAGTAGGCCGGAGGGAAAGCCTGCTCATGGCACGGGTGATGCTGAACATGAACTATGAAATAATATGTATCCATCACGTATAGGGATGTTTCTCACGACTAATTTCGTAATCGATTAAACAGAAATGAAATTTTTAGACGACTCGACTAATATGACATCTTGCACAACCAGCATGAGGGTGCATGAAGGCTGGATGAAGAAGAAATGGTTGTTTGTGTTTGGCGTTTCGAGAGTGTCGACTACACGACTGCGGTCTTCGACAACTTGACAGACATAAAGTGTCTAAGGAGGAAGGGTTCACCTCAGGACATAACGGATTTCTTAAAAGGGATCGGCAGAAGTTCCTCTTATGTCATAGGCCTGACATTACAAAACGGACTGATGTGTAACTGGTTCAACTACAGAGGAACTCCAGACGTCACTTTTTCCTGCTGCGAAACTTTTTTCAGTGTTGCCACAAGCGAACACTGGTGAACTTTTCCATTCTGTTTTTTTTATATTATTATTATTATACAATTTGCTATTGATTCTGACTGGAGCAGCCAGACAGTCAATAGCTTTTTATTTTTATTGATATTTTGTAGGACACGCGCTCGATCGGGATGACCGAGGCCACCGGTGAGGATGTACCAGCTCTATTCAGAGCTGTGTGTGGTCGAGCCAACATTTACTGAACACCAGAGACGCACACATTCCTCAACAGAGTCTCAAGACCAGCTGAAAAAACTAGGTAACACCCACCCTCAAGCAAGAGGAGGTAGAAAAGCTCCGTTGATTAAAATCGGTCTCATCTTCCTGTGGAGGGGTTCGTACGAGAGGTGAGAAGTCGAGCGCTGCTCGCGTTTCAAACAGGGTGAAATGCCAGCGTTGATTAAAATCTTGCATACACTGAAGTGTTAGTGTCTTCTCGCCCCCACATGACGATATGAGATCGTCACCTATTGCATCTGATCAGCGTTAGCAGTCATAATGACTCATAAAGGAATTAACACCATAGTGAGATGGTACATTGTGGCTTTTTCTGGTCGATCTTTGCACCTTTGCACAGTCTCCGTCTGCAGTTTAACTATTATTGATTGTAAATTGAAATAACACACCATAATATTCTGTAGCAACTCTACTCTGACACGGGAATGTACACCTTACCTACTGCTGAGAGTACTGCAGTACTTTGGATTATACGCAGTTATTGTTTTAGCAAATATTTCCACACGTACTTACAAAATCCTAATGCTGTAAACTATGAATTTTGAAGTACTTTTACTTTGAGTATTTTCTTATAATACTTTATATTTCACGACACACAATACTTACTTCAACAGTCAGCATTTCAAATGCAGGACTTTGAACAACACTGGTGTTGCTACTATTACTTGAACTTTTACTTTTACTCAAGTATTTGGATATTTTTTTAAATAAACTTATTGATTTTAGTTAGATAGGAAGATCAATATCATTTTTATACCTGTCCTTTTACAGAAAATATAAAGCTACCACCACGATAGCTTAGCATAAAGTCTGGAAGCAGCACAACAGATACATATATTTTTATGAGGCTGTCAAAAGGTCCACAATTGATAACTTGTTTATTAAAGATAACATCAGTGACACTTCCTGGAAGTTTGACTTCATTTCCATATATTAGCCTTTGAGATATGACAATACAAGTCAGAATAGATACTGGTGTAGATGATCTAATAACACCTTGAAACCACAATGTACTAAAATATAAATATATATATTTCTTAAAGAGGAAGTAATGGCAATAAAACGTCATTATATACCTGATATGGAGCATTTGCTCAGGTATATTTAAAGAAACAAAACAGACAGAACACTCGATGTTTGTTAGTCATAAAATATATTTATTCAACTAGTAAAACGTCCACTTCCAAAATAGAATGACAACACATTCTCACGGGATGGCCCTAACATTGTTTGGCAAAAGGCGTTTTCTTCTTTCCTTTATGTTAATTACAATCTTCCTGGAAGTACATCAGCTTTGTTTCACAAATGCATACAGGGCTAACACCAAAGGTTTTTTCACGGCTACTTGTTCTCCTACTCGGGGCCCGACACCAGGCTGTTGCTATGATCTATAATCTACTGGCAGGTTCTTCTCGACATCAGCGTTCTTGGCAGAGTAATTTCATCCTTGGCTTTGTGCTTAGCCACTATGGCATCGGCCACAAGACGATTGTGCGTTTTTTTAAGCTTTAGCACTCGACACGATGGGGTTGCAAAACAAACACATAGAAGGATTTTCATTTCATTTGGTAAAGGAGGATCATTCCTCTCTCTATTGCTATATTACCAGGGCATCCAAAAATGCATCTTTTGGTTACAAAACATAATTCAGGAATCATCACTTAAGACTTATTTTGCATAAGCTGTCAGGCAGAGAAACAAACAAAAAAAAAAACACAACACGGGGTGTCACACGTGAAGATTTAGAGAAATAAGCCATCGTCATGAGCTAGGCAGCAGTTGCACGTCCTCATGCCCTTTGTTCCTGCACACTGAATTTAAATCAATAAGCAGGTCAGTGCCTATAGGCATCATGTCTGAGACTGTGCGATGTTGTGTGAGGGGGATTGCTGTGATGGAGGCGGCTGCAGCGATTCATTAAGCTGCTGTGATGCAGAGGCCGGGCTGGCAGTCGGTCAGAGATTACAGACGGACTGGCAGCGGGAGCGTTGTGTGTCTGTGCAATCCTCACAGTAGGTCATATATTTCATCCTCCCCCTGTCTATTGCAACTAGCACATGCTTTCTGCTTCCTGCTGGCTCTAGAGAGAGAACATTTTTGGCTACAATTCATCATCTTTGTAGCCGTTTTTGTTGGCCGACACAAAGAAGATCTGCACACACCGGTGTAACGTTTCCTAAAAAAACTTCTATCTGTCACCAGACGCTAAATCCGAGTAAACGTGTCACAGCCACCGTGAAGTGTTTGTCATACAAAATAAATTATGACAGGGCATCTTTGCTGGCTTGTTGCACACATACGAACGGAGATGAAAAATCCTGTAAGTGCTTCATCTCACAGTTGAAGATGATGCCCGGGCATTGAAAGGAAAGGAAAGGAATTTTAATTTCTTTTCAAAAGATTTGGACGGAGAGAGAGATATGTGTGCTTTGTGGCTCGATGGAGAGGTAACTCCGGGTGTCTGACTAAAGGGATGGGGGGGGGAGGGAGAGGGCAACGGGGCAGAAAAGGGTATGAGAAAAGGGGGGAGGGGGGTATTACTGGAAGGAAGCACGGACGCAGCGACCCTTGAGCGGCTGAGGAGGACGGTAGTTGTCCACCATGCAGCACTCGGCCTCACCCTCAGCGGAAAAGAGCAGACTGCGGAATTTGGCCATCTGTGAAAAGGGAGAAGACAGTCGTGTTAGTTTTTACTGCCGTCCTCCTGTGACTGTCACTCAGCAAACACATTACTGATCTGTGCGTCTTCATCTGCTGCACGTGTCACTGACTACAAGTCTTGAGCCTGGGGGATTTATGTTTAACAGTTTTTATTACTGAGGAATGGTTAACATCTGCTTCTTTGCCAAAGTTAAATGAGCAGATTGATACCTCACATGTGGGTACTCTAAATATGAAGCTATAGCTAGCAGTTTGTTAGCTTAGCTTAGCTTAGCAGTCTTGAGCCTTGTACTGGGGGATTTATGTTTAGCAGGTTTTATTACTGAGGAATGGTTAACATCTGCTTCTTTGCCAAAGTCAGATGAGCAGATTGATACCACACATGTGGGTACTCTAAATATGAAGCTATAGCTAGCAGCTCGTTAGCTTAGCTTAGCTTAGCACGAAAGCTATAAACAGAAAGAAACAGCTAGCGTAGCTCAGTGCAAGGATAACCAGTGCCTCTAGAGTTAAACAATTAAAACAAATCGTGGTTGTTGGCTACGGCTTCATATTTAGCATACAGATAAAAGAATAGTAGCGATCTCCCCGCAAGAAAGTGCAAATTTCCCAAAATTTAGAACCTAGAGTAAAATTTGAAAGTATAAACATTTTTATGCTAATTGTCTATGAAAAGTTGTGTTTTTATGGGGAGGGCTATGTGCTGAACTATTTCTAGGGAGGAAGTTGTCAACTTGTTTTTACAAGCCACTCCAAGATCGTGTCAGATGATCTATTTAAGGCGTTGACTAATGAATTAGTTCATGGGTGTTACACTGCTTCAGATACTTCAGTATAATACACACAGCTTATTGTGCGCTCTTGTGTTTTAGATTAGAACAGAACATAACTTCATCACTTTTTATTTTTAGATTTATGAATGACGTCTTTGTAATTAACTCCTTACCCAGTCTTATATTACAACCAAGTCTAAAGGTTATGTCCACACGTCTCACATGTTTACACTTGAGACATGTGCTCGTCGCCATGAAATAAACATTTGACCGGGCAGTGTTAATTTTCACATGGCCCAAAGACTCCAACCACAAGGACAACTCTTCAGTGGGGGCTGTTAAACTGAGATTAATGAGTGGTTGGAAGTCAAATATTCATTTCAGAGGCGTAAATACTTAGAGTAAATGCAGGTATGATGTCTCCTGTGTTTATGGATTAAATCACACACTCATCTGCAGCACATGTGGGTCGGAGATCGAACATTTCCTGTTGACTCCCCACGTACTGACTCAGAAATACTGTGGTGAGGCCTCATTCTCTTGATTTCACAAGACAGTGATATAGGCTGCTGTATTGCATTTCTTCCCGACTACAGTGGTTTCTTCTTCTCTTTCCAGCCATGCAGTCAATCAGAACAATTAAGCCCTTGATTTAGATCGTAGTGTGAGAGAGGATTTGCAGACAGGGCTATTCTAGACAGTGTGGGCACGCAGCCAATCCTTCTGAAAACGCTGAATGGGTGCTGTGAGAAGCCATACCTGCTCGCAGCTGACACTGATTGGCTCTTTGCAGACAATCCAGGTGACGCTCTCCAGCAGAGGAGGCGTGGTCAGAGAGCCCAGATATGTCCAGTAGTCTAGGCTACCGGGGAGCAGAGTAGTGGGGTCGAAGCCACAGAAGGAGGTCTGCTTGCCCTGAAAGCAGTCAAGTGTTCAGTTAAATTCTTTATTTTAAATAATCAAATGCAAAAAGAAAATATCGTTTTTGTAGAAACATACTTTGGCCTTGATGGAATCGAAGGCGTCCAGAATCTTCTGGAGACTGGCGTTGTCGTCACCACACTGAAAAACAATAAAATGTTGAATGATTACCACCAAACAAAACTATGAATTGTGCTATGATTACTGTAATATTGAATAATATATTGCTACTCACCTTCAGGAATACTCCGACGACAGCGAGCCCATCAGGTTTGCCAGCAGCCTCGCCAAAACTGGGGTATTTGGTGTTCCAGTGCACCAGATGGAGCTGAGAATAAATGAATTATATAAATCAAAAATCAAGCTTTTATTCCTCTGATCTATTTTCAGAAATGTGGATTTATTTTGTGATTTCTGAGCTGGTACCTGAACCTTTAAATAAAGATTATTTAGCTTTTTGGTCAAGATTAGAGGCGGAAATAAAATATTAAAACTTGACTTAACATTTTGGGGATTATATATAAAGAGAGTAGCCACATACATTTGCTCACAGATAAGTTTATGTATCTCTGAGGTTAAACAGCCCGACTGGTTGAGTTAAATTCAAGCAAAAAAACAAAACAAAACAAGAAATACCGAGCAAAGAGCTGCTACTTTTTGAGTGGGTGTTATTAAAATGGAAAACATAAAAGGCCAAAGTCTAATCTGAGAATCTGAGATTGTTTTTTCATCTCTCATTTATGCTTTAATCCAACCAGAGAGATTACTGCATCCTTTAAAGCAGCTCTCCTCTTGAAAAAAAACGACAATAGAGAAAAAACTCTAATCTGCCTTTTTCTCCACGTCAGCATCCTTATTAGCTCAGAGCATCCTTACCTCAGCAGGATACTTGGTCCCCTCCACGGTGTGCTCAGAACCTCTGTCGTCAGAAGCTCCCCAGTGGAAATGAAACTGCTTGAGCCTGTAGATCCCTGAGATGGGCCCGTCTGTCAGAGCTGCAGAACAAACACAAATCTGCGGTCAGTTCACGCCACACACCGAACGTGGGTGGTGCTGCAGTATGTGCACGGTTTGTGAAGTATATTTTTCTGGGCGGAAAATGGGAAAAACACAAGGATGACACACACACACACACACACACACACACACACACACACACACACACACACACACACACACACACACACACACACACACACACACACACAGCACGTACACACTTGTGTCAGACTATTCTCCTGTTTCAGGGAGGCAGACTCAGTTCCTGTTGTGTAAGCTCGGCTCGGATTGAGGGTTGCACTCACTGCAGGTATTGTTCACCTCCTTACAATGATGTAGCTATTTTCAGTATCCAAAAAAAAAATTGAAACAGTAGCAGATAATCCTGTATACTGTTCTATTTGTGGAGATATGAAATGCTGACACACACACACTGTCCTCTCCAAACAGGATATTTGTTTCTTGGTAGTCGGCCTCAAATAACAAAAAAAAAGCACAGAACTGGTCCTGTAGCAAGCCGAGGGTGTGTGTGTGTGTGTGTGTGTGTGTGTGTGTGTGTGTGTGTGTGTGTGTGTGTGTGTGTGTGTGTGTGTGTGTGTGTGTGACTTAAAGGGATTACTGGAAAAATAAAAATACAGAAGCTGTGATGTTACATTTTTCCACTGTGCACACATGATGGAGGGTGACGTGCAAACCTGCAGCTTTATTTAGAAGGGCAAGGCCAGGAAAAGATTAGAAAGGCTCCAACTCATCATGTACATTCTTATTTTTGTTGCATCCAACAGAAATAATCCACGTGACTGCTGATTATGTAACCACATTCTTCATCATCCTCAACATCAGGACAACCAAACCTCAAAATCCTGGACACAAAAGAAACCTCTCTCTGAAATCTCGCATGAATTTATCTCCATTTAATATAATATGTGGGTGGAAAATGCAGCTCCATCACTGCGGCTCATTACCATGCACGTTTGGCGCATTAATAGTTAAACAAACCGGCGTTTGTTTGCAGAATTAACCCCCGTTTCTTTTGCGCTTTTGACCTCCCCAGGCAGCAGAAAGGAGCTGGCGTGGGAAAGGTTTACCAGGGGTTACATTACCAATTCAATTAGTAGCTTATGAATAGAGCCCCTAGAGCGTATTCACCCACTTTTCTTCAATAAAGATGTGAAAAATCATAAAAATACGAAATAAATAATAAAATAAAATCAGTTTTAGTCTGTTTGTTCAGCATCCTCCATGCTTTGTATCTCTGCGCTGTATAGATGCGAAACTGGGGCGCATGACTCATGCATTCCTATAAATATTAACCGAATATTAACATGCTTGAGATTTATTGGAGCTGCAGAGCTGCCGCGTTTTTGAAGGTTACTGCGTCCTTACAAACCATCATCAGGACCCTGATTGTCTTTGTTTGCAACAATAACCTCGCAGCTCTTCTATTATATCTACAAACATCGCAATGATAATTGGAAATAGAGGCAAATATTGTGTTTTCTGCAGGTTAAGGCGACACATCAGAAGAGCTTAATCAGATTGTGTATTAATGTCACACTAACTTGAGCTGTCGGAGTCGTCTGCGAATGTCACTTGGAAGGAATGTCCATTGTTGAGGATATCGAGGCAGGTGGAGGGGTCGTACTTCAGGTTGAGCGGCTTCAGATCTCCGTCGAATGATGCTTCTCCAGGTACGATGTCAATGGGAGACTGGCGGGGTCCATCGGCAATAGGGAAGTTAGCAACCCATTTCTCAGGTCCTAAAAAAAAATGATGATATGAGAATAAAAATTGTGATTATTGGAATGGTAAAATAATGAAATATGTTTTCTGTTCATTTTTGGGGGGGATTGTGCGTAAAAATGCGCAGAAATAAAAAAGAAAAATCTGTGCAGTGACCCGTGCTCCCATTTATTCACTGATCAACACTCCTCTCCTTATATTATAATAAACATATGCACATGTTCTTTATGTGCAAATGAGCGCCTCACCGTTGTCTGCTCCGTATCCCCAAGACATTGTTACAATTTTTTTTGGGATCTGTGGGTATCTAAAAGGCGTAATTCCCCTATAGCGAGTCGTTCCCCCAGCGCAAAGCAGCCAGTGTCCTCCACCTGACAGCTGCAGAGCTTATATAGGGTTCCCCTGGTGAGCGGGTGTCAGGCTTTTGTTGGCCACATGATGTCCGCGCAATGACCGGGAGGAGTTTAGATGCGCCGCGACGCTGCAACACTGTGGATCAATGACACTCTCTCTCTCACCACCCTCCTCTTCCTCCTGTCTCTTTTTAATCTGTCGCTTTGTTAATATCCTCATTAACATCTCCGAGCTGGATAATGTTCCTCGATCCAACGTGCCGAGAGCATTTTCACCTCTCGTCTAACGGGTTTTTTTTTTTTTTACTCGCCTGACGCGTCAGGAAGTAACGGAATTACACATTGACAGCGTGTGGCAGAGTGTCACCTTCAAACTGAAAGTCGGCTTCAGCTGTGACATAATAGAAAGAACCGCTATGGAGATCTATGAGAAACAGCAGGGCCAGTGCGTAAAATGCTGAAAAATGCTGAAACAAAAAAGATAGGTGTCAAATACTCATAAAAAAAGGTTATTATGAAATATGAGTTATCACTTGTTGGATCACCAAGGGAAGCGTTTGAATATTAACCAACAGCAGATTTCTCAATGGGACATCATAAAACAATCAAAGTAATGATTACTTATTATTATCATTATTATTATTATTAATTGTTTCCTGTTGGACTTGTCTGTCAGCGATGGTGCTGCAGCAGACATCCACAAACTTTTTGTCCACTGAAAAAAAAATCAAATACTTGCATTTAAAGTATTGGAACCATGTAATTAGATTACATTCTAGTTGGCAACACAGCTCAGTGTTCAATGTTCAAGGTTGGTCCGTTTTTTTTGTTTTTTTTAGAAAATCATACACCTGCAGTGAACACAGCTGTGGTGGTGCTGCGGCGCCACCTGCTGGTGGTCAGTGAGACAGCGAGACAGGTGGTCAAAGAAAGAAAGAAATGAATGAAACAGACAGATATGACCTAAAATTAATTATAGCCTCAACTGTCCTGACTTTATAAAGTATATAAAGTAATGCACAGTATATATATATATAGAATGTAGATCTTCATATCACTCTTTTCTGATAAGACAAGTTTCCGGAACAAGTCCCTGGTGGTCTAGTGGTTAGGATTCGGCGCTCTCACCGCCGCGGCCCGGGTTCGATTCCCGGTCAGGGAACTAGCTTTTGGGGCGACAGTAGCTCAGTCCATAGGGACTTGGCTTGGGAACCGGAGGGTCGCTGGTTCAAGTCCCACATGGACCAAAAATATGGAAGGTGGACTCGTAGTTGCCGACCTGCCAGTTCACCTCCTGTGCCGAGGTGCCCCTGAGCAAGGCACCAACCCCCCCCCAACTGCTCACTGGGCGCTGGTCTGGCTGGCTGCCCATCACTCCACCATCTCTCTCCACAATTTGCATGTCTATGCCGTTGTACTGCGTGTGTGTGTGTCCGGGTTAAAATACATGTAAATAACAATAGAGTGAAAAAAGATTTTCCCCATTGAGGGATTAATAAAATATATATCTTCTAAATTTACCACTCAAAGTTTGCTTGTCATTGGTGGGTGGGCCTTCAGCGCCCCCTATCTTATGATTGAGTATCTTGCTCTGCCAATTATGTTTGCTGCTTATGTTAAAAATAAAGGTTCTATAATATTAATAATAATACATTTGATTTCATAGGCGCCTTTCTGTCACCCAAGGACACCTTACAATGAGTAAAAGTAGACAGCAAATAACAAAAACAAACAAAAAGAACCATAGAAGTATCAAAATACAAGAATACAACATTAAAAACAGGTTCAAATGGGACAGGTGTTGTTTTACCTGTTTGTAAAGTCTTTTCTCAATAATTATACAGAGAGTAGGATTGTAAAAAAAATATATATATATTATTTAATAATACTTTATGAGGATGTCATTAAATGTTAAAAGTGTTCAGCATTGAAAATGTCTCAGGAGAATGTACTGAAAGTTACTCAGTGCTGTGATATATTTTATGATTAGATTATTATTGTTCATGCATTCATGTTGCCCTAAAGAGCAACGTGTTGCCCAACTGTCTGTCATGTTTAGACGTGTACTATTTTTTGTGCTTTTATTTTTTAAACAAACGGAAGTAGAATTCTTGTTTTATTTATTTTAAAATCAAATATTCGGAGTATATTTTAGTTTTACGACCACAAACTAAACTAAATAATTATACGTTTATTATTTATGAATATTTAATTAAATATGTATTCATATTTATTAAAAATGTTCAAACAAACGGTCAGTCGTTGACACCGGAAGCAGCACGAAGTCGCTTTCAAAATAAAGGCACATATTACGTGCATAACTTCCAGCGATCGACTGAAAATCAGAATAATTAATGTAAAAAATTAAAAATATCTTCCTTCATCTACAATAACTTTAATTTCTGCTGTTAGTGGGCGATAATCGCCGTGAGAAGAAGAGTTTGATGTAACATGACTAACACGGCTGAGAGAGCTGTCGCACCGGAAAGACGTAGCTCAGGCACGTTCAGAGCAGCACGAGGAACAACAACAAGCCACAGCTCCGCGGACAGGTCAGGTAAACATGTTTATTATTTATTATTTAGAACAAATAACTCATGATACAGTCACTTATCAACTCTGAGAGAGAGACAGAGAGAAAAACACAAAGCCTCGGTGCAGAGAGCGAGGCTTTCAGTCACTAAATGTTATTTAAATGTTGTTTAAATGTTTCTGCAACACGCAGGTTATGTTCTTCAGATCTGTTTATATAAAGATGTTAGTAGCTGTCATTTATATCTGGTGTTTTTTAAGTCTCTTTGTCCTATTCTGTGTTTTATTTTTATTTTTTCTTTCTACCTTTGTTTCATTCTGTTCTATCTATCTATCTATCTATCTATCTATCTATCTATCTATCTATCTATCTATCTATCTATCTATCTATCTATCTATTTGTCTGTCTGTCTGTCTATTGGACACATTGATTCACACTTCATGATGATATCTGTTAAAGTTATTTATAAAAATCACTGTGAGGTTGTCTGGATCAGCGGTGTGCAGACTTTATTATTATTATTTTATTTATTAAGCAAAATACCAAAATGGAATACAAACTCTCAAAGAGGACATTAATATCAACAATACAGTGTTGAGTGCAAACAAACAGTTAGGGGGAATCATTAAACAAGTAAAATACAGGGAAATAAATCAAATACAGACAATACAAGTTCGACATAAACAGTGAAAGGTAAATATTTAGGCTACATTTGTTGGCATACTTGTTGTTTAGTGATTCATTAATAAAAATAGAATAAGAAGCTTTAGAGTTTCTCCATCTTGCACAATAGGTATGGTAGAATAACATTTATGATGTCAGAAATAGGCAAAGGTTGAATAATTGAAATAAAAGATTACCCAAAGTTACATACAAATGCAAATGAACAATTTTGTTTTCAAGTTTTTATTTTGAAACATGACAGTGTCAGCAAATCTAAACCAATCAGCCGTGAACAAATCTAAAAACCAGTTCTTCCTTTCTGTCACATCTGGAGTCAGATAACAAATAATAAACAATATATACACATGATACAAATCTGAACCTCATCTTCATTTTTAAACATGACTTATTATGAGTGATGCAAAGTCACATTGAAGTTTAAAATGTGTCACTCTTGCTCTTCTCTGTAACAAATCATTCAGAAAATAATATTTAGTGTCACATCTACAGATATAACAGCGGGCCATGAATAATATATTATAAGAAGCTTGAAGCTCCTGTTCTTTGAAGTTTATTATCGTTACTGCTTGTGCGTTTTTATGGTACTGCTCTGAAAAGCAGCTGATATTTTTTATTTTTGAGTGATGAGTCAAAAACTCGACTGGGTTTGTTTTTATTTCTGGTGCAATCTTCGGTAAACATCTAGACGTCTCGTTTGTGCATCAGACTGAGGAGGTCAGCCTTCAATGATGCTTATTCATACATCATCTTTTGTTCAACTTTCATGTTTCTCTGTCTCGACGTTTGGACTTTCGGGCGTGAACAGATGTGTCTCTGATCAACATCTGTCTTTTTTTCAGAGCGTACCTTTGTGAGATCAAACTGTACCACTTCAGAGCAAACACAGCAGGGGCACAGAGCAAACACAGGACCAAACAGAGATTATAGAAATGATTGTTGTTTTCTTCACAGGTAACATGGGGAAGAATAAGCAGAAGGGGAAAAAACAGAAGAACGTCTTTCAGGTTGCAAACAAACACCTGAAGCCGAAGAACAAAACCAAACCTGTTACCACGACGCTCAAACATGTAACATGTTTTCTTCTTACTACATATATTTTTTATGGTGTTTAGCGTTTGTTACTTACTCTGGAATCTGTTTGTGCGTTCGCAGATCAACGCTTTGAAAAATGAGAAGGTGGAGAACCTCAATCAGATCTTCACAGAGGTCCAGCGGGACGTTAAGAGTGTTTCAAAGTCTGTCGCTCCTCCGCCGAAGAAACAAACACAGGTAGAGGCGTGAATTTAAAACTTGCATTCATCGTCCGACATTTTATTTCTCTTGGTTTGATTAGTAATAATTCCATTTTTGTTTTTTGCCAGGTTGTCAGGGAGCCACCGAAGGAATCTGTAAACATGGACAATGCTGCTCAGCTCTTCTCTCAACTATAATAAACCATGAAAGCGCGACTGTCGTAAAGTTTAAGGAATATTCTTTATAATCAATGCAAAGAAATCGCAATTGACAGACTTGTCGGTTGTGATATTGTTTTATTTTTATTGAGAACATTTTGTAGAAATGTTTTTCTGCAACTTTTCTAACTTATTTGCTTGATTAACTGATGTTGTTTTGTTTCTTTTTTTAAAAACCAACAGTACAAAAATATTCTTTAAGTATCATATAAACAAAGAACACTTGCAAAACTTCAATTTGAGCAAACGTAAACAGAGAGTATTTGGCATTTTTGCCTGGAAAATGACTGTAAACGATGAAACCGAGCGACTGTTTCAAGCTCAGCTTTCTTTCACAGTGTGGAAATGTTGCCTCGTCCTTCACCGTCTTGAATCCGTATGCAATTAAAGGCAGTTTCTACAGAACATCATCAAAAGAATCACGTAACCACATGCAATGTTTCTTTTCTTTTCATACTCTCTTTTGAGTTTTTGTTTTTCCAGGCAGTTCAAGGTGTCCACACCTTTTTATCCTCGTGCTTTTCATGCCTTGGATTTAGTGTAAATGAAGTCACAAAGGAGATCGCTGTGACTCATGTTTGTAACGATGAAGTGTTTGCTTCAAAGAGTTTTGTTTCTTCTTATGGAAATCATGAATATTTCATCCTAAAGTATTTCATGTATAATTAAACTGTAAATCTGCACAGACGAGTTGTTGGTTCATCTCATTTACAGGCTGTAGTCTGTGTTGTGCTTTGGACTGAATCATATCAGCTTATTCCGATATTTCATCCACCTCTATTTAAAGGCTTGTAAATATCATTTCTGTCATGGCTGCTCCTGAAGATGAAGTATGGATTTTTCAGAACCACCTGTGAGTAGCGGGACATTATCAGTATTCTGCTGCTGCTGTAGCAGCTCGACATCAGAGGTCACAGGGTACCGGTGCCTGGCTGATTGCTTGTCTCCGTGGCGACCTCTGACTGAGTTAGTTGGTCAATAAATCCGAGCACAAGGTGAGAGCACAAAACGAGGCTGGTAAACAAACCGGTGCATGACTGATGACATGATGAATACGCTAAGAATGAAGTTTTTCATGTTGGAGATGAATGAAAATCTCTTAATCTTGAACGATTTCTCTGACCACTTGGGGGCAGCAGAAAGAAGCTTTAAGAACACCAGCATCACATGTTGAATGCCCAGTGTGTAAGGGGCAGACATTTAACATAATATATATCTTTTTATTAGTGTATAGACATTTTAAATATAAGTATTATTGTGTTTTTGTCACCTCAGAATGAGTCCTGCATATCCACAATATGTAGTTTCTCCTACACACTTGTAAGACGAGGGTGAGGCGAGGGGTGTTCAGTTCTTTACCACCTCACCAGATGCCACTAAATCCTACATACTGGACCTTTAAGCTGATACGACAAATGTTGCTTGTCCTCCTGTGTTCACCTGGTTTTCACTCTCTTTTTGGTCTCCACCAATCCCTGAGGGAAACATCTCGGCTCTTCAGCTGCTAAATGCTGCTATAGATTCACCGACTAATTGCTAAACGTTTTTTTTTGCCTATGCCGATTTGATGCTGGGTAGATATAATAGTTGAGATTTAGCTAAAAAACGGTGTATCTGAAATCAGCGCTGATGAGAGGGAGCCAAAAAAAAAAATTAAAGCTGCAGGCTATGAAACCGAAACAATGAGCTGAAAGAGCCTAAAACGCAACGTAAAGCTGAGATCTCTTGGTGCGATTATACTGTCACATTCAGAGTAGCCCTTTATGCTTTTGTTAATATAAAAATATGGATCATAGCAGCTTTAGAGATATAAACATGTGACCTCATGAAGAAGAAAAACTGTGTTTAGTGTCCATAAAAAGGGAATGCATCAGATCAACCCCTCCGGGGCAGAGACGTTTATTTCTAATAATTTCTTTTTGGGTTGGAAACGATTGGCGTGGAGGAGTGTAGCAGATGCAGTGTTAAGGTGTCAGATGTTCCCCACTGTGATCCAGATGGCTGCACCACAACACAGGCAGTGGGGTTGCACCACTACACACCCCGGGGAGACGGATACCATGCCAGCGCACTAAAACACTGAATGTAATCTACGTGAGCTGGTGGTGGGCAGCTGGAACTGTGGGTGAGCTGCCGGATGAGGGTTTGTCATTTTTTTGTTGCTGTTTATTACGCCAAAAAAACCCCCCTAAAACTAAAACTTATTCCTTTGATCCAACTTTATATAAAATTATAAATAGATCTGAGTGTGTCTCATTAAGCAAAAAGAGAGACAGACAATGCTAATGATGCTCGAGAACTGATTTCCATAAATTAGAGAAAGAAAGAGAGACTGAACCTGATCAAGTCAGTCGCCTAATTGAACGTAATCAAAAGTGACATTTGAGACAAGCACCAAAGTTGGAAATGTCCACGAGATGGTGCTCTGGAAGGGCTTATCAATATGCATGGTGACAAGCGAGGAAGTGGATCTCTATGTGTGTGTGTGTGTGTGTGTGAGAGAGAGGAGTGTTAGGCACTCTGAATGCCAATAAGAAGCTGAAGGCCTATTTGCAGTATGTCATTCCCAGCGCACAGCTGGGTTTTTCACTCTGACAGGACTTGCAGCAAAAGGTTACAGCACCTGCACTCCTCCCTGTGACAGAAATAAGAATCGCTGTGTTTGTCTGGTGCAAGCGAGACACACACACACACACACACACACACACACACACACACACACACACACACACACACACACACACACACACACACGACGAGTGTTTGTCTACGCTGATCTGCTTTTCACAGCCATTTTACGGATCTCAGCGGTCGTCACAACCGCCAGACATCACAGCGTTTTCACAAAAGCCTCGATGGTGACACACTCTTCTCTTTAACTATTTCAAATGAAAAATACAAAAAAAAACGAATGTAGGTGTCAAGGGCATTCGTTTATCAGATTGAAATGTGCCTCTAGATGATTAATGCTTTTTTCTGGCAGCTCGCTTTTTTATTTTGATCTGTCAAAAGAGAACACGGCGAACTATTCCAACTCAACGAGACACTGAAAGGAGAAAAAGCCATTGAATTAATGAAAGGTCAAAAATGGCTTTCAGATGGAATTATTAGCCGCGATAAAAATGTGAAAAGTTATCTTGACATGGCTATTAAACATCTCAGTGTGCGGCGCGGGCTGATAAATCTGCCTGAAAAGGAAACATGTTAATATATATTTGCCCGTAAAATCCTCGATACTGAAACGCATTTTTTTCATCGACTTGTCATTGACAGAGAACTGTTCCCATTAAAAATGAGTCCTTTAATGTCCTTTAAGGCATTTTGCCAACAAGTTAGACAGCCAAATTATGATTAAAGCTTTCTCTTCAGGCGGCGTTCAGTTCACTAATGTCTCACTTTGTCATCACGGTTAACCCAGAAAAAGAATTCCCCTCACGCTCTCACATCTGCAGACTTTTATCTTGCATCAGTATGTTCTGCTTCGATCTTCAGCGTTGGAAGTTTTTCCGCCGCCTGCCGGGCCTTCGTTGGTTTTTGATCGAGAGTCCTGTCCTCCCCAAAAAACCTCAGATAAAACCAGGGTCTGTGTATGTGACAAGGCTAGCCGGCATTGTAAGTTTAAACACGTTGAATCTGAAAATCTTTGAGCAGGAGAAAGGAGAACAGATCTGCGCGGTACAAGGGATTGTTTGAGGCACCGATCCATTCCCAGATCCCGATCTTGACATTAAACCTAAAGAACTTGGAACTTAAATAAGAGAAAACTATTATCTGACCAACATTGTTATTGTTTATATCTGTGACCGGGTAATGAAGGATGATTTTTGTTCATATCTTTATTATATATCTCAAAAAGTTAATTGAATTATCCAATTAAGTTTGTTTCTGGGCACTCGGGACGTCTTTGAAAAAGTTCTCGCCTTGGGTACAGTACAACATCTTTGTCTTTGCTGAGTTAATTAAAGTATTTAAGTGCCAGCCGTGATTAAAATGGTCTGAATTCTCAAAATGACGTCACTGAAATGTGATTTTTTTTTGCCCTGTCTTCTTTATTCTTTGAATCACAGACAAAGATTCTGCAGTCTTTGCTTCGAGGTCGTGAAAGAAACAAAATTTTTAAGATCAAGTTCGGTCTTTGCAGAAAAACTCAGCTCAGCTTTGCCAAAAATCGAAAACACTAAACAAAGATTTAGAGATGAACTGAGGCTAAATTGGACTTTCAGGTGATTCATCTGCTTGTGTTGATGTATAGTTGTTGAAATGTTGTCAAGATGAAACCTCAACATCTTCTCACATGCAAATCATTGAGACCAGCAATTTGATTTATGTTTTAATTCTGCAGCCGCTCCTCTCTGGTTATGCTCGGCTGCATTTAAGCGACTAAAACTTCTGGGTACGGGTTGGGATGAGGGTACAATCATCACAACACTTCCACCTTTTGATCCTGAGACTTGACAGTCATCATTTGCAGACAATACACACAGCATGAAGTCAAACATGTCAGATATTTTGCAGGTTGCAGCTTCTCCGATGTGAGATTTTCTGCTTCTCTGTATCAATGTAAGATAAATAGACAAAACAACACGTTGAGGATGCCACTTCGAGCTTTTGACTTTTACAAAACATTAAATTAATTCACTGAAATTTGAATAATCATTTGCTGTTGCCTCATAAAGGACTCATGCTGACTTTTTTCTGAAAAGCACAGGCGTTTAAGTTTCATAAAAGGTTGTTTAAAAGCCTCTCTGTGAAATTACAACACTTCCTTTTAGACCTTTGCTGTAAGATTAAGAGTTATCTCTGAATCTATTTAAGCACATTTTAATTAAAAGGTATAGACATCTGTATCATGACCAAAGAGACGCACAAAAAGCTTTTTAAAGTCTCACTCAGAACTTCTCACAATCTCAAATTTGCAATTTGGACATGGCAAAACTTTGCACTGACCACCGAGAGATCATAGGTACAAGCCTCAAATTCTCAGCCGAGTCAAGAACACCGTCAACTCCATGCCCCTCCAAAAAAAACTGCATCAGGATCACAACCAAATGCCAAAACAAACAAACCCGAGCCTCTGCAGCTCTATTCTCCATCTGCAACAAACCACCAGAGCGTCAAGCGACTGCAAGCTGTTTGGCTCGTAGGGAATGAAATAGGCTTTACACTTCAGAGAGCACAGCACACAGAGTTTTTTATTTTTTTTAATGGGATCCTGAGCACGTTTTGCTAGAGTCGCCGGTGAGGTCCCACCTGCAGGTACTGTGGGCCGGCCAGAGGCTGAGGGGACGGGGGAGAGGGAAGGAGAGCGGTGCACGGCTCAGAGGAGATCTGGAAAGAAGCGCCTGCTCGCTTGTCAGTAAAGTGGAGAGAGGGAGAGAGCTGCTACACCTGTCAGACGCGTGAACAAAGTACATCTGTTCATCCCCTCCTCCTTCGTCAGATGTCAGCGTCTAAAAACAGGGCTTTTGGGAAAAAAAGAAACACGGCACCCTTATTTCTGCATTGCCTCTGTCTCACTGTCTCTTTGTTTTTTCACAGTCATGTGAGCACACAAACAAACGTGCAGGCAGACAAAGAGAGAAAGTGCTGCAAGATCTGTTCGAAAGAAGAAGCAATGCCACAATGCAAATACTGTTTACAGCCGTATAGAAATCATCCTGCTGTCTGAAGGCTGTCGTGCCTCCTGCCTCATGGTGCTGGCTCTGTGTTTATTGTCTGTCTGTGTGCAAAAGCGGAAATATGCAATATTTAAACAATATTTCACAGACGGATGCAGAGAAGCAAATCAGAAATTCAGCGAGAGTTTTATAATTGTATGGTACAAGGATGGAGAGGGTGATGAGAGGAAGGCTCCGAGGATGGAGAGGAGACTCTGCTGTCCCTGACAGGTCACAGGATGGTCAGGGATCCTGGAGGTGGAGGAGCTGAGGCTCTTCAGGAGCAGTGTGGAGGTTGCCGCAGGGAAGAGAGAGTGAGAAGCTGAATGGGGAGATGATACAAAGACCTGCAGGACTGTAGCCTGGAGGGGAGGTGGTTCTGGCACAAGGGTTGTACATTTTAAAGTTGATATTATGTTGCATTTTTTGGGCATGTTCAAATATCTTGAAAGAGATTTTGCCTCGCTCTCTCCTTCCCAGCATGACGGAGAAACTATGGTGGCCCCAAAACGTGGGAAAAATAAAAGTCCAGAGAGTCTGTAGATTTAAAAGGCTCATTTTAAAGTAACAACATTAAGTTGTAGATATATTTGCATGCATATTATATTCAATTGCTGCAATATTCTGTAAATACAGCCCCTTAAATCACACTGGACTTGATTATAATCGTTGATGTTACTCCCTTTGCTGGCAAAAACGATCTTAAGAGATGATATAGTGAAACATTTTCCCACAACTTTCACGATGCACCAAGGAAAACTTTCATCTGTTTCATCATTTGAAATTCAAAGTTAGTTTGCGGTGTGTTTCGGCACACTAGTGCTACGAACTTAGTCCGAGTTCCCATCCCTGAAATGTTCACTTCAGATTTCATCATCACCATGTGGACTGTTTTATTGTTTGGCCGAGGTTTAATGTCGAGAGTTTTTGTGTTGGACTGCCAAACAACAATGCTCTGGTGGTCACTGTGTTGAATTCCAAGAATTGTGAGAAAATCCGATATAGACAAGAAACTTTGTGTTGTTCCTGTTTTCCAAACAGCTGCTATGGAAGTTCCCCTGAGTACAAATGAGTCCTAGTAGGCCGAGGATACAGTAACTATCGAACTACAGGGAGGGTACAGAAGTAAAAAGTTTGTAAATGTGATGGTGTTAAATACAAGTATATATACATACATACATACATACATACATACATGCTTGTATTTTCTGCACAGTCTCTTATTTTGCAGGGCATTTCTGAGCTGCCTTGAAATCAACTCTAACTAGATATAGTTCTGTAAAAATTTTAAAAAGTACATTTATGTTTCTTTTACAGTAATTTTCCATTTTTTTGTTGTTGGTTTTTTCCAATTTTGGTTGTTTTTCTGTAGTTTTTTTGAAAATTTTATATAGATATCTGTACATTAACAACTGTTTGCAAGCTGTTTGATCGTAATATTTCAAGGAAAATCTGTAAAATTACAAGATTTCTCTGTAAAACCACAATTGAAATGATGAAATGTCAAAATCTACAAGTTTAAACTTGTAGATTTTGACATTTCACTTATGATAATTCACTTTCATTTCACGTTTTTGTTTAATTGTGTGATTATCATTTAATGATTCTTTTGTTTTTTTTCTCACAGTGAGTGGTTAAACTGAAAACTGACCTCTCCACATTTGCATTTTAAGTATCTCGCCAAAATTACAAGCATTAGACATGAGGGAGGAGTTGTACAAAAGCACAAGGACAGATGGAAATGGTATTCATACATTTCTGTAACAAGGCATGAACATTTCCAGAGTATAATGGAGCGAGGTCTGTGATTCAGGAGAGAAAAGGATGGACGTGAAGTGCTTGTTGATGAGAGGAAGGCTCAGAGAGGACGGAGAGGAGACTCTGCTGTCCCTGATCGTGGTGAACGGGTCACAGGATGGTCAGGGATCCTGGAGGTGGAAGAGCTGAGGCTCTTGAGGAGCAGTGTGGAGGTTGCCGCAGGGAAGAGATGCTGAATGGGGAGATGATACAAAGACCTGCAGGACTGTAGCCTGGAGGGGAGGTGGTTCTGGCACCAGGGTTGTACATTTTAAAGTTGATATTATGTTGCATTTTTTGGGCATGTTCAAATATCTTAAAAGATATGTTTGGAACGACATTTAAAAAAAGTTGCTTCTTAGATAGGTTCTTCTTAAATGACATGGAAATGTATGTAAAATGACCTGTAATTAAATGTGTAGCTGTATTATTTGCCTAAAAATCTCAGTAACTATAGTTCTTGACATTTTAATTGTGATATTTCACTTTAATTTGACAGTTTTCGAAGAGAAAACCAAGACAAGCTATAAAATTCTTGCTCAAACATCCACATCCACATTTCACTTCCACACCTCATGGTCTAAGCTTTCACCCGCTGCACTTGCCACAGCTGGTTTTTCTGAGTAATGAGGCATTTTGGATAGAGGTGGAAGAAAATAAGGGAAGAGAGGAGAAGATGATGATGTGTAGCAAAGGTCCACAGCTGGACACAGTATATGGTCTGCATCTAAACCACTGAAGGCCACGAGGACGCCACATAATTATGATTTCAGCTGCAGCTTTAGCTCCAAATATAGAGGTGGATAATCTGGAAAATCAGAAATTTGATGAGCTTTGATGAGCCCCAAAAATTCCTGCAGTTGGTCAGTTGTTAATATTTCTCCAAAAAATATAAGTGGAGCATGAACCGCTATCGCTGTCCAGCTTTCATTCACAGGCAAAACTAAGAAAATATTGCACAATACTGCACACAGCATTCGATTGACAGGCGATACCTGGTAAACAACTGCTTGGCTGTCACCAAAATAAAAAATAGGAATCTTTCTGTCTTTAAACGGTTTAGCAGTAATAACTAAAATGATGTCAAACACTTGTACGATGATCGATGTCGGAGATGTTTGTCTCGATGAGCGAGATTTCAAATCCTCCAGCATTTTCCCCCGACTTGTGTTCAGGCCTCTTCAGACCCTGCAGATTTTTTAACCTGCAGACGAGCAGAGAGAGAAGATGATGACAGCGGGGCTTCACCTCACCCCACAGGGAGGCGACGAGCCCAGAGGTGTTGTGAAGAAATGGATTTGTGGAGCGCCGCTTTGCACCGAGATGACTTAAAATGGAGGGAAGTGAAGATGCACACAGGTAGAGACATCAGAGACAAAATGGGTGGTGCAGCTTAGAGTGGATCGATACTGGGCATCAGCAGAGAGAAAAACAACATATAGAGACACATCAATAATGACATTTAGACAGACTGTATTCAAACAATTCAATCCATATGCCAGATATATCACCCTCAAGAACATATACCAGGATTTTAAATATGTTTTGTTGCAAGGACCAGTTTGTAGGACTTGGTGTTGTATTTGCTGACTGCAACCCTCTCGCCTCATCCTCTACGGTGGCTGTGAGACGCACAAACAACTAGAGTTGCACGATACCCACGGTATACACGGTACCCCGCGGTGCCAAGTGGTAACGGTTCCTACTATACTAGAAATTTTACACGACGGTACTACCGTGGATTACTATATCACCGGTGCCAGGCTACATATCGGCCACCTCCGCTCTCCTCCCGGCTTCTCACTGCTTGCTACTCCTTTGTAAACAAACCAACATGGAACCGCAAGAACGAACTCCGTGAAGACAGCTCCGCTTCGATAGAAACTCGCCTCAAAACAAACAACAAGCTAAAGTTCTGTCTCGCCCAGACACGAGACAACACACTCACCGTGGCAGAAGCACCGGGCCCGAGCAGCGAGTCTGCCGTGGCGTCTTCGTCAGTGGCAACACTAATTTTGCTTAAAAAACAAACGTCGTTGTTTCAAACTAACTTGTACAAATATATTGCAGTTTATAAAAATAATAATAATAAAAAAAGGCAGCAGTATCGCGATAATACCCGGAACCACGATACTTTGTCTGGTATAGTATCGCGGTTACTCGTTTTAGTATCGTGACAACTCTACAAACAACCCTGCGCATCTGTAGATATAAAAAACTAAAGAATAGAAACTAAAAGTCTCTATTCAAGCAGCTTCACGTGTAGAGTGAAGTGACCGACTGGCAGCAGGAACATCTGAACAGAATGGTTTATAATACGCGTACGAAATGTTTCAATTAAGGGAGAATCTTTAAGTTAAAAAGGTGGAAAGTGAAAAGACAGATTTAGTCTTCTATCAGTTAAAGTGAAAGCTCCAAAGCTGTTGCTGCTGTGGGTTACATTTTTACATTTTGGGCTTGTGGGAGCATTTTGATGCATATTAAAATGTATGAAGAGTGAAAACTGCGGGACTGAGAGCAGTAGCACTCTCAACATCATTCCCCCTTTTTTTCCGGGACTTGCATTGGACCGAAAAGTAGGAAACAAATGTGAATACGAGCACACATTTGAAGCTGAACTCTGAAAGCTGGGTTGTTAAAGGTTGAATATGAATAAGGAGTGTGTACCTACAGTGAAGTGTTTACTGTGCAGCTCGACCTTTTCTGCTATTCATCCGTAGCTATGACTCGCTTTCAGTCAGTCAATTCGAGTCTTTCGCTCACAGCTTTTGTGGTGAATGGAAAATTTCATCATTCAGGATGGTTGTGAACATTTTCACGAGGTAGAATATTTCATCTTTGCATGAACGTTTCACATTTTTAAACCTCTCTCTTCCTTTCCAAATCTGACTTTTTTTGACATCCGTCCTTTGAAATCACTGCTGGAAATACACGTATTGGATAATATAATTGAGTTATGCAATTAAATAACTGCTGTTTCGAGTCGAGCACTGTAACTGAAATACTTGATATTGAATTAATAATGCATTTTTTTATTTACACCCTCCGAGTGACGTTCTCCGGCGGGCTGTAAGTATCGATTGGCAATCCAATTAAAACGTTAGGTTCAACGGGACGTGTAACACCAAATCTATCAACAGATGATTCATTATTTACCAGTGAAAAATGTTCAGCGAGCAACAATAAGAGAAAGAACATCCACTGATGTTGCGCTGCAGGCAGCGGGCCCTGTCTTTCTGCTTCACAGCGAGCGGTGCATCTGTGGTTGTTGTTGTTGTTGCCCGTACAGTACATGACTCACCATTGCACACACTGTACTCTGACAATGTGCGTTCTCAGAAGGCAATCTAAGTAATGAACTGTGCGAAAACCCATCTGCGTTCCATTTTCGGTACGGCACATCTTCACGACGCCATTAATGACCTCGCGGACATATTTGTATTCTTACGCGACGTATTGATATGCGGAGGCTCCAGATTGGATTTGGAATAAAGTTGAACGTGTGCGTAATGTCGTCGTGAACAGCACATTCAGAAGTCATTTCCCCCACGACACGATGACTTATTTAAAAAACAATGAAATCCAAAATGTGTTTTGAATCGCTGCATCCATTAACAGAGAGAAAACATGCCTGAAGTGTTGAAGTTAGTGTCATCGGAACACAGAGGAGGCAGTGAAACAATAATCAGTTGCATTTACTCATCAACAACTATTTTGCTATTGAATTCTGATTAATATTACAACATTTATGATTGTTTTCAGTTAAGAAAACCAGGTTTTTATGGTAGACCAGTGGAATAAAATCCATTTTTTTGTCTTTATAACCAGCGATTCATAGACTAAGGCAAGGATTATTGATTTGTCCGTCCAGCCAGATCAGGTGAGGCGATACTCCTGACCTTCAAAACATAATTCATATTTTCTTGATCCCACACAGAGTGATCGCATCTCATCATCTCATCAAGCTCCTGCAGTATTTAACACCGGTTTACCCTCCGGGTTTACTCCATCAGTTTGTCGTTGGTAACTATTCTTGTACTGGCTCTGAAGAAACTATTTTTTAAGTGACTTTGTTGTAGATGTTTTGAGGGTAATGATCTGTTTCTGTTCTGCTAGCTGTACTCGGTCTACCCTCGTCTGCTCACCTGTCCTCGTCGTCCTGCCCTGAAGTTTCCGTCCAGGACTCCTCGTGTCTTGTCTGTTCGTGTTGTCTCTTGGCATTTTTTTCAGTTTTGGTCTGCAAAGTGGGCTCAGTGTCCTGCCTGGCACAAGTTTAACATATTAACTCTCCTTTTAGCTCTTTGGAGTATTGCAGTATGGACCACAAAACCAAAACAACAAGCTGAAAGTCGCAAAAACACCCAGTAGAGCTAAAAAACTGCAAAGAGACAACTCTTTGACCCACTGGGAATATAAAAATATTTATCAGTGCAGCTTTAAGGTAGTTGTTAAAGTACAAATGTCCATTGTGGACGAGTATGTGTTGATGTAATTTCAGAAGCAAAACTTGTTAATTGAGTTTTGGACATGGCAGCACAACAAACCTCATTTACAGTGCCAGACACCGCAAAGCGATCACAGGTGTGTTTGTTTTAAAATGAGAAGTGGTAACGTGAGTATTTGACCTGCAGTATGCCGTGATACCAACGACTCCGGTTTAATCCCACCTCATTTTAAAACGACAGCCGCCTCCACACATACAGCCTCGGAATCGATCACAGCACATCCTTTAATTAAAAAACTCATTAAATCAGGCCAGTTTCGAGCCACTCTCGTCGTTTCGCAGACTATCTCTTGGCTCCTTCCTCCCTCGTTGGATCCTGCAGAGCTCACCTTCCCATAAAGTCCTCCACATTACCCCGAGCAGCTGTTTGGGAAAATCAAATTATGCATGGAGATAAAATTTAAATTCAGCAGCCACCTTCAGTGTAACTCATGATTTATTGATACTTTGGAGCTGACGTTAATATTGTCGTCGTGATGAAGACTCATCTGACCGAATTTATCATCGGCTTCCATCCTGATGTCTTTATTATCTGTCCGTCGGTTTGCAGGGAGGTTAATCTTGTGTTGGGGCCCACACTGATTGTCAGGCGTTGGGGGTTTGTACAGTAGGGCTTCCCTTGTTATGCTTAACCTTTCGAAAAGGTTGCACCCATTTCATTTGACATTTCAGAAACCAGCCTATTTGCTTCGACAGACACGCAATGACTGAATGACAACTTCTTTCTTCGACATGCTACAAAACCCGGAACATTTTATTGCTGTTTTTCCAAAGCACCGCCATCGCTGAAAGTATTTTTGGTGATTGTTATTTCATTATGCAATACAACAGAACAGGAATTTACTGCATACCATAGTAGCCACTAATTGAAGAAATATTCATCTCAAGGTGGCAAAGAACAAAAACAAACTCTTTCTTTCTCCCAAGACAGACACTCTTCTAATTAGCTTTAACTATGAATGTACGGCAGAGTTCATAGAAAATATATTTTAAATGAAGGGAAACCCTTTGTTCACAAAATATCAGAGATGTATAAAGTACTGGAGTAAAGGAGTGGAGTAGAAATTGTGGATTATATTACCTGAAGTGCCTAATAATCATTTAAAGATATTAAACTGTGTGATTATGTTGAACTATTGCTTTTAAGAATGTTGTATAACCAACAGAGTGTTTTTGCAGTTTGTGTCAGGGTGCAAACCTGAGCCTGAGGTCTGTGTGTGTGAGCCCAATTAGAAACAGCTGCAAAGCATCTTAATTCAGGCCAAGGTCAGGATGGCCTGAGAAAAGAGCACACACACACACACACCCGGGCAGGGGATGCACCCAGCAGATAAACCTGTATGAAGATAATAACAAATATGTAACCGTTTGTGTGAATTAATAAAACAAGCCGGAGCCAGAGAGCCCCAGAACTCAGCAGGGCGTGGTGGTGTGCAGACCGCGGGGTCTGTAAGAACTGAAAGCTGGGTTCTCCCTCTTGCAACAGGTGAAACTGAAGTACTTGTCTTTGTCTTCTTTAAATTCAACATCTCTCTTCTCTACATCAGGTCTACAGAATTCGGGGTGGTTTGAATCACCACAACAAAGTACAAGTGCTATTTTAAAAAACTGACTTGAGTAAAAGTTGAAGTGTTTTTTAAACACCATACTTAAGTAAAAGTACTAAAGTATTCAAAATGTTTTGTACTTAAGTATTGCAAGTAGAAGTATGTAAAAAAATGCTACTCAAGTACTAAAAGTAAAAGTACAAGTAAAAGTACTGTTGTTTATATTATTTCAAATATTTATTACGGCACAACTTCTAATGTTACAGTGTTACAATGTTCATGGTTCACGATAGTTCTGTGATTTCCCATGGTCTGTGAATGCGTCTGAATGAATGCGAGGGGGCGGGGCAGCAGGTGAGAGAGCGCACCTGGGTGAGTCAGGTGTATGACGTACGGTGCACGAGCGAGGTTGATGTGAGACCGGGACTGTTCAGTTGGTTTTTTTGGCGTGGTTCCGACCGACAGTCACCGAGTCCTGGAACCAAACCGTTCAGCAATAAATGCAGTTTGTTCAATATCGCCTCGTAATTCTGAGTTACTATACATCTCTGCAAAATATGCACATACTATCATAATGACTCAACAGAAAATACGAAACCACTCTGATTAAAGACCATGGCAGCCTTTGACAGCGCAGTAGTTAGGACTTAAACCTTTAACAATGGGGGAAAAAAAAGAAATTTACTGTTTTGGTCCACTCTTAATGCTCTCGTAAAACATTGTTTTTCCAGGTGCATCAGGCAGCTGTTTTCAGAAACTAACTCTAATCCTACAAACCCAGCACCAAACAGCAGACAGACACAGTTATCAACTAGCCGGTGGACATAGTGCAGCAATAAAAGAATCACATGAACAGAAAATCAGTCGGTGCAGGTTTAAAGCATTATCCACTAAATAAATGTTCTTAGTATCAAAAGTAAATCAATATGCAGATGACGTCCCCCTGTTAGTGATATATTATATAACTGGAGAATTGTTTCTGAAACATTAAGATGATCATATTAAAACAACTATAACTATAGATGTCAAGTAGGATAAAATGTGCATTATTTCCCCATGGAATACACTGAGTTATAGAGTTATAAATAAAGGTGCAGATAACTCACAATTGTACAGTGCTTGAGGTGAAATCAGATTTTTGTTGTTGTAACTTGAGCGTGAGTCCTAAGGGCCAACCGGTGGATCTCACCTTAGATTACACGACTTGGACTACTTAAAAAAAAAAAAAAAAAAAAAAAATCCATGTGTCAAGTATAAAGTTGTGAAAACTATTCATATGTCTATATGTCCAAACTCCGATAATTGGATATGAACAGGGAAAAATAACTTCAAGTTCACAGGGATTTCTGTAAATCAATGTTCTCTCAGCGAAGGCCACGAGGCGCGGTTGAAAACTCTTTCAGAGAAAAGAGCAATCAAAGCGACTGTTGTTCTCTCACTAGGTCACAGTAGGAGGATTTTCCATTCTTCTGCTTTCTTATACAATACCACAGTCTAAGTCTTTGCACTGCCTGAGCCACTGCTCCATCATTCCCCTCTGCCAGTATTGATTGCATCAAGTCCGATCCGAACGGATGAATGGAATAACCTTCCTCTCTGTATCCATTTCCTTTTCAGCTGATGGCAGAAACACAGAGGGTGTGGGTAACGTCGAGCCAAAGAAACGAGGCAAAGGGATCGGCCTGTGTGGATTCCTGCTCCACTGATCATGTGTATCGACTGCCGAGCTGACAGCAACCTCGGACAATCATCCTCATCCCCTCTCCCATCAACCTTGGTTTGGCCCGGTCGGCCGCAGCTTGCACAGAATCAATCAGCATTGAGATATGGGCAGCCGTCACGGCGATGACCGATTTTGGCATGCAAGACTCTCCCTTAATAGACAAAGAGACGAAGATCAATAGCCAATTTGGCCTCGGAATGAGTCTAGAATGGATCAAGGAAAATTCATTTTATTCTCCCTTTTCTCAGCCCAGAGAAGTCGGGAAAAGTATGATGAACATTCACGACCAGTACAGTAAAGAAGTGAGTCATTCATTGGCTGTATATGGCTAACCTCGGCAGTAAGGGTAGGATTGTAAAATTACTTCTTGTATATATGATATATAATATGCTGAGAAAAAGCCAGACGATTGCTCACGCATGACATGTATGTTTCACTTAATTTCTTCATTATAGATTCCTTATAAGCTCATTTCCCACATAGTGGTGCAATGTGGTAGGTAACATTTCAGTGGGAAATATTAGACTTTTTACTAATTTTATAATTTTTTCTGACAGCTACTTTTCGGCCTTAGATTTCCAAAGCATAAAAGTCTTGAGAGAGAGGTTCAGACCTCTAGCTAATTACTACATGAAGTGGATCTAAATATCATATTGTTGATTTGAGAAAGTTACATCTGGACAGAGCCAACTCCAAATCCTGACATTGGAAAAGGGAAGTTGAGAGGTTTCTTAAGCCGCTCTACCAAATTCAAAAAGACCTGAGACCTGAAACCGAAACTAGAAAAGAAACAAGCACCATATTTCAGTAGAAACTTGTAAAATAAGATTGAGAAAGCTGGACACAGTTCTCCAACCCTGACATCAAAAAGCGTGTGAGAGGAAAAGGTTTCTAGATTTATAACCTGTTAATCATCTCACAACCCCTCAGATTGATCTCGTGACCTTTTGGAAGGGACTTTAACACCTGGGTTGGGAAGAGCCGCTGTGGAGCTTAGAGTGCCGATGGATGCGGGACTCTGGCGGCAACTGGCTAATCTAAATATCGACAATCGTGGTTCATCTGTGGAGCTGAGGCAGGATTTTATGCCATCTGTCAATCAAAGCAACCACATAACTTTAAGCCTTAATATAATCTGAACAGGTGAGTTGTATATAAATTCACTCTCAGTACAGTTGTCATGAACGTGGAAATTAGCTACAGAGACCAAAACTGTTTTTTGTACCAGGCTGTAAACATGTTTACTTTTTGCTTTAACATGGGGACTTATGGAGACTGACTCACTTCTGTAGCCAGCCTCAAGTGGACGTTTGAGGAACTGCAGTTTTTGGCTTCACTGCACTGCTTAAAACTATGTATACCTCACCAAGCTACAACAGTAAAACCCTTCTATTACCAATCTAAAAATACATATAGATACATCAGTCACACAGATTATCTTCCTGAATACTTTTGATTCTTCTGATTTTGCTGCTAAAACCTGTAATCTTGATTATTTTACTTACATAAAATATCCTCGTCCGTGCTGATTTCACACCCCTTACTCCCTTTTCAAACACCGTGTTACCTTTCTCACCTTATTTTGTCACAATGTAAATGATAGATACGACGGTTTGGGACTATGATGACAATAATTTGTGGCTATGCATGAATGGACATCGGCCTCTCGAGGACGTAATTGAAGCAGGAGCGGATTCAGTCACGAAACCTGAAGGGTTCCATTTCTACCCACTCACGGCTCATAATTATAATGTGACAATTCTCTGTGCTATGTTATCATTTCCCCATTGAGATGCATAATGACTTTTCTTTTTCTTTTTTCCATCCCATTTTCCATCCAGTTATCAGGAAGGGGGGTGGTATACAGTGTTATCAGCAGGGGGGAAACAGTGGCCTGTGGGGCCCGGGAGGTGTTCGCGTTGTCGTCCTCGGGCAGTCCCCGAGCCACCTTGGCCTCATCGTGGCACAAAGGAAGGGGATTCAATTATGAAGTGACACCTTGCAGCAAAAAGCACACTGCTTCAAAGGAGATCACTCAAAATGTATCCACTCGCTTTATCTCCATCTGTCTGACTGCCTGTCTCACCCTCTCCCTCTCGC
Organism: Collichthys lucidus; assembly: GCA_004119915.2. NCBI lineage: Eukaryota > Metazoa > Chordata > Actinopteri > Sciaenidae > Collichthys > Collichthys lucidus. Next base: position 5,610,330 of record CM014096.1, on the reverse strand, counting down.
TCAATGATTCCTAACGCGCTCCTCTGCAAAGCGTAAAACACAGATAAATGCGACTCGTCTCTGTCTCGTACCCAAGTGGCTCCCAAGGTCACGATGCCCTGAATGTGACTGAGAACTTTTCCTTTGCGATTATCCACTTTTATTGATTCAGAGCAATTAGTGCAGAACTGAAGGGATAACTCACAGCCCACACAGCTGCATAGGTAATGAGGATTACTCCCTTCTTGTTTCCAGCAGTGAGATCTTCCACCGCATGGGGAGATGTGTTTCATCCTGTCTCCACTTCCACACACTGGCTGTTTGCCACTTTATTTGAGTCTCTCCTTTTTTTAAGTTTTTGATTTCATGTCTTTAATTTTACACTCACTGCATATTTTAATTACAATTCCATATATATATATATATATATATACACTACTGTAAACACAGATACAAGAATAAATACTATGTTTTTATCCTGCTTTATTAAAAGCCTCACTAATTAATGTTTCCCTATAATAACATATATAAAACAGTTTGTACAGAGAGGAAATGATGTGCAGTACAAAATATGAAAATATTATTAAAGAGATACAATCTGAAATATACACATACAATGCCAAAAATATCAACCAGGTTGACAGTAATTGCTTTTTGTTGAGTTACAGCTCAGCGTCAATAAACTGATGTCCAAAATCCACCAAAGTTACCGAGACCAGATGTGATGTGAAAGGTGTCACTCGTGAGGATGAACCCACAGACGATGCAGTTTCCCTTTTAGCATCTTTCAGTCGATTGTTTTGGTTTCACGGCCGATAAATGTACATGTACCGCTTTGGTTCGTTTCCAGCCGCAGCCCCATTCGCTAGTCATTCATTGTGACGTTCGTTCTTCAGTCTTTAAGTTTTAATTCCTGAAAAGCTTTGTCTCAGTGCCAAATAGCTTAACCTTACCCAAGACGTCACAGACTGTCAAGGTGACGCATAGAAGAGCATCTTAAAGAGGAAGTCTTTGCCAGAATCGCAGATAAAAGTATGTAAGGAAACGTGAAACTGTGTTAGCAACAAAGAACCTCAAGGTACCTTGTGGAGTTTTTGATCTCTCGTAGTGCTGCTGTGTGTGTTTCATGCTACTCTGTGAATCAACAGTTTGGTGGGGGTAAAAAACAAACGATGCGCCAGTAAAGCCAACGAAAAAGAAGACTGCTAGAGAGTAAAAATGGATGTAAAATACACAATTTGAAATATTTTTAAATAAAGTTTTGTCCTATATTTTAGCCTTTAAGAAGACACAATTCTGCTTTACAGAACAGAATACAGCCTCAAAAATGGTTACACCAAAAACAATCAAAATATATTAACAAAGCTATGATACCAGGTGTTTTTAGTCTTCTATATATAGCACTAAAACCATATCAGAGTAATCTAATTCTGTTGAATCCATTTTGTATGAGTGAAATCTACTCCTAACATCTCATTTATATTCTGAACAGTTCTTGAAGTTTCTTGAAGTGTTGCTCCTCCTCCTCTTCCTGCACGAGAATCAAACTTTCGCCTCTTCATCTTTGTCTTTTTGATTTCCACTTCTCGTCGTGACATTTCATTTCTGCTAAAGCTGCAAATCCCGAACCCGCTTTCTGTTTCTGATTCAGATTTAACTGGATTAACCTTTCTCACGACGCGACCCGCTCTCCACTCCACCTTCGCTATACATCACCGTGACATGTTTTCAATCTCAAATTAGCCGGTGATGGATGTCATCTGAAGAACCCTGATGACTTTCGCAGCTCGGGGGACAGGAGGAGTGATTGTTCTTCCCCGCCTCTAAATCAATGTAATATCATCCAACAGGCATAAAATTGCGCTGGCGATAAAACAATTTGTGGAATGTACTGTAGCATTCAAACGATTTGATTCCTCACGGAGGCGCGGCGTGTACGTACTGCGAATGTCTGTTCATGTAACGTTAGTAGTAAGAAAAACAAAAATATGACTTTGTACTGACACTGATAAATCAACTGTATATCCATAAAGGTCATATAATCCACCATGGCTTATGTCGGCCTGCTAGCCTCTGACTGAACTTCATGTCTCCGCGTCGCCTCATCCTTCACTGCTGTCACGAAATCCGCTGATTTCGTTAAAGCCTCTGCGGAGATGAAAATCACCATTCTGCTCTAACAGCACAACACATGCAGATTCATTTAAATATGTTTTTTTTCAGATCAGACGAGGGGAATATGCTCATTATGCACCCCTGAGCTAATATAATATAAATGTTAATTAAGACTTGTGCAGCGAGCTCTGGAAATGAATATTTGCAATAAAGAAAATGCCCTGCAACTCTTGAAACTGAGTGCAGCATTACGGGTGTTTATACTGTATATATATTATTATATACTTCAACTGAGAATACATAGATAAAATTAAACCACCTAAATGCTGCTTTTAGATATGTTGGCTCCAGATGATGTTTGTTTTCCATCACACTGTGGTCGTCATAGAGATAATTCAAAGATGCAAATCTATACGCAAAGATTTATTTCCCAGAGAGAGATGAGCAGAAGTGAGTGAAATGAATCTGTCAGCTGCTGAAAACACGAATGCGACTTGATACTCGTGAGAGATAAGTTTGTTTAAATTCAAAACACACGTTTCCAGAGATGACCGACTGGTCAGCAGCAGCACCATCGAAAATTTTAATCTAGTTTTTAAATTCCACAGCTGTGAAAGTAAAAGTTTTTCAAAAAATTTCAAAATTCAATAACAGCTCCAGAGAAATTAAATCATGCAGTCATTTTCATCCCTATCATGGCTGAACTTTTTCTCCCCCCCCGCCTTTTACTTCAGAAGCTTCACTCATTTCTGTATAAATGAATAAACTCCTCTGCATTAATCAGGGGTGAAACATTTCCACGTACGCGTAGGTTAAACGGAAACAGCTGTGTGCAATCATGCCAGCCACTCCGTGTTGTGGACTTAATACGGCGGGCTAATTGTGTGTGGCGTTCACGTTGGCCCTCATTAACCTTACTGCATTACCTTTTACTGTGGATAAATGGGGTGGCTTTAAATCGGCCATCTGTTGCTGCACGGCTAACCTTTACTGAGTGGAAGTGACATCCGGAAACCTTTTCAAGGACGTTAACGCCGCAGTCTAACGAGGAGGACATCTCTAATAACACACGCTGGCAGCACACAGACATTAAAACAAACACCCCTGCTGAGCTCAGGCTGGCTGAACCGACTACAAACTGCAGCAGGATTTGCTTAAATGTTGCTTTTAGCTCCATGTCTTATGATATTTCTCGCTTTTATTGCAGCAGCAGTTCTCGGATCCTCTGCAAAACGCAGATTTCTAAAGCTTTAATGAAACTTGATCTTCACCGTCACCTTGTTAGCACCGCTAAGAAGTCGTCTCTGGTGAATGTGTCACACGTTTTGCAATGTAAACAGCTCGCACAGATCTCGTATAAAGACACGAAACTAATAAATGAACCGATTAAAACAAGGACAAAACATCTAATCACAGCTGAGAGAAAGGAATATGATGCTTTTTATCAAACACTATGTAAAGTACAAACAATGGGCATGCAACATAAATGTAAGAATTTGGCCACTAAGACGTTTGATGGAAATATTTAGTTTTCTTGCATGTTCTTAATGTTCAAGCCTGTGTGAACCGTTTTGAAAGCTTATTTTAATTGATTTATTTTTATAGCCATGTCCTTGGGATTAGAGGAAGTGGACTCGGTTTGTAGATCGATTTCAGCCACAGGCGGCTTTCCATGCAGACTATCCAACTGTTAAAAGAGATATAAGTAGATGTGCTAAAATGTTCAGCCCCATGCTGAAACGTTCATAGATCTGAAGCAGGACAACGTTGGTAGTTTGCTCACTTCCGTGCAGCCTCTCCGCACCAACATGGTCGAAACAAGGTCATAATCAGACTTTAAATCACGTTGTGTGTTCCCCAGTGTGTGTTTCACAAGAACTGGACTGTTTGTTAATCTAACCGAGGGTCGGTTGTAATGAGTTTGGAGGCTATTGGCGCGGCCAGAGGACACGAGTACAAGCCCCATGTGTCCCTGCATAAGCGTCCTTGAGCATGACAGTGATTACTCATCAGCTCGAGTAACACCTCCGCGTTGGAGCAGATCCTAAACTTTGACCTTCTTGTAAAGGCAGCGATCAAAAACAATAAACAAAAACAATTCTCCACATGGATCAATACAACGCTCACCTTATTCTCCTTACCTCTGCAGAGGAGGGCGAGTTTCCACTGGGACATCAGGAAACATGTGAAACTATGAGGGCTGTGTACAAGAACCAACAATCTGTGGTTACATATTTTCACAAATATTTCCATATTTATACCATTTAATATAATTTTTCTTAGCCATAACTGGCTCTCAACAGAAAGATGTAGGAGTACAAACCTTAGCGGATTAACAAAGACGAAACCATCCTGTTCTCAGCTTTCAGCTTTTTTAGATAATCCAGTTGATTTTACTTAGCTTAAAGACTTAAATCTGAAGTATTTCACTTAAACATTAAATATTCATGAGTCACTAAATAAGCTAATAAGAGGTAGAAACATACCTTTAGGTATTATTTATATTGAGGGTTAAACACTAAATGCTCAAAACCAACAAACTGACGTCAGGGTCTTATTCGAATGTTGCTAAATCCTGATTGGTGCAAAGAAGTCTGACATTGTTCAACAAGAAGGGGACTGTTGTGTTCATGTAGGGTCACATCACAGACAAAAAAGATAAATGAGAAAATAAGTTTTTAACAAACATTAAATCTGTCAGAGTATCTGAACATTTCAAAATCACTAAAAGTGGAGGTCATTTTAATATATTATTTATTTAAAGGTTTTAGGATTTAGTGGAATCTATGAGTTGGGCAGATTGCAATCAAATGAATCGCCCCCTCGCATCAACCTCTAATCACAACTTTTAGAACCAGTGTTTAGTTTGTCCGTTCTGGGCTACTGTAGAAACATGGCAGGGTACATGTCAGAGGACCGACTTCCTCTGTAGACCTAAGTCTGATTCTAAAATAATAAAACAACGATTCTCGAAAACATACGACTGAATACTATGTTGAATTTCTGCCAATAGGTTCTCCTAAATATTACACACTGGACCTTTAATAAGTTTCACTCCTTTACTCTAGAGTTCTGTATTTTTTAGTGAATTTTAATGTAGGAATGTAAAATATCGTTTTACTTACTTTTAAATATCGTCCCAGGTTGACGATTTTTGAGTATTTGTGCCAAATTTTACAACAAGAATGAACTAAACTTGTTCTAAACTTCAGAACTTTACATCAGAAATTAAAGTTTGATTGGGTTGGTGCATTCTTCCAACCATCTCCTGTTGTTACTCAGGTGTGAAATGACCGGCCACAGGTGAACATGTTGGTCAGATTGTACAGTATTAGTTACACAGTGGTATCAACTGGCAGCAAACAGAAAGACTGGCACCATTAGCCAAACATCAGGTGACAGGCTGACTTGATGGTGTCCAGTTTCCTGTTGACTGACGTTAATTTGACGTGTATTCAAACAGGGAAGCTGTGCGACTTGGTAAACTGTCATTCCTGATGGAAACCGCGTCGCACGGCGCATAATCAACCATATAAATCACGATTAAATGAGCAGCCTGCACTGAGGGAAGATGCGTGGTAATGAACGGGGAGAGAATGGGTTTTTAAGTGGCGCGTCTTAACGACGCACTAAATATTTATGCAAAACATCTGTAAGTAATTATCACGTCTTGATTTATTGTGCACAAGAAAGCCAAAAAGGTTTCTTTGTCCGTCAGTTGGTATTTATTTGTAAAATAAAGTGTTGATCATTGAAACAGTTAAATATGACACAAACATTTTTATTGAAGAACACAAATAGTTATCTACAATGACGGTGAGTTTTCTAGCCTTACAACAGTTGGAATATACCGTGTTTTTTTGTTTTTTTTTGTTTTTACATGAACCGAAAATACAAAGTTACAGTAAACATGCCTTTTGATAAAAATATCTTTACAAAAAAATGTACATTTCTATACAACAGTTGTTACACATCTCTACAAGCCCCACGATTCTCGTTAAAACCTGCGACGACCCCAACAAACTGTCAGTATATCATTTCAGCGTTATTTTAAACTTAAGAAAAAATTCTTCTTCTAGTCTTTTAATATTTGAAATGAAAACGTGATAAACGATTATTTACAGGGCAAACTGTAAAAAAACAAAACAAAAAAACGAGCGTTGAGCCGAAAATGTTTTAACGTGACCAGGATAAATTACAACAGTTAAAAGCAATGAGTTTTTTTGTTTTTTTTTTAAAGTTAGTATTTTTGCAAAATATTTGACACGTCACCATACTGTTCATTAAATAACAGGCTACCAGCAAAAAAGATAAACATGTAGCAGAGCCATTTCCCTTAGGTTTTTTTGTTTTGTTTTCTGGATACAAAAATAGTGCTAAATATTACACATTATCATCATTAACCAGACACTTATTTTGAAATGAGCTGCAGGACAGACTTTTTTTTTAAATTTTCTTATTTTATGGATTTTTTTCTGCCAGGGGTTGTCGTGTTTGTGACATTTGTGCAAAAATAATGAATTCCTAAAAGGGTCAATTTAATTGAATCACAAAACAATGTTTTCCCACTTACTCTGCGTGCTTCTGTTTTATTTACCCAGTTTTGTGCTAACAAAATATAATCAAGACCGTTTACGGTTTATAAAACATCACTCGGGTTATTAATCCACAGATTTCATGGGAGCCATTTTCTACCCAAAGTCAAATAAAATGGATCTCCCCAGAGTAATTAAGATATTGTTTATGAAAGGGAAACATGTCGTAGTGCTGAATCTTTTACCTTGATTACACCGAGGTGGCTCGAAGTCTCTTGAAGGCTGAAGAGCGACACCTTACAGCACCGAGTCCAATAATTCACCCTTTACATAAATTCTACTGATGTTCAGACTCAAGTCATTTCAGTGACAATAAGGTCTGTTTGCTGTCATGCTTTCACTTTTTAAAAACAAAAAACACCCTCAGGAGGAGTTATGGTGCATTCACGCCGGACGTTCGCGGTTCAACTGAAGCGAATTCAATCGGATTGAACATTCGAGGCCGACAGGTTGCGATCGACTTCTCATTCAGGAAATATTGATAGTTTATTTATCACTGCACAGTGATGGTGTATAAGTAGCAGATGTTACTTGGCTGTGGTGAGTGCAACCAAAGTTAATGACAGTTTAATAATAAGATGAGAAGCTGTAATTTACAAATTTGTTGAAGCTTGTTGTTAGCCCATTAACGCCTGCGGTTTATCCCTACACCCAGGCTACACCAGTTCCTGACATGTAGAGGTTAATATATAGCAGATGATCCAGAGCACGGGGCTGGATTTGGTTTTCAATCAACCCCAAAGGTCACGTTACCTCACTGCTCATTGAGCTCCGCTGGCTAGCACTGGCACCCACCTACCTGAACGTTCCTTACACAGGCGTACGTTAACGTCCCGACCGATGAATGAAGGAGGCCTGGCTCTGCCACGAGTTTCTCGCTCTTGTTCCCGGTTGGTTGAAAGTCCTACCAGATCCTCTAAAACCTCCCGAAGACGTCCAGCTCTTCAGAGAGGACCTCCTCTCCGAGCACTACCAACAACTGGACGTGTCGAATCTATCCCCCTCTCTACAACTATCACAGCACTTATTGCTGCACTAACGCGTCCTTGTCGCAATGTACCTTGATTTAGATAAAAGCCTCAGCTAAATTACTAAATGTAACGTAAATGTAGGAGCTCCAGAAACATTAATTAGCCTCCAACATAACATCATCCCTTAAAACTCGGTTGAATAGTGCCCTAAAAGCTTTTGAAGGACTGATATTATTGGTTGATGCACATCATAGAGTATTAGCTATAGTTCCCCAACGCATAGCTCCTCCTGAGAGATGCTTTAAAGAGAAACCGAAAGCCTGAGACAACAAACATGCCTCTGTCATCGTTTGGAGGAAGAACTCGGTAAATAAAATGGGTGAACACGATGTGAATAAATAACGGTGAACATGTAGTCACTTCATTTATAATCAGGTTTTTTTAGAATTTAAACATTTGCATGTTAGCAGCAACTCGTGAACGGACTATAATCAGTTTTATTAAGAGTCCCACCACTTATTTAGGTTGTTTTAAGGCAGCGTCAGCCCCTGTGTCATGTTAGATTATTCCAAATTTATTCAGAGTCTGACTCACTGATCATATACTTGATAATATCAAAGCCTCTGAACGTATAATTTAAAATAAAGCAGCTTCCACGGTGAAACCTCGCCTCGCTCCCTCGCCTGCATGAGACCGAATCGGAGCAGAGGAAAACGGGGAATGGGCGTTGGCTCCCCCGAACAGCAGCGGTCCATGTCGGGATGCACAGGGCTGAGCAGGGAGCAGCGCATTGAGACGTCGGGGCACTGCTCCCTGGCAAGAGACCTGTGCCAGAGTTGGCTCTCTACCACAGAAAAGCTCTTTCCGCTTCGAAATCTTGGCAAGTGTTGGAATATATGACGGAACAGCCCCGCAGGGCATTTGTGTGATAAATGGATAAAGCAGGATAAAGTTATGCTCGCAGCTATTGGCTTATGTATGAGTCAAATCCGAACCAGACGGCACCGATGTTTCATTCATTTTTCTGGGTGTCATACTGCAGTCGTAGTGTTTTGACTGTCGTTTATTTTTTTTTAGATTATTATTTTTTTTGGAGCATCAAAAGAAAAACAGTTTGTGAAATTACAGCGCGAACACATTTCATAAAAGCAGCAACGATTGATCGACAATGTCATGTTCTCTTCTTTCCATGGAGTTCATTTTTATAAATCAGAATAAAAGCCTTTATTTCCTCGCCTTCTTGTTTTATTTTTTTTGTTTTCATAGGCATAGGATTAGCACATTATACTGTCGGCCTCTTGCAATGAAATATAAATTGCACAGAATATCCATGAGGCAAACGGAGGCCGATGCATTAAAATGGGTCTTGAATACATTTTTTCTTTACGAGATCACATTCACATTCGCTTTGTGCTGCACAGTCGGGCATCTAAAATGTGATTCGGCATCTCTTGAACACAACTTACAGTCCAGAATGGGTGTCTTGATCCCTCAGAGATCCTTTTTCTGTCTCTTGAAGGTGATGATGAATTCTAATGCCACCGACCGGGGGTGTCTGCCGCCTCGCCCTGAAGTGATGAAAGGAGAAAACACATTAAAGGACGATGTTGACTCCTCAGACGTGGGGGCTATTTATATAACGCTGTAAATCTGATGAGGATTAGCTTCGAGTTTTTAAAGCTTGTCCGTTTTGAATGGCCTCGGAGATATCATGGGAAGCACAGAAATATTTGCTGCTAGCTGGCGCCGCCTCCCTTAATCCTGCTGGACGTGACTTATTGAGGTTCTCCTCACAGTGCACAGTGCAAGCAAAACATTCATATATTCCTCCTCAACCTCAAGTGGGATTTTCAGGTTTTTATATGTATGTGAGGAGATTCTGTGAATGTTTAAAAAAAAAAAACAGATATATCGAACATATATGTAAATATATGTATATATATGGAAATAGAAAACCTGAGGTGTAACATTTTTTTTTTAAAGAGGTTGCTAGAACTAGGACACCAGACATCTGGACAGTGTGAAGCTGGCTTTGAAGATTTTTTGGTCGTACTTAAGTTAAAATGTATAAATAAATAAATAATGGTTATAATTCTGTCAATAAAAACTGTGACAAAAATATTTGTTGGTGACCTTTTAGCCTCAGAGTGAAACTCTGGTCTCAATAACTTGTTTCAGAGGGGTAAAACATCCTAAAACTAAAATTAAATGACTTAGCTGCTTGACATGTTGCACCAATAATCTTGTTAGTGCAAGGGTTAGTGTCTCTGATTGGAAACGTTAGCTAACGTTACCGATTCTTAGACGGTGAACAGGCACAAATTTATGGAATAAATGCATCCACAATCTCGCTTAAACAAGAAGTAAACTAAACTAAAACAGCCCAGACATCGAAACATGCCGGCCAGCATGCCAACATTTAAAAAAAATATATCTAAGAAGCTAATGCCAACGTAACATTACCAATACACTGCATGCGGAACGGCTTCGCCACGGCAGCGGAACGACTGCGGCGTCCGGCAGCCCTCCGCAACACATACGCAGAACTTCTATTTTTCACGGATAAAACCCTGGTTTATTTTCAAAATAAAATACTCCATGTTCACCGTGGATCGAGTTTCATTAGCCTACGGGGACACATCATAATGGGCGGGGCCGACCTGAAGTCAACAGGTCAGAGGTTTTCAGGCATCTTTTTACCCCGTCGACCCCATTGCAGGAGTCAAAGAGACTACAGCCGGGAATATCGTGCGCTTATGCGTTAATTCGCGAGATCTCGTGCGTTCTTGCGACTCTTGGTGGCCGGCAGGGCGGCACCAGTGCAAATGGACTGTGTGCGAGTTGGCGTACGGGGGAGTACGCAGTCGTTCCAGTGCAGAGCCGTTTCGCAGCCGTTCTGCATGCATTGTATTTTAGGTGTAAGAGTTCAATGCAAAAAACTAGTACGGATTTCTCGGTATTATATTATTATTAACAGTAGAGTACAGAGATAAAAACCGAAATATCTTTTTCCCACAGGATATATTGGTGTCCGTGCAAAGTTGGTCCAGCAGAGTGAACTGTGATTTACAACACTGTTTCAAGCAGCTGTCAGCAAACTAGACTTGGTTTACAATGTACATGTATTTAACATGTTAAACAAATATTTAGAAGATTTACTTGTTTAAGAAAGCAGCCTTATCATATCGAATCACATCGGTGCATTTTTCTCCTCCTCCTAAAAATCAGTACTGGCCTCAGAAATCACATACGGGTCGAACTTTGACAGTGAACACTGTATCAATGAACAAACGAGTGAATCCAGTTTGTGAATAATCACACAGCAGGTCACATAGAGGTGTGAACAGGAAAACTGCTTTTTCTGCCAACCTCGTGACAGACTGGAACAACACCTGTAACAATGGTTTGTTCACATTGAAGACGGCGACAGCCTGGAAAAAGCTTAAATGCCAAACACGCCAAACTAAAACGTATTTAGTGTTTGCTGACTAAAACTAACATTTTTGTCAGAAAACTGAATCACAACCAGGTGCCAGAATTAAATGCATTTGCATTACATTTTGGATTTCCTTTGCCTTCGCCCAGAAGCAAAAAAAAAAACAGAGATTAACTCAGTGTTTCATCAACAGTCTGCGACTCATAAACACAGCTAAGCACCCCTGCTATGAGAAGCCAGCCAGCGCCGGGCCAACTGATGATGTGGCTGCATCATTACCCGCACCCCGAGAGGCGAGAGGCAGGGAACTCTTTACTTTGGGCCCTCGCCGCTCATACCCCCTTCCACACAATTCAATTAGATGAATGCTGTTTATGGGCAGTTCTGGACCATTGAAATGCCATTATTGCTCTCTCTCTCTCTCTGCTGAATTCGGCATTAGCCGCCCTCCACTGGAGCTGGTCTTCCAAATGTCATGGAGCTTATGACTTAGGAGATGATTAACGAATGTTTAGAGATGCTCAAGACACAGTTCAGCGGTTGCGGCTCTCAACGAGGGTCGGATGTAAAGGTCTTTAATGAAGACTGGCTGCAGGACCTTTAGCGGTCTTGCGGAACAACCTCACAGCTGCTGTAAAGCCAAAACCCCTTACCTGAACTCAGTTGTCGATATCCGATACGTGGTTCTCTATCTGGAAAACAGAGAGAAGTTGTTAAAAATGTATAATGTAGCAAGTGGGCGCACAGTTTTGTATTTAATCTCTTCTTAAAGGTCATCGCTGATGTACGCTCGACAACAGCAGCGGTCCTGCCAAACTGCACAACACTCTCTGTGGTACATTATCGCCATCTGTGATCAATGTGACCTTCAAGAAACAAATAAATCCGGTATGCGGTGTCTCGGGAAAATAATGTCTTCTATTAGAGAGGGCACAGAAGCTTTCATCGAGGATAGCACGCTTACCTGCTTAATGGATAATAAATATAGCATAATGGAGGGAGGCTGGTCAGAAGCTACATGAAACCTGAAGATACACGGCCGCATGGATGATGTGAATTAATGAAAGCGAGCACCGTGGGTGTTTCAGGTAGCTTGCATTAAGATAAAACATTATTTCATTGAACACAGTAATTAGACATGTTTTTGTTTGTCTGCCTCCATCAGACATGTTTTTGTTTTTAGAGTTCTGATTCATCGTCTTTCAGCCCGTTTATCCATTTAAACCTTTTCCCCACCATTTTCGAAGAACGAGCCGGCTTCATTAGCTAAATGCATTTTTTTCAGGTTTCTTTAAAAAGTTTTACACAAAAGCTGCTTTCAAACGACTACGAAGTCAAACCAAAATCCATCTGGCAATATCGTGGAAGAGTGGAAATCTCAAGTTTCTGACTTTTGTGTTAGTCGACATTATCGATTAATCGATTAACGGAAAAATAATGTGATGTTTTGATGAAGTTCGAGCTTCTCAGTTGTGAGAATTTTCCGCTTTTCTTTGTCTTTCGTGTCCATAAACTATATATCTTTAAATTTTGTTGATTAGATAAAACAAGCATCATGTTAAGTGTTAATTAGCACGATTAGTAATAGATTACTAGCGTAAACTCTGAATCAATCGATCACAGCTAATAGATATATATATATACTCTGATTATCTTTCATTGTTTGCTTTTCTTTTTTTAACTGAAGATCCAGAATACATTTCTATAATTGACTTGGGGTCAAGATAGATTTGAGGGGTCAGGAATGTGTTTTCTACTAAACGTGTTAAAACAAAATTTTGATTAAATTGTCAAAAATGAACGCTTGAAGATGACGTCATTAAAAGAAGCTCAAGGTATGAAAAACAAACAGGAAGTACATCAGGCATTTCTTGCACCAGGACAGCCATAACTTGCACTAAAATATCAAAGAATTTGAGTTAAAGTCTTGCCCTAAAGAGTCTAAACTGAATTTCAAGTTTTAAATCTTAAGATGTTGGATCTTGGCATTTGTAAAAGACATTTTATAGATTAAACACAAACAAACAATTTGAATGAATCTTCTCCACATTCTTCTTTTCGACTTCTTCAGCCACCCTGACAGAGAAAACCTTTTCATACTGTTCTACGTCCACAGCTTCACGGTCAGATCCACATCAGTCCATGCAGGCCCGTCTTAAACGTCTGTCTACAGCCTTTTAACATTAATTATAGTGTGTGTGTGTCTCTGTGTGTGGGCCTGTGAAGAAGCCTGGCTTCCACTGTTTGAGCCGAGGTCGACAGGGAAAAACTGTCAGTCCAGGCGCCCTCACCATTCACTCATGTGAAGCCCCGGGTCTCTCAGATCTGTGGCCATGAATAATTCTGAAAAATTAACTTTCAGAAAGCGAAGACTGTCTGCCCACTTGAGATCTCCCAAAGTGCCTGGCTCTCTCCCCTCCTTGTCAGCCCTGTCAACCGTTTCTCTCACCAGATGGTGGCTGCCCTCCTCATCGTAGTCGTCCTCGCCTCCATCGGTCATCTCGCCTGCCTCCACGTCCAGCGCCCCCTCGCCGGCCTCCTCCCCGGAGTTTTCTGCCGTCTCTGACACGGACTCCTCATGCAGGGAGTCGCAGTTGTCCTCGTACTTTCTCTGAGCTTCTGAGAGAGAAAGGAGGGCACACAGATTCAGTTCAGTGCGATCAAAGTAGACGTTCTCTCCGCTTCACAGAACAGCAGAAAAGTTTTCTCGACTGCCTTTTTTCTGTCGCGATCCCCTAGAGGCGGCAAAGGATGCTCCATTCGCTCAACCGTACACGAGAGGTTTGACCTCAACAAGTGGCCGAACATATTTATATATAACTTTTAAGTCGTGTATCTAACATAACAGACAGAACTCCCATTTTAACCAACACGGCTGTGTACGCCAGCTGCCAAATTCTTGCATTCGACTTGAGCTTTACAAGCGTAAACCGCGACTCGAGGTGTCTATATTTAGCTTTCCACTTCAACCTGAGTAAGATTGAATGAAGTGTTATGACACTGTCGGAGGGCTGCAGCTGCTAATGTGAGCAGCTATGGTAAAAGTGCACTTATAGGAGACTGTTAAAGCGTGTTCAGACAGAAAATGAAGAAAATTTCCACCTTTATGTGCCACCAGCCAACTGTACATTAAGCTGTGAGACAGCAAGTGACATGCCGGACCCCCGTGTGTTTGTGTTGTCCAGTCTCTTATTTTTCTTTTAGTTTCATAATCACACCTTCATCACTGCAGAAAATTCTAAACTCAGCTGGGTTTTTCAAAATATTTCATCAAACTTGGTATCCATGCGACAGCTGCCTTTTTTCCCCTTGAACTGATTACAAAAATCTTACTGATTACATTTCGTTCATTGTTACATTTTTGAATGCTTACCTTTGAAATATTTTGGCACGCCACAAGCTGCCAGCTCTAGTATAATAAAAAAAAAATAACCTTCTCCTTCTTACCCTTGGATTTTTATTTGTTAACTCTAGCTTTGATCGTCACTTCAAAGAAAAAGTTTGCTGGAGCACGACCTGCGACTTGTTGGAATATATTCGCCATTCGACTCTCGTGGAGTTAACGGAACACAAAAACATGACAAAGTCTGACTGACTTTCACAGTGAGCCGCACTCCGAGACTTTCCTGCAGTGTAGGGCATCTATAAAGACCTCTCATATGAACTGAGTCAGCATTGTGTTGACACCTGTCTGCTGTTATGACGGAGAGCTCCACCGCTCTTATCTCCCACAATGTCATGAAGACTTATGGCGTGTGTGCGCTCTTAATTTCCCCTCCCTCAGTGCTCGGCGTCACTTCCCACTCTTCCAATTCTACGGTCTGCTTCTCACCAGAGTCGGCTCTCTGCTGCTTCTCGATCTTTTCCAGGCGTCCCAGCAATGAGTCGATCTTCATCTTGATCTGAGTCAGCTCCCGTTTGATAGTCTGAAGCTGGTCCGTCTTCACTGCTGAGGCACAGAAACACAAACTCATTTATAGCCACTTCAAGTCAGTTAGTTATATTTGTACTCTTGTATTTTAATGATGCTGTAATGATATCTGTCAATACTCTTAGTTTCCTGGGTTTGGATATCATATCATAACTCCGAGTCAAACTTTCCTCGGGGAAGAACATCGCAATCTGGCTAACTGCAAAGCTACCCGGCTCAATCTGTGGACCTGCTGCTTTCAATTTGAAGATTAGTGCATGGCTTACGCCCACCATGCTGTGCGGGGCTGCTCAAGTTTTGCTCAATAATGCCAAAACTGCGTGCTATCTTCCAGTTGGCATTAAATTATATAAAGCACTGAGACTGTTTACAATTTAGGAACAGCTCGGCTGAGTGTATATTAGGTAAAAACCTTGTGTATTAAAGTTATAATTCACGAAATCAAATCAAGTCTCCAAGCTTTTCAGCTAGTCAGCATATTTTACATTGTCATCATCTCCCTATATAGTAGTTTCCATTGTCAGTGGCGGAGTCTGCATGACAGATTCACAGGATATGATGCAGTATGAGCTCAACACAAATAGCATCTGTCTCACAATATGGTCTCTGAAGTACCAAACTACTTCAGTTCTTGCTACGAAATTCAAAAAGAAATAAATAAAATGATGCGACGGATAAAATAGAGAGAGCGCAAATAAATCCGAGCAGCAGGGCGGTCGGTAGCGGAGTGGGTTAAGTGGCCGCCCCGCGTGTGGAGGCTGTAGTCCTCGCTGCAGCTGGCCCCGGTTCGAATTTACTGCGTGTCACTCCCCCTGCTTCCTGTCTATCTTCAGCTGTACTATCAATAAAGGCATAAAAGGCCAAAAAAATTATAAAAATAAAATAAAAAATAAATCCGAGCAGCAAATTTAAGTTCAGTCAATGCTGGAAAAAGAAAATCATTGAGTTTGCAGAGGGAAAGCAGCTCATTCGCTATTTAAAAAGAATCCACATAAACCTCGCTGAAGGTTATATCTGCAGCCAAAATGTGAATAACCAGTGGCATGTGTTGTAACATAATAGAAAACGTCTGTCAGTCCATCCACTACAACATCAATGTGTCTCATGCACTCACTGCAACTTTGCCTCATCATTGCCTCGCTGACTGTACGCCATGAGAAACAGTTTGCCCTCCCACAGCTTCTGTTTACTGCCTTATGAATAATTGCTCTCCCGTTCCCGCGTCGCTCTGGGTCTTACAATACACGTCTGAGCTTTGGTTAAATGAAGTGTAACCGTGTAATGTTGAAATTTGAGGCTTACCCCTGATGTGTCGTGTGCAAATAACATCTGCTGAATGTAAAACAGATATATACGTTCATCCGAAGGACGACGGCATTAATTCAATCTGGCCCGTCTCACGCTTTGCCGAAATGAGGGTGTACTTCTCAGCAGCTTGAACGGAGCAGATTAAAGAATTTAGACCATAAAAGTAATGAGATAATCTCATTCCTTTACCCTCGGCAGCTGAAATGTGTCATCTTCTTGAGAGGGAGGAGGGAAAAAAATAAATAAATAACAGACACCAGGAGTTGAGGTGAAAACATAAAATTCTCTTTGACACCTATCAGATTCTGTCAGGGCTCGAGACAGGACGGATGAGCGCTCGGTAAACAAACCCACGAGTTTCTCTTAACGCTTCGGCTGGAAAAAAAATCAGAAGGCAGGGGACGCGCACGGAATCAAAACACTACTCGTCTCGCGTCGTGTCGGCGCGCTCGCACTTTAGTTTAGCTCATTCGGTGTGTACTTACACCCACGGACGTACATGGGGCTCCGTGATGTAGCTACGCTATTAGGTATGTATGAAAAAAACATGCATAAAACATAAAATGGTTAGAGTGGAGGATAAAAAATTCTCACACATTAGCTCACGCTGAAATAGATCCCCCCCTCTGAAAAACAAAAAAGGGGCATTTTAATCTTTCACCGGAATTCAAGCTGATAAACAAAACGGCTGCTCAGGTAAAGATCTAAAGCACATCGTTTGTCAGTGCATCTTTGAAAGCAGAGCGGGAAGATTAATGCGTGCAAAGGGGTGTATGATGCCACACCGGGAGGAAATGCATAGGTAATATATGTGCGTGGAAATCACAAAGATGAGTCTTGTGTTGTTTTCTAAAGCTGCAATCAACCCTGAAGCTCCAGAGAAGCAGAAAATCGACCTTTCCGCAGGCGCCAAAAGAGAAAGAGAATAATATCTGGATGGTGGGACACACTGAAGTGTCTCTATCTCCTTCTCTGTATCACCTGCTTCCACGTGCACACCAATACACAAACTCTTGCTTCCTTATTCCAACATTATCTGTGCACGCTCTGGGCAGCTTTGATGATAAGAAAGTGTGGAACAGTTTCTAATTTATCGGCGCCTACAGCCCTATTTTCTTTTTTTGTGTGCGCGCTATCAGTCACATAAGCCGCAGAGAGAAAACATCCTAATCCAACATCCCCACTGCATCTTTAAATAACTCGGGTTAAAGGGAAAGCGAGAGAGAGACAGAGAGAAAAGAGCCATTGTTATTTAATAAGCATTAAAGATCCAGAGGAATGACTAATGGAGCTAAATTTAGGACCTCATGACAAACTGGAAAATGTTATCTTGGGGATAGTGAGGATTTAACTGGACGTACATGTCGAGTTCGGAGGCTGCTGATGTGATTCAGACTAAACAGTTGTTGGAAAGTTACCAGATGGGACTTTAGCAGGATTCTGTGAGTCAAAGACAAAATGGAAGCTGATTTTTTAGGCATTTTTATGCACTGATGCACACCTGCTTAAACTAAATGTGTTTTATATCAGTATCTGAATACTTCTTCAAAGCGGTTAACGGGAGGCAGCCGATTTTCCGGGCAAGTAAAACTGTTTATTACTTGATTTAGGATGGCGTCCTGACGGATTATCACTTAAGACTTGGAAGCACAACGCCTCATCATTCTATCAGTGTGAAATATTTTAAGATCCTACATGCAAAACAGAAGAGGTGTGAAGAAGCCGAACCCCGGAGCATGCACAAGTGAACTGTTGAGAAGAATCATCAGCGTAAAATCTGTCAATATCAGTTTTCTGTAACGCCTTTCCAGTCTTTTCACCACTGATGGCATCTCTCATTCACATATTCATACGCTGACTGCAAAGGTTGGCATGCAAGGTGAGATCAATCCGATGGTGGGAGCATTTGGTTGCCCGATGACAACCGGGGATTGAAACCCCCGATCATCTGATTAGTGGACGTCGCTCTGAAGCTCGATTTCTGATGCTATTCTGGAAACAGTTGGAATAAATTCACCAATTTTTGTCAACTCAGATCAGTTTCAGGCTTCAATAATCAATTTACGTACGTGATCCAAGTATAGATCAGGATACAGGTGATTAATTACCACTCGCTGTTTCCTAATTTTCACTGCTTTTGTGCCTCTGACACCAACAAACATTTTCATATACCGATTATATGATTTCAGCGAATTGTGGGATGCCTTCAGGAAAGTGTTGTATTGTCCAATCAGTCATCCAAAACCCAGTCATGTTCAATTTATTATCATAGGTGGCGGTCGGTAGTGTAGTGGGTTAAGCGGCCGCCCCGTGTGTGGAGGCTGTAGTCCTCGCTGCAGCTGGCCCCAGGTCTGAATCCCGCATCGGACGGCTAATTTACTGCGTGTCACTCCCCCTCTCTCTGCTTCCTGTCTATCTTCAGCTGTCCTATCAATAAAGGCATAGAAAGGCCAAAAAAAAAAAAAAAGTATCATAGAAGAGTGCGAAAACTAGAAAGTCGTCACATTTAATTTGTCGATCATCTAATCAACTGTTTGACTAATCGTTGCAGCTCTGGTTTAATACCACCCAGAAACAATTCTGACTTAAACTTTTCGCAGGGAACATAATCATGAGTTTATTGGAAAAGCTTCAAGAACAGCCTGTGACTTTTCAAAAATAAAAAACACACCTTAAAGCATCCATCCTTCAGCAATTCTTCTTTAATAGTGAAAATAGGCAAAAAGCCCAAATCCCGTCTTGATGAACTGACAGCCGGCGTCGAGGTCAGAGACGGGTTGAAAACACGAATATATCCATCCTCATGATCTACGCGGCTGTTTTCTTCCTCCCTCCCTCTCTCAGGTGAGTTATTGCTTGAGTGGTTCAAACTGCCCACACACTAAAACCACCCCGTTGTTTGGACAAGCTAACCTTATTTTGCTGTCCAATCTATCCAGGCCAAAGTCAATACAAACAGTGATTTTTCACAGGACTGGCAGGAGCAAATTAGTCTCCCAAACATACAGCAGCACTGCTTAGACAGGGGGAGAGAATTCATTGACTCTGTCCAAAACGAGGATGGGAGATGGGCTTTCTCTCCCCCCCTCCCCCTTTCTTCTTCTTCTTTTCTATAATACCAACTGCAACCGGGTCCTCCTGACAGACCTTACCAAGCTGCTCGCGCTGATAACACCGGCCTAGACGGGCGACAATGAAACAAACACGGTAGCCAATTACAGAGGATAGAGACTTTACATTTTAGTAAAACACGGCTCTGCAGAGACGGCCCCAATCTCACATTAATTACATTTAGGACGTCATAATGCATCACCGGTTAATCAGAGGGTCCAAATGAGATCCAGATGGATCCCGGTTGACAGCAATAGCGCTGTTTGCTGAATGGGGCGCCGCTCGCAAAGCCGGGATTATACTCGTGTTTGCGATTTAGTGTTTTGCTCTACATTGCAGCGTTGGCTTGTTCTGAGCTGCTGGAGTGAATTAAATAGCTTTTTTATAAAGTGGCGCGGCGTTAAGTAGCAGAGCTGAATCATGCCACTGCTCTTTGTCTCGGAGACGTGGCTTTTTTTTTTCAGATTTGCATTAAGCCTTCGTTTTTTTTCCTGTTTTAAAAAGGACACAAGGCCGTTAGCGTAATTAGGCAGCGTTCTTTTGGAAAAAATATAAAAATCACAAGGCGAGCACCTCACTATACGTACGTTTGAGCCCGGTGGAGGAGGATGTGGGAGGTCTGGAGGATGAAGAGGAGGAAGAAGAGGATGTTTTGATGGGGAAGGAGGTCTTCCCGCGGCGGGAGGACGGAGCGAGCACCCTGGAGCGTTTGATGGGGATCACGGCTCTGGGTGGGGGGGCCACTCTGCCGTGGTAGTCAAAAAGCCTTGAGAGGAGAAAGAACATTACACTTCACTTCTTACATATTTTCTATAAGTCACCGTCTTTTCATAAGAGGGACCTATAGCACTCAGAAAGTGTCCATCGACTGAAGCTAAAAGGTTTTTCTCTTCTCGTCTGTTCACGGTACTGGATTTCAAGACTTTCAAGAAAACAAAAAAAAGCAGACAAACATCCTTTTTCTGTACGACTGTCAAGGCTATTACATGCACGTGAATAATCCCCTTTTTCAAAAGTGGAGAGGATGAAGAGAAGAGGGTGCTAAATGTCAAACAAAAGAGTGTCAAAGCTTTGACTGCTCTCCGTGACAGCAGACGTCCGTCAAGGCGCTCAACGAGTCTGACATTTAGAAAATGTCTGGGCAGATAAGCGCTCTGATCACTTGGCGGATAAATGAGAGAGAAAACAAGTGTTGCCTTCGTCGCCCGCTTCATCTGCTCGGCCAATTCTGACGAGTTGACTGTTTGAAGGCGCCTCACTGGAGGGAGCTCGCCGAATTACATCTGACAAGGGGGAAACTTTTAATGAGGAAGAATCTAGAGGGAAGTCCTATTGATTGTTCGCTTAACAGCTGATTGCCCAATCATAGATTGGCAACATAACTTTGGATCTCACCACGTTATTACTACAAGCGGCTAACATGAGTATTAAAATCGATAAGTAGGCCAAGGAGCAAATCATTAACTAGCTGGATTATTCTGTGGAGTTACAAGCACGCCCACAGGTTCGGAAAGCTATTAAGAAGTAACGTTGGCAACATTCTGCATTTAATTGGATTTACACATCAGCATCTCCAGCCAGAGTTGCGTTAAGATAACGTTATGTTTGCCAATACATTGGAAGCCGAGCAACCAAACAGGCAGAGTAGAATGAGTCTGTTCTGACATTTTTATCATCTTACGTACAACACTGGGACTAATTAGTTCTACGCTGTAAAACAAGAACGATGCTGCTGCTTCTTCATTTTCATTCCGTCTTCAATAACGACACTTTTATGGCCAAAATAAAAAAAAGATTTCGTTGCTATGTTCTAGTTCATGTCATTGCAGTCTCCTCACATCACCCTCACCCTTCCTGAGTGTAAAAAGAAGAAACAAACACTTTGAAAGAAAGAAAGAAACCGTTTAAGTTTAAGTCAGTGTTCAGTTTTTAGTGTTTCAACATGACGGCCTACCTGGAAGGGGACCTGCTGCCACTGTTGATATAAAAGGATGATTTTTAAGTGACAAAAACAAAAAAAAGATACTTTTATATATGTATATATGCATGAAAACACAGTTAGAAGAGAAAAGTCTGCTGGAAATATTCAAAAGAGGCAGCCAACTCGGCTAAAAAGAATTCAAACTATACTGTACGTGCAGAGTGAGAATTACAACAAATATTTGATTACATAACGTAAGTGATACATACCTGCTGTAGAAATCGTCCCTGTAGTACTCGTAATCGAATTCATAACCACTGTGAGAGAGACAGAAGGAGAGACAGGAGGGGGGAGGAGAGACGTGGAGAAAGTGTTATATTGTATTTAGGTGGAGCCAGTTTGAAGCCGATCAAACTCAAGCTGTTTTAATTCAAGCGGACGCGCTCAGGTTTTTTTACGCTTAAAGCTCACCGCAGGTTAAGCAGAAAGACTAAGTCATGCTGG
Source organism: Collichthys lucidus (assembly GCA_004119915.2). Lineage (NCBI taxonomy): Eukaryota > Metazoa > Chordata > Actinopteri > Sciaenidae > Collichthys > Collichthys lucidus. Next base: position 5,588,459 of record CM014096.1, on the reverse strand, counting down.
CATGCAAAGACCACCGATCAATACGGGGGGAAAAAACTACGTTTTTTTGGAGGGGGGAATTACAGTCGGAGAATGAAAGAGAAATCTTTTCTTGGACCCTGGAGAGGAAAAATCAATCCTATGTGCACGCTCAGGATGGCGTGCACATAGGATTGAGGAAAAAGAAGGGAAGGAGCGAGGAGGTGCTGTTTTCAAATGTTTCTTGCTGGAATTTTAATTAGGAATAATGTATTAATATTTCAATTTTAGAGTAGTGTGGTGTGTTTTTTTTTTTTCTTCCTGCTTCTCCTGTTCCTGTTCCATAATTACCATCTTACACCCGGACTGTTTTTCAGCTGCAGCTAGAAAATGCAAATGAGGTTTTTTTTATAATAAGACAATGCACAAACTAATAAATTAGCGAGATGACATGCAATGCAACAAACCAACAGTTCAGAAAAAGGGGATCAATTAGCGGGGAATATAAAGCTTCGCTAATGGATAAACTGTCAGAGTGCACAAAGAAAGTGTCCCGGTGAATAGAAAAGAAACTCGTCTGCCCCTCTGTCACATCAGACCCCGGTAAACAAGCACCGCTTTGATCCGTTTCTGACCGGGAGAAAAAAAAAATCAGGGTCACGCTTAATGAAGCTCATACAAACAGCATCTCCTTTGAGCTTTACAAACTCCAGTCAAGGCTGATGAATGTGCAGAACATTAAAAACTCAATTAGAAATTCAACTTTCAAACATAATAACAACAACAACAACAACAACAGGAAGCCTCTTATACATGAGACTGCTCCGTATTTACATCAGCGGGAGCGGCCAACGTGAAACACAGTTTACCAAAGTGGCATGCGGCGAGTGGAGTCTTACCTGTAAACAGCTGAGAGCGGCCGCTTGGAGCCCGCTTTAGGCCTGTATGGCTTGGGTTCGCCTGCCATGTTTATGTCTGAGGAAAACACACACAACAAATCACTCGTCAGTCTCGCACTCGGCGCATAAAATCAGGATTTAACCATAACACTTCATTCATGCGCAGCAAATGAACAATTAATGGGTTATGACTGAGTTTACTGTAGCTGAGTGCAGACACCGTGAGGCTTTATTAACAGAGAAGAGCCCTAGAGGCAGGGTGAGGAGTTTGGACATTCAGAGGGAGTGGGAAGGAGCCGGGCGCCTTCCTTTTCGAGCATGTTTTGGGCACGTCCAACTGGAAGGAGATGCCGTGGCAGACGCAGAACCTGCTGGAGGGACTACGTAGCCCATCTAACCTGGGAAGCCCTCGGGACCACCCAAGAAGAGCTACAATGTGTTTCTGTGGGGAAGGAGGTCTGGAACGCTCTTCTAAACCTGCTGCTACCGCGACCCGACCCCGGATAACCCAAAGAAAATAGATAGATGGAAAACTCCTGAACAAAGATTTAGGTTTTTGAATATCGGATGCTTAAATTTGAAACTGCATTCACAAAGATAAAAAATATAATATAATGCATTTCATATCACATAAACTCAGATTGAAGTTTCTTTCAAAGTAAAATATTTGAGTGCTATAAATTCAGCTGTGGTTACATTTCAATTCATTACGACCTTCCTTTGCTTCCACACGATTGAAGACATTTTAATGTGAATGTCTACAAAAGTGCTTTTCATTCTAATATCAATATATAACCTTTATTGCATTTTATGTTTAACGCCCTCTGGATGGACGGCGCCTCTAGCATCTGCCTATACCTGAGTGCTGATGAAGGCCACAAATACAAAAGGTGGTAAGTGGAACTTGAGTTTGAGTGTCTGAACTGTGACATACGTGTGACACACACCATTAAATATCCACCCATCCATCTCAATCACTACTTCCTAACAGAGAGTCAAATATAAAACGTCTGTGACCGCCGCACCGTTCCCATTGTGAAGCCGAACTTTTCATGCGACATTCACATAAGACGCACAAAAGGCAGCAGCGCTGTGGTGCGTTCACTGATGTTGTTTCAAGGCAAGACCGCAGACCTTGCTACCTTGCACTGGAAAGATTTCAAAACGAAATTATTATTTATTTCCTTGAAGTAAGAAAATCCTTGAAAGCATCAAAACAATGAAAAAGAAAAAAGCCGGATGTTAGGGTTATCTTTGATTTATGGCCGACTGTTCGTCCTTTGTGCAAACACCATCAGGTGTAGCACTTCTGTGACTATAGTCAGTGATGCGAATTTTTTCAAATAGCTATCCGTGCATTGCCAAGGGTGTTGCAATGTCCTCACATTTCCTGAGTGGCTTCTGGGAGATGAGCCAGCCAGCCGGCCGGCGGGTCAAAAATAAAAACACTCAGAGAAAAAGGTGATGAAACCAGTCCAGAAACTTTATGAACGCTAGACACAAGGCTGTAAAGTTAAGCAGAGAATAACACGGTTTGAGCATCGTATCCGAGGCCGGGTACGAGCTGAACGAACGATGTTCTCAGAAAAAGATGAATGAGACGACACAGAGGATTCTGAAGAGTATGGATCAGTTCGAGGCAGAAAGTGCGAAAGGAAAACCTTCGTGCATAGTCGGATTAAAAGCAGCGGGATCCCGTCACACAACCCTCTGCAACCATCTGCACACATAAGAAGCAAAGAACTCAGACAGAGTGCTTCACAAAAAGCAGGATAAAAGTTTAAGAAGAACAATCTGCCAATCAACAAGGTGCCCTTGGGAGACTGAAACCCTCGTCTGTGCTGTGAACTCACTGTGGATACGTGCATCACTTAAAAAGGCACTTTCTGAAAAATTGTTGTTTTTTTCCACACGCGGCCATGTTCTCACTATTGTTTCGTTCCCTCCGGCGATACACATTTGCTTAAATAATTTATGCGTCTGCCCTGCCGCCGCCACCTTCTCCTTCTCCTTCTCCTCCAAACAAACCAAATAAGTGGAAGCACCCCAATTCCCTGGGAGGGGAGTTGCATTCAGGTGAAAATACGCTTCCAGCAAACTCTTGCCTCATTCTTACAGTGGCTGCTCTCACGAGAAACAGGATTAAACCCTGCTCTGTTTGTATACTACCTACTTAGACATGCTAAAACAGACTTTCTGCACACAGCGTAGCGGCGTGTGTGTATCTGCAGACCATGAAGCTGATTTAGGAGATTATGATTTTGGTCATTAATCTGAAGGTTTACTTGAACCTGATCTTAATTAACCCGCAGCAACCCGACCAAATGATAATTGGAAACCTAAAAAAAACATCTCTTCTTTGAGCATACACGGTATTCTGTTCAACCAAATCCAAGCTATTCTCTCCAGGCATTGGACAAGTGTTGCATCGGCAATCAGACAGCTCCATCCCACTTTGATTGAGACTGTCAGGAGACTGTCTGGTTCAAGAGTTGAGTTCACTGGAGCGGTCAATAGCACACTTTCTGCATGGGAAAAGTTTAGAGCTAAAAACAAACCAACTATTTGATCAACTGAAACTACATTGGTCAGGTTGTTTTAAACGTATGGTGTTAACTAGCTTCAGAAATATGAGAATCTTTCATAATTTCTTCATTTTTCTTTGTCTTTGTGAATTGAAATATCTTTCTGACAGTTTGTACGACCAAACAAGACATCTGAACACGTCAACTTAGCCTTTGGGATGGACGTTTTCCAGCTGCTCCAAAATGAATCCAATCATGACCGCAACTAAAGATTATTTCCATTACTTTAAATCAATGAACTACTTTTTCCAATAAACTGTTGATGTATAGTCTGTATCATGTCAGAAAATAGTAAATAATGCCCAACACAGGTCCCTAGAACAATGTGACATCTTCAAATTGCTCGTTTTGTTCGTCCAACAGTCCAAAATCCAAAAAGTCATTCAGTTTTCAATGACATAAAAGAAACAGTGTAACAGCTGTATCGTCCAAATGTTTGTTTGTCAAAGATATCGGTTAAAATTAAAACAGATCATGCAGGTTCTATTAACATAGGATCTACTGACACGCACACCTTTTCTTCAACATATTTTGGATTCTACATTTGTTAATTATCTTGCAGATATGACATATTTTGCACATTTCCGCACAAACTGTAGATTTTAAAAACGTACTTTACATATATTTACATCTTTTAGTGCTTGATTTTTATCTTCCATAAGGTTTTTTTATAACTACATTTCTTATTTTGTTACACACCAAAAACAAAGACAAATTCTGTCCATGTGAAAGACGACTTGGGAATAAACTTGATATCGATTCATCCAGACGGTTGGCAGTCATTGTTTCAGCTTGAAAAGAGAATTGGTAGATGAAACACATTCCTCCTCGGTTTGCAGAAATACTGAGCACTTTTTTCTGTTTTGTTGGTTTGTGCAAACTATTTTAAGTCAAAGGCTACCTGCAGCTTTTGGCACAAAGGCACTTTACGCCACCCCCTCCACTAACTGTGGAGCTGCCCTCACTTCTGACTGTGTGAAAAGAGAAATTAATTGCAAGACGCGCTGTGAAGGATGATCTCAGATGCAGCTTTTAGCAAAACGCTTTTTATCTGTACAGCATTAAGGGAATAAGTTTGGTATGAATAAACTGTACCATGGGTCAGGGACCAAAACTTTACACGTCTTCATTTAGTGTTTGTTAGTTATTCTCCTCTTTCTCCGTTTGGTTTGTTTGCTTGCAGCTCGGTCACACTGGGACGAGGCTTTTTTTTTTTTTTTAAAAAGGCGTGTTATATTATAGCACTCAGTCTGAGCAGCGAGTAAAACAAAAAAGGGCTCGACCTCGCAGCTGGAAGAACATACACATGATGCAATTTCAAATTTGCAGCCCTGGAATTATTTATAGATATGTTTCAGCTTGGCAATGTCTGCCTTGTGTGTAGATACAGAAACAAACACAATCCGGCTATATATTAATATTTAAAAAGGTAACACCGCTTTTGGCTGAGGAACCAGGTGGGGTGAAGGTTCTGGGGGTAAATTGCAGTGGAAGGACAGGAGGCACAGAGCAGAAGTAATGAGCGAGGACAGAGCTGTGTTCCTCTGTCACGAAAACAAGGATCCGTGACTCCCCGAAGGAACCCGCTCATGTGTTTTATTGGTCTCATTTGTTGCCTTAACATCGCCGTCTCCCCTCAGACCACTCTTGCTCTTACTTCCCCTCTCCTGCCCTCGGCCTCACCCTATCTTTCTCCATCACCTTCCCTTCCCCTATGCACTCACACATATCTAACCTCACCTCGCCATCCGTCACTCTCTCCCACGTCCCATACATCCTCCCGTGCACACTGAGGTACCTCATTACGAGCCGTTTCTGTGCCGAGCATCACCTGTGGGGCCTTTTTTAAAATTGACGAACGAAAGCTTTGCAGGTCTAATTTGCCCCCCCCACTCCACCTCTTTTCATTAGCAAGGGATGAATAACGGTGGAGTGATAGCAGGCGAGGCTTTGAATAAATCAAGGCCATAAACTGAGCCATATGGGTAACATACTGCGAGGGGGGAACAACTGGGATGAGAAAAGTACATCTGTGAAAATCAACAGGACCCAATGAGGATGCATGGAACAGGAGGACAGGAAGAAAAACCTGCTGGCCCTGCTGAAGCCGCAATCACACTGTTGTTTCTCTGTTACTGTCTCTCAAACAGAGGGGAGGAAAAACCAGCTAATAGCCTGAGGCTTTGGAGGAAAGCTAACAGACAACGGGTAGAAGGGGTCACCACGAGGTCAGAGAGAGAGGGAGACATGGATAGATTGTGTCATGTGAGACAAAAACCCTTTCGTGGATTAGTTTGGGTGGAGTGTTGGAAGACGAACAAAAAAGGGGCCGATTCCTGAAAATCAATTTCTTCTGCGAGAAGCCGTTCGCGTCAGCCATAACGCTGCGCTATTCACATCCAGAGCACAAACGCTGTGCATGCTCCTCAGACCGAAACCCACTTACAGTGAGTGATAGCCTTGTTTGGAATTACACCAACTGTGCCTGAAGACACACCGAAAGCGGTAATTTGCATGTCAGACTCCTTTTGCTTTTCACGGCAGATTTTCTTCAGCACTTAAAAAAAAAAGAACCCAACAACCCAGAAACCAAAACACAGCTGATTCTGTTGGTTTCTGACCCGTTTCTGACACCTGCTGTGGAGCAGCGAGGACTCTATAATTGACAAAACAACAATTTATCACCTCATTAACTGGGCTTCCGAGAAAGACTGAAAAGAAACGGGCAGGGTTTGTGCGACTGAGGATGCAAAGGTCCTGACAAACATGCCATGTACTAGCTGTTCTGGTAGGTATGATATCGAGATGTGATATGTTCGAGCCCCTCTCTTTTTAAAGGTGTTAATATCTGGTTATTTGATAAAAAGGACAAAAGCTACAAGCCTCTATATATCAATGCAAGTAAAACATCTTGGGAGTTGTAGTTGAGAAACACCCAATCACCGAGCTTACGGATCTACGGCAACGCCAGCAGCTCTATGAGGAATTATTCCGACACTTTGAACTTCATGCCAACTGGTAGTTTAGCAGGTGTATTGTTTACTATGTTAGTTTTAGCATTAGCACTCAAGACAAATACAGCAGAGGCTGATGGGAATGTCATTGTGAAGGTATTTTGCTCATAAACCAAAGAATTGGATAATGGTGCCAAATTAAAGTCAAGGGGTCACAAAAATCATTGGGGTACATCATCTGAGAACCATGAATGTCTATTTGTGGCAACAAAACCAGTACATACTAAGATTTTACAGAAGATAAATGAAATATTTGATCATTTGGTTCCAGATGAACAGTGAAGAGATGACCAAAGTCAGAAGGATTCATCCTCTGGGAATCATGAACGTCCTATTGTTGAGTTTGGAGTGGGCCGGCAGACTCACAATGCCATCCCAAACTGCCAGGCGGCTTGACTGACTAACAATTCTAATATATTCTGTAGTTTAAAATAACTTTATGTCAGATTATGGGTTACATGTGGACAAATTGGCAACAAAGGCACAATCTTGTGACCCCAAAAGCTGTGTGAAAATGTCACAAGCACCTCTGATTGGCTTCTTCTTAGTGGCAGTGGCCAAGGTTCATGGGTATTGTAGTATTTTGTGGCCAAACCGGTGGTGAACACGAGATTTCTCAGAAGCAAAGTTGAAATAATTGCTATTATAAAATGACTTGCTTGTAAACCTATAGTATCACTACAAGTGTTTCTACGTAGAGAATATTTCATCAAAAGAACATTTAGGAACGGAAATTTCACTTAAGAGAGATTTAATTAACGGGGCAGTCTCGCAAACCTAAAACACCTTGTCGCCATCGAGGTACAGACGGGCCTTGTTCCTCCCGATTACCTTAAAAGCTTCGGTGTCGTCTTTTGAGTCATATCACAAATGTGCAGCACAGCGAGCAGGTGATTGACTGCAACAAACTCGCTTTCAGACGTATCAGCAAGGACCTTGAAGGAATGAGAAATGTGTTCTTTTCTTTTCCAAAAATAAAAAACAGAAAAATTCCCCACAGGCCAGAGCTGATGGCTCTACAACACATTTGTCACTTTTTTCCCCCCTTTGCACGTTATTTCATTTCATTCTCGTCTCCTCGCAAACCGCCAACTGTCTCTCTTTGATGAGATAAACATTAAAAAGGCAGAGACGCAGAAAGAGAAAGGATAAGACGCCGAGGGAGCTGCCGATCATCTCCTCACGGAGCGAGAAACTCCGGCGCCAATCTCCCCAATGTCTTAATTAATTGAACAAAGTAACTAATCATGCAAATTGTTCCTCAGCGGGAGAGACGTAAGCAAAGAATGTGGTGAAGGGGCTGAATCAAGCAGGTGACAGACGTGCCAAAAAGGACAGGTAGGGATGCGAGAGATTCGTCTGTGCTGAATTGTGAGGCTGGGCAGGTCTGTGAGGAACGTAGGAGGTCTAAGATGAAGGAATTGCCGCATCTAATACCAAAGGCTGTACATCATGACCTGCAGGCGAGGGCCCCGGCTGGTGCGGGCATCATAAAACACCAGATATGCCTTTTCATCTCTGCTCCTCTGATATATTTCCAAGGACTGATAAAGGACGTATTGCGGGTACAGGCCGACAACTTAAATTGACAGACCCCCCCCCCAAAAAAATCTCAGAGTGAATTACAATCAAACACGCCATCCGCAGGGTCCTCAAGATACCCCCGACGAGTTCTGATTTTCTGAGCATTCCTGCTCAATGCTGAATCAGACCTCACATTTCATTTGCTTCAGCCCTGTTCTTACCATTCTGTGCCCGGCAAGACCCCCCCCCCCCCCCCCCCCAATCAAAGGTTTAACTTTTTCAGCATTGGCACAAAAAAAAAAAAAACTGCTTGTGGATTCGCAGCAGGGTAAAGTTGTGGACGGCTGTTGTGGACATGGAAAACCAATGGGGAGGAAACAGAGGAGGGCGATCTGCATACCAAAGGTGCTGTTCTTGGTAGCTTTGAAGATCGAACATCAAACAATGCTTTTCAAGGTAAGGTGAGGGGGGGCCCTACATTTTTCTGTTTGAATTCAAAATGTTAAGTTTACACATCCTGTTTATTTGGCACCAAGTGGATATGATGATACGGAAAGGCAATATATAGCTTTGATATCTACAGATGTTAGGCCAGCATGAACTGTTGTCTGGCAGTATTGGGTTTTTTGGTGATTCTGGCATCAGTGTGATGAAGTACTTTGATTTTAATTGGCAGAAAACTTATTCTATACATTATACAAACACGTTTTTTTAACGGCAATTATCTTAGCAATCAATTAGTTGCTTCAATAATGCAACATAACAAACGTTTGCTGGTTCTAGCTTGTGAGGATTTGATGCCTGTTTGAGTTGAGTGTATCTGAGAGAGCGGCAAAATAATTGCAGACCTATATTATGCTGTACTCTAATGTGTATGATTACTGTGTTATGAAAGGCATGGTGACGTAAAGTTATTTTTCTGCACTGAATGGGAACATATTATCATTTGCATGAAATTTGCATTGGTTACTTTACAGTGGAAAAAACAACAATGGCTACAATGCACAAGCAACCTGCAAAGTATTATTTTCCTCATTGATTTGTCTTTGTAAAAGAATTCTGAATATTTCAAATATTTAATATATAAAAGACTGCAAAGTGTGAAAAATGGCAATCACGAGTTCCCCAAAACCCAAATCAAGTCTTCAAATGTTTTTCTCGTCCATCAGTGCGAAACCCAGAGACGACGTTCAGCTTACAATGAAATATAAGACAGAATAAGTAAAAAATCGTCGGATTTGACAAACTCAGACCCAGCTAATATTTATTCTCTTGGGGATGACTTGATGATTCATCAGCTATCAGACTTTAAACTAATCGTTTCCGTGCTAAAAAGTAAGAAATTCTGTTTCTGTTCCACTCGAGCCACATCTGCTTTAACTAACAATCAATTCAATTGGCCTATTATTGGGAAATAACTGCCAAGGCCTGAAATCTTTAAATTGTTTGTTTTGTTTGACCAAACCAAAGATATTTAGTAAAGAAAACCAGCAATGAAGTTTTTTAGCATTTTAGTTTCAAAACAAATGACTAATTAATAATTAATGACCTAAATAACTGCAGATCTGTTTCAGTTGTATTTCTATGTTATAGGAATGATCCAACCATGTCCTCTTCCATGGCTCGACAACAATGACTGTTAGTCGACTTCATTATGTATGACTACAACATCTCGGTGAACATCCCATTAGAAAACTGGCACATCTCGTCGCTCTGCAAACACTCGAGTGTGACTTTCAGTCTGCCGCCCTGCCTCGCTGCCTCTCCGAAGGCTGTGAAGTCTGTGGGGGGATCAGCTCGTAATCCTCGGGCCCCTTCAGGCACAGGCAGAACAGATAAAGGCATGGGCATCGGTTCGAGATCGCGTCCCTCTCTCTCTCTGTGTGACCTGGAAAACCCAGCGAGCCGCCTCGACAAGGGTCAACAATGATGCGCTTAATGAAAAAAAAAAATTCGGCTGGATGGACGAACACGGGAAAGCTTAGCGGTGGGGAGCGAGCCATGAAAACAAACACACGAGAACAAGTGTTTCCTGTGAGAAACAAACATGACAACCGTTGATAACGAGGTTACTGACATCGACTCTTCTCACCGCTAAAAATAGACCCACCCTTTACGGCTCTTTAGCTTTGAACCTACAACAGAAATCTTGAGTTGAGTTGTTCTGGCATCACTCTGCCTCTTAATTCCCCACTTATACATTTATAATTTCATTTAAAAGCAGAAGCTAAAGAGAGTTACAGAGGCCTACATGCATGACAATGTGATGTCATTTTTAAATCTCCTCTCAGATACTGTGTTAAACATGCCCTGCATAGGTCTGGAGACGGACGGCGTGATGAGAGTGACACAGAGAGACAGAGTGAGACGTTACAAGTCGTCTAATTATTTCGATGCGCTTGCCACGACACTTGACAGACATTAATTTCACCCTCCTTCAGAGTGGTACACTGCTGCAGTCACATCTGTCAGCCGTGCAACATCAGATCCAATATTAATGCACCACGTTCACCAAAAGCACGTTGCTCTGAATATTCTGCTTCTTTCACAATAATAAATAATAATAAAAAGCCACTTTGCAACATTTCTTCTCCCCCGTATTGCACGCAGTGACGTGGATAACAAGGCGCCGTTTAACTCGTACGTGTGTCACTGAATGCTCGTCTTTATTTCACACTGATCTGGCGCTTTCTCCTGGAGACGCTCCAAACAGCCTTTGCTCTACTGAACGCGAGATGAGCTGCTGCTGCTGCTGGTGATGTTGGGAGAGATGAGGACTCTGGGGGAGCGACACCTTGTGACAACTCTGTCACATTATTTCATCATCGATAGAGGACTCTCATTAGGTCCTCTCTGACAGATATATATAAAAAAAGACATTTTCAGGACAGAGCGCAGCGTGATGCTGTTGCTTGGGCAAAAAAGAAAAAGAATATGTGGACGCACAGCTGCTAAATTTTTCTAACTGCATCTTAGGTTAAAAGTATTTGGAACTGATTATATTTGGTAATTGCTGGTGGTTTATTCAAGAGGAGCAGAGCAGCAGCAGATATGGATTTGTATTCCTTCTCACGGACACTCAAACTGAACATTGGAGGCAAAAAGAAGCTGAAAAACAAAACACACACACACACACAACCACAACTGCCCTTGACACATGGCTTGAGATACATGGAGAAGATGTAACATCCTTCTCTCCACCTCCTTATTCCCCCTACTCCTTCCACCACCACCACCAGCGGCACACAAACCAGCATCTGCAGCACAGTGAAGCAGCACGTTCGTTCGTCATGCGCTGCCTTCAATCAGCAACCGAAACAAGGACAGACGTGGGAACCCATGGGAAGTTTCTCCTCTCTGTATGATCAGTTTTTATTAGCAGGTATCAAAGCTTCAAAGTCTGCTTGTGCCTGAAGAACGACATGCTGTACTGTACGCACACACACTCATACAAAACAAATCCCGGTGGTGCAGAGGGCTGGAACCCTATTTGATCTCCAAAGATTCCTGAGCTGCAAAATCTTAAATATTTATGGACTTCAACTCAAAATACTCAGACTCACAAGAAAAGAAGCGCTCTCTCTCTCTCTCGCTCTCGCTCTCGCTCTCTCTCTCTCTCTCCCAAATTAAATTAAATCACATAAGGCACCGGCGTAAACAAGCTCGCAGTAGTTCACCACCTCTTGATGAAGAACAAAGCACAAAGATAAATCTCACCGACGGGGCGTTACCAACAACATCGCAGCAGATATCTTCATCAGATTGTTACTTTCTAATTAACAGACGGTCGCTAATTGTAAAAAAAAAAAAAAAAAAGCTTTTCACGTGTTAAAATCACGTCTATGCAGCAGCACCGTCGCAGGGCACATTTCAAAATAAGAGTCTCAAACTAACTAACACCTACAGAAAATCTCTACACGTCGTTATTTGTCGCTCGTGCATCCATTGTTCTGCCGTTTGCTGCATTACAAAGCTGCCACACTACTTCTCGATCACCCAGCCGCCAGGCAGTGCTGACACTGAGCCTTTTTTAAAAATGTTTTTTTAATTTGCAGTTTAGGAGAGCTTCCGTTGTTGCAGAAACGTCTGACGAGGTCGATGCTAATGAGTTCAAGAGGTCACGTCCTTAAATGTTCCAAATTTGCTGCATTTGAACGCATCGTGAGCTGCTTAACTTAAAATAGTTGCTGACATAACAGCATCCATCAGTGCACAACACTAATACTGTAGTTTTCTCATTGTAGACACACATGGAAGAATCATGTAAAGCACCAGAGAGGAGTAGTGTCTTAATAGAAGCTCAACATCTTCACCAATTTGAACCCACGCACAGATTCGTTGTTTTTTCTCTTCCCTCCACTGTCTCGCTGCTCCAGGAGCTTTCTGTCTCTTGACACTGACTCTTCTGTGCAAGCTGTCCGGATTTTGGGCTTTTGTCTATACACACAAACCTTGCACATCCAGAAAGTTATGCAGTGCGATCTATTTGTAGCTTTTTGCATTTTTTGCACTTTCTAAATCCAACAAACCGGTCTCGCACTCTGCAGATGTAAAGCCTACCAGCTGGAGAGGAAGGTGTGTGTGTAAAAAAATTAAATAAAAAAAGTGTGCCAACAACAACAACTTAACCACCGGGTAATTAGTGAACCACAACATCCATATGCTTTAAATATCAGAGCACGCTCTGGCCCGTGCAGCTCTAACAAGCTTGCATTAGATAAGATTAGATTCTCGTCGGCTGTATAATATCTCCCTGATTACACAGCTCGGGCTGCATCTGACAAATATTTCATATCATCAAGCAATCTGCGGATTCTTTTCCTCGAGTGACTGATTAAATCAAGTCACAGTTTGCCGAATAAAGTGAAAAACACCAAAAATAGACATAGATCCACACAATTAGGAAGCTTGCATAAAAAAACAGACTTTATCCTGTACCATCCGCACTAACAAAGCCCTTCCTCACCATAGGAGTCTATGTGTGCAGCAGATTTCACATTAAAAACACTTCCCACAGTTTGGAAATGAGATTTTCTTGCTGCAATATGATGACATGAGTTTTCATTATTAATAGCTGCCCTCGTAAGCCTTGATGAGTCGACACTTTTTTTTTTTTTTTTTGGATAATGTGTGCCAACTTCAGCGAATAATAATAAAATAAACAGAGCAGGTGCATGGATGATCAATAATCAGACAGACGTGCAGCAGGTGACTTCCGATCAAGTTATTAAAAAATTAAAAATAATAAAAATATATATTTAATATAAGACACAAAGAGGTTGATTTAACTTTATCCTGCAGGAAACTGCGTCCGCGTAAAAAGCCACACCGCATGCAAATGAGCGCAACTTAAAAACAGGCCTGCAGCCGCTTTGCAAAGCGGATCCGGATGCATCTCGGTAAGTACGCATGAATCACGTCTCCGGTATTTTTTTTTTCTCTCTTGCAACTTGCATCGGGCGACATCAGCGTAAACACGGCGTCCTCGCTGCTCTTTCCTCCGCGTAAACTTACATCGATTGTTGCGACGCTTCCCCTTGTACATGGTCATTGTGTACGGGTCCAGTTTTGCGCTCTTTCAGATCCGTTTTACAGAGAGAGAGACACACACAAAGGGCTTGAGGCTTTTTTTGTTTCCGCTGCGATACTTTGTGACTGGAGATGAATTCTCTCCCTTCACACGGAGGCGCTGCTTAACACCGGAGCAGACCAACGCTCCGCGGCCGGAGAGGGGTGCGCACGGAGCGAGGCGCGGCTCATACACACGCACGGCGGAGGAGTTCAAACCACACGTCGATACATTTAGCATGCAAACTTGTAGGAATGAAAAACAAAGTGTTATGACTTTAAAAAAACAACACCAGAGTCGTTTTTAATACTGATTTGCATTGAACCGCCCCCTCGTTTTATCTGACTTTGGTAAAATCTGTTTGGATTCACTGAAACGTCCCTCTCTGTTTCACCTGATTTATGCGTTTTAATGTTATTTTAATTTATTTTTTGTAGTTTTTATAGTCATAATCAACATTTACAGCATCATCCATGACTTAAATGAAAGAATAAATAAATTACTGATAATTAAAAATACAGTATATTACCTACAAGCCTTACAAGGTTTTTTATTATATTGATATTTTTAGTTGTATCCATTCCTACACGTTGTATTATTCGGTACTTGCTGTATGATCCGACTTAAAGCAGCTATAATCTTTAATTTTGTTTGATTTTGGCGACCCCTGTGGACAAAGGTGGTGTTTTTTTATTTTTTATTTTGTGGCTTATTTTGAACCTTCATTGTATAGTAGCAACCAAAGAGAGAGGCAGAGAAGGAGGGATGACATGCAGCACAGGACCACAGGTCCAAACCATGGGGCACACTTTGCCTCTTGACCCAACGTTTCATCTCTTTGGGAATCAGGCTGAATTTGATCTGGTGATGAGAAGAACTAGCCAAGGAACTATATCATCGCCAATCTTGTCAGTAATGGTCTTGTTTATGTTGGTCATATCGAGGCATCAGTGTTATTCTAAGGTATCAAAGGATGGTCACAGATACAACGTCCATTCTTTATAGTGTCTACACAGCTTCGATTTTAAGACCTCATCAGAGTCTGACTGACTGATATCAATAGGGAGGTTACTCCGGGGGTAATAGACATGACAGGAAAAGGCCCTGCAGCCTGCTGATTTCTTTTTAACTCTGACAGGAACTGTCTGAGAGAGCACTAATGAGATCAGACAGACACGAAGGGACCATTTTTACAATTTTACAAAACATCAGAAAGCACCTTTAAAGTCTGACCTGAGATAAAAAGGGAGCCAATGAAGTGAAGCATTTGAATACTTTCCGTACTAAAATGTGGCAGAGCACACAGCTGAACATTGCAGTAATCAAGTCTGGAAAAAACTGACTAACATAAATTAAGGTCTCTGCATCCTTATTTCAGACATGTTACGTAAGTGCAAAAAGGTTCTTGGTTTCTTTAATGTGCTGATCAAAAGAGGGTGTAAGGTCAAATGTAACATCAAGATTTTTGTCTGTTAAACTTTAAAGAATCAGGCAGTTGTGTAGAGTTAATGCTACTTTAGTAACGGGACATGATATTCAGTATTTCACTGTAGATAAACAGGCTAAATTAATAATTTGAGCATGATATTCAGCCTTTACAGCCACATATGGTGCAATGTCATCAGCACAAAAGTGGAAACTTTAGTCAAAAAGTGAAATATGTACAAGCAAATAGGAGAGGGCCAAGAACAGAGCCCTGAGGTACTCCGCATTCCAGGTCGGAAAATACTGATATAATATTATTGTTGGTAACACGCTGTGTTCTTTTCAGAAAGGTAAGAACTGGCTGGAGATGTGTGAGGATGATATTGTCAAAAGATGAAAAGTCACATTGATCCAGTCGTAGAAGCACAGAGGTGGAACACAGAGTCAGTGGAAAGAAAAAGATTAGTGTGAGTTATGTAGACGCTGTTAGCTCACTGTGGGTCGGTCTCAGTCTTGGTGAATCTGTTAACTTTAGTAGTTCTGTGTTTGTCCTGCAGGAGAGAAATCAACAAACAAAATCTAATTATTTTAAATTCTCTTGTTTTTATCTCTAAGTCCCACAAACCAAGCTGTCTCTCTCTCTCTCTTTCCTCTTTTTTCACTCTTGCTTCTCTCTGCTGGACGTCGGCCGTCTGGGATCCTCTCTCCCTCCTGGCTGTCAGCGCCTCATCCAGACATTTGGATCTGGATCATCGTCCCCCAGGAGATTCAGCCTCTCCTCTTCTCCTCCCTCTCTCTCTCTCTAGTTTGCATGCTATCATGTCCCTCTCTCCTTCTGTCTTTGTGTTTGTCGGTCTATCCTGTTCTGTCCGTAGATGAGAAAAGGTCACATGGCTCACGTTCAACGTCTGAAGCTGCTCAACGTTCTGCTAGATCCATACTCTTCCTGTTTGTATACATTAGGATTTTTGGCTGATCTCTTCTATACACTTAACATCTTTTGCATGTTTCCTGGGTGAGGAATCTCTCTTCTGCTCCGCGTCCTGAGGTTTCTTCCCTTTTTTCCTCTGATAAAAGTTTTATTTGGAGAATTTTTTCCGCTTATTCGAATCAAGTATCCAAGAGGGTTAGATGCTGTGCAGATTATAAAACCCTTTGAAGCAAACTGATTTGTGATTCTGGGTTTTATAAATAAAAATGTCTCGACTTAAAGAGCTCATCTCATTATGTATTTTAAAGAAATACCACACTAATCTATTGCAATATGTAGGCTGCATGTATAGCTGCAAATCAGTGATGTTTTACCCAAGAGTATAATTTCTCAGTGTTGGGAATTCAATATTTAAATGGTGAGATACTGTGGAATCATTATACAGTGCATTGTTTTTCCCACCAAAAGTCTAAGATTTAAAATATTTCAAAGCGAGTTTCAACCTGCTAGCTCATTTAAGTCACTCGAGATACTGTAGGTATGTCAAAACAAGACTGTGGATGGGAAACGTCTGCATCCGTGCTCGAGGCTCTTTGAGTTTTTTTAAAACACAGCGGCACTTTGAGCCGAATGCAAAGTCTAAAACTTTCATGTCAAGAGAGGGAAAACATTCCCGTCAATCCATCCATTCAGATATTTCCATCTGGACCAAAGTCATGGACAGACTGAGTGACATTGCCATCCTTGTTATTAACGCGGATAAAAATGTAAAATATGGAGTACCTGAGCTGCTCAATATGCTTCAGAAATGCTCTACATACCTTTGAAAGAGGACCAAACCCTGAAAGCAGGTGCTGTGTGACCTTCGAGGTGACACTGTTTCTTCCTTGTTCACACTACAACAACAAAGATCCCTTTTGTATTAAGAAAAGAATATCCGGCAGCTCTCCGCTGTAATACTCTATATGCTTATTATCTTACTCTGTATGAGCACACAGTGATATTGGCACAAAAATAATATTCCACTCCCTCCACAACCTCTGGGCACACTTGAGAAAAGGTGCATCTCATCTTACTTGCAAAGGGGATTGTGTTGCTAAGGAGACAAGGATAAGGAAGCGGCCTGGATGTAGATTTTGTGCGATTCATTCCACTATATTACATTATTGTCGTGTGGGTTGAATAACAACACTTTTTTTTTTCTTGTACCCAAGATGAATTGTGCATCGGTAACAAACAGCTCTGAAAGCCAACTGCATGGAAGTAGCAAGGAATTCAATCAATATCGCTATCCTCTGAAACTGCTGTTGCTCCCGCATGCTCCAGAATGACAAATGGTCTTTTTTATGCTTTTACTTTGAAATTTATATAAAAAAAAGGAATCTCTCAAAGTGAATTTTGTGAAAATCAAATAAATCAATACAGCAGATATGATTACCGGCTGGACTGTAGGTCAAAGTCATCTGTTGTAAGAGTGTTGTTGTTTGAAACTGTATTTCTTAACGAGGACAACAAAGAAGGCATAAACATCATCCACGTCAGCAACCAGCAGGACAGCAGGGACATCTGCTGTCCGTGATGAATTAATACAACAAACAGCCTCAAGGATACAATATAAAGGATGTCAACGTGGCATAAAAAGAGTATTTTTTAAAATCCCTCCGTTTCATTTTGTGACTTTGCTCTCTAAATATTGAGAAATTAAAGACTCGCTTTACACAAGGCCAGCTGTGTCTACTACACCTACCTGACTCAGGGCGTTTTTAACGAGCATCAGACAGATTAACTCTCTAATCACAGCCAGATTAAATTTAATTTAATGATTTACTAAACTGAGTTTAGTAAATTACAGTGATTCTTTTCATTATGTTTCCAGTTAATGTGAAATTTAAAAGCACTGTAGTCATGAAAAATCACAATTCCTCCTTTTATAGTAAATATCTCCAAATTACAGGATTTTTTGATACATTGGCTTGAACAAATCGTCTTTTAATCATCTATAATCAATAGTTTTTAAATCAACAATGCATTAAATATGAAAGAGGTCACTCATTGTGAAGAACCCACGGAAAACTGTGACCGGATTCTGCAGCTCCCTTCTGTTCGCTGTCTTGGTTTTCTTATTTTTTGGCATTTTATGCATTTATTGATAGTACAGCTGAAGATAAGACAGGAAGCAGAGAGAGGGGGAGTGACACGCAGTGAATGGCCGTCCGATGCGGGATTCGACCCGGGGCCAGCTGCAGCGAGGACTATAGCCTCCACACATGGGGCGGCCGCTTAACCCACTACGCTACCGACCGCCCCCTTTCTTGGTTTTCTGATCTGCAACTTTAATGTTCCACTCACTGCTCTCGTAGAGTCATCTTCAGCCGTTTTCAGTGGAAACATTCTAAATTACAGCTGCTAAACATTGTGGAGCATTTAGCAGCTAAAGAGCCACATGCTGTATTTCCCTCAGGAAGGTTGGATGAGACCAAAAAACGAGTAAAAAGAGTAAATATATTGGACCTAAATTTGCAGATATAAAGGCTGATATGGCGCTGCTGTTTTACAGCTTGGTTTGAACTATTACAGGTTTAAACTCTTAGTTTGGTTCCCAGTATGATATTATCCGAACACCAAATGTTTATGTGGAGGCAAAGGTACATGTACACATCTTTTCCAAAGGACGATAATGCTGTCGAATCCCCACAGGGACAGTTAGACACTGTTAGTAACATATTGCAAAATTTCTGAAGCAGCTGCTGTTATTCCCATTGACAGGGCTAGTTATATCCACTTAGACTGATTTCATATAACAACCCAGGTACTAAACGACCAACTAGTGTTAACTTGGATGTGGCGATTTCCTCGAGAGTAACATATACCCCGTTTCTACAACACAACCTCATCTAAAGTGCTCAGCATTCTCCGCTGGCATTTGAAACACACTCCCCCTTTAACAAACGGCCCTCATTTATAGCTGAGATAGAGGGATGCTGCAGATGCCCATAGGGAAGATTTTCTACATGATGGATATAAATCTGCTCAAGCCATCACATCTCATTGGCCTATGACTTACTGCCTCTCTTAGCTCATTAGACAGACACCGCTTTTGGCAGTGAGTAATTGCAAACGTATCTTGTGTGCTCCAACTGTTTAGCAGTCTGTGACAGCGAATCATCTCTTTTTTTATGCCATCACTATGCTTACAAAGCCTGAGTGACTCATTTGTCTGGATTCAATCCAATTCGACAGACCAGAGTGTCAGAGTGTCAGAAATTAATAAAAAAAAAAACACGGGGGAGATAAAGCAAACGCTCTCAGGCTCCACGGATTTCTTTTGTATAACGAACTGCACACTCTCTTAATTTAAAATTCTCTGCACTCATGGTAAGAACATTGTCCTGTTAGCTGTGTTTTTTGTATATAGCTGATGACTTTCTCACTTCACGCCTCCCAACTTTATGCATGCAGATTACCCTTGATTACTCAAAGGAGCACTGTGCTCAGCCTTATACTGGGGAGGAGGAACAGCGATCCTCTGGGAGAAACTGAGAGTGCTTAAGAAAAAATAACATTAAGGAGGAAAGAGGCATCCAGTCCTGCACACACGTTGCTACCGGTTACCGAGCATCTTCTCTAAAAGCAAAATCTCTCAACAGGTTTTCAACAAGCACGTTCCTCTGGCTCAAACTTGGGAAGAAGAATTGCACACTCTAGTGGAGAACAAAAAGCACGACATCAATGGCTGCGTCCGACTGAGAGATTTAAAGAGAGAGTCGATGGCTGCACTAAAAATAGGACTCACGTATCTTTCCTACATTGCTGAACATCAGAGAGACAGACTGCAGGGATGGTGTCATATAGATAACTCCTATAGACGCTGAATAATGTACTGATTAAAGCTTCCCCCGTGATTTTACATGCATGGGTGCATCCGTATGTCCGGCTGACTAAGCCCTACATTTAAATGAACCTTCCTCTAATGGTTTGTCCTTAAGTAATCAGTGTCAGCGGGCTAACTCAGATGAAATGAAATGTGTCACCTGCTGCTCCGATGAAATATTTAAAGATATTTTTGTGTTTGTACACAGGAACAGAACAGAAGAGTCATTTCTACAGCTGGGTTCAGCCTCATTTGGGGTGACTCGTGACAGCATTTCTTGCTTTATATAGAATTTTAGCAATCTAAACAAACAGTTGATTAATCAAGCAATGGTCAGCAGATTAACCAATGAAGAAAATACTCCACTCCACCACAAAACAGTAAAATAACTTGAGTTTTTTTGCTCCTGCTTTCAGTTTAAAGAGATAACTAAAAGTGGTGGTACATTATGACATTAATGCATGAACTCACAGGGACAGTAACAATATAAATTCTCTTTGAGGGTTTCACTTTATTTTGAAATTTTCTGTTTTTCTTCATGGATTATTCTTCCGCTCATTTCCAATTCTTTTCAAGATCACATATAGCTTAAAGCATATCCCAGCATGCCTTGAACCAAAGGCAGTGGATCAAATACACAAAGAGATAAACCTTTCAAACCCATACTGAAGAGAAGTCGGACTCTCCGGTTTGGACTTTAGGAAAAAACAACAACGGTGTGATAGACTCAGATCAAGCAAATACAGGAAGGTGGAGTGATTACGTGGTTGGGGTTAATACACTTCTATGGAAACCTCAGAAACTCTTCAATCAGCATCAACTGAACCAAAGCTGTTCTTATTTATGGAGGAAAGAAAAAATGACCATGCCCCTAAAATCCACAAATCCTCAGCAAGTAAACAAACACACATGTAAACACTTGAGTTTAATTATTTCTTTTCCTACTAAATTGAGGGATTATTTTCACACATCCTCTAACGTACCATCTATTCACCAAACATGCATTACATATATTATCCAGCCTACATCCTCTCAAGTAAGACCTCATTTAGTTTTTATTTAGGCCCTTAATCTGCATCATCCCTCCCTTCTTGCTTACTTCCCTACTCTTATTTTCCCTCCCACCTCGTTTATCTCACACACTCTGTCTCTCTCTGCCTCCCTCTCTCCCTCCCTCCCTCCCTCCCTCACTCTCTCTCCATCTGTCAGGGTCAGCAGAGTGCAAAGAATCACATTAAGAAGTATTCAAATGTTGAACTAGTCGCGATTGCTATTCATACAGGCATTAAAGGCTGCCAAATCTAATTCAGCTCCAGACACTATCAGTGCCACGGCAGTTCACCCAGTCGGCGGAGATAATACAAACCACACAGTGTGGCAGGAGGGGAGAGGGAGGGGGGGGGTTAGAAAACCTGATACGTGAACAACATTAGTGTCTCTTGGATGTAATGGAGCCACAAACGACTGTGCTGCTGCTGCTGCGCGTACTGTAGAAAGATTTTTAACCAAAGAGGAAGCAAAGGCGATGAAGGATGTGACTTCAGATGTGATTCTATCTGCTGCACCTGAGATTAACAAGACTGTGATTTCTATGCCACGCGTTAGAAAGCGACACTCAGAGAACGGTCTGATTAATGCACCGAGGATGACGAATGGTCGTCAGGACTGGCAGATTAAAAATGGACAACGTGTGTCATAAGTGATCCTCTGTGAAGCGCTAAATGTTAACCTTCTACTCTCACTGCTAATCTGAAATATAACTAATATTACTTTATAGTGGCATCACATGAAACCCAATGAGACAGTTTCGGATGAGGAAAGAGAAGAGAGAAATGATACTGATACCACCTCTATGTGTGTGTGACACAGAAAAGCCTGCATAACACCAAGCACAGCAATCAAGTACAGGGAATACAGTTCATTTTCATATCAATAATACATGAATCAACCCACTAAAACATCACCAACAGACGATTAATATAATAATAATTCATATTTCTATCAATATTATACGCAGGGCACTGTCATACTCTTTGTATGTCTCTTCCATTCTGCAACAACCTGCAGCTACAAGAACCTCCTCTTGTCTCCTGAAGGGGTCACTGTCGTACAAACTCTTTCCAAAGATTATAATAAAACTGCATAAGTCTCCAGTTGAGATTAAAATCTCAAAAGTTATTGTTCCTCTGCTTATCAGTTTTCAAAGTGCACAGACATTTGCAAAGTAGAAATGACTAAAGAAAAAAAAAACTGCAGTTAAAGGTCCAGTGTGTACGGTTTTGGGGGGCTCCATGTGCAGGAAGCCACAGGGAACCTACAGGATACTGATAAATGCTAAAACGTCGGCACCATAAGTGAAGTCAGGAAATTGGCTCAGCGACGTTCGTTGCAACAGCTGCTTACAGCAGTTCAGGCTGCATTAGCAAAACTATTAACGGCGAGCTGTTTTTCATTTGCGAGAGCAGGAATGTGTTTTTTTTCTCTTTCATCTCACATCCTTCGTCTTTTTCCTACTGTACGTCTCGCTTAAAAAAATGTCTTTAAGCCTCAAACGGCCTTTCACCGAAATGTCACAGAATTGTTGTGAAACTAAATAAAACGCTCCGCACAAAGACACACAAACACACACACACAAAGTAACTTATGTCTGCAGCACTTTGTAAAGAATCTGGAATACACATAACAATGTATCAATAAAGTGCATTAAATGATCAAAATCATGGAATATGAGAGATCCGTGCGTTAAAACCTCTCTGGCTTTAGATTCTAAATGGTAAATGGACTGACCACTGACCACTACATATCTCATTCACTGCATGGTGCCAGCTGCTCATCAGTTTTTGGGGAGCTAACCATTCATAAACATTCACACAGCGATGGTGCAGCATCAGGATTTGGGGTTTGGTATGTTTGTTCAAGGACATGCAGGACTAGGGGAGTCACGGATCGAACCCTGACCTGATCCTAGGCCACAGCCGCCACTGAAAAACAAGCTTCATGTGCACTAAATATCATCACCTGTTGCAATCGACTACACATGTGATTGTAATGCACATGTTCTGTACATTATCACCAGTAATGCACTATTATTTGCACACATCTTTGCACACACTCTGCTTCTACCTACCTACCGTCTACTGATTCATGAGCGCGTTAAGAAACTGAAACGAATAAATTCAATGAAAAGTCCAAAGCTGAACACAGTGACTGTTGATGTGAATGTGTGAGGCACACTGGACACTGTACTGGTAATGATAGTGGTAATAACTTCTATGTACCACAGTGTGGTGCTCAGTGACCATACAGTGAAATACTGCCTTTTCACACACACTCATCCTGATTCCATGATCTTCATTTTCCTCCATGTATGAGGAGAGAACCCTGACAATGTCCTGACCCATCATTTCAAAGCAGATTAACACTCGAATGAATTTCCCCACCTTCTGTTATAACAAGCGCTCGTCTCGGCCGGGGCGCAAATCTCATTTGACAGGTGGGCTCCCGCAACTCAAGGTAATGAAGGCAGCCCATCTTCCCCTGTTAGACGAGGTGCATAAATACAGACACAGCTCATTAATAATTCTGTCACACAGGTAGGCTACGGAGAAAACAGTGACACACTTTACAGCTCAAGCACTTTAAATCCCAGAACTCATCAACTGCAAAGGCCCACTTTGGTATTTTTTTCATACCTTGCTTTGAAAACTAAGACGCTTAAGACCTTGGCACTGATTTTACATTATGCAGGAGTATGCGAGTACACAAGATTCTTGCCTTAAAGTCATCTCGCCTGAACATTCTGTATCTCGGTTTTACCAACAAATGTTCCTCCTTTTTATATAACCGTTAGTTTGGGAAGTTGTTTACCACTTCTTACGACTCCATCAAGGTTACTGTCTAATAAGGACGTGTGAAAAAGACAAGGAGTCGTGAAGGTCAGCAATGCACTTCAAACCAGCTGCTATCTATTGAAGACGACCCCTCTCTCTGTGCATAAAGCTCACGTTTGACGATTTTCTTCCCCTCGGAGACGCAGAGCAGACAGCTGTGCGTTTGAGCTTCCTCTCCCTCAACAGCTGCAAAAGACGTTTGGTCATCCTGTCAGCTCGGTACAGCGTGCACCGTTTTTTTATTGAGTCGAGCAACTGAACTCCTGCCCAAAGTGAATTACGGCGTTTTAATCAAATCTTCACTGAATATGCAAAATATTCGAGACACTTCTTACGAAAAGGTCGACCCAGGTAGAAGTCATTATCCTTCACTGATTTCCCTAATTAAATCCATAGCAGACACAAAGGAGGAGACGCAGATAAAGAAGAAGAAGCTGAGTTTGAGAAAATTGTTTTAAACTTTGAGCTAAGTCAGGGCGTGGGCTGCAGAACATATCCGAACTCCGCACCAGATGTTTCGCTTAATTAAACAGCATATTCAATTAGACATATGTTTGCATGTGGATGTTTCTGTCAGGAACAAATCTGTGTCCTCTCAGTGGCGAAATAATCCTCCTAACTGCTCCATCGCTCCTTAAAATAGCACCGACTTAAGGTCCAAGAAGGCCAAGTGGGCAGTTTTACCATGCATCAGTGCTCTAAACAGTGCTCTGAGTACCTTGGGATGGTTATGGCCTGACTGTAAACTGTGTCTGGATGGTGTCAGAGAGGTTACTCGTGGCGGCGGCTAATGCAAAGTGTTGACTGCAATAAACTTGAGGTTGTTAACGGCCATCATGCTCGGCATGACCTTTACCGGACGGTGGAGCCCAAGGCTGGGTCCTGTTCTCCAGCCATGAGTCAGTATTGAGCACTAACAACTGGGATGCAATGATTCACAGGCCCTCAGCTTTTGCGCTGTAATTGGCGGGGAGGCCTTGTGAGTGAGAGGATGAAGGAACGAGGAGGGCAGAGCGAGCGGGGAGTCAGAGGGAGTCAAACAAGGAAAATGTGAGAGGAAAAACAAAACACATGAGAGAGCAAGAGACGGCTCCGGGTGAGGTTATGGGCTCTTTTTAATGTTATTTTGTTTACACTGTCCATCTTCATTCACGGGGTAGAACTCCTCGGTGAATCTGTCACAGCGATTCTTAATTCGCACACTAAGCAGGGGGGGAGTCAGCGGGGGGTTACACTGCAGAGCCCCGTGAGCTCGGGTCAGCAGAAAACCCTCCGGGGTCGCAGTAATTATCACTGCATGTGTAATCACCGGTCACAAAACATTACTCACACGATGCGTCACCATTTTATCGCCCCGGATTTGTCGTTTGTCGTCCGGCCTGAGGTGCGTATCAACGATTAAGAGGCAGACAATGACTGACTGGATCAATTATTATTGAGTGTTAAAGGGCAGATTTGACATCGCTGGGGGGGGGGGGTCTGTGTCAGGTCTGTTATGAAGGTCTGTCTGGTCCGGGTAAAGGTCGCACTGCGGCGGTCACACCTGGAACAAAATCACAGATTCCTTATTGTAGCATTATCTCTCGGTGTGCATAAACAGAGCATTACTAATCCCGCACAAAAGGCTCATTACTCTTGATACACGTCGCTGGGGCTGTTTATAGATAAAGTCAGAGTGAAGACAAGCCTCTTTAGTTAACGTGCTTATTCCAAATATGTTGCCTAATCATAACAGGCAGTCTGCCAGCCAGCGTGCATATTCAGTGTAAAGTTTTACTTTTTGCATTAAGGGCGTCTCAACCAGTGATCCATTCATTCAAGCCCATCTGTTTACATCAGCATGCCCTAAATGTGAACCTAAGCTCCCAGTAGTAAACAAGCATCTGTGATTATGCGTGGGGAACAATTATCCAACTCCGTTCTTCTTCAGTGGTCCAAAGCCACTTCCCCTCGCTGCCTCTCTCTCTCTCTCTCATTCTCTTTCTCTATGGATGTAATATTAATGAACACGTCTTAGCCAAGATGCTTGTTAGGCTTGAAGCTAATCCTGTTAGTCTGAAAGCTCGCGGTCCCCACTGTTTGTCTCAGAGTGGGCTTCTATCAGTTTATTTGCTAACTTATATAAAAGAAGCCTCTGGGATTCTCGGTGAGGTAAAGGAAAGAAAAATACCTAAGACACTGAGGTGGCTGGTTGGTCAGATGGGAGATATGAAGACAGGAATGAAGATGAATGTGTCCTCTACTTACTGACTCACGGCAGCATCGCTGTATATTTCAGATCCTGTCATGGCCAGTGGTGGAGAAGGTTATTTGTGTGTTTTGCTTACAGACCCCGCATTAAAGTCTGTGTACTTCTTTCAAAATACAGTGAATATGTTGGAAAATAGTTGCTGAAAACACGTGAAAAGACTTTGGTATATCACTGAAACATGGAGTTAGAGGTTAAAATAGTTTTTCACCAGTTTTCAGCTTTAGGATTTTGTGGGCGGTCCTTAAAGGGTGGCTCGATGACACGCGGAGGCCACCCTGAGCAGAGAGATAGAGATGAATTCATCTCAGCTCAGAGCTTTTCAAAGTTAGTCGTGTGATTTTCTGAACTCATCCGACACGTTTCAGTCGCTGACTTTTTTGCATTTTGTATTTTATTCTAACTGTATTTTAAAAACATCAAAAAAATAAAACAAAACAGTGAAGTAATAACCATTCTCTTTGCCACAAAGAGGTCACAAAATACACAAACTACCATAAAGCATTGCTATCATACAAAATAAGAAAACATTTCAGGCTTAATAAACTATATTGGCTATGCATGAATACATTTAAATTCATTTTGTTTTTTAAAAAGTCAATCTTCCCATATACGACATTACTTCAGTTTGGGGTTAATTAGTTCCTAAGAGGCCAAACTGCCTGTCAGACATCTTATGAACCAACTGTAATATAACTTTTGGACTTGTTTGAGATGAAGGAGCTGTTGTGCTGTGTATTAAGTAATGTAAACACCAATCACAGCCAGTAAAGAGGGTCTGGGATCTCAAACACCCCAAAGAGAACATTAGATTCCAAGTACATTTGTGTTATCCATTTTAAAAAATGTACCGTCTATAATTTGGTTGTCA
This sequence comes from Collichthys lucidus, assembly GCA_004119915.2. Lineage (NCBI taxonomy): Eukaryota > Metazoa > Chordata > Actinopteri > Sciaenidae > Collichthys > Collichthys lucidus. Next base: position 5,561,674 of record CM014096.1, on the reverse strand, counting down.
GTCTTTATTTGGTGATGTGAGACTGTGGCTCCGCTTTCAAAAAACAATAACGGTCTTGTTTGTATCAAGCCGACTTTGATTATGTTTCTAATTAGCCGCCTTTCATCTGAGGGAGATTACATAAGACTTTCCATTTTTGGCTGCTGTTTTTTATTTTTTATTTATGCTAGAGGACGTACTGTGAAAGAAACTTCTGAAGTAACAGCATTTTAATTGAACTAGACAACTTCAATTAAAGCCGGTGCAGTTTCATCTGACTTTAATGCATTGCAAAAAACAGTAATTACTCATAAAAGCTTCATCCATATATATTGTTTAATAATATACAATAAAAACCATCATTATCTTTAACTTTTATCTTTCTCTAATTAAAAAACAGATTGACTGTCTGTTTTCTGATGTTTTGTACGGACAAATATTGATGTAAACACGCATAACAGCCACAGACAATAACCACTTTAATTGCTGTGTAGCGTTAGCGTTTGTCTGTCAATAGATCTGGAAGCGACAGCTTCTGTTTTTTGGACTTTTCTTTCATTGTGGATTATGCGACCAACTGGAATATCCGACGGCTACGGAGTCAGATATTACATTTTTTCATTTTTGAGCATGTTGCTTGTTGCTGAGGAGGCAGATTTCTTTGTTTTTGCTCAAGGGCACTTTGACACTCTGATGTCCGCGTGAGAATCCAAATTGGAGCGCACCGTCCTGCACCGCTAGAGAGAGTGATTTTCGAAATAATACTGCGATATCAACCGGCATGAAGTGATGGAAAGTTTGTGAGGTTTTGCAACTCCATTACATGCACAAGCATAACTGTAGCACGGCACCTGCAGACAGAACATGCAGACGAAACTAAAAATAAGCTTGTTTTATGAATTCCATAAGCAAATGGAAACAGACCACCCCTTCCCCGTCGGCTTTTCTTCGGAGCTCACTGAGCCCCGCGCTCTGACTCTGATTCACAGCTCAGTGTTTCTCTACCTTCTGAACCCAGGTTTCTAATCAGAGAATTAGCTGCAGTTTCCCCTGCCAAAATCCACACGGTAATCCATCTCACTTTGTCCACACTGTGGCTCATGCCCCACTAAAGCATTTGTCAGAATGCATAAGAGAGCGAGAGAGAGAGAGGATACAGAAAGAGATCCTGGCAGCTGGGAAATGTGCGTTCCTGGCTTCCTGGGTGGCTTTATTAAAGCCTATTAAGTGCACAATGAAAATCTTTCAAAATTTCTTCTGTATTGTTTCCACAAAAGAAACACACTCTTATATTCGGTATACATTACAGCTTGGGTAAATCCTCGGGCCTGACTATACTGAGTGCGAGCCTGCGCACTGCTCTGTACCTGCTGTTATGGATGCTTTTGTCGAGTGCTGGGTCAGGCCAACTGTGCATTCAACGTCCAGGCCGAGTCTCTCGGAGCGTGATTAATGAGGGAGGAGACGAACAACCAGGGTGCATTCTAATCACCCACAAGGACAAGGAGAGATATGGAAAGGGAAGAAAGAGAGGAAATGAGAGCGTGAACAGAAAGAAGGAGAGGGAAGGAGATCATGTATTGATATTACCGTGGGTTATACGGTTAAAAATCCTTTTTCCGAGCGAGTTCTCTCACGTTTCCCCCCATCTGCAAACACACACAGACCCCCACATACAAGCACACACACATGCTCAGGCACAGTGAATACTCTCACAGCCTCAGAAGCAAACACTGGGACATGAAAGGCACAGAGGGGGCCTTATGGGGGTTCACTCTGGCAAAGCTCCGTCCAGTGGATCAGGAAGAATGCATCTAGTTGCATACTGTAATACCCACAAGGCCTCTCACTCACGACTGTTCATGCCCCTCGAAATAAAGTTACTGAGCTGTGCGGTTATTGTAGACATAGCAGGAATTATCTATGCAAAGCGAGCCCGTGAATACTAATGGTGAACGATGGAGAGAATTACAGCAGCCAGGTGAAGAAGATGCAGGAGGATTGGTCTGGCGAGACATTAAAGAGGAAATCCCCATCGGATATTCACTTATAGTGTTAAGCCTGTGATACGCAGAGCGTTTAGGGAATTGCGCGTGTTTGTGAGGGAGTGTGAAGCCACATCTTTGTCTCTTTGAGTTATAATTCACAACGCCGACTCCTGACTCACGCTTTAATAGTTTCGGGAAACGGTCAATCACTTTCCTGCCAAGAGTTAGAACAGAAGATCTATACAAATCTCACAGCATCATTTCAGTGCAAAATATCCACCCCATAAAAACCACGAGTTATCCAAACAAGATATAATGTGTTAATTAGTGAGCTTGGTCGGGGGATTTTATTGTGTTCGGACAGTTTCCCCCGTTTCCAGTCTTTGTGCTAAGCTAAGCTAAGCTCTGGCTCGTGGCTTCATATTTAACGGACAGGAACGACCGTGATATCGACCCCTCTTATGTAACTCTCTGCAATAAAGCGAACAAGTGTACTTTGTGAAATGTTGAACTATCGATCCGAGGGAACCTGTAAGCGCAATGAGTGAGATGGGTTTAATGAAGCCTGGGTTGCAATCTGCGTCGGAGTGCGTGGTATCAGATTCGAGACATGCCAGGTTGATGTGAGGATGGTAGCACGGTGCAGTGTCAATGGGAAAAAAAATTGGAAAATGGAGATAGAGAAAGCGATGGGGGGGGAGATTGTGAAATCTTCCTGTCAGCAGAAAGAGGGCATAAGATACCGGATAACAAAGTTGATTTGAGGCCAGTATATATTTTTAGCGTCAGCATTATACTCTCTCGCCAGCGTTATTACTTGTCGTATTTCGATGGGTCGGCATTGATTGATTGATTAATTTAATTATCCCAAAGGGAAATTGGTTTTCATTGTGGTTAGAAAATCGAACGTATACGGAAAACAATATACTCAACAAAAACAATCAAAGATACAGTCTGCGCGTGGCAGACAGCCAGTGCAGCATATATACTGTAGTGTAACACTGCACAATAAACAGTAGGACAATATACCCAACATGCTGTTTGCCACCATTTCGGATCGAGGACAAAAGTTTTGCCACATCTCATCCAGTTGACAACTGAAAGCCTTTAAGCGATCATCTTCATCTGGCCAGAGTACGACTCCCTGCACACTCTCCTTCTACCTGTGCCTGCTTAGTTCCCTCTTCATCCTGGTATAGATCAGTCTGTGTCCTGTGTTCCTTCGCTATGCATCATGTCGGCCTAAAATGACGATTGATTGCAGTGCCACTGCCTTTGTAATCCGCTTAGGATGGATTTAGCATCTAAATCACTTTATTATTTATGTGCCTAACTCTTTGCCAATGCCATTTGGAGGCTGTATGATTGGTGATCCATCACACATTATCCTTCACCGTGGTCATTAATATTGTAATGGGATGGACCTTCACCATGAAACTTCCAGGTGGGAAGGGAATGTAGATCTCTTCTGTGGGAGGGTCAGGCTGTACTCAAAACAGAAGTCAACAGAGGGGAGATTATCAGTCGTGCTCGATGCCAGACGGACTCTCCAGAGATGTTGTTAGTTTGTCCGCTCTCTGCTATTAACCTCTCTCTTTCTCTCCACTGCTCCCGAAGCAGTTTGTATCTTCATACATGGCCTCTCTGTGAAAAATGGGATGTTATTTTCTTTTATTATTGTCTTTTTCCGTCAGGGCTTCAATCACCACCTGTCAATCACATCTGCTGCCTACGGGAAGACACACACACAAGCACACAGTGCCACATCAGGACAGAGTTGAAACAAAAAATAGATACTCAGCTAAACACATAAAGGGCAAAAAATATATGCATGACAAAGTAACTCTCAAAACATAAATCTCTTTCAGCTTCCGAGGTTTGATTTTAGCTGGCTTATGAAAAAACAGCACTGTATGTTCAGACAGCAAACTGTCAGTGCATTGTATAGATGTAGCTTTGGAGACACAGCAGTAGTATGTTCGGTTTTTGTGCATGCTGGGGACAGCTGAGGGCAAAAAATCTGTCACACACTGTCTCTATGGCAGCCCACTGAGTCCACCGAAGAGCGAGGACGTAAAGATGCAGCATTTGAGGTTCATGGATGTCGGCAATCATCATGTCAGTGTGTCACGAGGAATTCCCTCAGTCATCTTTTAGCCGGAGGGAAAGGAACACACAACACAAAGCGAGATGCTAGAGATATTTGTTCTCTGCCACAACAGAGCAGCTGACCACACACGTGCGATTGTTAAGTTTTTTTATTGCGACTGTAGTGACATTTAAGCCAGTTTGGGGTTTGGCTAATTAGACCCTGTTCCTGGGATTTTGATTGTATGTACAGATTGCGCTTCACACTGTAAAACAGCGGCACATCTGGACTATAATTAACACGTACATTTTTACACAGCTAGTTTTTTAGCTTCATTATGTAACAGGCAGTGCCCGGTCATGGCTAAATGAAGCACAGCCACTGGCTACTGACACAGTTAGCTTTGCTTAACCTTACACCTTTATTATCAGTAGTAGCAGTACATTAGAGTCCAGGCAGAATAACTGGGAACACCACACAACATCTAAAAAAAACAAAACATAGGTACATTTTCCTGATATTAGATTGGTAGGAGTGCTCTGTAATTGTTTGATTTATGGCTGCATGCCTGGTGTAATTTCGAGTAAAGTGTATTTAGAAAGTGTATTATTGTACTGACTCCCAAGAAAGTGCACTATATGCATATTAATATACCTTGTGGCATTAAATGGAACACAGCCAGAGTTTTAATGTTTCAGCATGAAGAATGGCAAGACAGTAGCAAAATAAAAAGAAACTGCGTATGTTAGATTTCCTTGATTTTTTTTGTTTGGTGTTGATTGACACTTTTATCTCACATAGGAAAGTCAAGAGCTACTCAGAGTTATTACCTACACATGCTTAGACAAACTTAATTTTAGCTGGTAGTGTTTTATAGGTACCTCCTGGGTGACAAACATTTTATGGGTCAGCACCTCTGTGCAGCACAACATTGTAATGCATATATCACTGTTCTCCTCTGTTTTACGAAAGAGACAATTCTTCCCTGGTGCATCCCTTTGGGCTTCCTTAGTTACCTTGTATAGTAACTCTGCGTTGACACTGGGCTAGATAGATTTAATTGATCCTCAGGGGCTGATGGTAAAAAAAAGCAGAGGTGCAATATTTATCTTCCATATTGGAGTTGAACCAGCATTGATTATTTTCCAATGAGAAGACCTATGACCCAAGACAGCAAGACCACCACAAATGAGGTGCATGTGATCCAGCAATGTTACGGCCATCTTCCTCCCTCATCTGCCAGGTAGCAGGATTTCCTGTTCAAGGATTCAGATCTGCACCTTCTTGCTGGATAGCATGCCACATCTCTTCATTCAGAAGGTGTATGATGAGCTAGTATCAACCATGGTGCTCCCTTTCTCCAGACCAATGGTCAATTGATGTGCTATAGCCCTGGCAGTTTAGATAACTGTCACTTTTGGCTGTATATGTGACGTCATAGGATTGTTTTCCATAGAGGAACCTGATGAGGGTGAATGCTGTTACTGGTGGTGTTGGGTTGAGACTTCTGCCTTTCTGGTGGGGACAGGAGAAGTGTGTGGAAACCCTTACACCGCCAACAAAAAGTTGGAGGAGTTGTTACTAACGCTTGGCCAGGGTGTTGCCTTGTTCTCACTGGGTGTGACAGCAAAGTGCGACTGTTTCATGGCAGTAACACACTACTGCTGTTGCAGCTGTAATTGTTCTCCCGATCCTTTTCCAGCTGCTGTTCCACCTAGCTCATCTACTTTAGTGACCCTGCTCCTCAACTGTCAACTGTGGTCGGATGTTTTTGTTGAATCACCTCGATTTGTGTAACATTTGGTCTTGCAGCACAGACAAAATGATCTGTATCTGTAAGCAAAATCATGTATGCTGTCACGGTCACCCTGAACCTGTGTCCTTTTCTTCATCTGTGTACTCGTCTGATAGGAGGGACGACGAGAATTTGCATTCAGATTCCTCCCTGGTACGCATTTCCAGTCTCATCACATCCCACCAGTCTCTAACTGTTCCATAAAGGACACTCGGTGGACTGGCAAGAAGCTTATCATCAGTAAGTGGATATGAGGCCATATAGTCATGACACTGTTCACTACAGTCCTCCATCATGGAAACTGTAACTTCACTGGGCTTTTCGCCATAAATCTCCCTCTTGCAACCAAGGCGTCAACTGGTGAAGACACTGGCAGACTATCAGGTTGGTTTGCATGGTAGATTGAAAAGTGCTGATTTGCTTTGCCACAAGATCTGTTGAGTCGACCAAATGGGCAGTCTGCATTGCAGTATTTGGTAAAGTTTGATACAGTCGCCATTTGATTGTAAGCTGACCTCTACTGTATGGTAATCTGTATGTTTTCCCAGGTTCTGGTATTTTTGTTCCTGTTTATCGTTAACTGCCGTTTGATTTCCATCAGAGTTTGACTCAGTTTCTGATTTTGTGAATATTCAGCTTTCAGGTCCTGCATTATTTCTCGTTCTAGAATTGAATGTTGTAATCCTTCCAAGGTTTGAGTTAAACTTTTTTCACAACAGTGAGAAAGTAAGTCCCATCTGGGATGCCATTTTCTGAAGTGGATGGCCTTATATATTTTTTTAGGCGTGAGTCAGAGTTTTGTCTGACAATGAAAAATGTTTTAAGGTCTAATCGGTCAGTTCCTCACATGGATACCTGAACCTGTATACACTCATGTCATGAACCCACTTATCTTGAATCTGAATCACCAAATACAACAATAGGCCATAATCAGAGAAATACAGCAAGCGAACGAAAGTTCAATATAAATCAGTGTAGTGTCCAGAGCTCAACAAAAAGTACCACACTTCAACAATTACCAAAAAACAGAAACTCGTCTAAAATAAAGTTCAGTACATTGTGTGTGAACCCACTTCCCAACCAAATCAATAAAATATCTCTGGCAAAGTTTCAGTTTTGTTCAGTTCAGTTTTCCCCACACGAGAAAATCTTCTTCCCAAACAAATCAATAACGAATCTCTCAAAACAAACAAAACTGAACATCTACGCTGTCGAAGATACCGATACCAAGCAGTTGTCTTCATAGACACATTACATGGCAAGGGGTAGTTCGGAGGGTGTTTTTTTTGGCTGCTGACACGAGGCCACGGATAGGTCATGGAGAGGCGAAGTATGCTACTAAGAACAACAGACTGCAAGATGGATGCTGCCTCTTCTGCAATGGTACGATACAAAGCATTGCAGATTTCTCTGGAGAATCCCATTGGCAGAACAAGGGAGGGTCTGACTGGGGTGTGATTTAAACATTTATTTATTTATTTTTCTCTCTTTTAATTAGAGAAAGAAAGAATCAATAGTTATGGCAGATCGCCACAGTGCAGTATTAACTTGGATTTAAATGTTTTAGGACCATGAATAGAGACATAAAAGCAAACCAAGCATTCCGCTTTAAAAATGCTTCGCTTCAATTTTGGCGTTAATTGACATTATTATGGAAGAGCTACACAGAGCTGCAAAATGGTAAAAAAAAACATTTAAATACATCTCCAGGAACATTCTTTCTCTTTTAGGTTTCTTAAGTGTGTCAATTTCTTGTATATTGATTGCTGATTTATATGTTTTATAGTATTTATTGGGGGCACAGTCTGGATTTGAATGGAGAAAGAGACAACAGAGGAGACAAAGATTCTTCATGTCTGCTCTGCAAGACTTCAAAATGTCGACCAGTGTTCATGTGGAGTGCCTTTAGAGAAATATCTTCATGCTTCAAACTCTGAATTGAGAGTAGAGACACTGCTACTGCTATTTAGTAATGATTACTGTGCTCACAATCCTAGATGTGAGCTCATAAACTCCTATTCATATTTGATAGGGTAATGCGCATTCGTTTTTCCACCCGGCAGCAGAGGGAAGAAGGTGCTGCCAGCTGTGTTATTATAGAATTTCTGCATTCTTTCATCAGCTGTTGTTCATCCATACGCACACACAGAGTGACAGTCTCATCTTCGGTGACAGCGGCAGGCTATGACCTCTGACTCTCGTGTATCATTGAGTGCACAGATTAGTCATCCATCCGAAGTGGACCTGTGCAGTTGCAAGGATGATGTGATTATTCCACTGATTTCTTTTTTTCAGTGGCCAGCAGAAAAACCTCCACAACAACATGTTCTGCTTTTTTTTTACGGATGATCTCGGAAAAACATTGCCAGCGATGGTTCAGGCGCCAACAGATCAACAGAATTCTCCAGCAACGCAGAAATGTGATCTCCGAGACTGAGACGCAATAACCTTGCAGATAATTACACTTTAATGAAATGTTTTCAAACAGGAAGATAGATCCTTTTTACCGAGGTCATTCCTCCAACTCCAAATCATTATGGGGCTGATTCATTTCTCCGCCATGTTAATGTGAAAAATCAGCTCGGGAGGATGAAACTGAGGGTGTCCTTAATTGTCAATTAAGGGTGTATCTTGCAGTCACATGACTTGTAGATTGAGTGATAACAGCGAGGGCAGGATTGCCTTGCTGCAAGGTCAGTTCGGATTAAACTCGGGAGTAATGAAAATACTTTCGATTATGTTTGCTTTCTCAACCAAATACAAGCAATCAAACGTGAAAGAGAGCCAAATAATTTGCCGGGAAGTCACTAACAAATCTCAAACACTATTATTATGCAGTATGGTAGAGTGCTCAGTGATGGTTTTGGCCCTGACTGGCAATAGTCCTGGTTGCAACAAGGTTTTAATAACTGTTTGTTTTTCTACTTGCTCGCTGATTGCAACATCCATAATGCCAAATATCAAACTAATGGAAGAATTAAAGAGCAAAAACACGTTAGACATCATTAATCAGGCAGAGACAGCTCATCATTACGTGCTGTTGATCGTTTACCATCTTGGAACAATGGATGAAAATGCACAACATCTTTCATTATCTATCGTTGCTATATTGTTTTATAGTGAACATGGTACATACAAGTGTGGTATTAAAGGTCCAGGGTGCAAGATTTTGGAGTATTTATTGGTGGGAATGGAATACAACATTCATTAATATGTTTCCATTACCTTTATATTTACAGTAATAGCGGGTCCGTCATGTTGAAGCACCATTTTTCTACAGTAGCCTAGAACAGACAAACCAAACTCTGATCTGGAAACAGCCTTTTGCTTTCAATGTGAAGTTTCTCTTACATGCTTGGAAGGAGAGGATGAGGCATGAGAGTGTATTCAATTGGCTGCAATCTGCGACTTCACCTCTAGGTGCCACTAAATCCTATACACTAGACCTTTAAACTCCCATCCATCCATAACCTCTCCTGTTGATGCAGCATCTCTGCATTTTCCTTCTTTGACTACTCCAGTTCTGCTCTGCAGATACATTATGTTAGAAATGTTCATTAACACGGGAGCTATCTGTCTGGGGAATATTGTTTTCACTGGGTAATGCCCTTGAACTAGCAACGTCTATCTCAGTTGTGCTCATTATCTTGTGTATTACTTTCTTTCCTTCACTTCCAACCATCACCACCCTGAGGATACTATATAATGGAGTAGAGGAGCGTATGAGCAGTTAGAAAGATCATCTTCGAGCCTGGAGGACAGGAGTTGAAATACATGTAACCTGCTGACATGTCCATGTACACACTGTCTTTATTCCAAAACCGCAGGCCTTGAAGGGAAGGCTGTTATCATCACTCCCTAATCACTGCTGTGTAGAGCTCTGTGTTTTCTTGTGGGGATTGACCAGGTCAGAGCAGATGCCAAATCTAAAACGAGTACATATTTTACATTCACATAATAATCCATTCCTGCTCTTCTGCTCAACTCCTACTAATGTTTTTTAAAATGCTGTACACCCAGTGATCGTTGCACTCTTTACTCTCTGGCTTCCCGTGAACAGTGGGTGAAACTTCAAACATGTTGCACTCCACCTCCACCTCAACCCAAGGTTCTCTCCGTTCCCCTTTGGGAAGTCATCATCGTCACTCGTGAAACTTTGCTGGGTGAGTTTGGTGTATCACCGTGGGGAGAGATTCCAAATATGAAATCACATATTCAAAAGTCACATAGTAATCCTTTCCTGTTGTGCGCTTAGCTTTCATCACATGCTCCTCTCTTTGATTATCTCATGCAGATATTTTTAACTGTCTTGCATACTAACATGCAGTAATATTTGGACTCTTTACACTCTTGTTCCCTAGTTGAAACACATTGCACTTTGATCAGAAAGATCTCTTGCCTGCATGCAGTGTTATCATTGTAAAAGTATGTTTTTAAAGTGTCTAGGAATGAGCTCTGATTTGTATCTTTGCAATTCATCCCTGGCTCAGCTTAACAAAGATGCTTTAACAAGATAAAGCTCAAGGCGATCCCTTCTATCACAGACAAAACAAATACTGATTGAGCAAAACAAATGTGAATAAAAAAGCGTCTCACAGTCAACTTCCACAAAAACAATCCACTGCAAAGTGCATGCACAGTAGAAAATCAATGCTTGCGCAGCATATTGCAGCTACTTCCCATGCCACTTAACATATTCTGCTCGGCTCAAAGTAGTGCACCTCAAGAACTTTTGACATAGGTTTTTTTGTTGCTGCCTGATAAATGTTAAAAAGAAACTGTGCTCACATTCACTAGTGGATCAGTTATCGGATTGAGCGGGGATTTTTCTCCAAAAACAGCATGACAACAAACACAGACACTTCAACATTTAGGAGTCGAGGGAAGTTCTAAACCAAAAGTCTGAAAGATGCCTCGGGCATTTCGTGTTCCCAAGAGACACTATCTATTCCTCCAGCAAAGAACAGGCTTGAACAAAACATTCTGTATTTTAAGTGGAAAGTTTTTGCAAAATACCACATAGACTGTATCTCACTGGACCTTTCGTAGCGGCATCAGCAATGCAGAAGACTCACCGAGAGGCTGTCCAGCGATGATACGGGCGTTTTCTCCCGCCACAGCTGCTCGGGCGTTCCTCTCGTTCAAATACTGTACGAAGGCGTAACCCTTGTGCACGGAGCAACCCACTATCTTCCCGTACTTGGCGAAGATGACTTCTATGTCGGTCTTCTTGACGATGGCTGTGTTGAGGTTGCCGATAAAGACTCTGGAGTTGAGGGAGCGTGGGTCATTCTTGTTGGTCACGTTGCTGGTCTGGGTTTTACCAGTCATTCTCCTCCAGTTGCCCTCCTGGGACACAGACATAGAGGGGGGGAGGAGGGGAGGACATGGCTTTAGAGGTTATGGAGAGGCCAACTCCAGCTGTGCAACCCCAAAGTCTGCAATATTAAATCAATCGATAAATAATCCTATAGTAAAATGTCTGATTTAAAAAATGTTCATCATTCTCATTTTCACATTTCTCTACATGTCCTCGTCCTCCCACAGGCCCACTAACCACTAGTTTAACAGACTGCTCGTTGGCTAAAGAAACCAGAGAGACACTTTGGATGTTTTCCTCAGAGTTGTGTGTCTTTTTTTAAACATGTTTAGAATCTCTGAAACTTTGAATTAACCCGTTAACTATTGCCATTAGCTCTTCACTTTGAATCTTAACCCACTCCAGGCTAGCTAGATTTTGCATATTATGCAGTGCTGTAAATAAACACAGTACACACACAACTAACCTCTCCTTTTTATTACCTTAGCAAGGCTTCACAAGTTACCTAAGCCAGTTAGCTGGATAGGTAGGCAGCAGCTAACTAGTTAACTAGTTGGTTTATATGCTGAGTTACCTCAGCAATGCTCTGACTTTAAAGTTGTTTCTCAGATAAATCACACGACTCTGCGGTTTCTTTAGCAAATGAGAGTTGCTAGTTAGTTGCTGAGAGACTGCGGGCATGTGCTTGACTGAAAAAAATGTGACATTATGACATAAAATGTGACATTAATGAAAAATATTCCTAGGAAAAGTACCATTATTAAATCAAAACAGACTATAAACTGCAGTTTAAGAAAGAAACAAGACTAATAAAGTAACATTAAGTAAGAATACTCTGAATTACTTTGCATCAGCGACATTACATTTATTTATTTAATATTGAACACTTTAGGGCTCTGTAAAACACAAGGTTCATATTTGAATCTACATCAGTGAATGCAAATAGACACTCTTTTTGTCGCCGAAGGCTTTTGTTGATGAAGGTTTACCTTATTTAAATCATGTACAAGGTCACTGGCCAGTCAACTGCTTACCTAAGCCACATTATGTGCACGGTTGAAATGCTACCACCGGATGGCTGAGTGAGAGCAGAATAAGAAGGAAGCAACAATATGCGAATGTCACAGCAGTTTCCGCCGCTTTGTGAGAAACCAAATACAGTAGCTGTCAGTGGGAAAAGCTTTGCTATCTCAATACCCATATTGTTGCATCCCTAATGCTTTGCGTCCCGTTTCACTGATCACAGAACGCGTAGGCTGTAATTCATGCTACAGTTTTTATTCAGACTTCTTTTTTTTTGTGTGCTGTCAAATTATCAGCGTACATTAGCCTCGGCTTTTGTAGGCCTCCCCTGCAATTATTTCTAAGTGACCTTTTCATAACCTGAATGTTAGTTGTGTTTTTTCTGAAAGATGACTGGCTGCATGATCAGGGAACTCATATCTCCCAAAGAAAGGATGCACCATTGAACAAGTTCTCTCTTTGATTATATACATACCACATATTCTCACACATCATTACATGTTGATAGGTTTTTCTCTACAGTTTATATTGCAAAATGGATTACACTGTGAAATATTATGACGAAAACACTGAATATTCAATATTTGTCTCCTCTGAGCCTCTGTCCCTGACACACGGCGATAACAACTACTCAGCTTTGAGACGGAAAAAAACCTGAATGATGGATCCAATCCTCGGTAAATAGGATTAGTAACCAAGGTAACACTGATGTGGCTTGTGAGTATTGTGCGGATGCACACATGCGCATACATTCTGTCATCAGCAGTCAGCGTAGATCAGGTCAGCGTCCTCACAATAACATGATGCAGCTTTTTTTTTCTCTTTCTGAGAAGCGCTATGATGCGTTTTTGTTCGGCTAATTATAGCGTGGCTTGTGATTATGTGGAAAGTACAGTGAGGGGGGGGGTGTAATTCACACACTGCTGCGATGCTTAAATTCCACCGTAAGGTCGGTTGTTCTGTACCTACAGTGGATGAAGGAGGAAAGCGTCCGGTCATCCAGGAAATACGAGAGCGGCCATGTGATTTCCTACTCTGTCAGGCATCCATTACACCTGAGTCTCAGATCATGCTAGACATCCAGCTGCTCGTCCATGCATGAACACGCATTATTTCACTTGGCAGCACATGTTTCTAGCATTACATCACCTACAGTATGATATTCGCTTCCCAGCGAGGATGCAACAGCCACTATGGGGTGCGTGACGATTCATGGCTCCTATGGGCTCGCTGTTTACAGTGCTGCTGTGTGTGTTTGTGTGTGTGGGTGGGTGTGTGAATAAACTGCCATCTCTCAAACGGCCTTGACATTTATCAGCAGCAGACACTGAAAATTAATGTGGCGCAGGCCCACCGTACACATACATGTGCTAACGCAAACAAGCTCCTGCAATCGAGGTTTTAAACCCACGATCTGACACCCCGGACCTTATTGATGTGCGTGGACAGGTCACTGGGAACATGACAAATCAGCGGAGAAGCGTTCGATTGCCATTCTCATCAGATAAATCAGGAGCGGGTAACGGTCACGGAGCCCTCTTACCGCTCCGTACTGTTATATTTCATGTTGTCTTTGTTGTTTTCTTTAGTGCAGGACACTAATTTATTCCATCAGTGGTTTTTCCTGCTGACCTTGCCGTTTAGTTTATTTACAACCTCCATTAAGCCTCTCATCCTATGAGGTGATAGCGTCATGGGGGAGAAACATGGAAAAACAACACAGGAAGTGATAGGCACCCGGGAGTGTAATTGGCAAAAAAATAATTGTTCAGAGGACTTGACATTTGGAACACACAAAGAAGAGCTTCATCCCAGAAACGCAGTCGACAAACCGCTTTTAGATGACCTGGCGTTCAAAGCACGCTCTTTAAAAATGATTACAGCTTCTACAGTACTGCCTTTTTTGTCAGTAAAGAGCCGAAGACAGATAAGTCTTCATTTTCACTTTCATGCCAGCGCAGTCGTGTCAGAAAAGGTGTCACATTTTTCAAAAGGCGGATGTCTCGTTTTGGAATGAAACACTGCTCTTCTTCTGGCGTTACAGAAAATCCTGGCATGCCTCTAATACGCTATGAAAAAAAAAAAAAGCATTGCAATCTCATGCCAATGATGAACAGATAAGGATAAGGTCAGCGGGAAAAAAAAAAGGACCAAGGTCGTGTGGTTGACAGCGCTGCTGTGTTGAGTGAAAGTGGTGGAGTGAAAGAAAAAAAAAGAAAAGAAAGGGTTTAATACAAAAGGTAGCTGTACTGCCGAGCTGCACCTTGCTCTTAAATGCATTGTGCTTTGGTGGACAGGCTCTTAAAAGGTTGTTGTTTGGGTCTGGCCACTAGCCTGATTTATAGACATTTTTTCATGAAGGGAGGGAACTCATTGAATTGATTCCTTTTGTAATTTCCTACCACTCCAACACTGTACATTTCTCTCCGCCATGCCTCAGCCACTCTGCTCTGATTGTTGCCAAGGCAGCTTGACGGGCTGAGGAAAGGCTGGAGAAGCTGCTCAGTGAAACAGAACAGAGGGAAGGTAGCCCCCGATACACCTTTTTCCAATGCTGTTGCTGCCATGTACTGCAGAGGTGGAATAATTGCTTCATGGATTCCTTCCATTTATATCTTGTCTTAAAATGTGTCTCTCTGCCTGTGAAAACGACGGCAACAACCGAGAAATAAATTCCCTGCGTTTGTAAATCAATGCCGGCGTTCGTATCGTAGCCTGCAGAGCGCTTCTGTTGTGCAACCAGACATCAATTTGTGCATTTTTGTGTAGTGTGGTCAGAGGGCGAACCGATTCTCCCCCACAAAGACAAGCAGTCACAACATTTTGCCTGACTTCAAGGCAAACAGGAATTTAATATGAACAGGATAATGACCTTAAAGCAATTAAATTCCATACAGGACAATCCACATCTCCACCTGCCCCCTTTAAAATGTGTTTAGGCTTCAAGAGAGAGAGAGATAAACTCAATTTACTTCACATTTCCAATCAGTTGCTGCCCTTTGGCTTTATGAGTCAAAGCGTACAGCGTTGGGCTGGAACTCAACTCAGACAGCTACAGCAAAGAGGCTCTATAAAAGGAAGAGGTACAACTCTAATTTCGCCCGCCAAGGGTGCTTGAAGTGCCGTAAAAGCATAAATGAATAACTGCAAATGGGACGTTTACACAACATCACTATTTATGACTATCACAAGTCGTAACTGAGGGATTCTTTTTTTCTCAATAACACTTTTGAATAACCTATCACGGTGCGAGGACACCCAGGGGTGTGAGCTCGGGCTTTTTACTGTTTCAAACATCTTTGATAATCATCTCCCGTAGTTGTTTGTGTGGAGTATTTTCATTGAGGGAGGATGAGTATTTTGGATGAAGCCAGCAGGTGGGAGAGGGATAATGCCAGACACAACACTGTCAACAACTGATAGCTTTTAGTATTCCTTGTCTTTATTGTTTGATTTGTATTTTTATGTGCAGCCCGTGCTCACCAGAAAGAATGCCATATTTTGTGTTTATTGTTAGGTTAGACCTCTAGTGGCCGTTTGTAGAACAAAGGAGGAAATCAGGTGATGTGGTGTGAAGAGCGCCAATGTTGGGATGGATGGATGGGTCAAATACATCGAGACTTCCACCCACGAGACTGCTGTTCTTGTGTGAAACCAAAAGTCAGTGTTGACTTTGACTTTTTTTAAAGTTAATTGCGTTATGGTAAGTTGACTTACATCACGTAACTAACACACCCAAACAATGTACCAAGTAGTTTTGTTGCCTAAACCAAACCGATTTAATTCAAAATGTAAACCACGTCATGATAAAGGTCGAATATGCTTGTCACAGATATTGGACAATACCGGGCCAACACCAAGTACTGTACAATGGCTAGTTGATATATTGGAGCATTTCACAGCTGAACAGAGACAAAGAGATACTTTCCTCATGAGTTGGTGGAGAGCTACAAGGAGTTTTGATTATCAGAAACACAACACTAAATAAACGCTTTTTATCCATGATTTGGCTGCCCAGGGTCAAACAATTAACCTACTATTACTACTGAAGTTAAACATGTCTATTTAAGGCTTTAGATTGTGTTGATTGAGGATCTCATTGAAGGAATAGGAGTTTCCCTTCCTTCTTGGGCTACAGCTTGAGACGCTTTACTTTTTATAAACAGCAGCAAAAAAACATAAAAGTACACTTACCAAATACTCCATGTTTTCTATATACTTGAGAATCTGTTTTTATTTAGGTGCCTTACTGTATATTTTCCGTCTTGGGAGAAAGACTATATCAAACTGTATGTCCCGCATACATTTAATCTGCTTTCAACACTCTAGCCTTTCTCAGCAGGGCTTTTTCCTCTTACCTGCAGCAAACCTCATTTATAATATAAATAGTGGCTATATGCTTTGCAGCTTTTTTTTTCATTCTTCTCTGAACTCAGCAGAAAATTCATTAACTACTAAAGAGCCCTGGGCAATGATACAATTAGCTGAGATGCAAATAGAGCCATTTCTCAGTTGGCCCTCGTTCACCTGCGGTGGGTAAAATGAGAGACTCCTGTGTTCTGCAGCGTGCCAGAATCGGGATGTTATACGACTAGAATTTGTTATCATCCAGGGGGGAGCCCGGCTGTTTGCGATGGACAAAGGGGTACACTTCAACAGCTCTGACAAGATTTCATTTCTTTCTGTGGTCAGAGTTGAGAGTAATCTGGTCAAACACGGCGAGCTGTTGAGTGTAGAATAGATCAATCTCTGTCTGCTTTTAATCCAATTTGATTGGTAGGGATAGCACCGGCGGTGTTTTATGACATAAAACCCACTCTGCATGATTGTTTTGAAGGCTTCCTCTCCACTATGGAACATAGCTCAGGAGGATATTTAAAAGCTGCAAGGTGCAGTGAAATATTCCCATTTTCTCCAAATGGCCAGACAGACTAACGGTATCTATTTCTGAGAAACACCATCAGGGTGTTTACGAGCACATCAGGTATGTCTCTTTAGGATAGAATCAATATGAAGGCACCTGGACATTGGTAGAAAAGTGTTGCATTCCTCCACTTTGGTACGAGTGGCAAAACATCAAATGAACATACTCAAGGTCAAAAGGTACTGGATATAACTGCTTCACATACTGCTGGTTACTATGGCAACGTGCCGTGTTTTATATTCTCTTATAATATGTGTTGAATGCAAATCATTATCTCTAAGACGTGGTGGAGTGTAAATGAAGAATCACAAAATAGAAATGGAAAAGTACGAGTGCACAATGTGCTTTTCCACCTCTGCGGGTTTCCATGATAACTGCATTCACTCCCAGACTCAATTTTCTTCACTTCAACACCCCATTTTAAAGCAAAACTAAAGTATTAAGTATACTCGAGTTATATTCTTACTGCAGCTCTCCCAAAGACAGATAATATTATGTTTAACTAAGCCTACTACGTATATATTTATATGCATATCAGATATAGTTGATACTAGAAGTATCACGACATATATTGAAGTAACTAGCAACTGCAAAAATTGAATAATACCAGCTCCAGTGGTCTGTGTTTGTCCATTTTAAATGTGCAATATATATATATATTTCTTTTCCAAACAAGCACTAACTACCTGCTGTCTCCTGTTTGGTGCTGGGCAGCCACTCAGAATTTTCCGCCCGCAGCCCTGAGCCAGACAGATATATTCCATTCAGATAAGGGAGGGCCTGTCATAGACCTGTCATGGACCAGCCAGTAATTCTAGAGTACTGCATGTATAGTATACAGTGTGTCTTCAGAGCTTTGAAAACAGCTGCCTGCTGCCAAAACAGCAAAGTTGCAGGTCGGAAAAAAAGCCTTAACAATGAACTGGAAGTTGCCATAAAGCTCTGTAGAGCTGAGGGGAGCTGTGGAGTTACTACAGGAGGAACTCTTTCACATACAAGTAGTCGTGCGATCCATTGTTGACATAATGTTGATTAAAGGATTGCAAACACACACGGTTAGGGAAGACTGTGGGTATACTTTGGAAACACCACACAAGCCTTTAATTAAAAGTTAACAGTCAGACAGGTGGAACACTTTAATATGGCTGTTCTGTAAATGATCTGGTGCAATGACATTATAATCAATAACGATCAGCACTACGACTACAAACCCAGAAAATATATTTTAAAATTACACAAGTGCAGCCAAAGTGTTTAAACGTGCTAAAATATTGTCGCGCTTCGCTTTGATTGGGTAGGTCTAATTTATTTGGTCGTTGACCGTTCTGCTCTTCTAATTAAATTTGGATGTGTCATCATTAGCGCTCCAAGTTGCAGCTGCAGCTGGGACAAATTTTTAATGGGGGGCAAATTAGCATTTGTTAACATCTACTCTGCAGGAGAGGTAAAACAAAGTCCCAACTCTTTATTGGGAGCATTAATCTACACTTTAAAAAACACAAACTGGAGCCCGGGCGTCCGTATCTACCAGGATCATGTAGCCAAGCGGCAGCTTGTTTGTCAAAGTAGGGGACATTTCATTTAATCTTGTTCTCAGCTCCCCACAATTAACAGCTTGCAGAAGGATATTTCTTATTTATGGGCACCCCTGTGCGCTGCGCTGTGTTCAATAGCCTGTATTGTAAAAGGATGACAGGCAATTTTTTTTTTGGCTTCAAAGACTTGGCAACAACTCAGTTGAATTTAAATGACCTCGAAATTCACAGGTTTTATTTACGGAATTACTATGCAGGGATATTATCTGTATAATATCATCAAAATAACATCTTAACAAATATTATATGCACTTTGCTCATCCTGTGAGCTTATGCATGTGAATATAGTAAAATATGTTGTTTTTAAGTCCAATTTTAAGAGGTTTCAGTGAATATATATTTGTTGCACAGAGGGGCTGGTTGGCCATCTGTAGCCTCGCCACGACCTATGTGTCAGCAGAGACCTCGTCCAGCAGCAGCTGCCCTTGCCTGTAGCACCCCGCCTGGCACCGAAACCGTTTCATGAGAAGGTGCTTGCCCATCACACTCCCCCCGGTCTGTGTACATATTTCTGCCGGTGTTGTAGCAGGACATGGTGGCTTGCACGCACAGTGAGGCAAAGTCCTGCTCTCCGTCTGCTGTGAAGTGCAGCTGGCCCGACCACACATTCACACCGCAAGCAAACGCAATCAATCAAGTCACCGGAAATTCATTAATTTCATATTGAGGTGAGCAGCCAGGAAAAAAACTCTGCCTACACATGCAGAGTTGGCCAAGAACATTTGGCCGTTGCTCTCTTTTATGTGGCCATCGGGCTTGGATAGGCAGGTTTCTCTGCTTTTCTGTCTCCGATGTCGGTTTCATTTTTATTCATAATCATTTCGTCTGCCAAGCGCAAAATGGATGGGAAGTTTATTTTACTTATTCATTGCTTTCCACATGACAGAGGATCAGAGCCAGGGGTAAGTTTATCAAAGCATGTGTTGGTCAAACAGGGCAACCTTAAAGTCTGTCTAAAGTAAGAATAAATATGTGTTCTTAATTTGTCAGGTGGCCTCAGCGTGTCATTGAGCCATCCTTTAAGGACCGCCCACAAAATCCTGAGACTGAAAAGTCTTTTGAAAGTTCAAAGTCTTTTCACGTGTTTTCAGCAACTATTTCCAACATATTTAATGTGTTATGAAAGAAATCTCAGAATTGCCTTTACACAGACTTTATAATAGGGGAAAGTATCTGCACAGTTCTCTTGCTGAAGATAAGGACGCTAATCACAGAAAACAGCATTGTCGATTCTCCGTGAAGATACCTGATACATATGCCGAAGACATCAGTTTGAAACACCCCAGAGATGAATTCATCTCTATCTCTCTGCTCAGGGTGGCCTCAGCGTGTCATCGAGCCACCCTTTAAGGACCGCCCACAAAATCCTGAGACTGAAAACTGGTGAAAAACTGTTTGAACCTCTAACTCCACATTTCAGTAACACATCGTTCAAAGTCTTTTCACGTGTTTTCAGCAACTATTTTCCAACTATTTTCCAATGTGTTATGAAAGAAATCTCAGAATTGCCTTTACACAGACTTTAACAAGTGATATCTGGACATTAATATAATAGGGAAAAGTATCTGCGCAGTTCTCTTGCTGAAGATAAGCACGCTAATCACAGAAAACAGAATTGTCGATTCTCCGTGAAGATACCTGATACATATGCCGAAGACATCAGTTTGAAACACCCCAGAGACAGACTTTGATGATACAAATCTCCATCATGTTAAGACCATCAAGACTTAAATGTTCAAAGGTAGCAGAAACTTTGTGCAACACATTGACAAGAACAGAAAAAAAACTCAAGCCGGAAAACTTCAAAGAATCCCCAACACTTCAAAAGCTTCTTCATGGTTCGGTGACTAATCTTCAAAGTCATGCCAAGGATTGAACCGATAGTGCCGCCGTGTATAGCAGGTACAAACATCCTTGTCAGCGCCGCTGAGGTGTGTGAGGTGCAGAGAAAAGGAAAGAGGAGATAAAACCGAAAGCTAATTGAGACAAAGTCTGTCCCTCGCCCGTGTGAGATACAAAGCCCCTGGCTGAAGACATTTTGTAATTACAACTGCCACCAGTCGAATGAATACGTCATTAGAGGTTGAAGCCACACATTAAGGTAAATTGGAGAATTATTGGTGAAGCTGGAGGTTCATTCCAGTCACTGTGCAGCTTACAGTGGATCTGTCTTACCTCTTTGCTGCCTAATCTCAAGAAATTATCTTCAGACAAATGGCCTTCGCTGTTAACGCCTTGAAAGAGATACTTCATTCAGACTTAATGAGTTACGGACTTTCAACTGTTTCTTTCCAATCAACATCCACGGACTAATTGACATTGGATGCATCCCTTTGACCGAAAGAGGCTGAAATAACTCACCGCCAAATTACTTTAGTTGTTATTAGGACTTTTAATGGCTCTGTGTTTTATCCCTGCTGTGGAAGAGCAGTGCAGCTAATAAAATCTTCTCTGAGACTGACTGTGTTAATGAAGAGTGCTGACTAGATGGTGAGTTACTGGTTGATGCCGTGAAGGTATATTTAGTCACGGTCAGTTTGGGCGAACGGGAACAGTTGCCAAACCTCCTAAAAACCTTACAAGCCATGATACAATAAACAGAATATTATATTTAACTTCAAAAGATCAGTGTGTAGGTTTTAGTGACATCTAGAAAAAACACAACACGTCTGTATAGATCAAGTGTTCGGTTTGTTTGGATCGGGCGACTGTAGAAAGATGACTAGAAAGACTAGTGGCATCTGTAGATATAAAAAGCTCCTTCTAAGGTAATTCATATAATACACAAATGAAAAGATAATTCTGTAAATAGATGTCATAAATGGACTGTACTTATATAACACCAAACTGATGGCGTGGCCTTCAAGAGCGATTAGGGGTTCAGTATCTTGCCGAAGGACACTTCGACATGTAGCCTGGAGGAGGCAGGGATCGAACCTTCCTGCTCTAGATCTTACACACTTGACCTGAAGTTGAAGTTTTATTTAATTTAGTTTTTAAATGGTTTGTTTCAGGTCACTTTGGTAACTCCAAGCTCGTTCATGTGAAGGCATTCGATTTCTGAAATCAAACAAGTCTCATTCTACCTGAAGTACTCATGAAAAAACGACGAGCAAAGACAAATTTTCTTAAATCAATAGATGATAAGTCTGTTTGAGTCACTCTTCTGCGTCACATTCAGTACCTGCATGTGTAGTTTTCCTGCGATGCACTTTGAATCCTTCAAATAGCTGAATGTCACCAGGAAACCTACTCTGTATGTATGTAGTCCATTTTAAAAAAAGCTCTCCAGTCCATTTACTGTAAAAACACACTCTAAACAAGGCAAATTGCTGTTACTGAAAAACGCTGTTCTTGAATAGATTCTAAAAAGGGGCTTTTACATAAAGAATATTTAATACATTCAATGCGGCTCCCTGAGCGGTGAGCTCTGGTTGAGACGGCTCTACATCTGAGAAATGTGCACTCAGAAACTGAGACATTAATGTTGTTTTTCCTCTGGCCCTAAAGGTTAATGCAACTTTCATTACGGATGCCGTCCTCTCCTCCATTCATCAACTCCCAAACACAGACAGTGGTCATGAATATGAACCACGGCAGAAACATACATGTTCACAAACACACTGTGTTGTGTGCATGCTTGTATAATACTTTTTATCTCTCCATAACCTGAGAATAATCGATGCACTTGCTTATCAACCTCTTTAGTTTTTTAGATCTGAGAAATACACGGGAAATCAAACAGTTTCTTACACGCATGAATGAAGTCAAGACAAACACTGAGTTCGTCAGCTGTTCAATTCAATTGATTTCTCTCAGTTTAAAATGTACATATCAAAGTGGCGTCTTGTAGTGCACGGCCCCCCCAAAAAAAATCAAAGGAGACACAGCACGTCCTGCATTTAAGGGCTGAATCTCAATAACCCACGAGTCCCCGAAGAATCTCGACACTGCTACTAACGAGAATATGACACATCTCATGTTCTCACCGATGCGTGCTGGGAATTTTAATCCAGAGCAGAAAAAATAAATAATTGATTGTTCAACGGCTTTATTTAATTGTCTGGCTGCACGCGGCGTCATTAAAAATAGTCTGTAAATAGACATTTCTTCACGCCCCCTCGTGTCGTTTCCTTTTAATTGCACAGTGTTTGTAGCGTAAAGTAAAAACAGTCTTAATATTTGCTGACAACCCAACCGAAGAGTTCGCTGGATGTCTGAATAATTTAGAGTGAAGAGCCGCAGCGAGAGACAATAAAGATCTGCGAGGGGCTGATACCTCACTTACTCTTTCTTAATGGCTGCGGTGCAAACACAACTGCAGCAGGTTGTAATTGCTGCTAATTCGACCCGTTCTCAACGAGACAAACCACAGCTCTCTTAACTCCAAACCGGTAATTGCTGGGCACAGTTGCAGATTTTTGAAAGCGTTTGCTAGTTGCAGCCCAAGAGGGAACCCTCAAGGGCCTCCCTGGGCAATGAAGCCGTCATTGTGTCTCATGAAGTGTAGCGGTTCCTTTTTTCTTCTTGCCCTGGCGTATTTCCATTTATCGGGTTTACTGAGAGCTGCAGACTTCAGTAAAACGGATCAGAGTTGAAGGTTTGTCAAAAAAAGAGAAGCAGACGGACACGCATAAACGCTCGGATGTGAAATGCACAGACGTGCATACACAAGTGTCAGAAACACACACACGCCTGTTCATGCACAAAACACGCGAACTTGTGCACAAACACCTCAGACATAAAAGCAACGGAGAGCCTCACACGGCGGACCGATCTCTTATCCTTGAAGTATAAGTTTTGACAGTTTGACAGCGCACGCTGTCTTTTGTGTAGCAGAAAAGGCTTACGGAGCCTGTCTGCTGCCCTCGACACGTCTTCTCCTCTTAATACAACGCACCATATGGCTTCATGCATGGCACTACAGAAGCCAGAGAAGCATGTCTTGCCTGAGACAAAACAAACAATATATAAAAATAAATATCAGCACGGGGCTGAGGTTCAGAAAGCTGCATCGTCATATCCATTTGAAGGGTTTCTTTGCAAAGTGAGACATCAACTGTGAAGGAAAAAATGACACCTACTCTCTCTGAATGATGCTGTCACAAAAAAAAGAATCAAAAGTTACTTTTAAACGTCATATCTAAGGATTTATTTATATCAGATCTGTTTGAGAAATAAAAAAACGTCATTTCCCTTTAAGTCCATATCGGATGACACGTAAGCTTTAATTAAACCACCAGTGCAAAATCCAGACCACGTAATGATGCCCTAGCTGTGGATGAGCAGCTCACGAAGCCAAACACTCAATCAGTGGCAGTCAATGGGCATACATTCTCACAGAGGGTGACTGTCGCGCCTTTTAAATGGGAAAATAATCGAGGCCGTATTTCAGCCGCGCTAAGTCAGCCTGTCGTCTGTCGGTGGAACTGTTTCTCATTCCCAAAGTGAGATCCATCTTCATGTCCTACGCTCTGAATAAAGATTACTTTAAAAACACATATGTAAAGAATCATTTAAAAACGCGTGAAATCTTATCCACAAGGATTACTGGCTCTGTATCTGTCAAGCACTAAAATAACTTCAAGGTGAAGTGAACTGCTACACCTTTGATCCTCCACTCTCCGTCTCCACTTTCGAGCCTTATCACATCATCCATTTCCTCACTTTGTTTGTTGCTGTGAGTGACACCTCATACTCAGCCTCATACAATATCTGTCAGATTGCATTATTAATGCTGATGGAGTGCCTGGATGAATCGTCATGTGAATAAAAAACCACGGCGCCGTGAGGAGGAGGAGGGCGGAGCGCGAGGGAGGTCACAAAATGATTTAAAGAATGGTGAGGGAGTAGATGACAGACAGGGGGCGTTTGCGCCTCGCCACACAACCCTGGGGGAGTTTAAATAAAAATAATAATAAATAAAACAAACATAGATAAACAGCTTTTTCATGGAAGAGTGAATCCTGTTAATTTGTCGTGCTGCTGAAGTAATAACAAGAATTACACAATAACAGGCTTCCCTTGTGGATTCTCTTGTTTGCCGCTTGACGCAGCGTTTCACAATCCTGTAATCACCGCGAAATGAATCGACTCGCCTATCACGTGCCTGGCTGCAAAGTTATGGATTTGCTTTAATAAAACTACAAAAACGGTCATGTGATAATCACTGAGCGCTGATTCCCTGCTTTGCCTTGCAAGAGTTGAGGAGGATTAATCCCGGCTTCCTTTCATGGCTAACCCAATAATATGTATGACACAGCTGCAGGCGGCTTAGTGTTTACCGCCGCACAGGAGCCCGGGACGTAACTGCGTAGACGGGCCTGATGTTTTTCTCTCCATCACCTCTGCTCCTACTCAGGCTAAATCACCACTGATACCTGCTGCACTGCACCTCCTCCTCCTCCTCCACCAGCCTCTACATTATAGCTTCAGCTCCGTCTGACTGCAGCGATTTATTTTTTGTTGCTGCTTTGTCTCATATGGTGTGCAAACAACATACTATGCGGCACAAAAAATGTGAAGTCTTAGTTTGCTGGCAAAGATTTAGCTTTAAAAGCTCGTTGATGCTGTCCTGCGAAAAACAAAGCACCTCCAAAACAGCCATGTTTTCAGCCATGTGGTAATCCATTTTACAAATAATCTTTCAGATGGTTTGTTTAGCTCGCGTTGTAGTTACCTGTAAAGGAACACGCAGTCCTTGAGTTTAGAAATTCATAATAACCAAGTGGAGTTACATTGTTTTGCCGGGTCAACATTTCTATCATGATTAGTTTGACCCTTGTCTTCTTGGAAAAGCTGGGCTCTCTTGGAGAACTGCTATTAAAGATGAGTTTGGAGAACTCTGAGACAGTAAAAAAGGCATTATTATATCTGTAAAGTAACCGAACCAACCAAAAATCGACCATCTACCAACAAAGATACCCAGGTCAAGTAGCAGGCTGAAGAATTTCTTTTTTATATTGACTAGAAATCATATAAAAATGTCTATAAATCATCCAAAAACATGAGGTGATGTGTTGTTCATTCCACAGACTCGGTATTACACCTGATATTTATCCAATTTTTACCCAGTTTCATTGTCCTACTTTTCAAACCCAGACAAAGAAAAACAGTATAAATAGTAAGTAATAGTTTGGGACTGCAGCGCATTACGCATTGCTCACTGGCACATGAAGCTCTTTGGTTGTCTTCCAAGTTAGTCATCTGAAGTCCTTGGCTACATGACATACATTTCATAAGTCTATCACTCATGACAGAGGCGCAGCGGCTTTTTTTGAAAAGACGGTGACAGCGCACACAAACTGAAACCGAGATATTTTTCTTCTCCTGTGACAAAAAATGTGATGCTTTCTAATGAGCGCTGAGGAAAAAGGGAAGAAGGAAAAGAAGTATGGACTGCACTTTGTCAAAGTCTGATATGCTACATGCACACACAGTACAACGCGGCGGACTTTGTCAACAGTTGGCTGGAAAATCTCATTTCTGCTTACCTGAGATAGCGGCAAGTTTTTTGTCAGTTCAACAACTGAAACGCAGAGAAGAGGAAGAGGCTCTCGAAGGGAAACGCTTTGGTTTAGTTAAAACTTGAAAGCAAAAGTTACTATGTGTCTCTGTGCATGTCTTTTTTTAGAAGATATGGACAGTCATCCAAAAAAAATTGGATATGAGTGATTTGAAATTGGTGAGGAATGTCTACTTCAATTCATTTAGACGTCTCTGATTTGCGAAAACAGCAACGAGTGACGTGATTTCACCCAGAGTGTCCTGCTGAATCCACGTGGCAATGGTGCATCTTGGTTGTGAACATTTTTTTAATGACAAACACGACTACCTGCCACCTCCATTATTCGGCGCACAGAGGACATGTAATGACTTTCTCCAACTAATGACTCACCCGGGAGCTTATTGATGAAAGTGTGTTTGGGTGTAATAGACGGGAGATGAAAGAGAATATGATGGGAAAAATACTTTGAATGAAACTGAATGTTTCCAACATGAATAAAATAACAAAGAAGGTGTTTTTTCTTTTTCCCATTAATAGCTCGGTTTGCTCGCTTTGCTGTTGACAGGTATGAATTCGTGCATGCCAGATTAACAGAGCGCCCCCTAGAGAGCGACGCTGTAACACAAATTACCAGTGATGACCTTTGGGGCCGCAGTCATTCCACTGGCTTTAACACAGTCACAGTTAAAAGCCTGATGATGATGGAGCCAATCGTTCTGTATCCAAATAATGCCACTGTGACACTGATGAAGCGATGCGACGTCTGCAAACTGTTTCTCCCGTTAAGCGGCTTTAAGGTTGATGAATCTGCGTATTCCACACAGTCTGACAGTATCATATATATTCTGTATCTGCTTGTTCCAGCTCCTCATTGGAAGCTGATGTTTACACAGAGCGGAGTATTTAAAGCCAAGACTCATTGTGTTTTATGGAGGCACTATTCCATCAAATGGACGCCGCGTTCGAGATGTTTTATGCATTCAGTCAGAGTGAGCCACCAATGGGATGCTGCTTGTGCAAGAACAAGACGGGCTATGTCGTCAGAAAACAGACAGAGTACCGTATTTTCCAGACTATAGAGCGCAATGAATATGAATATAAGCCGCACCCACTAAGTTTTGAAAAATAAAATAAAAATGTACATATATAAGCCGCACTGGACTATAAGCTGCCAATATCCAGGCTGAGAAATTAGATATTTACCGGATACACAGAAAGATTTTGTACCGTAAATGTTTATTTATATACCTGAACTGATTGTTTCCGAACAGTGGCTGTAACACGGCAGTAAAAGTGCTCACCATGGATTTATTAACGCCAAGCCTACGTGCAGCAGCTCTATTTCCTTCCTGGATAGCCAGATCGATGGCCTTCAACTTAAAAGCTGCATCATAGGAACTTCTTTGTGTGCTTTCCACGATGAGGGGGTGAGGGTATGAAAATAATTCGCTGTTAATAATTCGTCGTGCGTGTTGTGTTGCATGTGCTAAATAGAAACTAGCGTGTCGTTCTTTGCACTTCCTGTTAGAGCGCCCCCTGGCAGCTGAAGAAAAATTAATAGAAAAGCCGCATCTTTGTATAAGCCGCATGGTTCAAAGCGTGGGAAAAAAGTAGCGGCTTGTAAATATGGACCTCGTATCCGTGACATCACTTGGAGTGTGGTGAGTTATATATAAATTCACCCTCAGTACAGTTGTCATGAATGGGGAAATTAGCTACAGAGACCAAAACTGTTTTTTGTACCAGGCTGTAAACATGTTTATTTCTGCTGTGAAGTTGGACATTTTAACATGGGGACTTATGGAGACCATTTGAGGAACTGCAGTGTTTGGCACACGGAGGTAGTCACTTGGTTCAGGCAGAACGAGGCAAACTTTAGAGGCAAATAAGTTGCGATAAATCCACCTGTGGCAGCGTTGATCTGCCACAAATGTGTCAGCTGAGGCTGCACTGCAGGTATTTGGTGATAAAGCATTGGACAAATTAAAATTACATTGCTATCTATTATTTCTTCACCACTGGAGACGACATAAAGACTCGTTTTCATTATATCTGACTGTGTTCTATAATCAGACTCATAAAAAGACCTGGAGAGTTTCTTACTGGATGCATTCCAACTCAATCTCTCTAATTGCCGGTGGAGGACATGTTATGTGTTCACTGAAAATACTCAAACAAGCACAGACAAACATCTTCAGAGCTCACAGATATGTGGATTTAAAAGTATGTGGATTTAAAGGTACAGATTTGGAGAAACTTGTCAAACAGCCAGTTATTCATCACTGTAGGCAGGCTTGTGGTCCAGTAGACCCATCTCAAGATATCAGAACAAACAGAGGCGGCACATTGCATTTCACCGCTCTTCTAAATCGCTTCGTTTGACGTCAGGCGGGAAATCCTTTTGTATTCATGACCCACGTCTGCTGCTGCTGGATAAGGCCATGGGTGCAGGGACATTCGTCGCCTTCTACATGTCACATTTTCCAAGTCATGTCCCTGTTACTCGGACTAGGCCAGTAGGTGAGTTGGAAAGATGCCAAGGTATCGATTTTATGGCAGTTGTTAGAGTTGTAACAGAGTTGTAAGCAGCAGACTATTGTTACAGCCTCCAGCCTGACATACAGTACAGTATATGGCCTCACTTTGTCTTTCATTGTAATGCATAAAAGTCTGTTTCTTATCCTTTAAGTAGGTCAACTGAGTGTGGATCTTATAGATTTCCGTCTGCGGTGAAACATTCAGGGTATAAGACAGCTGCTGCAGCCTTTACTGTCTTTGTTTATCGCCTGGTTTGAAAATCACCCCATCCCCTTCCTTACCTTATACATTCCAACAAAAGAAAGCCAATTAGAGAGGATCGGTTTCACTTCTGTTTGATATTTAGATATTTTTGGGTCTGTTTTTTTCCCCTTTGAACCTTGCTCGTGGCCCAGGCTGTTAACTGTACGCTTTCAGCTCTCGCTGTATGTGCTTCTGTTCTTGTTTTTTGAGCTTCTGAGTCTACTGTTAATGGTGTCTCATAATTGAAAGTTTGGATTATATCCAGCGTGTGCAGGCTGGGGGGGAGAGTCTCTGAGGCACCGCATGGGCTGTGTGTGCGTGGGTTTTCTAAACACCTCAGTGTCAAGGTTCCCTCCTTCTCTCAAGCAGATCCAAATCAAAATGTGTTCATCTTGCGAACGCTGCAAAAAGATGCGTGATAGTCGTGTGTGAGAACGCGGCGATAAAGCAACGGCTCTACTATATGCTCCACGTAAACGTCCTGCGTCCTGTGTATGATTAAGAAGAGGATGACTCATAAATAGGATACTAGAGGGGTCATAAATACATTCATTACTCGTTTCATTCACAGCACACTTAAGCATAATGTAGCCTTTAATAACAGGAACACACAAAGGTGTAGTTCGATGGTAGTACGATAAGCAAATCTCAAGTTTAGTTACATAACTGTTATAAAACTAGTGTTAAATATTGCTTGTTTGAGTATTCATAGTAAACTTGGCTTGTAGTAGACTGTCCAGGTTCTGGTATATGACTGATCAGGTCATTTGTTTTGGATGTATACAGTTTTTTGACTCCCAAAAATTTAAAGAATAATGAAAAAAATCTATATTTTTGATACTTTCCCCCCAATTTAATGCAAATAAAACTATTTTATTTCCCTCGAGAGGACATGAGATGGTTGAAAAACAATTAACGTAACACTGCAAACATTTACACTAATACTTGTGATTATGTATCCAGCATATGGATGACTATGCCCCAGACACTCATCTTTGCTCTGTTAATCTGGCACCATCCCAGCTTTTCCGTCGGTGTGACCATCCGAGCTATATTATCAGTGGTGTTAATGGTTTTTAATTCAAAATGCACGATACTAAAATTAAGACTTCCTAGGGATGCATCAGAAAAAAAGAGTGGATCTTAATGTTCAGCTGCAGCGAGTGTCCGACGGGGGTATACGTTCATCAGAACCCAACTGTGTCTCCAGATGCTACATTCCTCATCCCTCCGTCTGTAATCAATACGAGCGCTGAAGTTTGCCGCTTTGTGCCGCTGGGTCATGTTTACTATGCAGTGGTTATAGTAGACACAAATCTCCAGTCGCCGGCGTTAAAGGAATTCTCTTTGAACAATACAGAGCAGGCAAGAAACTGATGCCGCCGCAACCATCCTGCATTTCAGCGTTTCACTAAGTGCCGCAATGAACCTGTGTTCACTTCTACTGAATGATAATGTCGCAGTGACACAGAGAACGTTTTAGGAACAGGATGTTGACGCTTAGAGATGAAGGCACCAAGTTTTAGAAAGTCAAATCACGCTGCCGTCGACTTTCAGCCTTCTTCAGTATTGACTTTTCACAACTTGATTACATAACTAACTAAGGAAAGTGTCTTTTTTTATTTTTCATTTGATTGTGTAACTCCCCTTTCGCTTTCTCTGTCTCGGTTCGGTGTATTAACAGTTTAGTGGATGCTGAAACATCTGCTATCAGAGTGTTCACGGCTTTGAGCGGTAGCAATATGTGCAAATGAGAAGCTGCAGATGGAGTTTTTCGAGCTTTAATGTCATAGTAAAAAAATAAATAATTTCAGTGCATAACACAGTGTAGAAACCAAAACTTCTCACTTTTGCATTTCTTTTATTTTACATTTACATTATTCAATGGCAATTCAGAAGAAGGAGCCTCTGCTTCAGTGGATCGGTAGCAAAAGGCTGATTGAGATGTTCAGGTAGGTCTAATTCTGAATTTGGTTTGAGTCAGGCGTAAATGTAGGATAGTGGAAATCTTTCAGTCTTTCTAAAACCATGATCAGAGCTGATGAAATATTTATGGAGCCTGGCGAACAACAGGATGTGTAATTATCATCAAACACAAGAGTACACAATGGCTGCAATCAAGCCACTTCTGTCTTTGTGTCAGTCATCCCAGGGAA
This sequence comes from Collichthys lucidus, assembly GCA_004119915.2. Taxonomy (NCBI): domain Eukaryota; kingdom Metazoa; phylum Chordata; class Actinopteri; family Sciaenidae; genus Collichthys; species Collichthys lucidus. Next base: position 5,530,517 of record CM014096.1, on the reverse strand, counting down.
AGGTTACGTTTCTTTCCTATCCCGCTAATTTCTGCTGACCTTTCCGGGGTGATGTCTCAAAACCGGTAAAGTTTCTCCACATTTCTCAGCACTTAATAAAATCCCCTCAAAACACAATCAGCGTCAGGCCGTCTAAAAATAAACATTCTCCTGATGGTGTATGCAGAAACAAGGAGCCCCCGAACAGAGTCCTCTGCAAAGCGCTGTGCCTGGATAAGACGCTGACACATCCTGGCACGTTACTATGACACTGGCAGAGATCCAAAAACGGGAGGAAGAGGCTTAAAAGCACAACAAGGCCATGTAAAAACCATCTTGAGAGTTTACATGGAGTACTTGTGTTGCTTTTAATGTGTTGATTTCCCACATGAGACAGCACGACTCAGCATGTTTTGCATTTTTACCTCGCTTCAGAGAGTTTTGTTGGGGGAAACGAGGTTTCGTTTCTCGAGTTACAAATGTGGGCTGCAGAATTGCAATCTCTGTAAAATATGCATCAGCACGTATACAACGGATGCTCGATGTGTCTGTTTGTTACAGTGTATTAGTCTACAGTAAGTGCGGGTAAAAGATTCAGACATTTTAAAGTTATCAGACTTTTTGTGTGTGTGTAGGCCTGGTTATAGACCGAACAAAGATGCACACACATATGTTGAGTGGGCAACTTTATGCATTTATTTTCCCACCATGAGTCAGAGCACTGACTATGTTATTCCTAATTACATTATATACTGCAACAGGATCCTATAACGTCCTCACCATCACTGAAGGGATATTTTAAACTTTATTGGCACGCATGTCCTGCTTATAAAATCCGATACTTTTAAAAGACAAAAGAAAGGAAGCCTCCCCTGTCCCATAGCTGCGCTTTCAGCGCATAATTGTAAAGTTTAATTCGCCATCATCCTCTTTTAATGAGACATCTTTATTACAATGTTAATCCTGACATATAGCAGCTGGTTTGATGGGTTGTTATTTGCAGCTCGGCGTGCTGCTGCAGCTGAGTCTGGATAAGTTTGTGGCTATCAATGCACTAACTGAAATTCAGCTTTCTACTACTCAGCATGGGACAGAGTTTGAATTTTACAATTAAAAACTCAGTATTTCTAGACTAGAGTACCCTTAGGTCAACATAATAATAAATAAATGTCTGAGTATTTGTATTTTTGGAAGAGTGGGAAGTAAAATTTACATAAAGAACAACCAAGATAAATGATTAAAGAAACTTTGTCTTTGACATCAGGTCCTCAGTATCTTTAAAATCTTTACTACAGCTTGGGGTGTCACCAAATAAGTTTTGTAGTGTCGGTGGCACAAGAGCAATCCTTGTACAGCAGGCACAGAACAGGATGAACACATTATGAACGGAGGAAACGCAGTATGAACAGGTCGAGTTAGTGGCAGACTTAAAATCCTATCGCCTCCTACATTCTCATTTAAATTGTTCTCTGGATAAAAACGACAACAAAATTATATAACACAGTACACCTTTAACTCCTTAAATCTATTCAGCTTCATAACTGTATCATATTTATGTGGTGGAGCATGAATCCAAAATGCTGCATAAAGTTTGTTTCATTTTAATTTTGTTGTCTGAGGCTGAGAAGTTCCACTGCTCTGAATATCTGGAAGGCACAGCCAATCCCAGCGACCCCTCTGGCACATTCTCGGACCTGCTCTTGGCTATATAACTCTGCCCCGGGTGAAATAACTGTCTATTTAGTATCCACTTCACCACTCAGAAAGCATAATGACCCTCCAGTTGATCTGAATTATTCCTTCACAGTGCTCTCCAGACCTAACACTCTTATGTTTGAGAGCTTTTCAGCTGATTTTTTTTTACAACCACGCCATAATGAAACTGGTCACTAAAAGAAAATCAGAAAAGACCTTTTTTTTTTTTACATTTTCTTTTTCAAGGAGCTTTTCTTCTTCTTCTGGTCTTTTTAAATCGTCTTTATCATAATGCTTTTGACACTCTGCGGCTGCAGTGTCATGAAATATAAATGATGAAACTCCTATTCAGTTACTTGAATCATTACAGCCAATTAGACGTTATTCATTACATATACTTTATATGTCTAGATGTATACCGTTCTGTATAAATATATACTTTTGCATGAGCTACTGTTAACCCTGGATTTGCTTGGGCATGACTGTGATTTTTTTGAGTTTTGGTCCATTCTCCACACGGCTTCATACCTCACCAGGAGCCATGTAGCTCGTCCCCTTCGTTAGTCGATTAGTCGGCTAATTGCTCGTCATGGACTTGGTTGACCTGGAAATTGTTCGCCAATCAGTTGCTTTTAATGGGTTCATACAGTATATATGACACGTGACTGTAGTCATTAAAGAGGGATGCCAGTTTTTATGCTTTAATGGAAATGACTCGTTAACATGATCATATATTTTAGCCTTAAAGATTAGGTTATAAATTCTTTATTTTTAAGTTTATTTAAACCGTTTAGAGGAGTAAATCTTTTCCGTAAATGTCTTTACTTGGTTACGACCCTAAAAGTAAATAAAAAACCCGCCAGACTTTCTTAACTTGCTCAGATTTTGGTCATTTTTAACTGGCTTATGTGTTTCTAGCATTAGAAAGTACACTACAAAGTGAAATCCTTTCCCCTTTGTCTGTTTTGGTAAGTCTGCACAGGGTGTTTTATTTTAAAAATCTGACCACATTCTCTATGCCGTTTCTGTGTCTGACTTCCGGGACCAGCTTAATCAGCTCTGTGCTGCTTAACGTGGTTGGTCACAGCTTCTGAAACACCCTGCAGCGCTTCTGATGGAATCACAATCATCGTCTACAATGGCCGCAATCAGCTACGTAAGCCAAGGCGCAAGCCCGTAAAGGTTACAGCCGTGCCAGGTGGAATTTAGTGGATAACTGTAGCTTGCACCAATCCTCAGTCGCAAACAAAAGTGGCCTATTGGAGATAAAGTGCCCTCTATGATGCCCTTTAGGTGGACAAAATGCCCTTTTAGTGGTGATCAAGTGCTATACGGTGGCCTGTCAGCGGGGAAAACACGATGAAGTTCCCTGTAGGACGCCGGTTTTAAGGAGAAAATGTGATGAAAGGCTCTCTGTGGTGCCTTTTCAATGGGGAACATGTGATCCAATATAGGCTGCCATACAAGCTGAAGACGTGTTTATAACTGTTGCCATAAATTATCACGACTTTCTCTACAACGTCGCCCCCCCCACCACCACCACCGCCGTTCATGGTCACACTTTGTGCTCCTTATCCAACGGCCTTCCATCAGCTGCCAGCATGAAGATGCCTCACAGCGCCTCTGTACTGAAATTGATTAACTCAGTCAATGTTGTTGGGTTACAGCTTCTTCTCTTTTTTTTTTTTTGCAGTAAAAGGCTTTAGTCAGTACAAATATTATTAAAGTGACCTTCTCCACTTCCTCCCACTCATGCACTCATGCTTTACACCAAGAAGTGACTGCGTGCGAGCCAGAACTTATCAAAGCCAGCAGAGACGTGAGGAAAGCGATAAAACTTTGGCAGCACGTCGACCCTGACTGTTCATACATATATCTATAAAATAAATGTATGCATATATATATAGAGAGAGAGAAACGTGGATATAGGGTATGTTTGCCTTTCCTGCTGTTCATCTCTGTGCTGGTGTGGCGTGCCCACACGAGTTTCTCATTATTACCGCAGCAGTAAGTAACAAGACAGGTTAATGCACTGGCTGTCTGATATAGTGAAGGTGTTTGGTAGTTATTGCCTGGGCAAGTGGATGTTTAACGCCCATGCATACTTTGGAAGAATATGCATAAAAGAGTCAAAAGAGATTTTTAGAAAACACAATAGACTCCCAGTAATTACAGCGCGTGTTCTTTTAACGTCGATCCAGGCAATTTGTGAATCACAGCAGCTTCCCCTTCAACTTTCCCTCCCTGCCATTAACTCCTGTCGCTACACCTTTCCTTTAATAGCATCTCAAGAATCTTTCAGCCTCTTCAACACCTCCTGTGGCACCTCACCGCTTGTCTTCGTGCCACTGGATGCTAACAATCTCACTTGAAGGCTGATGTTGGCAAATCCGCGTGTCGGGAATCAAAGAGCGCTAAGACGGGGGGGTTCTCGACAGAAAAAGGAAAGAGGAACATCAGATGAGACAGCCGAAATCCGAGAGCGTGAGTGAGACAGCCAGCGACAGAAAGAGACTGTAGACAGTTTTTTCTTGTGTGCCCGCATAGAAATGAAGTGAAATCAGCTGCTGAACTGCACATCTGTACTAACAGCTGGTGCTGCGGTGACATAAAAGACAAGAAAGAAATAAAGCCCAAAGGGATTTGTTCCCAGTTTTCTAAGAACGAACTTTATGTTTTCACAGTGAATATGCTCAGCTGTGATTGTATGAGTTACAGAAAATGATGAACTGCTTCAGCTCACCAACAAGCGTCCTCCATATGTTACTGTTTACTGTCCAATGCAGTCAAACACTTTGGATTTCTGATGAAGTGATTATTGTTTTTTCCTCCTTGAACAGGAGCTAAAATAAACCCTAAATCTGGCAGGTCAATCGCTTTCAACTCTTTTCATTGTTTAACACAGTCAGGATGATGTTACTGGATGTGAGTCTTATCTGTGCCCGCTGTCCTGAGCGCGCCCCGACTCAGGAGCTAACACGGAAGAAGTGGCTTGCCAATAGATAAAGAGAAAGAGACAGACAGCTAAATAATCAGCCTGAAAGGACCTGGCAGTGGAATGTAATTACTGAATGAATGGACAAAGCGTCTGTCTTTCTGGAGGCTTCTGGTGGGATCTTTGAGGATGGAGGGATGGGAAATGTGTGCGGAAAAGGTGAAGGAACAAAGGACAGAAGAAGAGCAGAAGAGCATCACATAAAGTATTATACAGTATAACCAGTGCACTACTACTCTGCTGCTATAGTACTACCAAAAAATGTGTTTATGTCACAAAACATCTGCATTTGTGTGTTAAAAGTTGTTAGTTAAATTGTTTTATACAGCAATTTATGAATTTTAGCTGTGTATCTAAATCAATAAAATAATAATTAACACTGCATTCGAATCTAAAAAGGTCACAGGCTGAACCGAATTTCAAAAAGTTGTGTGGATGGAAATAAATAGTGGGAATAGAACTGGATGTTCTTCCTATATAACATATTTATATTTATCTCTAATATCTATATTTGTCTTTAAAAAACCGAGGCCCAGATTAACGTACGGTTAATGAGAAAATGATATTCACAGGTATTGATAAAATAAGGTATAAGAATTCAGTTGTCCATAGGAGGTCCGGTTTCTGTGATTCAAACGTAAGAAAATGGGATTTGCTTTGACTTGGACTGTGAGGCACAGGCAGTTAATTATTTTAATTATTTTGCATCAAATTCAAAATAAGCTTTATTGGCATGAATGTAATATTCTTGCCACAACCTGTATCTCTCTTTGTTTACTGTCATATCTCCACTGTCAAACCTTCAAAAAATCTGAAGTGCTTTCTTGGCCATCATTTCTTTTGAGTTACTCACTTTAAGCTGCTTATGAAACATGATCGTGCACTGAACGACAAATCTGCTGAAAACTGAAAGAAAACTGTCCCTAAAAATCTGAATATTGAACAAAAACTAAGCACAACTGAACATTTCTTTGGCTACCAACAGCTGCTCAGTTATAAGGAGTGCCTTTATTTCTATTTCTAACCAGATTTATAGACATTTAGAAGTGTGATGTTTGGATTGAGTGACAAGTCAAAGTGTGGATTGGGAAATTATTTAGATATCTGTTCAACAAAGGTTTTCACAAACCCCACGGCTTTTACTTTACGTTATTATAGGGCTGATTTAGATCATATTATCAAACTGTGCCCCGGTGCCAGGTGTTGAACTGGCGTGTTATCAGAGCGCATCATTCGTTTTTTTGTGTTTCTGAACGAGGCATGCACTCTCCAGCTGGTTATGAACTCTCCCTAAGTGGTTTGTTTTGTATCGGAAAGGTGAAAGAGCGTTTGGCATCAATGTGACACTGAATAGTGTTTCTGAGTCACTTCCAAAAATCCATGCAGACTGTCGGCTTGAAAAACATCCTGACCCATAAATCTCGAAGAATAATAACAGTCAAGGTTCAAGTTTGAAAGTAAAAATTCCGTCTCCTCTGCCAGCCGGTGTTTTGATTTTCAGAAGAGGTATTTTCCTCTTCTTACTATTGCTTCACACATTTGCATCCTGTATTACTTTCATTCTCTTTGTCAGGAATTAATTGGAAACTGAAATTGCTTTTTCAGATTGTTTCAACGTGCATTGACTGACCTAATTACTTCAATGATTACGCTCGCCGGGAAGAGATCTCCGCCTAAACGATGTGACTAATTTGAATGAATATTTCAAACCCATGCCCGCAATTAATGTCATTTACATATGTAATGTGTCTGCTTGATTACTTAATTATGTTTGTATTCCCCGATGATGTCACTGACAGGTGTCTTTTAGAGTATTGTAGAATAAGAAGAGACCTCGGCAGATGTCCCAATTCATTCGACTCGTACGAGAAACTGTGGCTCCACCTGAATTACAGAGCTGTCGAGCTCCTGTGGCTCGCGACGACTTTACATCTACCCCTGACAAATATATTCACTGTCAACCACCGACTTGTCAGAAACTGGCAGAAATTGATTTTCCTTTGCTGTTAGTTCCCTATGGCTCTAAAAGATTTTTGGAAAAAACCCAAAAGAAATCAAATGATGCAAAACTTTTCTGGACTATTGAGGCAACCCAAACCCTGAGGCGGTCAACTTTCAACTAATATACTGATAATATTGTTTATTTAGTAAAAACAAACATGAAAATTGTTTGAAAAGCTGAAGAAAAAGAAAAAGTCTGAAGCTTAATTAGTGAGCTAAACGCCTTTCCGCTTCTACTGGGAGCAACTAAAGCTCTGAAGAGAATAGCTCATCATTTTTGAAAACACACTTGTTTAGACAGTGAGATGAGAATATTAATACCAAACTCATCTGCTTTGCTTAGCATTAAGTCACCGTGCCTGCCAAGAAAACTTAGGAAAATATAAAGGTTGGTAACGCACAAATGAATATTTATGTTTTACAAAGCAAACCTGACTTCACAGTAGCACAGTCCAGCCTTTTGTAGAACCCCATCAAACACAACCGCTGCACAAATATGTGCCTTTCCGTTACCGTATTTTACCGCACTATAAGCCAAAAATTTTCTCAAAAGCCGACAGTGCGCCGTATAATCCGACGTGCCTTATATATGGGTCAATATTGGTTAATCATAGCTACCGTAGTCAGGGGGCGTCGCCGAAGTAACCATAGACGTATATACGCCGCATTAAGCGCTGAATCGCACGTCGACATCGTCGCCATTTTGTATGTGGCAAAGTAGAGCGCAACCCTTTTTCTTGTATTAGTTTACGGGCAGATCTGCCACATCCAATATGGCGGACGCGTTAACGTATCGCAGCAACGGACCAACCTGCTCAATGAGGCGTCTATGTATATATGTCTATGTATATATGTCTATGGAAGTAACAGCAGTAAGAACGGTCAAGAGGAATTCCAGTCGAACACCATTTGTGTGGTGAAAATACTACGTCACTGATATTACCTCGGGAAAAATAATAAAACAACTGTTTATTCATTTTGGGAGTGAACGGAGTTGTCAGAACGCTGGTTTGTATTCTATTAACAAAGTTTGATTGACTTATCTGACTGTTTTAGTTGACATTCCCTTTAGCGCAGCTCCATCTAGTGAATGCTTAACACAACCCCAGCCACTACATTCTTCTAGCTTCTAGCCTTATATTGCCCTATATATGAAAACAGTTTTAAAAAAGGCCTTTCATTCAGGTGCGCCTTATAGTGCGGAAAATACGTTACACTTTCCACAGAAGCCTACTTGGCAAAATAAAGCAGTAAAATAAAAACACAATATATTCAATATAGACACGTGATGCCACAAGGCCAAATGACACATTTCTGTGAAGGAGTTTACTTTGATTTATTCATTAAGACAAATGGAAAAGTAACTCCTGCATTTGTTGCTAACCTTGAGGCTCCTGCTTTTCCATGTCATTATATTTAAATGAATCAGCTTTCAATCAACTTATTTGGTAAATAGACGGGGGGCTGAGTGGGGGCACCCAGAGCCCCATGAACGGGTTTGTCCTGCCCTGTTGATCGATACATATTTGTCATGTACGTCAGCGGTTCCAGACTTGCGGGTTGGGACCCATCAAATCGGTTACAAGAAAACCCCAAAGGTTGCGAGATGACTGACAGGAAACCAAGAAAAAAAAACAAGATAACACATTCATTGGATACATTCTTCTAATCTTTGCTCTCTTTCCTTGAGATTTATTGAATAATTTGACCTCTTGAGGCCTCTGAATTTGATTTAAATTTAACAGGGCGCCCTGTCATAACTCATGTCACAGCGACGATGGGTGACAAGTGGACGTTTCTTCACTTTTAAGGGGTCGTGTGAGGCAAGTTGAAAAGTTTACTAGGTTTGTTTAAGATGCTGGTGTACTGTGACACTAACAGACAATATCCGAATGAGTAATACACAGAATACAGAGAAGCACATAAGTATTAAGAGGCTGGAGGAACTCATAAGATCAATATCCTCTAATAATGCTAGACCGGACTACTTGAGTGATACGGATGCTACGGTATGTAATGAATGTAATCTTCACCAAACTTTCAATGAATGAGTCAGAAATCCAGAGCATGTGTCTGCACAGCGATGCTCATGAAGTAACGGCCTCTAACAGGTGCCGGTATCTGCGAGAACACGCGGCAATGAGCTCCTTGATTTCCTCTGATGTCGAAACCTGGAGGAAGAAATCAATGTGGAGGATGAAGCCTTATTTACACACACCCCACCTGATAGACTGTGGCTCACTGATGTCAACAAGCTATTAATGTTTCAGGAGAAGATTGCTTTTTTGCGGCTAAGTGGGGAATTAAATGATGGAAGTTCTATTTTTACCCATAAACACACTGATGGCTGCGTTTGAGCAAGACAGATGTTTTTGTTGTTTTTACTCAGATTTAGCTCAGGGGAACTCTTTAGTGTAATCAGACATTTATTTTCCATTCTTAATCTTGAGGCGTCTGCACAAAGATGCATAGTTACATGCTAATGTTAGTATTGGTTTACATTAAGATAGTTATTTTGGTCGTCAGCTGTTCTAGGGGTATCAGAAAACCATCAGGTTGACACCGTTGATGATATTTATGATGTAGCAGGGGAAAGATCAGGTCAAAGGTTAAGGCCATATTTTGGAGTATCCTGGAAAAGGGGCCTATCTTCTTCTTTTTTCCCTCTGACACGAGTTATATGTTAATTTTGTGTGCATGTCTTGGAAGCATGACTTCCATTGTATAAAAGGGCTTGTCCCGCATAGATCAGGAGAGTCTCGGCGACTCGCGTTGGCGAGGGGCTCTCCAAGTAACTATGATTACATTACATTACATTACATTACATTACATTACATTACATTGCATTTAGCAGAAGCTTTTATCCAAAGCGACTTACAGAGGAGGACATGAAAAGGTGTAAAGGAGCACAGAGTAGTTGTTAGTTTTGTTAGGCAGGGAAGCATTCTTGAAACAGAAAGGTTTTTAAAGGTAGAAAGGGATGTTGCAGTTCTTGCAGCCGTTGGTAGGTCATTCCACCATTTGGGGACGACCACAGAGAAGAGTTTAGAGTGACCTCGCTTTGCGAGAGGCGATGGTACAACTAGACAGTTTGAATGAGCGGAGCGTAACACCCTGGTCGGGACGTGAGCCTTTGGTAAGACGCTGAGATAGGCAGGGGCAGATCCTGCGATGGTTTTGTAGGTTAGCGTCAGAGCTTTGTGTTTGACTCTGGCAGCTACAGGCAGCCAGTGCAGGTCGCTGAAGAGTGGGGTGACATGTGACCTCTTAGGCTGATTGAAAACCAGTCGCGCTGCAGAATTCTGGACCATTTGCAAAGATTTGATCGCACAAGCAAGTAGGCCGGACAGGAGCGAGTTGCAGTAATCGAGGTGGGAGGTGACTGTAGCCTGAATCAGGAGCTGAGCGGCATATTGGGTCAGGTACGGTCTGATTTTTCTAATATTGTACAATGCATAGCGACATGACCTCGCTACGGAGGAAATGTGCTCAGAGAAAGAGAGACGATCATCTAGTACCACGCCCAGGTTTTTAGCAACTTATTGTAAAAAATTTGTTCGCCACTGAATATACGACAATCTCAATCCACTCGACGAGCATGCGACCCTTGTTTGAGATGGGATGTGTGCACGTACGGGTTGTGTGATAAACCAAAAAGCCGAATGAAGAAATGACACGACAAACGTCTGCAAGCAGCTCGACAAAAGCCGTACACAACGTTTGAATTTAAGAACCTCTCAGGATGAATTGCTCATATCCTGTCATCAGTGTGGGGATTCGCTGTCAGCCTCATTCAAAGTTGTGGAGTGGAATACATTTCCACCATCACCGGCAGAAGCCTCCTCGCTCCCCCTGAGTGAACCGTTTGTTGAGAGGAACATAAAAGGTTCGCTCGGTGGACATGTTTCTGCCCTCGGGGGTACACAAACTCAATAGCTAGCTAGCTGGCTAGCCGTCTCTCCTTGAGTGCGCCTGTGCTCTCCCGGTGGCAGACACTGAAAATTGAGGTCGTGACCCTCGTGAGTGTGTGAGTCAGGATGCGTCTATGTTGAAATATCTCTCTCTCTTTTTTTCCCCTTCTCTATATCAGGGTGCATATCCTTGAAATATCTATTCTGCACATATACCTCCCCCTATTACTTAATACACGACACATATTTTCATTTTTATGATATATATATATATATATATATATATATATATATATATATATATATATATATATATATATATATATATATATATATATATGGGATTCTTTGCCTTCTTTGTATAATGTAGATTTAATACTGGAGGCTGTATTCACAATGATATGTCTGTGTATATATCTGACATACTTTATGTTGTACGTTATGTTTTTTTAGATATTTGCTTAACATTTATTTCTAATTATGTCTGATTGTGTTGTGACTGTAGACTCCTTTATGAACTCTAATCACTAGGCACGAGTTTAGTGTAGAAACACTCGACTTATCAGCTTTAATAACTTTAAAGGGGGCCCTCGGTTTGAGTTCTGTAAGTAAGTTAAAAGGTTTTTGGAGTCTGGCAGGCAGAAAAAGACAAACAGCAGAACAGTAGTAGTAACAAGCGCTGTGTCCGGACAGTAAAACAACATCAAATATTTTGCTTTTCTCTGCCCTTTGGCTGCTTTTTGTCTGAAATTATTGCAGGCTGTCTGGGATGTTAAACATTAATCTGCGTGCAGATGTGACTCTATTTCTGGATAATAAACCTTTAGAGTTTTTAAACCTCGGACTCCTGTTTTAAACTGCTTTATGAATATGGACGGGTTATGAGGCAATGGACCGCTGGGCACAGACATGTAAAAGCGCTCCTAGCCCTCCTACATAAGAGAAAGACTGAGAGAGACACAGAGTACATCACATACAGCACAGGTGGTCGATGTCTGTCTCTTTGTAGTTGTTTTGTGTCTTTTTTTAAAATCTTTTTTTCAGCATCTATTTGTAGTCTTTTTGCAGGTTGTTTTTTGGCCTCTCTTTGCAGTCAATCTGTGCCACTCTGCAGTAATTTTGTGTCTCTTTGCTGTCAGTCTGTGTCTAATTGTGATCATTTGCCTCTTTGTAGTTAGTTTGTCTGTTTGTGGTTGGTTTTATTTGCCTCTTTGTAGTTAATTTGTCTGTTTGTGGTCGTTTTTGCCTCTTTGTAGTTAGTTTGTGTCTGTTTGTGGTCGTTTTTACCTCTTTGTAGTTAGTTTGTGTCAGTTTGTGGTTGTTTTTACCTCTTTGTAGTTAGTTTGTGTCTGTTTGTGGTCGTTTGTCTCTTTGTAGTTAGTTTGTGTCTGTTTGTGGTCGTTTGTCTCTTTGTAGTTAGTTTGTGTCTTTTTGTGGTAATTTTTTGCCTCTTTGTAGTTAGTTTGTCTGTTTGTGGTTGTTTTTTGCCTCTTTGCTGTCAGTCTGTGTCTAATTGTGGTCGTTTGTCTCTTTGTAGTTAGTTTGTGTCTTTTTGTGGTAATTTTTTGTCTCTTTGTAGTTAGTTTGTGTCTGTTTGTGGTTGTTTTTTGCCTCTGTGTAGTTAGTTTGTGTCTAATTGTGGTCGTTTGTCTCTTTGTAGTTAGTTTGTGTCTGTTTGTGGTCGTTTTGTGCCTCTTTGTACTTAGTTTGTGTCTGTTTGTGGTCGTTGTTTGCCTCTCTGTAGTTAGTTTGTGTCTCTTTGTGTCAGTCTGTATCTAATTGTGACTGTTTGTCTCTTTGTAGTTAGTTATTGTCTGTCTGGGGTCAGTTTGTGTACCGTTGCAGTCATTCGGTGTCTCTTTGCTGTCGGTCTGTCTGTTTGTGGTCGTTTTGTGTTTCTTTGTAGTTAGTTTATGTATCTTTGTGGTTATTTTGTACTTTTTTGTAGCCAGTTTATGTCTCTTTTTGGACGTTGTTGCATCTCTTTGTAGTCAGTTTTCTCTTTGTAGTCAGTTTTGTGTCTCTTTCTAGGCTTTTGATTGACTTTCCAACAATAAGTATTAGCAGTCACTTTATACAGAGGCTCTGGCCCAGTAATCCTCCCATGCTTACAAAGTCTTTATGCAGATGTAGTCAAAACAAAACCCACATTGTCAATAAACTTGCCAATATGTCTGCTACTGAGTGTCGTGTACAGTATAGTATATCATGTCTGTACAGACTGTGGTTTTTAGCGTTTCATTGCATCCACAACTGGTCCCGAGCAGGTGAGAGACAGCTGAGGCCAGCAGGATGACAGTGAGAACAGCTGATCCCTGCAGAACCAGCTTGGAGCTGACCCAGATGAGGACGCTCCACTGTAATCGGGGTCCCTGAGGTAATCTAGGCAGGACATTATCTGCTTCGCTGCTTCTCTGCAGCATCTGGAGGGCTCCGCCACCTGCTCTGGAAGGCCTCACGCCGCTCCTCTGCCTCTTTTTATTTCAGGTTTGTTTGTTTACTTTTCTCTTTCCCCTGTACTCAGCGAACATCACACAGCCACTTAGACATATCAGATATGTGCCTGAGAAATATGGATCTAATCGCTGCTGCTGTTTATCCGAACCTCTTCTCTTTTCGCTGATATAACCAATAAAAGAAGCACACTGAGGCTCTTCTAGCCTGACTGCCATGAGGGATGCTCTACTACAGTAGTTATATAGTAGCAAACAAAAATGATCTCCCTAATTAAATGTTTCCCATGCAAGATGTTTCTACACTTATTATATTCATGCCCGGGTCATTGCTAAATTGCCAGTTGTACTCACTTTTGCAACTCAATGTTAAATTAATAATGCCTTCAGCAACCAAGAAGTCAGAGAGCAATCTGAATTTTAAACTTCCACAAATTGACCTGTGAGACTCTAAGTTATGTTTATGCTTGATCTTTTGTATTAATTATCTTTTTTTTAATGGCGCTCTGTTTCCACTCTGTGCTTTTTTATGTTTCACTACTCTCTTCTAAACAGTCAATCAACTTTCCTTTTCATGCGGCTTCAATCACTCCATTTAACACAGAACGTCTACTACAAGCAAGAGACTACTTCAGCACCACCATTATTAGTGATGTTGAAGCAGATGTTACCATGTATTGCTATTTTCTGGAGACCTTTAAAAGCATTTTCATAAACTAATCTGATGGTACCAGGTATCGAGCAATTATGATGATGTTTTCTTATCACTGGGATTCAAATAAAAAGCCAGAAAAGAAAAAAACCTCACTGTTCAATCTGAATTCGAAGGTCAGAAAAACTGCAAAAGCTCGATTTCACTCAGAAGCGTTCACTCTCCTGTTCATTGTCTAATAATTTGTGCAGTGTGAATTTCATATTCATAGAACATTGTTGTATTGTGCCAAAACATTTCAGCCATATTTCCATAATTCAATATAGACCAGAGACTTTCCATTATTTTCAAGAAAAAACCAGAGCAGAAAAAAACTGGCAAAATATTTAGTCATCTTGCTGCCTGAGGGGTTACGCTTCAACAATGACGTTCCAGCAGATGGATGGACAGAAAAACATGAATTAAAATGCCAAAAGAAACAAATCTGTGCACAAACAATGAGACTCACCATTTCTAAAATTACAGTTTAATAACAGAGGAGGTTAGGGAAATGTCTGCATGAGAATTTTCTCTATATGTAATCTGGAAACTAATTCTGAATTCTTTGATGCATCCGAATCTGAATCTGAGCAGTCTGATTAGAAAACTTTGTGTTGAATACGTTGACTCGACCTGAGACAGATATGGCCTGGAAGCTATCAGGCCGGCTGAATCGATATCTGCACACCGAGAGCGGACAAAGTAGGGAAACGGTGTAAATTCCTTCTTTGTGAGTTGATGTTCTGCTGCTTATCAGGCAGGTTAACCCTTATTTCCTTCTAAAAATAGAAAAAGTAATTCCTCTGTGAACTTGTTAGCTCTTGATAAGGAAAAAACATTAGTGACTGTGGCCATTTTTAAACTGCATTTATACTCCTCATGCTCATGCATCCGCTCTCACTCTGTGATTTGTTTCAGAATTTAAAAAAAAATAATATTCATTTACTGCGTTAATTAAAAAAATAATGTTTTTCTGGCTTTGGATTTTATGTGAAATTCTAAAAATACAACCAGGTCTCATCATGTCGGCGCAGACGGCTCATTTTATGTGACGCTCTATAACTCAAATGGTTTCCATAATAGACACTGGGAAGTCATTCAGCCTGACCCTATTCGTCAGATATAGGTTTAATTGCCCAGAATATGAAGTGCGAGATCCGCTCACTTATCAAATTAACAGCTCAGAAAAGGACGGTAAAGTGCTTAACGCTCGTTTCAGCAGAATGAGTGATGCCAAAGGTAAGCTGTTTATCTGTTAAAGGGGGGGGGCAGCAGGAAGAGAATGCCTCAGTGACGGAGTAAAACATGACGTGAACGCCGGTTTTAATTTGATACTGCGGGTCATGGAGATGTAGTTAAATGCCCGGCTGCCAAACTCCAGATGAGAGAAGCTCGGAGTTGATAAAAATGTCGACATGCTCATGAAGGTCGCCTTCAGTTAATGTGCTTTAGGAGTCATTAAGAACCTTTCTGCCCTGCCTTTTCTTATTGGTGGAGGTTGCTTCGACTGACTTTCATCCCACCTGTATGCTTTTTTATGTTAAGAATGATTAAAATCTACCATTTTAATTAACGATTTTATTCATAATGGATAGTCCTCATACTAAGGACAGTGCTCTTTAAACAAATACAACATTCTCTATCTGTAGGTCATTAAAGGAAGATACATTTTAAATAGATGAACTGGAGTGCATTAATAATTAATAAGGAATGTATTCAGTTATTT
Organism: Collichthys lucidus; assembly: GCA_004119915.2. NCBI lineage: Eukaryota > Metazoa > Chordata > Actinopteri > Sciaenidae > Collichthys > Collichthys lucidus. The sequence goes on along the minus strand of CM014096.1, from coordinate 5,515,066 downwards.
GTTTTAGTTATACCATTATTATGGAGAGCATAAAAACCAGTTTCATCATGATTTATTCTCTAGTTTGATAGAAATGTACATAATTTAGTTTCTTTCTTTCTTTCTTTCTTTCTTTCTTTCTTTCTTTCTTTCTTTCTTTCTTTCTTTCTTTCTTTCTTTCTTTCTTTCTTTCTTTCTTCTTCTTTTTTCTTTCTCTTTCTTCCGTCTCCCTCAGACATGCGTTATGCTGTATATGAGTAATGGCTTAAAGAAATGAGTGGGTGTGACAATGTAAACACACTTTAAAGGTTGATGTCAGATCATATAGTTACAATGAAACCTTCGACTATCTGTGTGTATTTAAGGATCAGGAAGGCAAATAAACGCAACATAAAGCTCCACTGCTGCTTCCGATGTTCAACAAAGTCTTTCAAAATCTTTCCAAAGATCTTACAGTGACTGAAAAAAGACAAACGTGTCGATTCAAACTGATTATCTGTAAAAACAGTGATCTCAAAGTTCTCTTCTGTCTCTTATTCAAACTTAATAGTCTGTGGTGGAATGGAACAAAGTACATTTACTTTGTATGTCTTTTCTTTTCATGACACTTTCCTCTACAGGTAGAGAGGTAGAGCTTTTAATTTGGAGGTTTGGACTGTTGGTTGGGCAAAACAAGACATTATGAAAGTGTCACTCTGGACTCTGCAGGTAATAATTTCTCAATATTTTCATAATTTCTGCAACAATCAATCAGCCAATTAAATAATGGAGAAACTCAGCAGCAGAGGAATTAATCATGAAAAAAGTTAAAGCCTTAAACATAAAAATATTAAAATAAGCTTCACCTCAGCTGAAGCAAAATCCTGCTTTTATATGCTCACATAATACTACAACAGTCGCAGGGAGCATTTGTCAGCATTGAGTACTTTTACTTGTATTACTTTAAGTACATTTGACTTGCTGAAGTAACATTTTAATGCAGGACTTTCATTTGTAACAGAGTATTTTTGTTACTTAAGTAAAGGATCTGAGGACTTCCTCCTCTGCTGTCGATAGCTGACACTGTGATAGTAAAGCATGCAGCATGTGTGTGCTAAAATTAGACTGCGCATGCAGCATTTATCTTTGTGGGTTACAGTGTTCGAAACATGTGTCACTGAACATCCCGTAATAACCACACAACATGTGTATGTGGGATGCAGTGCACAGCATATTACTTATGTTTCTATTTGTCCAACTCAGTCAAGCTGAAAGTGTTGTTTCAGTAACGCTCCAACACCAACAACAAGCATGCATGCAGACGCACGCACACAGACTACATCCCATAGTTAAGCACATGCTCGGTGTGTACAAGTTGCTCTTGCATGATGTTTTATTCATAGTATCGAGGTATATCCATTCATGAGCTATCATATTTTTTTCTTATTTTTTTTGCAAGTCTCCTGTGCAGGTCTGGCTTGGCCTAGATAACAGGAAACGTGCCCGGAGGGGAGACATAACACCGCAGGACGTAATAGAAGCTATCATAATGCTTAGCAGGAGAGATGTCCAGGAGCTCATGCTGTGGCGGCGTGGCAGAAACACCTCTGTCAACTAGAAGCGTGAAGAAATGTCGATGGGCCGTGATGCTGCGACGTGAGGTAAAGGGAAGATTTGAAACGAATGTATCAGAACTGAAGGTATGTTATTGAAGGAGCTTTTATTGACACGTTACCAAACGGACTAGTGCTTACACAGCTACAGATGTATTATAACCTGTATTACTCGTTTATGATTGAATTTAGCGAATGTTTGGGCTCCATTCTGCTGATAAACAGGAGGGAAAGTGTGCTGCTGTGAGAGAAGTTGCTGAAAACATCCAACACGATGAGATTACGTCTGGAAATTACAGCAATTCTTTTTCAACAAGCGATGTAGTGTTAGACTTAAACGTTTTTAATAGCTTTCAGATTTAATCAGATGCAAAAAAAAATGTGATTTGATGATGCATTGCAGCACTGGATTGAATTGTTGCACCCTTCCTCTCAATAATTAATAACAGCTCGGTCTCCAAGGGGTCTGTTATTCAACCACTGAATGTAAAGACAATGAGGGATGTCTTCCTGATTGGACTACTGTTCCTAAATAGTCTGACAATTAAATAATAAATAAAGAAAACATTTAAATCTCCCTGTGGCTCTGAGCAATCAATACACAATGGCAGCTTGTCAATACATAATGAGATGTATCATCTTAATAACAGTTTGCTGTATTAAAAATGGAAGTTTACCTTCCCTGGTTCTGCATTCAATAACTGATCTACCATGAAACACTCAGACCTAACGGTCTACACTCAGACTTAATGGTCCACTCTTGTATATATTATATGCTTTACAATATTGTACTGACAAAACCTGTGTTCTGTTAAACTGGAAACATGTGATGCACAAGCTGAACTCTGGTTATACTGGAAAAGGCCAGAAAAAGTCAAATAATTGAAGGTTTCTGTTGAGCACCAGTAGCTTCTGAGTAGAGGAAGCATCATGCACAGGCATCTACAAACAGACACAGCAGTATTGTAGCCTACAAAAACACTGTGATGAATAATTCTAGTACCTAGTTTACAAGCCATGCTCTCTCTTCTAAGACTACCTGACATGTATTTACTCATGTTTGCATCTCCTGCAGCACACTGATAATCTTTCAGGAGGATTAATACTCTCTAAGTTCTATTTTAGTCTTTATTCATTTCCTGCAAAATCAGATGTGACAAATCCAAAAAAAAGTATTTATGAATTGCAGGCCTACAAAAGCCGATTTGAGTTAGTCCGGCAATAAGGAGGGCACTTAAGAGCGAGACTTTGCCTCGTGAGATAGTGCTTATCCTAATTATTTCACCCAACTTGGTAGCATAGCCTGCTGCAGTTTGAGGAAAAACTGCCTGCTGCAGCAAAGGAAATTGTTATCTGTGCTCCTCCAAGTCGATGCATGGATGGAGTTTGGATAGTTTAACAGTGGGAGATCATTACAGTGGTTACAGTGCATCCTTCCGAGGGACCTGAATGCAGCTACTTACATTTATTCCTCAGCTGCGACGGCGTGGAGATTGTTGAACTCAAGAAAAAAAACACAAAGGAAACATTGTGATCACAACGACCTGCGTGTGATTCCCCAATCCTTCTTGAATTGTTGATCACATCACTCCTGTTATTTATTTTTTTTTTGTTCTTTAATGAAGCATTATGGATCAGATCAGGTAACCTTCAGATAACATTGATAAAGAATGCCTTCTCTAAGAGCAATTTGGCCAAGCCTTACGAAATAACACGTCAGCCACAGGTGCATATTTCTGTCACCTCATTCTTTATTGTAAATACAGAAACGTGTCACTCATCCACTCATATATATACCTGCAAAAGGGAAAATGTCTGTTCATCCTCGTCGAAACAGAAAACAAAAACGCATTGAACTCCCCCAAGAATCAAAACTCCCCTCGTCCACCCAGCATCATCTAGTCAAAAAACAAAAAACAAAAAAAAAAAAAAAAACGACAACATCCAAAAATACTTGACACTGCCACCAGCAAAAGTATAATGAAATCGTAAAAAAGAGAGAAACACAAAAACAACAAACCTGTGAGCTCGGCTGCAAGAAAAGTATACGTTAAAACGTCACCAGGTTTTTTTGTTTCACAAAGAAAAGAGGAAACAAAGTAAAAGCAAAGGTTTTTTTTGGTTTTCTGATCGGTGAAATCCACCGAGACATCAAAATCACAAAACTCGAAGGCAACAAACAACACTGCAAAATGCAAACCAAAGCATAGCAACAGCAAAAGTCGACAGAAAACAGATACAAAAAAAATAAAAATGTTTCAAAACCACCAATAAATGTTTTTAAAAAATCTCAAATACCGACAAAAGCTGCTTGGTTTCGACCCTCGAAACAAAACTGCAAGCAAGTAAAGGCTTTTCTCAAAGACCCGATCTCGCACCCCGTTTTTACCCCTCTTGCACTCTCGATCAGAATAAACTGCATGCTAAAAACTTGAAGCCTGGGATGTGAAAAAACGCTCAAAACCACCATTGTCAAATGCTCAAATTTTCAAACACCAGCAAAAGGAGGAAAAATAAAAAAGGGGGGCAATTAAAAAGACAAAAAATGCTTACAAAAAAGCCATTGGAAATGTACTCACCGAGCGGGAGTAAAATGTTGCAATAAAAATGTGATATGGCTCAAAATACAGTATGGCGGTGCAAGCCGAAATGCTGTGCCTTTTCTCTAGATCTCTGCCTCCAGTTCTGTCATGTGACTGATTCAGCCCCGACTTCCAGCAATGAGAGACCAGTGTTGAACAGCTGATGCTGAATGCTCTCCTAACGGCTTGGCTCTCTCCAAAAGTAAAAAGAGGTAGTCCTTATCATCCCACAGTTATGACTGAGCTGCTTGTGTGTGTGTTTTTTCTTTTTCCTCCCGTGTTGTTGTTCATTTTTTTTTTTCTGTTTTAAAGATGCAGAGCTCTCACTTGGTTGGTGTCAAAGCCACAGAAGGTATCCAGCAGACGTTTTCATTTCATTCAGCGAGCTTTCATACACCGCATGCTTCTGTTATCGTATGAGGAGGAGGAGGAGGAGGAGGAGGAAGAGGCGTGCAGGTTATTACAGTGGGGGTGGTCAAAACGTATGTGCGCGGTGGAGCTCGTTTGAGACGACACATAAAACTGCATCACAGTCCGCGCGGTGATGGAGGTGGAAGTGTTTTTCTTTTTTTTCTTTTTTGCAAAGCTCCAGGACAAACAAACAGCCGCGTCATAGCACAGGAATCTGACGAGCAACAGTATGATGTGTGTTCAGCACCACGGACAGAGCCGGGGCTGTGGACAGAACCCTGTCCATGGTGCTGAAACACGCCACAGCACACTGTGGACAGAACCCTGTCCATGGTGCTGAAACACGCCACAGCACACTGTGGACAGAACCCTGTCCATGGTGCTGAAACACGCCACAGCACAGTGTGGACAGAACCCTGTCCATGGTGCTGAAACACGCCACAGCGTGGACAGAACCCTGTCCATGGTGCTGAAACACGCCACAGCACAGTGTGGACAGAACCCTGTCCATGGTGCTGAAACACGCCACAGCACACTGTGGACAGAACCCTGTCCATGGTGCTGAAACACGCCACAGCACAGTGTGGACAGAACCCTGTCCATGGTGCTGAAACACGCCACAGCACCAAGAGGACAGAACCCTGTCCATGGTCCTGAAACACGCCACAGCGTGAACAGAACCCTGTCCATGGTGCTGAAAGTCCACAGTTCACAACATTAGTCTCCATAGCTGTGTCCCGGTTGCATATTAATTCCATGCAGGTTGAAGTGACGCTCTGAATCAAGTATTCTAAAGCTGATCTGCGCTTATTTACATCTCACTTCAATTACACGACACCGTGCAATTACTTTTTTCACGTGTTAATTATATTTACCGTTGCAGACGTTCATTAGGTACGCTTGTACAGTCCGATGTGATTCAATACAGCAGCTCTGCCACACTGTTGGAATGTGTTTTAGTTGTACCTTATACAACATGCGATGATAGTTAAAGGCGCCACCATGTCTACAACTACGTTTAGCCAGTGAACTGATCAGTTGTATTGAGAAAGGTAGGTAGCCCCTGATGTTTTACAGATGTGACAGTACAGACATAGAATGGATCTGAGCTTGAGATGTTTCAGTTTTGTCGACACTGTTAAAGAGGTATCAATCTATTATTGATAATTATAATTAATTAAATAACTGGGACGTCTTCCTCTATGGAACTTGGTTACTTTGTCGTCCATCTCAACAGCAGGACAACCCAACACTGACCAACAATGTGACGCACAATAACACTCTGCCAGTCGGCGTATCATAGCACAACACACCATGTGAGTGTTTTCTTATTCACGTTGTGTTTTGTGAGCTGCTCCTGTTGTGTGTCAATCGAGTCTCTTTATATCAGTAAGAACGCGTACTAAAATGGTTTTTAATGTTGGTTTGATGTGAGAAAATGTAGGTGGTAGGTGATGGTGAAGGTGGGAGGCGATGCTCACAGATGGAAAACAAATTGTGGATGATGGTGAAACAGTTTTATAAACAACTGAGAAAGCAACAAATTAACTATGAAGTCTTCGAAAACAACATTTCTGCCTCAATTAGTGACAATTAGCAGTGACATTCTGAAGTCTTGCCGTCACAGTTTGATTGTCATTACATATTGGATTATTTCCTGTTAGAATAAAACGGCTAATTATGTTGATACTGAGACCATTTTTATAGTACATCATTATTAAGTAGTGTTAGAAAAGAGACACAGCTATTTTAATATTACAAGCTTCTGAAACTAAAATCTACTGCATCGTGGACAAAACACCAAACAGTATGACACTCTTAGCATCACCAAGCCTTGACCTTACTGCAGAAGGAGAGGAGTTTCTCTACTATCTATCTATCTGTGTGAAACTGAGGCAGTAGAAAATATTTAGCACAAACAAACAAAGAACATATTCTCAACAACCCCCAATTAGAGAGTGTGGCACAATTTGGAACAAACAAACGACAGTGTGATTCATTTATTCTCTACTCACCACACAGAGGAATTCTGTATATATATATAATGTGTCAGATGGGTAAAAAAAAATACACTGCTGGGCTCATTTCTTTAGTATTGCAGTTGTTTAATATAAAGTTTATTATAATACACTGCTACACCAGGTATGGCAATTCACACTAATACATGGTGAACTTATAATAAAGTGGAACATAATAGTGAATGGTTTCAGACACATTGACGTATTCTTAGATGTGTCCATCCCAGTGTTGAACAACAGAAGGAATTAAACATGAATAAACTCACAACAGAAGACTTCTTCATTTATTCACTATTGGCTATGTGGGGCGTTTTATGTGGAGGACTATAAAATATAAAAAAAATGGACCTGGAAATAGCTTTTGATGGTGCTATAGGATATTCTGATATACTTATTATATATACTTTATGATACACTTAAAAGACGTTTGGACATAAACACCGAAAATCAGTAAACACAGTTCAAATGAGCTATATAGCATGAACTATATATAACGTTACGCAGGCCCTAAAACTGAGGAAGTGTAGTACATGTATCATAAAATTATAAAGCCGTCTGCTACTGTATATGATGGTGAAACTGAGGGAATGTGCAGCATTATCTAGAACAAGCAGCAGTGATGTGACGTCCAGTCCTGTCCATGGTGATGAAACTGAGAAAACTTTGGACATTCAGAACAAACGGCTCAGCCTCGAGGAAAGATCGCCCGGGCTTTGAAGCCAAATTTGACATAGCGGGCAAACCATGGTGGTCATCGTGTGATGCACACTGACCCAAAAAACTTACAGTGGATGTAGAACACTGGACAGATTGTTTGGAGCATCACAACCTCCACAAAACGACTTGTCTCGCTCATAATTGGATCCATTTTGAAAGTCAGAGACAAAATTAAATCATTTTAACCTGATTCAAGATAGGTTAAACTGGAAATGAGCGGCTCGGCCAGTAGAAGTCTCTACTGTTCTTGCTCTTTGGGCTCTTTCTGCTTTTTTTAACTTCTTGCACTTATTTATCCATGTATGGCATGTTGCTCTTTAATGGCATTTTGGATTCACAACACATACATGACTTCCTGCAAACCTCCACCCTCCCCCGCTCCTTCTCTCTCTCTCTCTCTCTCTCTCTCTCTCTCTCTCTCTCTCTCTCTCTCTCTCTCTCTCTCTCTCTCTCTCTCTCTCTCTCTCTCTCTCTCTCTCTCTCTCTCTCTCTCTCTCTCATTTGTTAAATAAATACACCTGAGAAATGCAGGTTATGGCAGATTGCACCAGACAGGAAAAGTAATAATGTGTTATTGATGCATTAGCGTCTGACTGCAGTTGTCAGACAAGATTCTGTACAAGTTCATGTAACACGCAGCGGTGGAGACAACTGTCACCATTCATTCATCATAACTGTGGTTAGTGCACTGTCTCCACCTTAAGCACTGTCTAATTTAATTTACTTTTCCAGAGCACATCCAAAGCCTTTTGGGAGGCACAATCTAAAAAAATGCTTTACAGTTTCTAAGAAATACATTGGACGTCTAAGAAGAGTGATCAAACTTTCCTTGAGCGTTTACCTCTGCTCTCATTGAGCCGTCAGAGCCTGTAAATCCGCTTTGGTCTTTTATTCGATCTCATTTGGTGTTACATGTCAACAGTGTCATAGCACATTGGTCTTTGTGGCTGTGAAGTCGACGCTCTGCGCGTTGCCATGCAGGACATGTCAGATCGTAATTATCGATGCCTGGAGGTGCTCGTGACCTCACTCGCTGTCAATGAGGTGATTCAGAAGGCTGCAGAGGTCTATCTTAAGACTTGGATAGTAAATAATAAGAGATAGACGCCAACGCGTGGGTAGAGCAGAGGTGATGAAAAAAAATGCAATTAAATCACAGCCGGCGTAATTTCTTTTAATCCAATATCACACTCTATAATAAACTATGACTGGTGCATGACGTCGTTATTAAACAGTCATTTGGCTTAAAAATCCACCTTTCTTCCACTTTAATGCCGCATAACTTTTAACGGATGCTGTTGGAAATATACGGATGAATAAAAAAAAAAATTATGTCTCGCCCCAACATGATTTATACATACGTGACCATAAACACGGGAGATGCTGTCATGTTTACAGCGATACACACTCAGGTTTCAGGTCTGTGCTGTTTATCAGCCATGCTGGTGCATCAGAAAGAGACTCGCAAGGTTAAAGGAATGCCCTTTATGAATATCTGAAATAAGAAATATCAATCATATCAACCTTTTGACACGTCAGGGCTCTTTGTAAAAAAAAAAAACCTGCGTTGCCAAAGACACAGCTCACATTTTCCATTTCGGCACTAACATGATTCACAGCGTGTGTGTTCGCTGTTTGCTAGTTTTGCAAATTAAATAAGGAATGAAGCTGCCGAGAATCATAATTCATAACTCAGGTATGTAATCCCCATTAGAATAGCACCAGGAACGCTCATTGCCTTTGGCCATAAAGAGCCAATCAGAGGCAGAGCTCCAAACATGTGGGCTTTTGGGCCTTTGCACACATCCAAAGTGTTTCCTCTCGCGGTGCATTAATCAATACGTGTTAGTGTATTATTTATTAGCTGGGATCAGGATGCGACATGCAGCAATGCAGAAAACAAGAACTCATTTTTATTACATTTTCATTGCAGCAACCTCTCGTCACACTGCGGTCTTATGTCTGATTACAAAAAGCCGCCTATGAATGGATGTAATCATTTCAAGAAGAATATAAATAACATGAAATCCTCTTTTCTCTGCTCTGAGTGATATCTTGTGTTAAATTGGATGAACTTTTCTACATAGTCATCCCAACATAAAGAGTGGCAGAAGCGTACAGGGTCCTGTGGCAATACAAAACACACTATGGACTGAATTAATTCCCTTTATTAAAGCAATGAAAATATTTGTATTCTTTAATTACCATTTTGTCAAGGAGTGTGCAGAAATGGTGCAGGATATTTTAATCAAAAATAAATGGAGTGTGCAGACTGTAAGAGGATTTAATGCTCATTACAATAAACGGGTTACATTTACAGATCTAGAGCTCGAGGTGGAGGGATTATATCGAAATAATTCAAAATGGAAATACACTTGAAAGCCTTTTTGAATCGCATGTGTTTGCTAATATCTGCATTGGACTGCAGGTTTAGTGAAATCATGGCATATTTTGAAAAGGTTGGAAACGTGCTTGTGTGGGCCCGGTCGGTTAGAAAAAAACAACAACTGTCAACCGTCGCATTTTGGGTATCGCACTCCCTCGGATTGATCTCCCATGAGTTTATGTGGCACCTTCGTTTTCATTCTTCTCTCTGCACTCTGTCCGGGCTGACTGACCCACAGCAGTCTGCTGGGACGCGAGGCAGGGCTTACTGACACGAGCAGCAGTCACCCTGCAGAGAATCCTCGTGTTTGACTCTTAGAGGTCTTCCAGATATATAAACAAAAGAAACGTCAGCCTGTGCTTAACGGCTGAGGTTTCATGACTTACCGCGGAAGGTTTAGAGTAAGTACACTTTGACTATTTTTAATGAAACCAATCCATATCTTTGATACTAATTACTGCGTGTTATTATAGTTTTATAGTTAGCGGTGGAGCCCGCCATTCTTCACATGAACAGGAAACAATTTACCGTTTTTAATGAATCTCATTGATCAGCCTCGACAGTTTGTCGTCACAGTGTCAGAGCCTTGACTGATGTACGTAAAGATGGACAACAAAACATCTTGATTGCCCCCCAGTGGCTGGTTGCGGGATAGATCATTATCCTCCATCTTAAAAAGTTTTTACCAAAGATGTTCCCGTCACTTCAGGTACTTCTTATCGCGCTTATCAAGTGTACACTTTCCTGATATGTTTAATATTAATAGTAATTGACAGCTGAGCTGGGCTTGTGTTTGAGTCAGCTGTGACTGTGTGGACACTGGCTCCAAATGGTGTCACCAGCTGAAGATGGCAGCAGGATATGTTGGCTTTATTTTCACTTCAGTGGAAGGAAATGGAGAAGTGTGTCGTCCGTGTGTCTGAGTCTCACGACACATAAACCGCTCATACAAACCCAACAACTTCTACCACTTTCAACTTTAAATATGTTCAGCTGGTGAAACAAGGAATGGCTTTAATTATAAGTGTGACCGTTCGTCATAAATACAACTACAAAACAAATCTTGAACATTTCCAACATTGTTTTGAGGTGGATCAGTTTTAAATATCAGCATGAAATCAAACCTCGGTTGTTCACGACATTATCGACTGCCTTCTTTATTGAAGCGATGTGAGTTTGTTTGGCCGCACTGCAAACATAATCACACATTTTCTTTCTTAAACCAAAACTGTCACAAAATCAATCTGCACTAAAATCTTAACGACGATCTTTTTAAGCTGCTATGTGTGTAATATTAAAATATCAGCACTCATCTTAATAAAGCTAAAACAATAAAGACAAACAGGCTCGAGCTGTATTTTCTATTATAGTGTTAACTATCAGGTGAAAATGCAACAGCACAAACCACTAATGAACCAGTCGACTCTTTCTCCCCTTTCAGAGCGAAGACACAACGGGATTGTGCTCTCACTGAGGAATATAATATTTAATGGGACTGTCATCAGTATGCGGATACTACAAAGGACTTTGTCAAGTCTATTAGAGAGGGAAGCAAAGTGAAATTTGAGAGCTGCACTATTCTTTATGGGACGCCATGTTCCACTCGTCTTTGTTCCTCTGTCTAACCTTCAGCTCCGGCTTATGAGATCTACTGTAGTGCTTACAGTGTCGTGAAAAAAAAAGCATCTCATTATAACAAGAGGATGCTCTTATTATAAGATACTGTGGTTTATTTATTTTGTACTGCGGCTCAGCGGTACGCTTCTATACGTTTATAGTTTCATCCATAGACTGAAAGGGGATCTACGCAGTAATAAAGCAGATGTTAGAACCAGTGCAGGGTTTAAAGGAGATAAAGTGTCTTCTTGACTTTCATTCAGGAACCAGTGTCACAATCTGAGATCAGCTTTTGGAGATAGGAAACGTAAGCTCCTAACTCATGAGCCGTAATCTTTACCTCAAGTCAGGTAAACAGAGTGAAGCCTTTTTACTTTGGGACTTGGCTGTGGTAGTATTATATCACACTGATTAGTTAAAAATCTCAGAGGATGTATTCTCAGTCCAGGATTTGATATTAAAATATGCAAGAGCAAGATACACTGAAGCTGACGCTCAGAAGGTCGCGCTTCTGTCTGTTTTAGTACAATTAATACACCTGCCACGACCATGTGAGTTTACCCAAAGCAAACATACTTAAGGACACTTTGGTCTGATATCTGTGAGATGGAATTACAATTAATTAGACTACGAGAAATCTTTAGCGTGAAGAAAGAGCGTGAGCACACACCAAAGTCTCGGACCGAGCTGCATTGTGGGCGACGTAGACGTAATTTTGACAAAGGAAGAAGAATGTGTGGAATAAAAAAAAAGACGATATCGTTGATCCTGCCGCGTCGATTTCGCTCGATTTCTAAGAAGAGTCGGACAATGTGTGAGGAGTGTAATGCTAAATCGGCGGTGTGCTCCTAATGAGCAAGATAAATTAGTTCCCATTGTTCTCCCAGATTGTTTCTACTGAGATGATTTATGTTAGTTTAGTTTGTGTTTCTAGTTTCTCAAATCTGTCCTTCTAATCTTTACAACTGAGGTGATAAGAACAAGTGTTATTACCTATTAGTGTGAGGCCCCAAGTTTCAGAATTTTCCTTTAGTTGTCTCCATTATTTGAACTTTACATTTAAGGACTCGTCATTGTGTCACTACTGGAGTTAAATGATGGTTGTAACGGAGGCCACAGGCATCCCAGGCAAAGATTAATATTCCGAGGCAGTCAGTAGCGTAGTGGGTTAAGCGGCCGCCCCGTGTGTGGCGGCTGTAGTCCTCGCTGCAGCTGACTCTGGTTCGAATCGTGCATCGGACGGCTAATTTACTGCGTGTCACTCCCCCTTTCTCTGCGTCCTGTCTAGCTTCAGCTGTCCTATCAATAAAAGGCCAAAAAAATAATAAAGAAAAAGAAAAAAGATTGATATTCCTTGTGAGAGGCCTAGATTTCTCACCTGCGCCCCCGTGGACTGCATTTGGTTGTTCGTCTGCTAGCAAGGAGTTGAACAGTCAGAGTCGTTCTCATCAAAATAACAGTTAACAGTTGTTGTAATTCTCATGCAAACCAAGGCGCTTTCTCCTCTGTGTCGTCTGGCTCCGAAATAAGACCCAATTACAGCCGTTCTGTATTCACTCACTGTGCTTTTCTTCCCCTCCGAGTAATACTCATTTCTGATGTCTTGTCAAGAGAGGTAAACAAAAGTATAAAGTGGCGGGTCAAAGGTTCAGACACACACAGACAGTCAAATAGCCGGCGAGACGGACGCACACACCCAGGACAGGAAACTTTGAGTTTACCAATTTGCCGACAGGGCGCCGCAGTGGCGTCTCGCAAAGCATTTACTCTTCCAATTAAGTTTAGAGAAAGAGGAGTCTCGAAGAAAACGTCGGCCTCTGCGTTGAATTAATTGCGTTCAGTCGGTGACAAGGAGCTGGAAGAAAATAGCTCACATCGTTACATCCTGATGAAAAAAGAAATAATTGGGTTTGAAAGAGGAGGTCAACGGTGCGACCTCAAATGAAACAAAAAAAAAGAGGAGGACGCAGAGGAAAGAAGAAGAACACGCCACTGATGTGCTCACCTTGTTAACAGCGGTCAGATTATTTGTCACATCGCACAGGGATATTTCCATTTCGGTGTGACTGCCACCGGCGCCCACAGAGACCGAGGCAGATGACCTTTTCACCACAAAGTAGCAGGACTCTCTTGGCCCACTACACGGCCAGGAGCATTGTGTGGGACTGAGACAGGCTGATTGTGCAGCGCGTGCCCTTTTGATAATTAATTAACACAAGTACAAGACAATTAACTTGTTTGCATGCAGCGTTGCTGTTCTTCCGTGTGCTGCGCCGTTTCTCCGTCACCACGTTGGAGCACATGTGTGGCTGAAGGTACAGGTGGAGGACGGGATCGCTTTTGGATTTCTGGTAATGGACATCTCGGCGCACTGTCGCAGATGTTCAACCGTTTAAGTCCTTTGTTCAATCACAGGAGCATGAAATTGGTCCAACTGCTGGGACTAAAATGCTAAATTGTTAAGTGGCTTTTAATGTTATTTAAAAATATCTTTATGTGGCGCAAATGCCAGTTTCCCCAGAATGCTTGTTCATCTTCTTACCATGAGCATCGGTGTCCAACATGAACGTGAGATTCGGCTTCTGGCTGTTTTATTTTCTCGGTTTTGTGTCTTTGTTTTCTCTTCTTGCTGGTTTTAAATGGGCGATGTTACATATTTCCACACACCAGTCAGAGATCAGCATCTTTTGACTCTTAAAATACGAAATAAATATGAACTCAGGGTGTTTCTCTTCAAGCTTTAACTCTATTTGTATCTTATTTAGTCATAAATCTTGAATGTTAAAGAGAAATCATATTTGTAATCTGATTTTCTAGTATTTGTTTTAAATATATACAGCATTTACTCCAAACTGATATATATATATATATAACGACTGTAATGGGTTCAAGTTTTACAGTCGTATGGTGGGAATATATATTGATGGGCATGGTCACTGCCTCCTCTCCTTTGCTGTTTTCTGAGTGCCCATAATAGCAAAGGAGCTTCTAGGTACAACTGAACACACTGTACAAAGCGGGATTATGTAACGGCTAGTGTCATTATTTGTCAGCAGTGGATGTGCTGGATAAAAATCACATGGTATTGTCAATTTGTCCTCAGGATTTTTCAAGGACATTTATGAAATGTACAGAGAATGATTCGTGTTCCAGCCTTGTTTGTTTCCCGTTTCTATGACTGCATGCAAGAGGGTGAAGAAAACACCCGGGATGTCTTTGATTTTGATATATCAAAGACCGCTGCATAAGTCTGTCACCTCTGATTTGATGCCTGTTTGTTGCTGAGTTAAAGGCAAATATAAGGCCAGGTCACCTGTCACACAAGTTACAGTGTATTATATTTTATTTTACTGTCCTGCAAAGCTCGAATTTGTGTCTTAAGGTGGTGTATTATTTGTTCATAAGAGATGATTTAGGTGGACGTGAGTCAGTGGGACGTTTAAAGTTAGCCATGTTTCAAACTCTACCTCTAGACGGAGACGTTCACGTGATTCTCAAGTTTCTTGTTCTCCTATATTCTTGGAGAGGGTGAGGTGAGAGGTATTCAGATGGCAGAGCTTTAATATGAATGAATGAAGGCTGTAACTTAAGGACAAGACAGAGCACTCTGGTATATACTGTAGCCATAATCTGAATTTGGAAACAAAACGGCTTCATTAGACTGATTACTCTTAATTTCACAGCTGAGTGGAGCTTCACTTCTATTTTTTTGAAGAATCCATTTTAAGTATCTTGCACAATACGCCAGACACGGGTGTTTAATGTTTGCTTTTGTGCTCCGACTCATTCCTGATTTTGTCGTTTTTTTATCTCCAAACCTTTAATAAACTAAAGTTTAGCTCTGTTTAACGTCGCCGATTAATACACATCTGCTACATATCTCCGGGAAGTCAATCAAATCCAGCGGAGCCGGAGCCTTATCAAAAAAAGATGAGTGTGAAATCAACACAAGTGCATTTTCTTCTGCAGTCCGCCGCATTTCGCTCATCAAACTGCTGCTTCGTATGAAAAGCGACGCATACGGTTCAGGTGTTAAATAAAATCTGAATATTCTGGATTTTTTTTTCGATGCACAGAGAGAGTTATAGATTTAATCTGTATCGCTCATTTCTTTATTTCCATCCCGCTGTACATCTATCAGCAAAACAAGCCCCAAGGTAGAGAGCGATAATGAGATCGTTCTTTAGACTCATTAAGTCAAGGTGAAACGGAAGGGTAAGTTAATCAATTATGCAGACCTGTTATACATGTTGGGCTCTGATGCTGGACAAAAAAAAAAGCTTTTGTCAGTACATCTTAGGTTTGTGCTGGAGGGGTGAAGCAAAGGTTAGTGTTGGTATGACTTAAATATCTGAAGTAAAGATCCTAATGGGCACTTAAATGGTGCACTCATAAGAAAAGAGGTGAAATGTGCATGTGCATGTGTGTCCAGGCTACACGCTCTCTCGCTTCAGCCAAACTGGAGCATTTCTGGTTTCGCTTAGCAGGCACAGGTGCCTCCTGGAAGGACAGCACCCAGCATGCGAGGCTGAAGCCATGGGCATCCTTCATAATCAGATTCTGCAGGCGCTGATAGCGAGAGGAGGCCGGTAGTACTCTGGCAGCCATGCAGGTCTTCCTTAAACACATTCTCCTGAAAGCAGAGGGCAGGAGAGAGTGGAAGGGATGCTGGCCTGCTATTGTTCCTTCCCATTGAACCCTGCTGTGGTAGTGAATGGCTTTTTTTTTTCTGGTGCCTCTGGCACATGAGGCTCACAGCTGTCTAGCTTCCAGCCCTTAGCTGTGTGCCACACGCTTCTTGGCTTTAAAATGAACTGCCCACAGTGTTTGTGGTTTTGCTTGCGAGGCCACTCGGGTAAAGCAGAATCAGGTCGTGCTGGAGTTTACAACCTGTAGACTTATCCTGCAATACCACAATGTATAGGGCGAATACTGTAGAGTACTTCAAATATCCTGCTGGTTTTGGTCTGATGGTTTGATATAACAGAAGGGGGGGAATGGTAATTGCAAACCTGAAAAAAGCCTTTGATTCAAAGGACATGGGGACTTTTAGATGTAACCTGTTGAAACATTTCTTTCTGAAAGCTTTAATTGTTTGAAAATTGATGAAAGGACGGTAAAAGAAAATGAAAGTTTGGCAAAGTTAGACACGGGCTTATCAAAGGAGACGGACTACAAAAAGAAACGAATGAATGAAGTCTTTCCCCCCGTTGATTTATTACCTCAGTAAATAGTTTCCTTATAGTTTTATATTCTCAATCACTGGCTTTAAGTCTTCTTTCATTTTGTAAATGATTGTACCATTTAGAGTAAAATAGACAATAAAGTATTGTGTGGTTTACTGCATGGCTACTTGTGATTGACAAGGCATTCTCAGTGAGTCTGTCCAGCTCATGAAACTCAGATCAAACTGTCAGACGAGGCAGCGCTGATCAAATATGAATCAAAATGTTATGTGACTGCACTGCCCAAGTGTTTTCATGAACATTTCAGTGTACTGTTTAGCTGTAATACGTCAAAAACAAACCAGAGTGCAGCCAGGTAGTCACCCAACAGCTCCACACTCTCATCCAAACGCAGGATTTGAAACCAAGGTGGCAACGTCCAACCAATGATGCCAAACTCGAGGCTAAAAAACAGTTGTCCAGTCCACAGACCAAAGCGTGTTGTCATGGTAAGTTTGCACTTGGTGTTAGACTCTGTGAAAGAGTAGTCGCTCCCTCTAGGGATATAAAGGGCTCATTGTAAAAGGAAACAAACACACAATTCTGTTACTAAATCTACCGATTATATAGAAAAACATGCTGAATATCCGAGAAAACATAATTACCCTGAAGAAAACCTCACCGCCTCCACATTTTATTCACATATAGTACTTTAGTTGACATGTTTAAGACTCAGCGTTCACGGCGATGATTGAAAACTTCTTCAAGGACACTTTTCTTTATTTTTGCTCTTTGCAGGAGCATTTTTCTCTACAGCAATCAAATAACCCCTCAACGATGAATTATTCATGCAATTACTCGTTGTAAATGTAATTATTATAGCAGTGTTACCTCAGGCTCTTTCATTAACACAGTTAGGAAACAGAAACAAGTTAAAATTAAACAAAACTCATTTTTAACCAAATTTCATTAAAGCGTGTAACTTTTAATTAACGATTGGGGTTTGTAATGAAAACTGCAAGAAAATCTTAAAATTACCTGCACTTGTGAATCGTCTTCTGCAACTTTTAAGGGCCAGGAAACCTTTTTCAAGATGAATCATTTTCCACTTCTACTGTAGGTACTTGGACATTGTTGCTGTTTGTAGGTTTTTACAAATGTTGCAGCAGATTTAAGTAATTTTTGTCAGATATGAAACAACATGAGGACGGTGGAAAATAAATGAAACCAAAGCAAAGAATTGTGCGTGAGTGTGCCTGCATTTTTTGGCCCACTACTGCTCCCAGAGTTTTTGTCGCACATAAACAAAACGGGCATCAGAACGACCGGCTCGGTCGGGACATGTGTGCTATCACTTTCTAAGAGTTTCGGCAAACGGTTTTGCCAGAAATCGCCAAAAACCACGCCCAAAAAAATGAATGGGTGTGTATTGTGAGAACTTTGGGGAGCTAGAGTGGAGAGGGAGAGAAAAGGTCGTCGAAAAATAAATTTGTAAACTGCGACTGTGGCCGCAAATGTGAAGCTACAGAAATCATTTATAGCTAGAAACATAGGAAAATTCGAGGCGGTCGCAGTGATAACACTGTTGTAGCTGTCAGATATATATATATATATTGCGTGACACGCAAATATGCGGCAGCAACTCCCATCCTCAGCCTCATATACTCCCATGTTAAAAAGGCATGACATTTTCTGAAGGGAAAGCAGAAGTAACGTTTCTCTCTCTTGCTCCTAAGAGCACGTTTCTTCATTTATCGACACAAAACGACTATGTAGACGATCAGGAAGGGCTCACGATGCTCACAGTTATGTCGGTTCAATGATCGGAAATACGGTTTGGCCATAAATCTTTCCGGTTCGAGGGGAGGTCTCGGCATTTTCTCTCAGTCTGTGTCTGTGCTTTAACCAGCTGTTCTGTTCACACTTTTCTTATTGTCATTTCAATGTAATTTTTAATCTATGAAATCAAATTGATAGTTTTTTGTTTGTTTTTTTTTGCTGAGATTTTCTCAAGTTTTACTCAAATAATCAACCATCTAACTTCAGTACGTCTTCTTCTTCTTGTAACCAGGTTTAAATTATATCTTTACTTTTACGTTTGAAATGTCACCAAATCCTGATGATTATTGTTTTCTATATGTTTTAGGAGTGTTTTATTGCCTATATTGTTAAGTTCAGAGCAAAAAACACTTTTAAACATTTATTTGGGTTTTTGGACAATGCAAACCTTGTTTTATGCATGTATAAATGTTCGTTTTTAGGTTGCGAACATGCAGTTAATGTGTCAATTGAAGATAAACAGACTTTTTGCAAGTTAAAGTAGACATGTTTCCACATGCTAGTCTACTGGGTTTTCTGTATGCTTATCTGCCAACAGGAGCTTGAGACCTGTGTGCTGTGTGAAGGAGACTGCATGTTACAGAGCCGTATGTGTTTTTCTGTTGATTTGTACAGACAAATCCACCGTCCTGCCTTCATTAAAGAGCAACAAACAGCTGCTCGTGGTTTGAGTCCTTCCTTCATTCGGCGCAACATAGAACACACTGCAGAACGGGTTAAAGGGTTAACTGACATGCATCCAAACTGTTAAATACAATGCACGCCCCTTACATTCTCATCATTATTATCATTAATAGTATTGTTTCTATTGAGCTTCTTATAATTTAACAGAAAAACACATCAAAACAAACAGCAACAGGATTAAATAACAACCAGAGCAGCTTTTGCAGCCTGGTGACAGTTTCAGTGTGATGATGAGCTCTCAGCTTTCTGCATCACTACATACTGTTGATAACCGAAGAAGCTCTGAGGCTTTACATCTGTTATATATGTTAGAATACGAGATTTCAGCAATGAGGTGCAATCATACCACGTTCATGAATTTATACAGTGATTTTATTAAAAACGTCTTTTTTGATTTTCATTCTAAAAGTTCCAGGGTGTTCCTGTAACCACGGTAACTCAGGGTGCCAGAGGCGAGGGAGAGCCGCTGAATTAAGCCGTTTACATGGACACACTTAGGGCCGGCTGTGGCTCGTCCACTAATCAGATGATCGTCGGTTCGATCCCCGGCTCCTCCGGTCCACATGTCAAAGTGTCCTTGGGCAAAGGCTGTGCCATCGGTGTGTGAATGCGATCAAATGAATGAATGTATGAATGTGTGTGAATGAGATATGTAGAAAGAATAGAAAGGCGCTAAATAAGTACAGTCCATTCACCATTTACCATTACACTTCAGACAAAGTCCAGACACACAACAGGAGACTCCTTGTGTCAGACAAATCCACAATGACGTCACAGCTCTGTGATAACTGGGCCACCATCGTTAGGTGTTATTATTATGGGGAATTTAAGATGTCTGTCTATCTATATGGAGAGTGTGTCTGAGTAAACTCACTCAGTCTGAATAAACTTATTTAGGCCTGTTTTTAATTACAGCAACAAATCAACTTCTTCCACCTATCCATCCGTTCACCGTCAGTTTCACTGTAATTTAGTCTCTGCTTTGAATTTCTAATACTTATACTAATAATCTAATATACTATATATTTGCAGGACACGATTTGTGTAACAGTTATTAAGTCTAATATATTTTCATTTTAATATTCAAATTGTTAGTGATTAATATCAATACTTGAATCATTCTTACCCCCACAGGGTGCAGATGCGCCGTGTTGTGGGGTTCGGTTCAGAAGAAGAATTAAAGATAGGAAAAGGTATTGTTTAAGTATAAAATGTTTTTTTATTTGTTGTGACCACATCACTTCAGCGCATAGTACAAAAAAAAACACTTCAAGAAAATATATTAAAACTTTCACTCGAAACAGTTTACAAGGATTGAGGCAGCCATCGTATATCTTTTCAAAGTTTTATAGTTTTTTTTTACAAGTTTTTTTTTTCAGATTCATGGGAAAAACCGAAGCACTCGGAGGAAACCCATGAATCTGACATTTCATATGTTCATATGTTATTTCAGGTGTATACGTTTTTTTTTCTTTACAGATTTCTGGGAAAAACCGAAGCACTCGGAGGAAACCCAAACATATGAATGTCCGCTTATTCTGTCAGTTTCGTGTATTTACAGTTGGTGTCGATTCTGACTCGTGTTTGTTCTTGTTCCTTTTTCTGATGCCAAAAAAGTCTCGAACCCTTTTCCTTATCTTTTTAACAGTTAGGTGCTGCTCAAAATCCGGTTCAGCTAGAAGGGGCCGTCTGTCTTCGTCTGTGTCCTCTGAAAATGTCTCGTCATCTGAAACAGGAGGCTGCTCCTCTGCATCCTCTTCTGTGATTGGTGAAGCAGATGTGGACCGGTCCACATCTGCTTCATCTGAAACAGGAGGCTGCTCCTCTGCATCCTCTTCTGTGATTGGTGAAGCAGATGTAGACCGGTCCACATCTGCTTCATCTGAAACAGGAGGCTGCTCCTCTGCATCCTCTGCTGGGCTAGGTGAAGTCTGTTTTACCTCTTCTAATTTTTCACTGACACTTTTCAGCTCGAGGTCTTTCTGCTTCAGCGCCTCCTCTAGTTCAGAAGTTTTCTCTTGTTCTGCAGAGTATTTTTTCAAAACTTCTTCGAACAGCTGTGCCATTATCCTGTGGTCATCTTCCATGCTCTCAATCTCTTTCTGTGCATGCTCTAACTCGTGCTGTAATTTCTTGTTCCTGTTATTTATTTGTATGTTTTCAAATCTGTGTTGGGCTATTTCCTCGTGGTACAACTTTTCTTGTTGAAGACTCAGTTCTTTATCCTCAAAGCGCTCCTTCAGCGCCTTCTCTAGTTCAGAAGTTTTCTCTTGTTCTGCAGAATATTTTTTCAGAAGTTCTGCGACCAGCTGTGCCATTATCCTGTGGTCATCTTCCATGGTCTCAATCTCTTTCTGTGCATGCTCTAACTCGTCCTGTAATTTCTTGTTCCTGTCCTTTATTTGTATGTTTTCAAATCTGTGTTGGGCTATTTCTTCGTGGTACAACTTTTCCTGTTGCAGACTCCGTTCATTATCCTCAAAGCGCTCCTTTGCAACAGACTCGAGCTGTTCCTTGAGCTCATTGTTGAGGATTTCCTTTGACGTCAGGTCTGTGAACGCTTGTGTTAAATCGGAGTCGAGTGTTTGGAGCGTAGCTTGCAGCACCATTACCTGTCTGCGAAGCCTCTTCCTTTCTGTCCGGCCCGTGATCTTTTCAATGTGTTTCCGAATTTTATCAGTCCAAGCCATGGTGCACTGTTCTCTCTCGCTCACGATGCTGAATCACCTGTTCAAAATCTGTCTGTCTTCCAAACGAATTCAGCAAAGTGAAGAATGCTCCCCTATTTATAGACTCTAGTGATGATGTCATACTTGACCTTTAATGTATGCCCCGCCCACTGCTGCCCTTGGTTAGATGTATGCCCCGCCCACTGCCGCCCTTGGTTAGATGTATGCCCCGCCCACTGCTGCCCTTAGTTACTGTTGCTATGGCTGCCTAGTGAACCATTCTCGCGCTTTAATTTATTGCTTTTAGAAAATGATTATTATAAAAAAGGTTTCATGAAATTAATACGGGACAAATTGTTCCCACACGTTATCGGCTTCATAAAATGTGAGATTGTTTGCTTTTTTTCTGTTAAATATTTAAAATGAATGTAAAAATTTATCTTTACTTTATAATAAAACAAATAAATAAAATAAACATCATCCAATTCCTCCGTGATGTTAGGGCCCTTGTAGTTTCCCCCCTGGAAGGCACGAAAAAACTTCATGTCATGGATAGGTAAAGTTGGATCACTGTAGATCAGTTTTTCGGGAGTCGAATGAGAAATGTAAGGAAGTAGAAAGTATAGATAATTGTGTTAAAAAAATAAGGAGTAGAAGTAAAAAAAGTCATCTGAAAAATAATTACTCCAGTGAAATATAGATACCCAAAAATCCTACTTAAGTAAGTATTCGTACTTTGTTACTTGACACCTCTGCAAGCAGCCCAGTTGCTCCACAGGCAGTCAAAATACATCAACACCGTCCACCTTGTCTACAGGCTTGGCACAACAGAGTATGGATGTATACAGTGAGGAGTAGTAACACTTGGTGCTCACACTGGACATGGTCTACTGTATAAGACTGTGAGGCCTCGTAATCCACCCTGATGCTCTTTGAACTTGGTGCCTCACCAGATGGCTTGATTTTCGTTCAATTTGCACACCCAGCATTTGAACTGGTTGAGATAAAGTAACCCAATATGAAGAACTCTGCGGACTGTGAATACCTTTGAATGCAGTATAGCACTTTGGCTCTCAGTTAAAGCGTAGATAGGTGTAGGTGCAGGGTTAATTGTTGACGGTCTCTGGCCTGCAGTGGTGTGATTTGATCCATGTGAAGATAATAGTCACCGGAGAGATGATGAGCTAGTTCAATAATTGCAATACAAGGTTTGTTAGTAATTCCATAAGGTAACTTTTATTTATCGATTATTCAAGTTAAACTGATTAAAGTCAAAATTTTGTAATCACAGAATTCATATTTCAGCATCTAATCCAACAAAAATCAAAAAGGCAGCAACAGCAGTGAAGTCCAGTTTGTTTGATACGATACAAATAATTTCTTCAGCCAGAACTCGGTGGAGTAGAAGTCACCATGAATCCCCTTAATCGTCCTTGCAGCCTGTCTGGTCCGCGGACAAGCTTTTTGAGACGAGCCTTATTTTCATTTTGGGATAAATTTGAGTATTTTTCGTACAAAAAATTACTGAAGATGTCAACAGAGAAAACTAACGATGCTTTCGCCTGGTCTTTGCACTGATTGGCTGCGATCTGAAATCTTCTAGGAGACAATTTCTCCCTTACTCTCACTGTGTTTACAGATAACTAGCTGCTCATAATTTGAGTTTTGTATTATAAAGCACTAGATGCTGACTGTGGCTGTTTTTCCTACTTGTTTCTATGCATAAACAGCCCGGCTGTGACAAGAACACCACGCTTACTCAACAGGGATTTGTATCTTATACGCTAACTACATGCATATTAATTATGCTTTCAAACTATATGCCTCACACAAGAGGCTTAGCCCGCATCTAATTAACATTTTAGGTTTAATTCTCAAGCTGCTCGGAGTCCGACTTTATCCACATTTGTTTTGTTTTTTTAAAATAAAATCTGATAATGAAAGAGGATGAGGGAGGAGTGTGGAAGAGAACCTTGTTTACATGTTACATGTTAAAATAAAAACCTGCTCCTGTGCAACATCAGATCAGAAGGGAGTGCTGATGATTTATTTATCCCGGGATCAGCTTGCCTCGGAGAACCTACTGGGGCACCGAGCTTACAAGGTTACAGGCTGTAAACCTTCATATGTCAGCCTTGAAAAGTGAGCCGTGAGAGCAAACAACCCTGCGATACTTGTATGAAAACAAACCGAACAATTATAGACTTACATCACTCACCTTCATGGCTGTACTGTATCCACAGTGACATTTTATACGTGTGCACATATAAGCACAAACAAACTTTTACGCACTTTCTCTGTTAATTATGTATCATTTACTTAAACACTGTTTGCGTTTAGTAAGATGCTGTACTGTTTATTTATGAAGTAGTAAACACTGCTAGTTGTATCTGCAGTTATTGAGGTGAACAAGATGCAAACACAAACCCAGAGACTGAATCAGTGAGGAGTGGGGTGATGTACGGGGGTGGTGAAGGGCTGGTGGTGGCAGATTTCCGAGGCGAAGGGGTGACGAAGTGACAGAGCTGGACGTGGCAGGTGAGTGGCAGAGAGGTTCTTCCTAGGGCAGAAGGAGAGCAGAGCTGGGCAGAGTTTCAACGAGCAAAACAACAACACTAGGACAACGGTTGGCCGAAGCACAAGTTACGAAGACTGAACGATCCGGTGCAGTCTGGGAGGTCGAGCATGGTCTTTTGAACTGCAGCGGTGATTGGTGGATGAGGAACAGGTGGTGAGGTGATCTTGCAGGTGAGAAACACAAGTTAAAGAGGAGTTTTGAACCATGCATCATAGAGAAACGAAGTCCTATGAAATCAGTTTTCAGTCTGGTGCTTTAGAGGCAGATTCAGCTCACGTTTCACAATGCCGTGCATATCAAACGCCACCCCGGCTGCATAAAAGAAGATAATCGTCCCTTCAGATGTACATTTCCATTCACAACACCATGACTAACTACATCAAAATATTTACATGCATAGTGTTTAATGCTAACATGTACATTATAGCTAATCTTAGTTGACATGGCTGTAAGAAAAAACATACACAAAGCTTTCCTTACAGTAATTACAGCTTCTAGAGGAGAGAGATAAAGGCAACTGACGAGCGTGACAGTTGAGGCTCGTGCAGTATGTCATCGTGCTGCTGCACTGTGGGAACGCTTTTGTTAATTAGTTTTGTGAAGAAAATTGGCATGTTTCAAAATAAATAGATAAAAACAATTTTTTAGATAATGACTCTGCTATCATCACATGGCTTTGAAAAGTCTGTGTTCTGCTTACTGGGGTTTTTCAGATATCTTCTGCTTACAAACTATAGTATCAACATAGAATAGAAACATGGCGAATCCACAGATTTTTGCAAGATCTGTTAATTTGGGTTAACATAAAACTATATATATACATACCGGTATATATATACACACTAATGCATTAATCTCGGGCAGGGAGGGTGAATAAAGAAAATGTCGGACTCAGCAAAAATCATATCTTAGCCTCTGCTGCATCCAATTTGATCATTATTCTTTTTAATATATGTTTCTCACATTATGGCAGTGCAATGCTAGATTGCACTGTGCATGAAAATAAGTGGGTCAAAGAGAAAAACAACTAAATACAAAGATCTATTAGTACTTTAGTTTTTAGAAATCTATTCTTTTATTGCTTTAAAGGAAGTTTTAAATTGTGTCAATTATTTCTCCGATACAGCAGTGTGTCATCAGCATAACAGTGAAACGTGACGCTGAAGTGATAAAATTACAGGCAGCAGAAAGACGTGCTTAGAGAAAACAAGAGCGGACCAAGCATGGAGCCTTGTGGAACACCAATGGGGTCAGTTTGATCTTGAGTGGGTCCACGTCATTGTTAAAACAGCTGAAAAGAAAATGTGAACACTTCACCTGAACTCTGTGAAATCGGATCAGAGAATGAGCAGCCAGTATAACAATTAACCATTAGATAAACAATGCAATTGATAGAATTGATAGTGCTAAAAAAATGCAAAGAATGAACTCTTGTCAAGATAATTTTGTTGAATTTTATTCACTAATGGGCTGACAAATCTGTTGACGCAATTTAGAACAAAGCTTTCATCAGAACAGACAGGAGTGAGCTCTGTTTTTAAAAGAAATTAAAAAAAAAATAGGGGGAAAGAGGAGAAGAGAAAAAAAGAGATTGCATCACAGATGCATTAATAAATTGTCATGCATGTGATCTAAAATACAACAATCACATTTTATGATTTCCAAACTCCGTCCATCATTCACTTGTTCCACTGACTCCACAACACTATGGTACTTTTTGAGACTATGTCGACCTACATCTCATGTCAAGTCAAAATAATTGGTTTATTTCCTTGTGACTGAACGAAAGGGCTTCACAGAGTCATGGTGTAGAAATCATCAAGAAAGGATATATATATATATATATATATATATATATATATATATATATATATATATATATATATATATATATATATATATATATATATATATATAAATAAAAAGACTGAGGGTGAGGGGATTCATTCCCAACGAAAGCCGTACGAAGTGTGCTTCATTTCAACAATTAGTATTCATGACTGTTCATTGTATGGATGTAGAGATTATTAATAATGTGCTCTCTCATTGCATGTTTATTAATCTGTCATCACAACAGTCCACCTTTCTCGAATGATTGAAACAGACTTCCTTTCGACCTCTTTCCTTTCACAAATCTTTGCTCTCATCCTAGTTTGTATTCCTCAGTGCGCGTCCATCCTGGCAAATACACTTTACTATTTGCTTCACCCCCAACTGTGCCTCAGTTGTTTGTCATGCATCGATGAAAGGCGCACGCTGAACTCCGTGTACGCCCGCTGTCGTTTACGTTGAGTTGTTTTTGGAGGGAGATTCTAGGCTTTGGGAAACCTCAACTGCTCATTGGTGGGTCTGTGGTAGAAGAGTGGATTCACAACGTCTCTCAGTGAACAATGAAACATAATTCTGAAATGTATTAATGCTTTGTTACGCTTCTCCACTTCACAGCCGGTTAATATAAGCAGTGGCACTTTTTTTGTTTTTCTAACTTAGAGAGCAATGAGAAGCGTCAGTGATGAACCGCGATGAAAACGAACATGCAGCCTAGAATATCCAACCTTGAGAGACTTTTCGTGAAAGCATCACCTACTAATTACTGTTTTTCTAATCAAAGAACAGTACATTCAGTCTTTAAAAAGAAAAAAATCTACCACATAAATACCCAGAAAATCAGATGCATCACTCTGCTTTCAGATAATCTTCATGTAACATGAGGAGAAATTCATTATCTATGAACAACATGTGTTCTCTCATTTGTCTTGTCCAATTTAGCAATTTCTTCTCCAAGAAAATAAAAATGATTTGGATTATTTGCAGTCCTGCAAGGTTAATAGGGGTTAAATGTATCTCTGTTTTATTCAAATGTCTAGCTGTCAGCATTTGTATTGAATTATACTATATTACATTCTTCTATAACAGGTAGTTTATCCATACCAAATGTTTTTTTTTTGCTGAGCTGATTAGTTAGTTGTGTTTTTTTTACTGTCATGACTCAATTTAGTTGCAGTAATGTCTCATTTTGTCATGTATAAATTAGTTTTTAAGGAAATTAAACATTTCTAATAATTCATAAGAATTTAGACATCAAAAGTTAGTTAATTTAACTCTTAGGTAATTAAACCCTTTATATCTAACTTGGCCCAAAAGCTTTAATTTAATTTTTAGTCACCCCAAAAGAAGACAGCAGATTAAACAAAATATTTTGTGCCAATGTAGTAACAAAAGATATAAATAAATATTTTGGATTAGGAAAACAAAAAATCCATAAACAAACCTGCAGAAAAAGGAAGAACAACCAAGATGCACAGACATATTGCTTCAGCACCTTACATGCGTATAGATTTATATACATAATGCATACATACAGTGTATAAACAGATCATAATTTGAAAGAAAAGAAAGATTTTGCTGCCCGATATTTTGAGGTATTGTCAAACCTCGTTTGGCAAAAAAAACTCACAGCCTGACTCTCCATGTTTTGACATTCATCCAGGGAAACCAGTTTGGTGCTCAGCGATCATAAGGAAGAACATAAGATGATATCTCTTTTATGTTTCGACAGTTAATGCAGCACGGGGCACGAATGTTGACGTGTTTCTTTGTTGGTGTCATCCATTATTGGGAATTAAAGACAATTCTTTGGCGTTATGCGCAGCGGTGGATTTGTTGGGGGGAAAAAATCCCTCATGTTGTTCTTTCATTGTCATATTGAAAGACAAACAAAGCTGTGTGTGTTCAGAGAGTTTTTCGTTCCAGACGAGGGGTGTTTGCTTTAGCATGCTAGATACTATTTCTGACTTGTAACAGAAATAAATGTTTTATCACGATTAAACTTAAACGTATGGATCAAACCCACCGGCTAAATTACATAAAACCGCACATAAAAAATTCTAATTTATTCATAATTTCGTTTTATTCCGGCTCACAAAATCCGTTTAAGTAAGATGAAAGAACGCAAACGTAACATCTCAATGTGTGTCAAAATATGTGCTCTCCAAGGCCTGATTCACTGCAGGCGGTAGAACCTTGAAAAGGAAACTTTTTCAAGGACAAAAAAAGAAACACTTAATATGACTGAGTAGAGGCAATGGGGTCTACAGACTGATCCGATGAGAAGATGTGTAATTAATTCATCTTTTCTCAATTCCATTGCCTGTCATGCATCCCTGTGGCACGCTGCGCCGTTATTATTTTGCCATTAATGACAACTCGCTATCAATCACAGAGAGTTTCTTAACTCTCAGCTGCTTGATTATGAACTGCTCATCTTCCCCATCCTCAACAATGAGTAATTGCCTGGGATCAGCTTGGGGAGCCCATGACAAATGAAGGTTAACAAATGAGGACTTTGAAGTATCTCGTCTGAAAGCGATTAATAACGACTTGACAACTTGTATAAGCACGGCGGAGAGATGCTTATGTGGTCGACACGAGGAAGAAAAAAACAGGATGTCCGGAGATTGTGATGGTGCTGGCATATGTCTAAGGTTTCCGCGATTATCATCAATGTTCCAGAGTTGCCGGCTAAAGGAAGATGGAGCGAGTAAGAGGCAAGTGCAGAGAGAGATTTTTCTACAAAGGCTTAGTAGGGCTGAAAGGAAGCTGTGATAAGGCTTCTAAACGTATAAGTCTTTGCCAGGACTTGCACTGTGGTGAAAATGTAATCATAACAGACAAGAAAAGATAAGCTATGGAAATAATCGTGTTTTTTATTCTTCCAGCCAGAACATAATAGAAGCATCAATCTCAACATTGCAGCTATTAAGACACAAATGAAAGTCTAAACAAGCGTTTAGGAGACGCCAAACATGAAATTAATGAAATTAAGCAGAAAGGAAGAAAGGTAAGTAGCGTTTAAGCTGTTTCCAAGATGATCTTCTGTTCTGTTTCTTATTATAACTGTTAAAAATACTTCAGGTTTTGCACCTTAAATAACTTAAAGTGGGACTGTGACCACCAGGAGCATCCTCCTAAATGACAGACCTATCAGAAATGTCAGTCGAGGACATTTCGGTGATTGAAGTGTGTCAGAAATCGCAGCAGGCTTTGCAGGCTGCTGTCATAATAAAGACAAAAATTACAGATCGCTCTGTTTTGTTTATTTTAGAATGTTTTTTTATTTATTTTGTAACCGTTATATTATCAGATAAATGTCTAATAACAGAAAAAAACACACAAAAATAATGAAAATAATTGAAAATAGAGCATAATCTTGCACCAAAATGAATAATTACTTAATAAAATAAGAGAAAAAAAAAACAACATATGCAGGAATTTGCATATGCTGTCTGCCAGCTGATGTCTCTTCCAAATGGATCTACATAATTTTGAATAGTTAAGGAACTTTAAATTATTTACCTTAACTTACACTTTTGGAACAACGGTGACTGTAAAACATAAAAAATCCCTTTTTTGTACGTTCCTATAAAAAATGTACTAGTGAATGCCTTTAGGTGAAAATATATATCACCTCTTACATTATGTTTATGTCGAAATATCTACACAATAATCACATTAGTCATAAAGACAGTAGCCACATGTTCCCAGTTATGTGTTACATTTATTTCCCCTGTAATATCTGCATGGCAGCTAAAGCCCATACAACATATTTATGGTTATGTCTAGAAAACTACATATATTTATGTTTCTTTATTATGTTCTGCTGAAATTTATTCATGGGAGACAGGGTCACCCTGCAGGTCTTGTCACAGTGTCGCCTGTGCTCTGGATGTATTTTTAGTTATATTCCATTTCCACAACGTGTAAAAATAAAGGCTGGGGATGACTCAGGCCTGAAATAATGCTGCGTGATATGTTTTGTGGAATGGCCACGGCCAGCTGGACCGATGACCAACTGCAAACTAATTATGAGAAATTATTATTATTAGCGACATTAGGCATATTGGTGGAAATGTATTTGGCAGTGGATTTGGGCATATGGTAATTAAAAGAATACATAAATATATAATTAGCTGATGTTGCTTCTGTGCATAAGATCCAAAGCCAGAACAATCTGCGGATCTATCGGCGTAATAACGTCTGAGCTTCATGCATCAGCCGCCCCAACTCGAGCATCCGCTGTCAATTGTGGCTTCGCTGGATAAATGACTTCCCTCTTTGCTACAGACGAGGCAAAGAAAAATGTCTGACAGCGTGATGATACTAAGTAGAGTGAAAGCAGGGACAGGAACTGTGAAGTATCAGTCTGGCTTTCACCACAGAGCTGGTGACTCAGCAAAAGGCCAACAGTGGATTTCAATAAATCAAAACGCTAACTGGACTCACGGGGTGGCCATGGCTGAGTGTTTCTCATTACGGCCGGGTAAGTCAACAAAGAGCTGAGTGACATTTTGGAAAGGAGCCGGATGGAATAATCAACACACATTTGAAGTTGTAAGCAACTTTACCCACAGACTCCGGTTTCCCCACAATGCATCAACACTCCCCTGTGATTTGTCTTTTTACAAGAAGCCAGTTTTGCATTTACTGACCACAACAGGTTTGGACTTAGACCTTCAAAGGAGTGGCCAACAATCCAGTACTTTGACAAATTCTGCAGAAACACAAAGAAGCAGCTTAATCACATTTATTAGATTTAGTACTTAATAAACAAGCCGAACCTTAAGCTAACTGTGTGATGCTCTGTTAAGTCACGCAGTTCTGGTTCCCCACATGCCTTCATATCCCACCAGGAGAATAAGAAGCAGAGCATTTTGCCCACCATACTTTGTTAACTTGCTCAGATTTGGTGAATAAATATGCTACGTGGTTTTAGATTATTAGAAACCGAGCAGGTTCATCTCGATCTGCTCTGTGCTGCTTGACGCAGCTGCTCGCAGCATCCTTCAAAAATAGAACAACTATGTATTTTTTTGTTTTTTTTGCAGAGCAGAGAGAGACGCTTCTGGGATGCTTCTGTATTATTGTTCTTCTCGAGGGATCACAATCCTCGCCGCGATCAGCTCCGGCACCTGCGGCACACCTGGAACACGGCGCAGTCTTGCCCGACGGACTGTCCTTTCAAAAAAACTGCAATTTTGAAAGAGTTCACCTGACCCATTTTGTGCTTCAAGTCAATCTTTTTTTTAGCTGGTTGGGGGCAAACTAATGTCAACATTAGCATTATTTTGGACTATGATCTCCATCTAGTCACTAATTGTCTGTCTGTTGTTTTAAAGCTAGGATAGGCAATGATGAAGAAACACATCATCATGTCCACAGGTGGGTCAATAATTTCATTTGGGCTGAATAAAATGCTTGGATGTCTTACGTCTGCACAAACATTCTTCTTCTTTTCTAGTTTTTTCAGAGCATTTGATTTATTGAAAAAAAGTAAAAGAGGGACAAAAAGCCTCTTAAATGCATTACTTACTCTCCTGTAAATCATTTTCCAAGTTTCCTAAATAAATAAAATCTTATTCAACCCTTTTCCCAGTAGCAAAAACAAAGCACAGATATGTCCAATAAATATTTCCTCATCCTGCTGTGGCATAGTATTCCATGAATGTGAATGAATTGTAATAATATATGAAAATATTATGCTTAAAATTGGTATTCAACACTGTACAGTATCACATAACTGCAGTAATGGTCATAACTGGGACAGGCTTTGTGTTAAAGGTGGTCCCCGGCTCCCCAGCGAGTGTCAACTTCCCTCAAAGTCTCCTTGAACGAGATACTAAAACCTTAATTGCTGTGTGGCTCCGTGCTTCCCGGCCAACTCTCCACGCTCGGCTCTCCGCTGACAGTCATACATATGCAGATGAGCCATTGTACAGTATGTGTTTGTGCAAAGCAAATGCCACATACCTGTTTATCATAGTATGGTAATTATTAATATAGAAAAAAAACCCTTCCAATGTTTGACCTGCATAATTATCTATAAAACATAAAGACTGTCTGACAAAATCTGTTTCTCTACACGACTTAAGTGAATGCAGAGGAAGAAGCTGTGAATGACAGCGGAGGAAGCAAACAGAATTACGAGCTCTACTTACGCAAGCAAACATAATTAAGGGCCACTGAATCTGACAGTGCACCTGTTATAGTCCTAAAAATCTCATCCTGCCTGAGGAGTAAATCTGCCGCATATCCACTTTCTCCATAACGATGCAGCCGTGCCGGAAGTGTAAGATTGTCTCATTGTCTTATTTCTGTGCAAACACGTGATCAATTTTTCTGCAAATGTTGCACGACCGCACCCAGTCCAAGTGAATCTTCCCCCTCACTGCTCATGGACCTGCATCCTAAGTAGCCACTGTGTTTTGTGTGTGTGCTGCCTCTGTCTTACACTTGACTATAATGAGCTTGTGAAAATCTTCCCGACTGCTCTAATAGCCGCATTCTAAGCCAAACCCCCTGGGCTAAAGGGTCGCGCTGCGTCGGTGGGAGCTGAGGCGAGCACCGGCGCCTGGCAGCCTGCAGCCAAGCCATCTATCAGCACAGCTTAGGCCATCGCTACTGCTCAGCACCGTGGCGGAGGCGCAGGGGCTGACACACTCAGGGCCCGGGCTTGGAAACGCAGAGACAAATCACACTTATAAAGTACATGTTGAGTTTCATTATCTAAGAGCAGCATTGGGGGCGAGAGGGGAAGGCACAGCGGGGAATGATGCACAGACACAACCGGTTGTGTTACATCCTGACATTACAATATGCTCCAAAAATAGCTATTATTATTCATCTTAGATTAATAGATGCTTTTATCGCCCTTTACTCAAGTTTGAACATCCAGAGATTTTATTTAAAAACAGATGTGAGCTCTCTGGATAAACGTGATGGATATTTTGGGGTAAAGTTCCTCAGTGTTATGGACTACGACCCGGATCAGTATGGCTCTGATAATGCCAAGCTCATTACCATCAACCGGCCCGAGTCTGATGAAAACTAAGCCGTGATTTCCGAAGAAGCTGATATGAGAAGGGGAGGATTAGCAGCCTGTCAGCAAGCTGGAGGAGAGTTCAGAAAGCGTCCCGCGTAGCTGTCCGTGTCAGAGTTCATCTTTATTAAGGAATCTAATGAGGATTTGCAAATACGGCGTCAAATGAATCACACACATGATCAGTGTAGCAGATACAAAGACGTTGTTACGTTGCCTCACAAAGACACATCAGACGCTGAGCCCAAGGCTCAGAAAAAATTAGAAATATTTAGCTTGATCGCCACTTTCTGAAATCCATTTTCATAATTTCTAGACGAAGTTCACGGCTTCGTTGATCATAATCGCCGGGCCATAAATAGCACAAACCACTTGGTGATTAATTTCCCCGAGTTATCACGGAGCTCATCACGGAAAAGCTACACGTATCTCGCAAAGATTTCAACGTAACGCTGCACAGTCGAATCCTTTCTTTGTGAACTCCAAGAGCTTATTCCAACGGATGTCAGGCGCTTGATGCGGGGAATCATTAAAATGCCATAAAAGACAAATGTGGTATTTAATGAAAGATTTCCATAAGACAAAGACTTCATTCTCTGCGGCCGGTACATATTATATATGAAAAGACAGCACGAGGAGAAAGAAGAGGTTTTGATTTCCAATATTAATCAACGTCTTTGTGTATGCCCTGTTAAATAATGTGGTGAATTCATAGGGTTAACAAAAGCACTGTGTGACAGGTATAAAAATATTTAATTCTTCAGAAATAACTAGATAAATCTCCACATAAAATAATTCCTCTTCCTGTAACGTGCCTGAATAATCCTTTAGCGTGACAGCAGGAGAGCGGAAGCGATGGCCTTCGATCGTAGCAGTGATTGTAAGGAGCTGCTGGATTGAGTCAAACAATCACCCGCAATTACATTGATTGGACGAGTCTCCGATAAAAGAACCCTGGCTACACAAAGAGGAAGCGGTCGGAGACCAGGGAGGACGGCGTGAAGCGACCGTGTATTCGGCACCTGTAATTTAGTTTGATAAGCTGATGAGACTGCACGAGTGACTGCCGAGAGCCGGGCCGCATGCTAATACGCATGCACGTTGGGTAGAAAGAAGATTGCAAGAGAAGCGAGGAGTCTTTGGTGATGACAGGAACTGGCCTCACTCTGTTAGGGTTTAATTAGACCTCAAGATGTTCATCCAGCCTCCGCATTATCAGTCTCCCCATGTGCAAGAAAAAGAAAAAGAAAAACATCTGACAGCTTATATCTGGATGAAAACGAGTCATTCCCATTCATCAGCGAGATAATTCCATGTTTGCGTCCTATCTTCCATACACCTGTTCGTCACTCACATCTGTGCTGTAAGCGCGCTCTCGGTCCAGAAATCACATCCTGTCGCCGTCCTCCAAGACTGAGAAGACTGTCGTCCCCTTTTATTTCATTTTATTCCTTTCCCAAACGTCTAAATCCTTCCATCTGGATGGTAGATACGCGTGATGATTTATGCCAGTTGCGAGGACGTGCATCCAGCATCTTAACGCCCCGCGAGCTGGTTTGTGTTCAAACGTGGATAAACCGGTGAACCATCCTACTGAGCTTGAACATCTTGAGCCATCTAAAAGTTCTTGTGTGGATAATGTGATTTTAAAAATGGCTGATAGTGTTTGTTTTTTTATTGTTTCTAACCTATATAGGAAAATGTAAAAGCAAAATGTGTCAAAGTGTTGTGTTGACATTGTGACTCTTCAAGACATCTGCACATCGGAAATGCTGATCACAACATTTTACCATTTCTTCTTCTTCGCCGAATTGGACTGGGCGGATCATTAGGACCAACACATGACTGCCAATATATAAATACAAAACATGCACACCACAACAACACGACAGCTTCCTCAGTCGCCATTGGTCTCTCCCCATCTGCTATGAATCCACTGTGGCTACCACTGGGAACTTCAGCTCCATTGACATCTAGTTGCAGGGATGCAAGAACTTATTCCATGAGATGAAATAAAGAAAAGAAAAAGTAAAGGACTAAAAAAGTATTTCTTGTTTGTGGTCAGATGATCAGTCAAAAACTCACCCAGTTAAAAGCCCAGTATCTTCATCTCTGCGCCCACTCTCGACACATCAGATTGGAGTTATTGGGAGAGATGTGTGGAGCACGCACGGTGGCAGATACTTTGAATTACAAAGTGAGAAGCTGTTTTTGTCTGCTGCGGGAGCAACAGTTCCCTTTGGATTGAAAATGATATTAAAAAACAAAGAAACCAAAACAAACCGATGCTGTGACATTTGTACACTTTGCTTCCAATTTCCGAGCAAAGCAGATGAAGCTGGCACATTTTTAGAGCGTCCACGATTACCGCAAGTGTACAATCGATGCCCACAACAACTGCCGACAGCAGCGAGCGTGTTTGGCAAAGCCAGTGGCAAACGCCTCATCAAGTCCCATTAATGCACTGGCAAGAGCAATGAAAAGAAAAACAGGCTAAACCACCTCATTACTATCACACTGTTTCTGTTTGTGTCTTTTCTTTCTTCGCTTTGACACAACAGTTTATTTTTGTGTGGACCAAAAGGTTGTCCAACAAAACCTGCATTTATTTTATAAGCTTCCCAGTCCAATGATTCATTTGTCCCCCTTTGGATCAATGAGAACAAAACAAATGTCATCTTTAAAAGATGTAGCAGATATATTTATATAGCATATAGTATATATGGATATACTAAAAGTCTATATGGATAGCACAGTTTGTACTTTTGCATCAATGCTGGCTGAGCAGTGTGTGAAAGTAAAATTGCTTGTCAAGGTCTGCAGTAAATTAACTCAAGGCACTCCTCTATTGAGATATTTTATATACTGTTATATGTATTATTTATGCCAACATTTAATGGTATTCCTTAAATATACTCTTGCCTTCTACTCCTGTATTATTACCCCAATGATTCTTTAGTTGGTTGAAAATGTACCTTATATTTTCTATGTCGATTCAAGGGTATCTTTGCACCCTAACAGCTACAATATTTAGTGTGTACACCTCAGCTGTCATTAGTATTGCCACCCAGTTACATTATTTTACATAGCAATACAATTTTATATTTGATATCTTATATCCCTTAAAGTAGCCAATAATATTTGTTTTTTGTTTTTTTTGCTGTCGTCTTTATACCGAGTTAATATCAGCTTTTCAGCTAACATTACTAACTATCTGACAACGCAGAAGCTGAATGGATAAGAGTCTAAGTTAATAATTTGATCATTTAAATGGCAAATAAGCCAAAGAAGCCAATTTATGAAATGAGTTTAAATTTATTAAAAAACGTGGCGGTCGGTAGCGTAATGGGTTAAGCGGCCGCCCCGTGTGTGGAGGCTATAGTCCTCACTGCAGCTGGCCCCTAACCCGCATTGGACAGCTATTTACTGCGTGTCACTCCCCCTTCTCTCTGCTTTCTGTCCATCTTCAGCTGTCCTATCATTAAAGGCATAAATATATATATATATATATATATTTTAAAAACCCACTGATTTTTTATAAATTTCACCCACTTCCAGCAGATTTCAGTGATGTATGAAAGGGTTTATAATATCAACACTAAGATACTTAGACCTACAAAATGATAGAAGTGGAGCGGTGACTATGCCTGTTGTTTAAAGTTCCCGTGTCCGTGAGGAGAATTATGAGCTAATCTGTGTGTCTGACAGAAGGTTGTTATGCTCACTGATGCAGCCTTTCAGATACAATCAAAGAGCCACTGTAATCTTTACTTGTAAAATCGTAACTCGTGATGCCTAACTCTAAAAAATAGTTATTGTATTCATCATAATTGAAGTTTGAGTTTTCTATATACCAAGACACGGCACGACACACGAGAAAAAGCCGATGTGTCCTTCGGCTAAAAGAGTTTTATACTCTTCTTATTGTCAAATCCTACATTCAACACAAACTTTTTTATAATCAACCATCTGCTGGAAACGTACTTTAGAAAGAAGAAAAGTTTGTGCAATAACAAAAAATCTCACACAATGAAACCGAGACCGCCGCTACAGAAATATTCTTTTGAGGTAGCTCATTCAATTTGAAGTGTTGGAACACATAAGAGAGTTTAAGAGCGTTTGATTAAACCGACATGTCTCATCATGTAACTTATGTTGTATTAAACGTGACAGGAAGAATCGGAACAATTAACCTGCAGCACCACATCGGCCGTCACAGCTATATTAAACCAATATGTCTTTAGATGGGTAGCATTACAAGTGAACACTTGACTCGATTGCCTGTGCGTTAATCGTGGAAGTGTCCACCTTAAAGCTAATTGTAACCGAAATATAACCAATTAACTAACAGCCTCTGTCACCCACATAACTACAATTTTCCTAATGCATCTTCTTGACCCATATCCTTTTGGAATAAATTGTTTCTGCCTCTGCTAATGAATGTAACCTGGACCCGACTCCTGAACTGTGACAAACTGTTTCTCGATGAGGAGTACTCACTGCTGCAGTTTGAATCAAATGTTAAAGAGCTGGTCTTTAAAAATATCTTCCAGGCGCCAAAACAAATTAATTTGCTGTATTACATAATGTATATTAAGTGTGTAACAATTATTCAACTGCAGAAGAGACATATGGGCTCCTTGGACAAAGCCATCTAAGTCACATCCTTTGAGGACGGGTATGGTAATATATATGCAAATTCATATGCGGTAAATGTAAAAGTTTAATTAATTACAATGTCCTCTAGCAAACTGATTTTTTTAAAGGACCACACTGAAGTCAGTATTTTTTGTTTGTTTGTCTCTTTAGATAATTCAGCTCACTTGTACTGTGTTAAGCAATTGTTTTGTTGCTTTGTAGGTCCAAAACAGAAAATAGAATCTACCTGAACCATTCTGGTGAGTCTTCAGTTTGGACCTGCTTGGGTATTCCATCATTGTAAAAAGAAAAAAAACATCTGCATTGTTACTGTTCAAGGTGCTGGCTGCATGTGTTTGCAGTGGAGAGCACAAAAGAGAAAGAGAATCAGAGGTTCAGGTAAACGTCAAAGTGGAGCTTGGATGGAAAAAGAAGATGAGGTCATTGTCCTTAAAGTTATTATGAGGATAGCTAGTCATGAGTCAATTTTCCTGGAAAATATCTGAAGCAGGAGCATCACTGAAACAAAAAAGCAGAGCAAAAAAAAAAAAAAAAAGGCTTTTAGATCAACGTTGGCAGCTTTTCAGTGTTTCAAGGTTAACTTTCATGTAATAGCTTCTGAAAAGGAAATAGATGAATAATGGGGTACTTGGCAAGGCCATGCTCGGGGGCAACAAAACAGCATACTTTTAGCTTATTTCCTGCCAAAATACTGAGAGATCAAATACTGTGAGAACATTATAGAGCCTTCAGCCTGGAACTTCCCTTTGTTCACGCAAAACGATGAAGTAGATGTAAGCTCTGATTTATCCAAGTGAGCCAGCGCAGAACAAAAGTTAAACAAAGTGTACAACGATTATTTTTTAAAATATTTTTGGGGGCCTTTAATTGATAGGACAGCTGAAGATAGACGGGAAGCAGAGAGAGGGGAATGACACGCAGCAAAGGGCCGTCCGATGCAGGATTCAAACAGGGGCCGGCTGCAGCACGGACTATATCCTAAACACATGGGGCGGCTGCACAACCCACTACGCTACCGACCACCCCACAACGATTATTTTATTGTATCCAAAGTCTCAGTTCATAAAAATGCAAAGGTAATACATACAAAGTAGCAAGTACAGCTGTATCTGATGGAAATTTAATTAGTTCTGCAGATATTTGGTCACTAACATCCAAAGCAATCTATCCAATAATTGCCGGAAGATTTCAATAAAAAGCTAAATTGTCAACATCATGTGGGCAGTGGAGGAAACTCTTGGAACCATCAATGCACCGCCCAGGCACCACGGATATCTGTACCAAATTTTGTGCCAATTTGTGCTGTAGATGTTGAAATATTTGGTGGCAAATGGGAAAAGAATCTAACCTGATAGTGAGTGGGGTTTTAGCTCTCGACTTGAAGAGACTAACTACATCGCCTGACGTGAGTAATTCATCACAA
Organism: Collichthys lucidus; assembly: GCA_004119915.2. Taxonomy (NCBI): domain Eukaryota; kingdom Metazoa; phylum Chordata; class Actinopteri; family Sciaenidae; genus Collichthys; species Collichthys lucidus. Next base: position 5,475,872 of record CM014096.1, on the reverse strand, counting down.
TACACCTTGTACAGTTTCCTTTCTGTTAGTCATTGTGTTGCAGAAACAGCAGAGAGCAGCGGATTTAAGGATGACATCCGAGATCTGAAAGTCCTTCAACAAAAACAAGGCCTGCCAAAACTCCTGGAAAACATGCTCACCAGACTGACAGACAACCACAATAAATAAAAAAATAAGAAAAAGATAAGTGAGTGAAGGTCAAAGAAAATATAATCAAATCCAAGAAGGCCACTCTGCTTTAAATGGACGTTAATGAGCGTAATTTTTAACGGCTAATCTTCCCATAGAGAAAATCAGTATATATGATCGCCAATGACAAAAGACCTATTATTACTGTAATGTTACAGTAGGTGCATCTATAGTTATTCCTTTGCACTGAGCCAATGACTAAGGGCATTGTGCTTAAATGTAATAGATTTAATTACAGCATTAAATACTGCATGTAATTTTCTGAACATTGAACATTTTATAATATCCATCATTTTGCCTTTTATGGTAGATTTAAAACATTAACTTTCCAGTACAGTAGTCAGAAGTGAGATGGAATCATATTGATGGAAAAAAAGACGAGAGCTCAGAAATTTTACTGGCTCTTGATGGACGTTAGCCAATATTTCGTTGACCAACAAGCTGTTGTGCACTCAGCTAAATGAATAAACCTCACAGTGAGAACTTCTTATCATGTAAATTTATGCTTGTACAACTTATATTTTGTCCGTCAGGACTTTGGATGTAATCCAGCCTGCGATTTTGCTTGCCTTCTCTCCGAGATGTTGTTTTCTCAACTGCAAACTTATAAATACAGGAGAAATAACTTCCCACTGACATGACAGCTCCCCAGGAAGTGAACACAAAATATCGAAAAATCACATGTCAAATACATTTTTTCCAAACAGATCACAGCACCCGTATCCAGGATGTTTTGGCTTCGTTTTTAGCACAGCTGGAGGAAGTGGAGACACAACGTCCATCTTTATACACATATGTGTACAATTTTCAGGTGCATTTGCAATTTTCAGGTTGTTAAAATCGGTAGACTGTCAATAAAGAAACCAAGTGAATTTGCCATTTTTTTTCATTTTCCTAAATAAATATAAGGTATTAAAGTTGTGACAAACTATTTTTGACTACAAGGGATCAGTGAAAAATGGCTATTTTATAAACCAGATATTACCAATCATAATTTGTATCATTACCACAGACATGGAGCAACATGGAAATCCCACTGAGTCCTTTCTCTTGTCCCCTTTTAATCACAGGTTTGACTCACCAAGTAATGAAAAAAAAAATCTATATGTTTGGCTTGGAGATGATCAAATCTCCCCCTGCTACATGTTGACTTTGGCTCTTTGCAATATCTTGGCAAGATGAGTAATGGGTGCTCATGAGCTTTAGATCTGCCCATGAGACTCGGCCATATGGACCCACCAAACAATGAGATGAAAGGTGCAAATTGGTGCAGACCGGGTTTGATCCGCGATGGGATCAACGGTGCCAACAGCTGTTTTACATTAGACTGTAACATATCGTGGAGCTTCTCAGGAAAAGACAAGTCCTGAAAACAGATGGTCTTTTCTGCTGTGCCAGTTCATGCTGCCACTCCTATGACCTAAAATCCGGATGCACTGATTACTCAGCAATTTTATTTTAAATGTCAGCATAGGTGGCGGTTTCATTTCCATGAGGACTGTTAGGAATACTGCACTAAAAACGTCACTTACGGAGAGTTTGTTGTGTTCACACAGCCAGGGAAAATCATCTGAATTGCAAACATTGTTTATTTTTATCCCTTCAACAAACCATTTTTTTTAATTTTCCAAATTTAATACCCACTTTATAAATATTTAAGCTCAAAATGTGTTTAAGTGTATCCATGTGGGCATGCTGTCAAAAGCAATGGCACAACAGAAATCCAATATGAATGAGATTCAATGTGAATAAAGCAACAGCGAGGCCTCTCAAGAGTAGTCTGCATAATCCAGCAGTCCCAGAAGCTTCTCCGGGTTGAATGAGGTAAAGATCTGCATAGAGTTGTTAAATCAATTAGTCAGAGCCCGGCCTAATAATTGCAATATAACCAGATAATTCTCAGCCCAAAAGAGCTTCGTCGACTCACTCTCCATCTTTCTCCGTGGCTCTGTCATGCCTTCAGGTATTTGAACCGGGGCTGACTCTCGAAGAGAGAGCGAGCGAGAGAGAGTGGAAGCGAATGAGGCAGACATGTCATTGGTGCTGGAACATCAGGGCCAGTCTGTTAGGGCTGTCTCCCTCTGTCACAGTCTCAACCACTTCTCTGTTATCTCCACCGAACACATGTCCAACCGCGCTATTACACACTGACTGCTAATGGAGCATAAGACTGAGGTGGACCTCCCATTCACTGTTGGCTCCACCACTGCCTCTCTCTGACTCAAATGCTATTATTGGCAACACAGAGAGAGAGACACAGAGAGAGAGAGAGACACAAACATGCATGCAAACAAGTTCTTGAAAATCACATATTTTCTATGAATTATAAATGCACTCCAAGTTTTTTTCTCCCTTCAAATCAATGACAAAACGGCCTTATTTTACCGGTGGAGGGGGAAAAAAAAAAGATTATTTCCACGGAGATGGACGATGGACTTCTATGCTGGCGGCAAAATAGCTGTAATAGAAATGGTAATGTCCTCCCTCTATCTGATCACGTTCGGTTTTGAGATGCATTCTCCCGGGTGGCAATTTGAGTTACAGGGCTTTCCTATTTTCCTTCCTCTCTGTCTTTGTTGGCTGCTTCTAATAACACAGCGGGATGCTGAGAGCGGACTGTTTAGAGCCCGACAGAAAAGCAACTTGATGAATTTGATGCGAATCTTTGATCTTTCAGACCCTCCGCACACACACACACACACACACACACACACACACACACACACACACACAGGAGGCCATTTGTTTTCTCTAATCCTTTCCACGGTGCTGTGAGGCTGGAGTTCGTCCCAGTATGTACTGGGCAGAAGTCAGGAAAATACCCTGGACAAGTTGTGAGTACATAAGAGGGCTGACAGAGATAAACAGACACGTTCTTGTGCTTCCTCTGCTCATTGTTTATCTTACTTTTGTATTAATTCGATCCAACATGCTACTGGAATGTAGGGGGACGCTGGAAATATTGGAAATCCATGCTGACTCCAAATAACCTTGCCACAACCCTTTATTATGTGGAAGAATACAAGTCCACAGCCAGGACTTAAAGCAAATCTATGTCGTCAAAAGTACATTAATGTACATACATAATGGGGATTTAACAAAGTCATAGTGAGGTGGTCATACTGGATGTTTGAGGTACAAAGCTTATGTGTATTCCACATGTTTAAGGTTTATCCATTCATTCAGGGGTCAAGGGAGGCTGGAGGCAATCCCAGATAACGTTGGGGACAACCTGGACCGACCAGCAGTCACAGGGCTGACACATGGAGACAAACAGACTCATATTCACATCTATCAGCAGTTATCTTAACCTGCACGTCTCTGTTAAACGCTGGGTCAATCAGGGATAATTTGTTCTTTGGTAAAATTCTGAACAAAATAATTTGACATTATTAAAGTGCTTTGAAATTCTAAATGAAAGCCTAAAAAAAGGTTCATTATGCTTTAGTTGCTATGAACAGCTATTGTAGGGAAAGCAAATCAAACACAATGCCATCAGTGAATGTTTTGCAGGTATGTCCTAAAACGCTACGTTGACTAAAGAAAAAAAAAATTAAAATTCATTTGATGTGCCAGATTAGATGGAAACAATTTTTTTTTGGGGAGGCAAGGTTGAACATGGAAGGGCGCTGAAAAAACAGACAAAAAGTAGCAAATTAACACAACTTTCTTTTTGCCTAGTGAAAATTCAAAGTAATAGAGTACATTCAGAGTCAAAACTTACTGTACATCTGCCTTGGCAGTGTCAGTATTCCTGTAGTGCCATCCAACAGATTATGAAAGCACGTAGATGTGCTGATGTTATCAGAGAGCTCTTAATTAAGCTTGTAAATAGATTTCTTAAATATGAGAACCTGAGATTCTGAGGGTCTTAATGAAAAAGCGTCTCTGACTTGTCATTTATAATATAGTTCCTGCATGGTAATTATATTCAGGGCACTTCCATGCTATTTAGTGGACCATGAAAGTCAGCCCTTTATTTTTAGTTTACATGTATTTGTAGATATGTACTTACATATGTGGGTGCATATGCTTATTTTGTCCATATATTGAAAACACTTTTCTCCTCTAACCATCTTTTCCTGATTAGTTCTCTAGAACTAAGTCTTGCTGATGGTCACGTTCACTTTTTTTCCTTTTCATGTCTCTATTTTGAAACCTTTTGTTGCTTCTGAAGAGCTTTTTAGTCCTTTGCCAATATCGGGGCCTTTATTCTATGATGAAATGCCACACAAGGACCTCGCTAACCTTGCTCGTTATTTTGTGAAAGTTCGGTGGTTTTCTGTTTCCTAAACGTCTGCTAATCACTGAGCCTGAAAAAAAGGATTTGAGTAAAAAAAACATCATAGAGGATCATGTGGCATCGCATTCATCACAGTTATTCTCTGTGCCAGGGAGACCACAGAGGGCAATAGCACTAGGAATAGGAAAAAGAAGACTTAGTGGATGACAGTGACCAATGAGAACTACCTCACCCTCAGGCTGAACCCTGAGTCCATTTAATCTGGTGTTCCTTACTTTCTTATCACCCCAAAGTATGGGCTCAGCGTCAGGGCCGCTGACAGGTTTGGCTGGGCCCGGGACAAAAAAAATCCCCCCCCCCCGCTCGCCGCTACTGAGGGAATCCTGGTTAGTTTCTTTTCCTCAGCTTAGTAATATGCTTATAGGAGGAGGAGGACGGGGGGGAGAGGCTCACTTTTCACCCGTGGGTCAGGAGCCGGGGAGGCCGGCGGCGCGACTTATCGAATGCTGTCGTCTTTTTTTCTAGAAAGACCAAACCATTTTGGAATAGGGGTGATAGGGGGTTATTGGCCGTTTTTTCAAGGGCAATGAAGGCAAACATCTATAAGTCATTGTTTGAATGCAATTAAAGCACTTTTCTACCCTAAAAACCAACACATTTTGAAGTGAACGTATCATAATTGAGCCCGACGTCATGGGGGCCCAGTTATGGGCCCCCCTCTATTCCAGAATTCCCAGGGCCCAGGACAAAAAGCCCTTTAGTCCCCCCCTGTCGGCGGGGCTGCTCAGCGTGCACTCAGAGATCTAGTAAACCAGATCGAAAAGTCCATGTTTTACACAGCCACCAACTTTCTAACAGCTGTCAGACTTTATCAAAAGTGACAGAGACGACTGTTTAAAAAGGAAGAAAGAAAATGTATGTCTTCTTGTGTTGACTTTAAGACCAAGACAAATGAGGATCTCAGATCTGAAAACATCTCCTGCTGTGACTGGAAAATAAGCAGAATAATAGATACAAGAATAGAGACCAGTGCTATAAATACATTCAGCTGCTGTGACCTCTAATTAGTGTACTCTGCAAGAGGAATGTGAGGAAGATCCAGTTTGGCCTCAACCTCCCGAACAATGAATGTGTTGACAAAAATCAATGGTAAGGCCGGTGTCAGAAATTTCTCAACAGTACTATTAAGCTACCGACAGATTATCTTCAGGCCAAACAACCCAGCTCATGCAATATTTATATTGATGTATACTACAACGTTTTGGGAGAGAGATGTGAGCTTTAGGCTGCTTCTTTTTTTTTCCCATGCTGGTGTTAACTCAGAAGAGGCTGCAGCAGAACAAAGCACAAATGTTGGTTTTTCCATAGATAAGCCTCGAGACTTTTTGAACAATCGAGGTGTGTTATGCAGTAGCAGAAAATCAAATCTCATAAATCATAATCAGGTCCAGTATGGAGAAAGATACCGTGGAGTAGTGAATGAATACTTCAGGGCCTGACCTTTGAATCGTTGTCTATATCTAAGATTTATGGCCTGGCGTTTGCTCACTTATCCCCCAGTTGGAAATCCCCCCAGTTGAGTCAATCACAGCTTTGTAGGTGGAAGAATCGGGGTATTATCTTCGTGTGCCAAGGATGGAAAATAACAACAGAAAAATGGCCATGAACGTGCATTGTTGTTATGCTAGATTTAACTTAAATTAATCACAACTCATACATTGTGTCTTTTTTACAAAGATATGACTAAACCTGCTAAAATGAATACTCATTCATATTAACAGTGGATATTTTGACTACCTGGGTTCCTCGTAGCATTGAACCAATGACTGACGTTCTCCGAAGCTCTACGGAGCATTTTAGCGTCTTTCAGCTCGTTGTTTTGGATTTTCATCTCACAAATTTTACTGTTTTGTTTCAGAAACATATTTTCTAAAAACACTTTTTGGTCAACACCAAACAGCAGATGGACAAAGTTGGCGACTAGGTGGTGGACATACTGTAGTACAGCATTTCACAGAAATGTAAAGAACCTGATATTTCCATCACAAAATTGGTAGAGACCAAAGCAGAGCCAAAAGAAAAGTGAACATCGGACCCAAAACACAACTCTCCATATCAGAAATCAGTTTAATCAGACAACTCCGGGTGTGGTGTTTAGGCTCCGACGTCATCAGGAGGAATGGTGAGTAAATATCTTAAACCCCTGCAGACTACAGGTGGATGCTGGGTGGTGGTGGTAGTGGGGCTGAAGAACAGGTGGTGATGCTGATGCAGGCAGCAACAGAGAGGAAGAGATGGGAAATTTCAATAGACCGCCAAATTGCAATGGTGTGTTTGGACTGGATGATTTCAGAGTGGGAAGTGCGTCTCTGGTGTGTATGCAGTCTGTCTTATTGCAGGTTTAAGTTCACTGATCTTACTCATGTCAGCAGGGCTGATCAGCTAGGTCACAGAAAATGTCTAACATGATCTTCTCATCTTTGATCATGATAGCGATGCAGCATTTATTTTCATATTTGTGCATAAAATAGCTAGATATTGCCTTCTATTGCTTTCCATTGCTAATTTAGAAGCTTGTGCCTCCATTCAATAAACATATGAATAAATCATTGTGACATTTGTAGAAAAATCACCAGCAGGATATGAAACATTTTTAATACGAGGTTACAAACTAACTGCAAAAACAAAAACACACACACTGTTCTTTGCTGTTTGCCATTTGAGGTCACTGTGAATGCAACTTCATCGGAACAATTCGAACATGTAGCAGTGACTCAGAGATTCTCCAGAGACGGTGGAAGAATAATTACCACTTCTATTCCCGGGTGAATGGTAAAGCGGGTTGTTCAGGAATTCTCAAGTGGCCTACGAGCGCTGAGAGCCAAAACCACGCTCCAGCTTTAAATGTGATAAGGCAGCAATTGATTTGCATGATCCACTTATGATGCTCACTCAGTACATTCAGAAAACTCAAGTCACTTTGAGAGTGAAATGAAAGAATTTCTCTTCCCCTGTAGAGAAATTAATCAACCCCGTGTCTGGCTTTTTTTTTTAGAAAAGAGCAATTTAATTTAATTTAATTAAATCTGTTACACATAGCTACGCCAACAGGTGCTTTATGACACATATCTGAAGACCAAAGATAACCTGAACCCTGTATTTAAAAGTTTTATACGTCTTCTCAGATGCTTGTTTTCATTGCACAGATTCCATGTGATGATTGTCCTGGACAGTTGTTCTGTTTGAATAAATTCATCACATCACAAGTTACGTCACTTGTGATGGGAACAGCACATGCATCAACCACAGATTTACTTTCTCCTTGGGGGGAGGGGAAGCGGCCATTAGTCTAGAAAATGATTTGATCAGATCTGTCAATGGCAGCATTGTGAACAAGCTCTCTCTATTACAATTCCTTTCCAGCCAGCTTTCACGTTTGTTTTGTAGTCTAAGAATAGCAGCGCTTGTAGCCATTCATTACTGGGCGATGTTTGTTGTTCTGTCCTTCTTTGCATCTCAGTAAGATGTTGTATCAATCGGCTATAGCGCACAGAAACGGACTAAAAAGACTCAACAGGACACGAGTGCAGGCTTGTATTAAATCTAATCTTTAGCCTTCAAAGTAACCTCATGGCATTTTCACTGTAATTCAGCCGACATCAGTCAGTCTGCAGAAATAGTGGAAAGAGAAACCTCTAACCTGTATGTTCCATGTTTGATTTGTTGTTGTGGTCTTTATTTTTTTGTTCCCAGGTCAGGTTTTTATTTTGGTATCAAAAAGCAGCTGTGTTAAAAAATTCAAGACACCGGCACCGCCGTGCTCTCACAGCATGAGTCAGATGCTTTCTCTGAGTGAAAAGTCAGATACGCTTCCTTGCTCGGTCAAAGATTTTGTGGCTAAATGGAGTAGTCTGGTTTTTATCCAGCGTGTGAATCTTTGATCTTTGACCTTTTTCCAGCAGCATTTGGTTTCATTTGCAGTACACCGCCGACCTTACCATGTTTTCTGGTGGTTAACGCTAACAAGCAAACACATTTCATTTTAACAACTCTTTCTGTCTTGGACTGACATGATACCAATACCTTTAGCTTTGAGTGCTCTGAGGTTTGAAGTAGAGGAGCCTGAAATCGGTTTCAAAGAATAGTTCTGAGGAAATAGCGCTTGTTTGTTTTCTTGACAAAGATCAGACAAGTCGATTAAGACCACTGGGCGTCTGTGCGCTTAACATTAAATCAAATTTAATCTCTCAAGGCAACCAAGCATGCAAACAGAAGAATAAAGCTGTTATTCATTTACACACTTATGAAACTCACCTGAAAATACAAATATGATCTGGTAGATGACACACACACACACACACACACACACACAAGGATTAGAATCCTTTTCTACACAGCCAGTCTAAATAACATTGCTGTTGGCTGCAGCTTTAAGTAACCATAGAGGACATGCTGGGGTCATTGATAATTGTGTATGCTATTTTAAAGACTTGTTCAGTACGACGCTGGACTAGAGATGTTGTGTTATGCCAATCTTTTTAGAGGTGAACGACACCTTGCAGGCGTTTTGACAAAGTAATGTAAAGAAAAAAAGTTCAAATACTTTGAATAAAAGTTAAATAACATGAAGCTGGAGCCAGCAGCTTGACAGGGAACACGGGAAACAACAAGCCAGTCTTTGCACTGAGCTACGCTAACCGTCTCCTGTGCTGCGGCTTCATATTTATTGGACAGATATGAGAGTGGTATTGATTTTTTCATCTCTGAAAAATGTCAAATTCCTTTAATAAAAAAAAGAAGGTACTTTTCAATCACATCCCCATACCTTTAAAAAAGGTTAAATTGAATTAACCCAATTGTGGATTCCCCGCATGTGTAAGAGCCGCTGTCAGTCACATGTCACGTCGCCGCTCAGGATGCCGAGGTTGACCTTCTCATCGGAACAGGCTCGCGCGACGAAGGACAAGAAACTGGTGTACCATTAACACGGTCCAGGCTCTATGGGCTCCGAATCAATGGGGGGAATATGCTTTTATGATAGAGCCCACGGATGATTTACCGTCGCCATAAATGTGCTTTCAGTGATATTGCAGAGCTCAAAAGGAATTTATATTCCAAATGAATTGTCTATCAGAAAAATCACTTAACCTCGTGAGGGTTTTGATCTGCAATAAAAGGCCCGGGCTTGTGTCAGCAGGTGATGAGAAGCATCTATCAAAGGTGTTCAGCAGTTTTTAGGTGAAACAGTCAGATTATTTAATATTTAGAACAAATGTATTAAAACCATAAATCATCTGCAGCAGTTTTGAGGATCTGTTATGCAGACGGGATGTTTTAAATGTTTTCATATCTGTTGCATACTGTAGTGTTTTGCTTCGTAACCCTGTTGGACTAAAGCAGAAACAATATCTCGATTAATAATTGTGTACACAATATTTTGGTATTGTGCGGTTTTAAACATAATGTGCTACAGTTCTTTGTCCCATTAAAATAAAACTGTTAGCACCTTTATCACTCGACTCTAATGTCTAATCCTCGTACTCCCTCCGGTTTTGCAGCCTCAAGAGTTTATGGAGTGAGGTGCGGTGCAGTCCGACCCCGGCTGAACTTGTCCGCCGTCAAAAGCCCGCCACTCTCTTCCTCTTTCATCTCTTACTCATCTCTCCTGCAGCATGGTCAGAGATTATCGACACATGCAAGGGGAACGTGAACCAGGTTGAGTACGATTTGTGCAGGTTTGGATGCTGATGATACACGGCTACCTGCTACATTTGCATTGCTGTTTGAAATGCATTAACATGGGGCTTGATATTAACAGTCAGTGCAGCTTCTCTGGTCAAGAGATGTCTCCTTCCTCCTCTCTCCTCCTGTCTGTAGCGTGGCATGTAACCAGCCTCTCTCTCTCTGCAGGACCTATAGGAGGAAGGAGGTTTGGGCAATGTTTTTCCCCTTCAATGTGAACATGACTAAGAATAATAGCGCTCAGTGATGCGTCGTGGCTGTCTGCACTGTTGTGCACAACAACATTGATTAGATTACTTCCCTGACTAATGGCCACTTCCCCTCCCTCGGAGGAGAAAGTGAATCTCTATCTGATAGTCACTCTTCCATTCAGCCCCGGCTCTTTGCACCACTTCTTTATCTACAGTACATTCATCTTAGCTGACTCAAAAAAAGAAAAATGCAGAAATCATTAAAACTTTATTTGATATTCTCATTCTTTTGTGATAAAAATCAGCAAAATATGGGCTCACGAGAAACGGCGTCCGTGTACCTGCGTTTGGAGAAGGTGCGAGGAAGTAAAAAAGCATCAGCGTTATCTATACAGCTTTAAAATACACTTCAGTATTTGCCCTCTCCGTAATGGTTTTAAATGTTCACATGAGATCAGTATTCCCCGCAGAATCCGAAGAGCCTCGTTCTCCTTGCACTCTAACCTTTATCTTTTATTCCCGAGTTTCTCTTTGCACTGCCACAGCCCTGACCATACTCCCACAGGCAGCCTCCAACACTCCTAGTTAGCACTTCACAGTTGCAATTCCCCACCTTTACTCTAGTACCACAACCGCTGAATTTTAACAGCGTGCGTAAACAAACCTTGAAGATGAAGATGTTACTAATGTAGGGCAAAGATGAGACGGAAGATGTAAGTGAATTAGGGTCCAATACTTAACTCCAATTAAAGTGATGACTGGAGACTACAGACACACCAGCAGCTTTGTGAGCTAGATACTAACATTGACTATGTTACAGTGTGAATGTCTACCCTGTTAAGCTTGTTAACAGGGTAGACATTTGCGTAATTAGCTTTAAATACGAAGTAGTGTTGGACAAATTAACAGATAAGTTAGATACTTCATTGAAAGTGTGCCAAAGCCAAAGTCATTAGGATCTATCCTCTGGGGAACATGAGTTCTTGTGCCAAAATTGTGCAAATAAAAGCGAGGAATATCTAGTCAGTTGCAATCTACAACTCCACTCCTAGATATCAGTAAATAATTGTCAGGGTGCTGGAACTGGCAAGGAGAACCCAAAAGCACGACTCAGAGGCAGACAAGTTTAAAGAAAAATCTATTTAGTCAGTCCGAGGTACAGGCAGGGTCAAAACCAGGAGATCAGAAAGACAAACAAATCCAACAAGACGCAGGCAGGTGTCCAAAAACGGGAAAAACAGGGTCAGACCGAGAAGACAAAACTGGAATCGCTGGAGGCAAAAAACAACACAAGACAATCTGGCAGGGATGAAGTGGAAATGGACCAGTATATATCAGGGTTGCCACACCTTTTTCATGAACAATTTCAAGCACCTTCAAGCACCAGTTTTTCCATTTTTTCAGCACCTTTAAATAGGTAGCCTACTAGTTGTGTTTGCCATGATGGTCATGGGAAGCGCAGCGGTGCCACTGTATGGCATAATAATATGGGTCTAATTAGCATTATTTCATATGGTGGTAGATTGACTGTTTTGATTTTTAACTAATTGTGAAATTTCAAGCATTTTCAAGCAATTCACAAAAAAATTCAACAGTTTTCACAACCTTGAAAACACTGAATTGAAATTCAAGCATTTTCAAGGAATTCAAGCACCCGTGGGAACCCTGATATATATATATATATATGCTGAGGAGCTAATGAGCAAATGGACTGCAGGTGAGGAGATGGGCGGGGAAAACCAGGTGTGGGAAATGAGCTGATAGAAAGGTGGGATCTGAGACATAGAGACATGAACCAATTAAGACAGACTGAGTGTAACTGTGTTACAATAATACACGCTGGACAGAAATCCCTTTAAGGAGTTGTCGAAATGTTTCACTTTAAATCACAAATATCGACCCCATAGTGAAAAGTTTCATCAAGATTCATCCTCAGGGGATCAAGAATGTCTAAAATTTTATAGAAATTTACCTAAAAGGTTGTCGGGGCATTTCACTCACTCACACTGTAAGATTGCATTGCTGTTCATAGCTGTATTTCAGTTTGAACCAAACTGTGGGTTGCTATCCTCAAACCCAAACTACTAGTTTAGCTAAAAATTAGAAATCGCTCAGCTTCGGCAGTCCCAGCGCCTGTGATGTGAGCACATCACTAATCGTGTGGAACAGCTTTGAAGCCATGTACTGTCTGGAAGTCAACAACATTTGGTAATTACAAGGGGATGTGAATCCTAATTGTTACACACATAAAGCATACACAGTCAGGACATTTGGCCCCCGGGCAGGCATTAGTCCCCCCCCCCCCTCTCTCTCCGCCCTCCGCCTGACAGATTACTTCCTATTTGTCTGCTCTCTTCGGTAATCCCAGTCGTCGCTCTCTCGCCCGCTCACACGGACAAATAGGCATTACAGTGTTTACACACACAACAACTTTGTCCAAACACACACATGGCTCCTGCCGTCACGACAGATGGATGCGAAAGCGATGCGCTTTTAATGAGAAGCAGAGTCGACGCGATCGATGAATGATAAATGAAAAAAATCTGGGAAAGTGATGATCTAAGTTTTGATTGTTATCAATCGGCTGACGGGGTTGAAGGTCCGGTGTCGGATTTGAAACACTCGCCCTTTGCAATCATTGCTCGTTACAGTCGTTTAAGGGTTCTAATTCTCACTCCATTATGAACGAGTCGGCCGTTTGATGAGAGAAATCTGTCTCGGTTCCAACGTATTATCACCAGCAGCCTGTCGATAGAGTGGACAGACTGTGTCGGTTTGGCAGGAAATATGCCCCTGCCAAAATGAACCATTTATTATTGTATGTGAGTCTATCTGACCACCACCTGCTACAGCCCCACAAAAGTTGGTTGGTGTGTGTGTGTGTGTGTGTGCATTTCTGTGTAAATGTTTGGTGTCTCCATCTGATGTTTGCTCAGTTAATCAATAGCGGTGATGCTGTTCTCAGATGACATATAGTTCAGGCGTCCCTATCTCCTCGCCCTAATCAGATTAACACTGAATGCCATCTATGTACACACTGGCCTCCTGGCCAGGATTTGGAAACTCTGAGATGCTGCAAAGCGTCGCCACACACAAGAAAAGCAAGAGCACTGTCTGAGAATTGCAAGTCTATCAGGGGTGGAGGAGGAGGGGGCTTTGTCAAAACAACACCAGATTTAAGCGATAAGAAAGCAATTACACAACGTTTTAAACACCAGATTCATGTTTTTTTTTCCGCCCGAGTCAAACAAACACAAACATTTACAACCCTTCCCGAATGCAGGTACGTGATATCTCGCAGGGAGTTTAATCTCACGCTGAAGAAATGCATAAATGTGCCTCGGAGATTATATTCTAACAAACGGCTGAATGCAAACATTAGCTGCAATCATGAAAGCCCATTTCTTGGATGATTTCTATCAGCCGGAGCCAATTCTGCACAGGGTAGTGGCATCAGCGCGGAGAGCGTTATTTCCAACACTCGCGCTCCTCTACGTTTGGAATTGTTTCATATTTCTATTCCTGCCTCCTCATCCATGTAATACCATTCTCTCATAATCAGTTGAGGATTTAATTTCACAGAAAGGGATTCAAAACAAATGCATCCGGCAGCCGTTTGTCTTTCACCGCATTCATCCATCTTCCCCTTATTGAAAATCATTCTTGGAGGCCTCCCTGCTCCTTTCTTCTTCTTACCTCGCATTCCTGACAGTTAGTCCCTGCAACCGAGCGTTCATTTCGAGAGGTAACAATATGAAATCAATCAAAGTTCTGCTGGTCTCAGCCTCTTCACCTCTCGGTCTGATTTTTTTAAGCAGTCGTCGTCGTCTCTCTGATTGGTTGGGATCTCCTCAGACGCCCCGTGGAGTGGAAACAGATTCAAAGTGACAAGGAGACAAAAGGTAAAAACAGGCGAGTGTCGAATCGAATGAAAAAGGGGGGCGCCGAACACAATCAAGTCATTACAACGCCGGTCATCCCTTGAAGAAGTGGAGACGTGCATAGTCTGTTTTTCTTTTGTCAAGGGCTCTCGCAAACCCCATTGACCCCTGCCTCCGTGTGTGAGGTGATTTGTTTTGTCTCTCTTTAGACTTTAGCTTCAGTTTTTAAGCTGTAAAAATATCTTCATGGGTTTGCCGTGGCTCTGAATGTTAACCGTATAGTCTAGCTGGAGCATTAATCCATATGCTGATATATTTAAATATATGAAACTGGACTTATTACATTCATATTTCTATAGAAAATGTGTATCTAAAAAGACTCAGGCACTGATTTGATACATTTTCTCAAAAAGTTCATTTTGCTACAGATAAGCGCCTCCTTCTCATTTCTCCTTCTAATCACATATCAAGAGTCGGCAATGACTTTTTTCTCCGTTCTTCCACATTAATTATGGATTCTGTGGTAATTTTCATTAATTACAGAAATGCCTGCAGTTAATCATCATTATTCTCTTTGGGCATTTGGGTTATTTTCTGCATTCAAAGGTCGAGGAACTTGTGCATGTTGATAAGAAATCATCGCTCCAACACTGTGGGCATGAATAGAAAACAGATTTTGGAGGAGTCTTGTGGCAGTCTTGATGACTATTAATTTGACCTCTCTGCATTCAAATTGGTGTGTATAAGTGTGTGCATGTGTGTGTGGATACACAGATTTTACTTTCTATAATCTCGTGCCTTGGCTCCATTTATCAAGAGTAGAAGGCTATTTACAAAGGTTTTCTATACTTACTCTCAGCTGGGACTTGTGTGCGATTGCCTTTCCTATGAATCTGATCTAGGATTAGTGGTTTGTGGACGCCCACTCATCACAGGCGAATTCACATCAGCGTCTAATTTCACCCGTTTGAACTTGTTTGAAATGCTACTGTACTACGAAGTGTAGCGATGGAATTTAACGCCCTTTCCAGGTTAGATCGTGCACAGAAGCTCGTCTAGTTAGCCATGTCTTATCTTTTTCTAACCTCAGATAACAAACGGCAGTAGAGAAATAGATGCAGCTCTCCTGGTCATCATTCCTCCACACTACAGCAACACAGCATGCCTGAGCTCAGTTACAAATCTCACCTGCAAACTATGTTGATAATGCACTTCACAGTAGTGTTCTTAAGTGTCACAGTTTGCAGTATTAAGCATAAAATTTAAAATCAAAAGGAGTGGAGGCTGTAGTCCTCGCTGCAGCCGTCCCGGTTCGAATCCCGCATCGGTCGACCATTTACTCCCGTGTCACTCCCCCCCTCTCTGCTTCTTGTCTATCTTCAGCTGTACTATCATTAAAGGCATAAAAAGTTTGGGTAAATCTCTTAAAAAAAAGATATAGCCAAACTGGGGCGGCTGGTAGCGTAGTGGGTTAAGCGGCCGCCCCGTGTGTGGATGCCATAGTCCTCGCTGCAGCTGTCGCCGGTGTCACTCGCCCCCTGCCTCCTGTTTATCTTCAGCTGTACTATCATTAAAGGCATAAAAGCCCCAAAAAATAATCTTAAAAAGATATAGCCAAACTTTTCAGCTCTAATAATCAGGTTGTCTAGTTGAGATCAAGATCTCTTCAAGAGAGACCCGAGAACAAGAAGCACTCATAAATCACAGGGAGAATAAAATAATATAGCTCCAAGTCAGTTTGCACCTTTTTTTTTTAAATTAAATGAACTACAGAGTGCCTGGAACCAGTTCTGCCACAGGTTTATGCAAAAAATGATGCCAATAAATCAATAGCTTGAATCTCATGATGACATTTACCGATGGACCATTTGCTTTTTTTACGTGAATCAGCACTGGCAAGCAATTCATGTAGCTAAAACAATCAAATAAATACAGTATAAAATCGATTTTTTTTTTTTTGACTCAGCTGCATGACATAATCAGCTCAATCCACTAACATCATTTTACAAATAGTGGATTGTGCAACATTGCACATGGAGGTATAATGCTGGGAAAAAAAAGATAAATGTCACACTCTCTATAATATAACAAGTTCGAACATACATAAAAGCAGCTTGTTTTTCCGAGGCTCAACAACGAGTAGCTGACGAGCTGTACGAGCCATCAAAGTCTGATTTATTTCTGCCAAAGTGTCAGTGATGGAAGAGTCGAATCATGTGTCGCCGCAGGGCTTCACCAACCTCAGTTTTTTCTAAAGAGAACATTTGCTCTCTTTTGCCCAAACAATCTACTCCTCTAATGCACCATATGTCTCTGTCTGGATTAGCTGCTAACAGGTCAGGACACCTCAGAGCAGTGAATAAAAAATGTTTAATTCTTAGACCTGAGGAGCCAAAAATGTCTCATTCTTCAGAATCAGCGACGTCTGATGAATACAGCTGCGTTTTCCTTTTGATGTAACACAAAATAAAATAATACAGTTCTGCGTCTGTGTGTAACGTCTCTTGAAACATTTGCATAAAGAACAAAAATGGCTTCTGTCAATAAGCATGAACCACACAATGGCACACTCTCGCACCCTATTGTTCTCCTGCACTAATCTATGGCTCGGTCTATGGCTGCGGATTAATTCCACTTTTCTTCTAATTAGCATATTTGATTATGCAAAGGATTCTCTTGACTTTGCCGGGCTTCCTAAGAGCCTCGATTAATTTCCAACAGCGAGGAACCCTCCGATCACAATTAAATGATAAATGGTTAAGTGTTGCATATGGAAATGTGCAACACAGTCTGTCTTGTTTAGATGCTTATTTTTTCTCCTTCCCTGCCCATAATGAATAGATCTAAATTAGCATGAAAGGTCACATCCACACTGGGTCGAGGAGTTTGGCACTCTCCAATGCATGGTGATTGCTGCTTTACATAAATCATGCAGTCCTTCAAACCGCGTTGAGACGAAACAATATTCTCCTCTAAATGATTTCCTCGGTAAACAAACTTTTCCTTGCAATTTGTAGATATACACCCTGAGTATTTATTTGGGCTGTTTGTGTTTGGATATCCAAGACTGACTTCCTCATGCTTAATAATCCCTTTCAAAAAAAAGCCTAATACATCTTTACTGTTGTACAATTTTACATTACATTGAGTAATTTAGCCGATTCTTTTACCCAAAGCAACTTACAAAAAAGGGGAAACGATCAAGTTACAGTGCAACATGGACATAGTGCAGCAATAAATACTACTTACATAGAATCAAGTGACAGTTGTAGAAGGGGGATTAGATTTAGCATGTTTAGTTGGTGGTAGTGTTGGAGAGGAGGTCATCTCTGAAGAGCTGGAGATCTTCAGGAGGTTTCTTAAGAGATGTCATGGATAGAACTATGGCTTGAATCCAAACACATGACTTGGGAGACAAAGTGTGAAATAAACAAATCAACAGAAAATCACTCACTGGGAGGAAAACACTATATAATCTGAAAAAAACAATCAGACAGATGGGAAACACACCAGGGGAAGCGGCAGGTTATCTAAAACGTGAGGAGGGGAACATTTAAAAATAATACAGGAAACCACAAGACAACCTAAACATAACCAGCTTTCTTAGTCATGACAAGAGTAGGACGTTTTCACCAACAATAAGCAATAGACGAGAAAAGTTTGGATTGACCTGAGCGTACGGGTGGCAGAGCCAGTCGTCGTTCATTGGAGAGCAATATTTAAAAGGTAACAAAGGCCTGTATAAGGGCATTCAAGTAGGTGGGCGCAGGGCCGGAGACTTGAGAGAAGTAGAACCAGTTAGATTTGAGTTAAATGTTAAAAGGTAATCTTAATCCCCAAAGAAAGGCACATCATTAATTCAATCCCTTTGAGATCCTCCTGCTCTCCTGAGGTCGTTGGTGTGTGTTAGGATTCAATCAAAGGTTAATGGCATCCAGTGAGAAGATAATAGAAGTTAATAAAAATCAATTAAAGAGACAATTTTCTTCAACTCGTGTGAAAAATACTTTCTTCTTTTGGTGAAAGAAAACAATAACTACAAGAATTCACCCATGCAACTTTTATAATGAACTTTGAGATACAGCAGCCAAAATGTTAAAATGCTACAACAGAAATGCTTTGTTAGTGCACGGATAAGCCTCAGTGGGTTTCAGCTTTCAAAGCTGCAAAACCCCTGAATCGTTCAAATCTCTGTCTTTGCCACATTTATGATTTGAAACGATAAAAGGACATAATTATACATGTGTCATCGATGGCAGGGGCGAGCACCGCACGGATTTTGTCTTTTCATAAATGAGATTTCAGCCGCACTGAATTCCTAAAGCTCATTTGTTTGTGTGTGGTTCAGCCAGAGGTTGCAGTAATCCCCCAGTAGGCCACAGACTCTGATCTTCCATTACACATTGTACTGAACAGCCTGTGGGAAGGAAATACAGTTGCAACCCCCCACCATCACTACCCGCAACCCCCAGACAGCCCTTTGTGCTTTGAACGTGTCTTTGTGGTTTATTGGAAGAAACCAAAGAAAAACAAGGGCACAATGCAGAATCTCACACAGCGTAAGAAAATGTTCGCCATTGTGTCATTAATCAGCAGCTTGTAATCTCTTTATTTCTTATTCAAGGCTGGCGAGTTACAAACAGCTGTAGGCAATAGCCGACGAAACAAACAAGATGCAAAGATAAGAGCCCACAGGTGAAACAGCAGGCGGACAAATAGCCCTTAAGTGAGGTTATAAAAAAAAAAATAGCCTGAAAGTATCAGCTAAAGAAAGCAGTTTGGAAAAATTAAGAGAATTCTGCAGCTGCTCTATGAGTCATGAGCCTCATGAATAAATGAGTGTTGACGTTTTTAACATTTAACTAACAGCGTGATTCCACTTTAACCGTAACCACTCCTCAGCCATCCTGTAGGTGATGTTCTGTTCAATTTAAAATCATTTTACCACGAGGGACGTTTGGTGCAGTCGCTGTTCTGGAGCTGCCATCACGTAGTCGCCATCAGCAGTTGTCCATTCATCAAAGATTGAAATATTTTCTTTTGTGAAACGCTTTGTGCAAATGCCATTTAAATGTTGACATTTAACAATAAAGTCTTGACTTATTTTTGTACTGACAAATAGTTGTTTATGACCATAGACAGTATAAAACCTAGACGTCGAATCTTTGTGAAGCTCAAAGTGTCTTGCCTCTGATACCTAATCTAAAGACGGGCAAAGACGTGGATTGTCCCTGGAGCTGAGACAGGGTGAATACAGCCTGAATACTCAAACAAGCAACCTGTAACAGCACCCACCTGTCAATCAAAGCCTTAGTATAGCAAGCCACAAATGTCCGCCCCAGTTTTTGGCACTTACACATTTGCTTCACTTCACGGCTAACTTATGACTACAGAAGTTGTAATTCTTAAAAGGTCCAGTCTGTCAGATTTTAGGGGGCTCTATTTACAGAATATGGTAGAAATTGAAAAAACAGTTTTTTTATTTGTCTATAATGGTGTATAAATCACCTGAATATAAGAATAATTAAGTTTTTTTTACTTTACAATGAGCTTTTTATATGCAACTGGTCCTTTTCCACAGACTTTGCTCCCTTTAACAGCCACCATAGTTCCTCCTTAACTCCAGGAAGGAGAGGGGTGATGGTGACGGGGTTTCAATTACAAATCACACCTGCTGGTTCTTTAAGATTACAGTCCTGTTTGATTTGGCAACACCTGTAGTTACTGTCGTAACATTTGGTACAGGTTAATACTACAGGTCCCAGAATTTTTTGGACTACCTGAGCAGCTACTATGTCAAAAATACAACAGAAGAGCAGCTGGTCTACCTGTTTGCAATGCGGCCAGTGTTATTTCTGATAAAGAAATCAGTCAATAATTGGCCAGTCACGGACTGTGACTTGTGACTGCTTCAGTTTGCAGTTAATACAGCTCTGACACATTGATATCACACTCATTGTTTACTACAAAACAGCAATGCTGGATTGCATTCATTTATTTTCTTTTGTGTGTCGGCAATTTTAATCTTGAATGCCGGACTCGAACAATAAAAAAAGGACTACAGCTATATTTAAAGAAAATATAAACAAATTGATGAAAAGAAATCACTGATTATACATAAGAACAGAAAGTTTGAATAAATTAAATATTAAGTTTTTAACTTTAACAGAAACCTCAAATTTCAACCAATAAATCACAGATTTCCTGCCACTCCAATTAAACATAAATCTACGTCTCTCTCTACCTAATAAGCCGTCATTTTTAATTTCTATAAATGGTCCCTCCCTGTGTCCTTCTCTGCCCTAACATCGTGTATAATTATGAAACACTGTACATCAATTTAAGGAAACTACATGCTCTCAAAGTGTCAGCACACTGGGTCTCTAACCCATAAAATTAGAGTATCACCAGGGCTGAAAATGGAGCGGAGCACCACGTTGAAAGTAAACCACTTGAGTTTTTCACTATTAAAAAGACTACAATCCCTAAAATCCTGAAAATGGATTGTCGTCTAATAGCCCATATAGTTTCTCGATTGAACCCAAAATTCAAGCGACTGCACGTACTGTAATTACGTATGAATAGGTTGAGTTGTGACTTGTGCAAACATACAATATAGCGTGGAGTAACAGCATGAGACAGAAGACAAAGCAGGGGTAACGTTGCAGTCTGCTCCCTGTTAATAAAAACGTAGAGACTAAATAGAAACTGATGGTGAAGGTGACTGAGAGAGAACACTCAGAGCATTTTTACAAACGATGAGTGCGCGTTACAAGAGCAGAACTGAAGGCTGTTATGTAAAACAAGCTCATTTTAGCAGAAAAAGTGAAACATCCCATCCACAAAAAAAAATAAAATCTCTCACTCCTCGCATTCATACACTTCTTCTGGAACACATCCAGACCAACGAGGGAGTTTATGTTTAAAAACTGTGAATATAGTCGCTGTGCCAGTCGTGGGCGGAGGAGGATGACATTATTTTGGCTTGAGCACCGTGCCATAAAATACATTCAATTACTGTGAATGTACTTTAGTCTGCGGCAGGATATTTGAATTAAAATGGGTAAGGACCGCGAGATAAGTCTTGGAATTAATCCAAATCAACATGTCTCACAAACAACCACAAAACAGATTTACTTAAACACATGTTGTGTTCTAAGACGCCCTGGTCCTCTTTAACGGCCCAAAAACACACTATATATGTATACTATACTTTATTATTGTTCAGCCTGATACTTCCTGACTTTACCCAGTTATACAAAATGTGCTCATAAAATGATTTTGATTAAATACAAGGGACATAATTTCATATATCTGCAATATATGTTGATGACACTAGCACACTGGTAGCACTACTAATTTGGACTTCCGTAACTGGTGTTTTTATAACGTAACAGAAGTCGGATGTGTCCAGAAGTTAAGAGGTTAAGAGACTGAAGAGTTCTTTGTCTGCAAATTGTCTTTTGCAATTACCATTATGTCCATGCATAGCTTGTATAACACATACAGCATAACAAATTTACCTTGTTTGAGGCTGTATGGTCATTTGCATACACTTTCAGCACAACAAATAATACTTTTCGAATGACTGGGTTTTAAAAAGGTCAGAAAACTTGACGAGGTAAAAGAAAAATGAAAAAGACAAAAGGTCAAAATAAGAAGTTAAAAGACTCAAACATGCTGCCAGAGTCTAGACAGTCGTTAATTCCAAATGGATTCTAATTAATTAAACTTGTATAAAAACTGACCATTGATTTCTCAGCTCTTGATTGCAAACCTCAACATCGCCTTCAGTTGAACTTCCACCTGCTGGTTTTAATCCCAACGTGATCTCATCATCAAAGTCTTTCTCTGTCGCTAATCCCAATCAATATCGTCACACACTTCACATGGATTAAACCATAATAATTCAATAACATTTACTTCATTTCTCAAGCTGTAACTGTTTCACAGTTGGTGGATAATGAGAAACCATTACTCCATGTAAGTCCATGTAGATCATATGGAATATATTAGACCAGTATATTAAATGTAAGGAGTATAGAGAGACCCGTTATTAAAAGGAATGCCCTGCTATGAAAACCTTTTGTAAGAAAGTGTTTCTTCCTCTGGACCATAAGTTAAGTTTCCTGTGTATGTTTTTAAATAAATCTAAATTTACAGTATACAGTTCTGTATTCTAGAAACAGCACACAAAACCCAACTCTCAGCAGAAGGACTATCAAACTCTCTTTCATTCGAACCAGCAGACTGAGAAGATAAATAAGGTGAAACACTCCTGTGCTAATAACAGGAAACAACAACAGCAACGTGACATAGCAACTGAGACATTATGAGAAAAACACACAACAAAAGTCCGCTGAGTCACATTAGACCATTTCACCACTTATTTTGCTTTTAGATTTTAGCACTTATATATTTTTTCTTGCAGCCGCTGCTGTACAGTACATACAAAAACAGAATAAATGGGAAGACGCTAAAATTGAGCTTTTATTGAGCCAAAAAATTCAGTCCGCTTCCAAGCAGATGACAACTCCTGGAGGGTAGAAAGAGGTCTGCGGTATTGATAATGTTTCGCAGCCTAAAGATATTTTAAAAATGAGCGGTGGCCTCCCATGAACTCAGTCTGGTCACAGGAAACAACCTGAGGGAGGACGAGGTTTGAGCTCCAGAGTGAAGACATTACCTGGGAACTGCAGTTTTTTTGGTAAGAGTGCCAAATTAGGAATAACTGCATTATTATTTCTTTAGAAGACAGGACACATAGGTCAAAAGTTTTACAAAGAGTCGCTGAAAATCTTTATTTAAATTAACCTTGAACTTGGAATTACTTCTGTAGCTGCCTTTGGGTAATGTTAGAAGCTCAAGGCTAGCAACGTTTCTTTGCTGGAGGTTCAGTTTGTACAGGGTCGAGTAATAATCTTAATAATCTAATTGATTTCTCTGAGCGTATACGGCATTGCAGGAGCAGTCCTCCATCTGGGGGATACAAGCAGCTTAGCACTTGAGTTGAAGTTATATGATCATATTTATCAGACACCCATTAATGCATCTATATTGTCAATGAAAAATAGAGATATTGACAATAAAAACTGGGACTCAGCAAAATCTTATTGATTGTCAGTATTGTCTTAATCTGGGATTACATGCAGGTATATGTTGGTATATTGGCTGAGCAGGTGTTTAACCTTATCTGTTGTTGGTCTGAGTTTCTTCTATCGATGCCGAGAGCAGAGCAGGTTTGTATGATTTTTTTTTTTTGCCTGGAGCAAGGAGCAGATTTTCAGTAGGTTTTTAGAAAATTGAGACAGAAAACATTTTAGGATTGTCTGTGATAGCACTCAATCACCCAAAACCGACAAACTCAGAACGACATTGCACGTCAGACAGCATTTACCACACAGGCTTCTAACCTCCGCTAAACTCTGAGAATGGGATTGTCAAATATTGTTTGAACGACAAAAAACAAGAAAAACAAAACTATAAATGACACAGAGGGTTGACACCGGTGTAGAACGGTGGAGTGAATTTAAATGAACCAACTACACAGACTAAAACTAAGTGGTCCCATCACTGTACACATGTTCTTGAGTAGGTACAATAGAAATTAAAAACTAAAAATGTCTTCAGTCCAGTCGTACATTCAGTCTGTTGCTAATCCGAGCTGTCACATTCAGTTCAGCACAAAACAAGCCTCTACAGCCTCTGCACGAAAGGTTAAAAGCTCATCTGCCCATCGTCTACAGCACAGTTATCAGATTATGACTGTTTCTGTGGCTTTCACTCTTCAAACAGGACTCTAACCGGGAACTAACGTACTGTGAATCACAGCCGAGGTGACAAAAGCACTCACCAGTGAGGCGCTCCACTGCTAAAAGCTACTGAATTGTTCTGTGGCAATGATGATTCAGTGAAAGTAAATTCAGATTCAAGGTTAGTGGCCCAAAATTAAAAGATGTTTCTGTACTAATGTGTTTGGCCAAATGCACTATGCTATAATTTAGTGTTGCATGCAGAGAGGTGGTCAGGGCGAATGGTTTGACATCATGCATCCTGAGGCCAACTTGTGTGACAAAAAGCCTGTGAGGGATCTACAGTCTTCGATTGTTAGGGACTTCTTCTTGAGATACAGAGCAGCTTTATGTTTGTGTTTAGGAGAGCAGACATCATCCTGATCATTACCATGGTTTGGAGGTCAGAGGATAGGGTTGCTCACCCCCTCGACACAACAGATCGGTACATAACATAGCAGTCTCTACGGAGTCGGACAACAGTGTCGGAGCACAGAAAGGGAAAAAACATTTCCTTGTTTGTAGACTAATAACCAATTATTTGTGACACTATTCTGAGGGCATGTAGACGAGTCAGAGAGGACAGCTTCTTCAGAAATGAGGCGGCGACATTTCATGACAAGTGTATTGATAAATCCTCCATTCTCCTTGATGAAGCTTTAATGAAGCTTTCAGCCTAAACCTCTTGAACACCTTTGCACTCCCTCTCCACTGACTGAACTGACCACTGAACAGAATTCTCCACATCAAACCCAGTGGTACAGATGAGGAAAAGATTAAAGTGGTTTAGGGTAAATTTAAATGAAGGAAAGGTTGAGTCTTTAAGGCGAGATCTCAAGATCAAGTTCTTTAAGTGTCTAAACATAACCATAAAAAGTACAACAATGCTCAAGCTGCTATGTTTTATGTACTGTACAAGTGGATATTACAGCTAAATAAATGAAATATGAGCGATCTGTTCTGTATTTACATTTCATTTTTTTCTAAAAAAAATACATTCACTTGTGTAAATTAGCTTTATATATGACCATCCCCAATCCTCTACACAAAGATCCTCTTCTATCATTCGTTCTAACAATTTCTACAACTAGGAATTTAAATTTCAAATGCTGAAAGTTAAGAGGACAGGTATTAAACAAGGCTGCTAACCCTAACCCTTTAGTCTTGAGGTGTACTAAAGCTGAATCGTGTCTTCATACTTCATGTTCCAGCAAACGCTGGATTAAAAAGGAAGGAGCTGACTTGGACAGAGAAGCTGCACCATTCTTAAATATAAATGCCCAGTTGCCCTGAATCGCATGTTTGCAGAGTCCGTGAGGAACAGAGGGCGACAAGGAGAATATGTGATCCCCACACAAAAAGCACTATGGCGACAAGCACTAGTCTTTCTTGATTCGAGGTGACAGTCGAACCACTTAGCTGCCGTGATGCCGGAATAGATCTGGGTTACACGGCTTGATGTCTTCCACGTTATCCTCTGTGGGTTTGTTTAAGACTCTTTTAATATCTGAATTAAACTTCTGTATGAATTCTTACTCCAGTTTATGACCCATAACTTTTTTTTCTATAGCTCGGGAAGTTATTGGAAATGTGAAGATTAGTCAAATTGATTAACTCAGCGGAACGATCATTTATTTGTCTGTACGTGCAGTTGCAATGAAACACTATGGGAATATGAGAAATATCTAATACGCTGTAGAATGACTTGTACATATATTCTATATGGCCTGGGAGAAAATTCAAAGCTGGATCATTTTTCACGAGGCTGGACCGTCATGAAAAGTTATAAAGTTGAAGTTATAAAGCTCAGAAGTAATAAGGCAAAAAAAAAGAAGAGTCAGACAGCAGAGCAGACTGCAGGCAAGCCGCTTTCGGTATAAAAGGATATGATGCTGAGGGAGAGAAGAAAGAAGATGTGTTAAAAATAAGAGGGGGGTTAGAAAGAAGGGGGTACTGAAACAGTAGGCGACTCTGACAAGTAAGAATCCTGCATGATCACAAGAGTTGCTCTCAGATCGGATGCTGAAGTCAGCGCATTTGAAGCAGCAGCAGAAGCCGCCATGGGAATAAATTCCTCCCAAACGAGGGGAAGGCAGAAACAGATACGAGATATGGAGATGAAGAGAGAGGAGAGCAAGCAAAGATGTCGCCTGCTGATTCCAGCACGGGAACAAAACTTAATGAATATCGAGCATGAACTGAAGATGGAGGTTAAGAACAAAAGAGAGGGCACAACTGACAACTAACGTTCGTATCCAGCTGGAAGTGTGCTGCTTTTTAGGCCTGTTAGCAAGAGCTCGCTGTCCAACACTCAGAGTTTTTTGCTTTGTTCAGCCTAATAGTTTCTCAGAAATACAGACAATTAAAAGGACAAATGTTCACGCCGACTCGCTTCATACGAGCTCTGATGTTCTTCAGGGATACGGGGCAAATGGATCATGCAAGAGTACTGAAACTTCACAAACCCTCCAAATTAAACAAACTCTTTATCCATGAAGCATTTTCTGATCTGATGCTCCCTTCAGCAGGGCGACATCATTTTGTTTGCGACTTCCAGCGTCGTTACACTGCATTGTTGAGGTTTTAACCAACCTTGATAGTTGTTTTAAAGCCATGCAACAGCAGAGACAATGTTTGCAAGCTTGAGCTATATTTATTACAAATGCAAAAAGTATGAGAACTACTATGGTAAAAAAATAAAAACAAGAAACAATGCCAGGAGGGGATTCAGCCAAAAATACATAAAGAGGACTGTGTAAAGTAAAGACGAGGAGTCAGGGGGAAGGTCCCAGAACACAGAAAGAAGCATTAGTGTGGACAGATGGGAATTAAACACACCTTTACTGCTATTATTAAAAATAACTCTCTTAATAAGTAGCACAGAAATAAAACACATAGAGATAAATCTCGACAAAACAGGATTCAGCACTGCAGAAAATAAGAGAAAAACCCCAAAATTAAATTAGTAGGGGTTTATAGGTTTTGCCGTAACACAGAAGGGGATCAGCTCTCACTTACTGTAGGGCAAGAACAGAGAACCTCTACCAGCCTCCAACAAACCAGCGGGCGCGTTCACAGCGAAGGGAAAATCTGGCCTTGTTATAATGAACTGGAGACCAGAATCAGCAGTAACTTACAGTAAAGGGGATGTCCAGAGAGGTGCAGGGGCCGGTGGTGGTAAAAATAGAGGCAGTGGAGAGGATTACGAGACTGGGCTGGATGTGGCAGATATGGCGGAGGAAAGTCCTGAGTCAGAGGAAAAGGAAGATTAGTAACAGGGAGAGTTGAAGAACCAGAGTTTGGCTGTTATGTCGGAGACTGGACAACTGAGCGCAACTTTTATTTTGTGCAGGTTGATTGGACGATGGGACACAGGTGTAGTAGTGATTAAGCAGGTAAGCGTATAATATAAGAACCTAATGCACAGAGAAGAAGCTGAAATGAATCCTTCAGATCAGGGGATGACTGAGGCCTGATGAGGGTAAAGTAAATACTTTGTTGCTTGTGGTTTGGGTTCTCCTTAAGGAGATGTGACCTTTGTCGTCACGGTTACAATGATAGAATGGTTAGGGAACAGTCTTGGTCATGCTTTAAAAACAAAAAAAATGATGAGTCACAATAGGAAATGGGAAACAACGACTCCACCCCAACTTCATGACCTCATCATTTACCACTGTTTTAACTGCAGCAGCTGTCACTTGTCACTTGAGCATTAATGTATATTGTTTTGGCACTTGCTGAAACAGCTAATGCTGTCATTCTTCTTGGGAAGACAGTCTCCTGTATCCATTAAATGTTGTTTTAATTACTTTGAAAGATTGCCTGACGTGAGGCGTCCATGTTTGTTTGCTTTCCAGGTACTTCCTTATTATTAAGTGCCAAGCTTGGCCTAATTATATCTTTCTGTATTGATTATAAACGTAGCCCCTTTCTTAAATTTCATTTATAGACGTAGTCAAAAACTAATAAAATAGCACGTAAAAACAGTTCATTGTAGTTTGTTGTAGTTGATTGGTGCCACCGAAATGGAAGCTCAGGGACGTTTCTCTACCAAGGGACTGAATCCACCAGAATCTTTATAGACCAAATAAATCACACACTGACAAGACCTGCTCCTTTTCCGAAGGCTCCACCAGGAAAACAAAGCTTTCTTTTGACCAAATGTCAGGGACACAACTGGTGTTATCTTATGTAGGTCTCAGTATCCCATAATCCACTGTGTGTGTCGGAGCGAATGAAAGAAGGCTGCCGCCTCGTAAAGTCAGGTAGTGTTCTTATATAGGAGATATGTGGCTCTGATTATTAACAGTAACTGGGAAGTATATATCTCATAAACTAGATCAATAAAAACGTCCCCGCAGCGGTGTAAATAATGCTGAGTCATCAACTGCGTTGTTAGCAACCTGTGGTTAATCACAGGACGTTACAGAAAAAAATCAGATACGATTATACCAGCTTGTTGTTTTGTTCAAATTGTTCAAATGATGTAAATTAAGGAATTATAATACATGTTATTGTTTTTTATCTTTCTCATCAATAAATGTGACAAATCGTCTGTCACCCTATGAAGTGTGGAGACCGTCCCTGTCAGGGCAAGGACTCCACAGCCCACAATGTCCTTCAGGTCAGGTCAGCCAAACCTGGCCTGAGGAAAGAGACAATTACATGAAACTGCTCTTTTATGTACAGAATACATGGACACCGGACCGCTGGGCCTCCCCCGGGGTATCACAGAAATCATTCAGTGGGATATTTGAACAGCTGAATAATGTGCAAATACTGTGAAGTGCAGTCCAAATGTGCTTATCCTCCTTGTGGTTATGGAGCAAGTTGGATACCAAATGATGTGCTTTACTCTAGCAGGAAATTACAAAAATACAGTGTAAATGCAAGCTGTACCCCCAATTAATAAAAAAAGCTTGATTAAATAATTCATGTGGTTCACGGGAACCTCGACCTGCAGTTAGCTCATTTCAGCTGCCTCATAATCAAGGTAGTTTGGAGGAGGAGATGTGGTCGCTTGCGAGACAGAAGAAAATGAAAATTTTTTGGGTTATAAACTTAAAAAAAAATCTACATACACCGCGACATGGTGGTAAAGATAAATATTTTTCTGGACTAACTTTTATAGTCTTTATTCAAAATTACAGTTTTTTGGCACTCACAAATAGCTCTTGCCAAAATTTATTCAGCTTCATTGATCATGTTTAATTTACTCCAATTAAGACCTTAATGCAATTAAGATAACCTGTTTAAAGTATATATTGCGCATGTTTACATGGCAGTTTCGGTCACAGAGTACAGGTTTGACCAAAACTGAACCTGGTACACAGATTTTAACGTAAAGGATAAGTACATGTTGCAATCAGGGTGTTATCAGATCGATGGGCTGTTGTGATTGGATCTCAGTTATGTGTAAATACAACCCGAACAGGATTTGTTAAGTGCTCTTAAACTAGTCTTAACCTCTTCATCAGAGTCACATAAAAACAGGATAACACCTAATACTCTATATTAACACTATGCTGGAAGTCAGGTCCGCTCCATCACACTGACATGTGCTGATTATTGGTTTGATGTCGAATAATCACAATGCAAGTCACACATCAAGTCAAAATGCAGTCATATCAATAACTACGATATAAAAAGTCATCAGTTCCCTCAGTCACATCCAGATAAATGGAGGCAAATGTGAAAATACATTCTTCATATGTCATCTTGACGGACTATTTAACAATCTTTTCCTTCTACTTTAAAGAGATTGCATGAATTAAACAAAGTCTATCTGGAGTTTTATAGTTTAAAAATAAATAAATCATGCAGCATGTGGAAATGTCACCAAACTCATCTGCTATCTGATGCTGCCTGACACAAACAAACTGTGAGCTTACACTGTAGTTGCTGCAAGCTGCTACCATGTTGGTTGTCTGTATGTTGTTGACAGATCTGCCGGCTCCGCCTCCTTAATTTCCAGATTGAGATACGATCACAACGGAGAGAAAATCAAGATAACAACCTTATTAATGTCAGGATGTAAAATGCAAAGCAAACAGTGATCAGATCCGGATAACAAACCCAGATACAGAACTTAATAGCAGGTGTAAATAACTTTGATTAAAATCGATTGATTACAATCACGGACGCATGTTCAGTACAATTAACGAGGTGTGTGGAGTGGTTGAGGAGAGGCTGTGACAGAGACAGGCAGCCGGGCGGGTAGTGGTGGTAAAACCAGAACCAGTGAGTTATCTGCACACACATAGAGTAAGGAAGACACGACCCAATTGCAGAATGTCAGCAGCCTAACGCTCCTGATCAAGTTGTTTGGCTCGACGTCCAGAGAAAAAGAAATGGCCTAAGTGTTTTAACACCCTGCCCATTATAAGTCAAACTGTAGTGAACATCAGTCTCCAACAGTAAATGTCAAGGGCAGGGGCAAAGTCGGAGGGATGAGCCTATATACTGTAAAAGAAGCCATTTGTCACTGTTCTGCATCCCATTACAGGGACTCCAATTTGTAGCCGAAGCACAGCACCATAGAGGAAGAAGAGGGGGGGGAGAAAACATCCTCTATCACCTCTTACAGCCCAGATAATCTCCACAAAGCCGCCATGCAATCCTCCTCCAGTCCTTATTATATTTTTTTTGCATTTCGGAAGCATCCTCAGGAGGAAACAGTGAAAAATACAGTTTTAGTTTTTGATTTGAATCAATGGTTTTTTGATTTGAATCAATGGTCTGCTCAGACGGCCAACAGATTAACTTTGTTCTTCTTCGCTCACCTGCGGCAAATCTTCCAACTGAAAGAATCAGATAAGCAAGATTTTATTTTATGTTTTTCTTTTTTTTTTTTAAATGAAAATCCAGCAAATGGCATTTCTATAACTCACAAAGAGATAATATACCCCTTGCAGTTTGTGCCCCTGTTGCTGAAGTAGCCTTGGATTGGAGCAGTGTTACTCATGCTACAGTGTGCTTCTCTATATTTAGTCCATCTTGATCAATGCGCGATGATAGAGCCATTTTCTCGCCGCTGGCATTAGTTCAGCCATTAAACTTTCTCTGATGCAGCACTTTCTGTGTAAGTGGACGATTTTGCTGACTTTCCTATTGCAGGTCGATGATAAATTGGATTCTAAGTAAACAGTGATGAAGCACCTTAAGCAGTCGGTATTGGCATTCATAAACCCTGCTATATATCTCGGTGATTCCTAATCATCAGTGACAAATATACTTAGGAGCACCTTTGGGGCACCTTTGACAGAGGCATTGTGTGCACCTGAGATGAAACCCTCTCCCCCCTGGTTGATCAGGCAGTCACCACGACCTTCCTGCCTCACGTTGCCATTTCTGGACTATATTTTCACAGCAATCCACTCATCTGACAGTATCTCCAAGCCCTTTCATAATAATCTTTAATAAGGACGACCTTTGATGCCACAGACAGCTTCACTGGGCCGTCTGATTTCTCACCAGCATGTCGACAGGCTACTAATCCTCCTCTCTTATCTCGGCTCCCTCTGATATCAAGGCTTAGTTTTCTTCAGGCTGTGGCAGCTGTTCGTAATGAACTTGGCATTTTTTTATTTTACTCCAGCACATTGACAGTCAGAGTTAGGATTGATTGTCAAAACCATTAGACGGAAATTTCGGGTTTTGATGATACGATATGTTCACACAAATTCTGTTAACCTTCTTCAAACAGGGGGGGACCAGAATCACAAGAGGCTCTGTCGTACTGTCATTTCACAAAGACTTGTATTCCAAAAAGATATTGCGGCGTTCATGTCGCTTTTCTTTTGGAAGGATATCAGGCCATTTCAGCAGAATTCCTCCCGTTGGGCGATAAAACTTAACATGTACAAGAGTTATACGTCCCTGAATTTTCCGTCAGGGCGGTACGTGTCAGCCTGAGCAGTGGAAAACCGCCTAAGCCGAGCTGATAGATGGTGGAGCTGCAGGCATCCAGGACTGCCAAGCATGAGCGCTCAGCTCACATCAGTCTGCAGCCTTTGGGATACGTCAATGAGGAGAGCTATTGGAGCGCTATCAGTATTCTCAGAGATTATAATGTCGTTACAAGCTTGTACCATTGAGAATAAGTACTCAGGAAACTCACTTCCAGGAGGTGTAATTTTAAATGAGAATATATGCAGCCAAATTCAGGCAGTGCCATTGCTGTAGGAAAGACAGACAGGTAATGAATTAATATTCCCGTCATGACTGTCACAGTCAGTCATAGTCATGCAGGTCTCACCACTGAGCCAACATAATACCCTCGTGTCCGGCGATAATCTTATGAACGGGCATTAGTCTTGGCTCATTTAGGACATCATAGCCTGGAGGGCAATGCAAATTCTGTGCGTTTGACGTTATTGAAATTTAAAGGCAGGAATGAAAAGAAGCCGCTGAGGAGAAGAAGTCAACACTCTCAGCTCGAGTTTCCACGGGGCAACGGAGTGACGAGCAAGCAATAAGGTGACAGAAACGCTGGGGGGGAGAGAGGAAGGTCTGGCAAGGCGTTTCAAGGCCGTTCCTGGTAATCAGCACCCACAGCTGTTTGCTCCAGAGAGAAGACACCAAGTGGCACTAACAACAAGCCAGCACCATATGTGTGAGCTATTAGTGCTCAATGTTTTAATTACTGTACAAATCAGCGGTGTTTCTATGTTGGGATGAGAAACGTGAAAGCGCACACTCTTGGCTCACCTGTAACAGATGGCGGAGTTGCGTCTAAATTGAGCTGTTTATGTCTTTTTGGTCAAGGGGAATGGACTTAACAGGTCCTGCATGGTGATATAACCTTAAGCCACTAGAAATAATTGAACTGAAGCAATCCCCCCAAAATAATCCACGCTCGGCTCTCTCTGTCTAGTTCTCGAAACATCGTATGGTGTCTTTTTTTTTTTTGCTCCCATCCTGCCAATTGAAGCAATGCCAACCTGTAATTCGCTTCTCTCCTCCAGATCCCCACACTGACATCAAGTGAAACAAGTCCATCCCTCCTGCCTCCAGAGGCAAGCTGCCAAATAGTTCCATTAGCATGCCTCCAGAGGAACTAGGCCAGGCAATAACGCTGCTCATTCTCTGCAAGTCAGATGGGAAAGGGGCTACCGCAACAAGGCGCCCGCGGAGAGTCACTTTAGCAGCGCGATTCAATTGCAAAAAAGGTGTAAACAAATGATACATGGCCACATACAGATGAGAGCATTGTGAAAGTTCCACTTTTAATACAGTCTCACTGAACTACTCCTGGCCTTTTGACTCTACCCCTGAGAGGAGCTGAGAAAGAAGGTGGGGAAAAAAGTCTTTGCAGCATTGTCGGGTAACTAGTCAGCTGAGTGATAGTAGACTTTGTGTTGCAACATACTGATTTGGTCCAAGAATGAATTGACAGCAGCATTAAAGTAGGTTAAGACAGGATAAATGTGTGCAGGGGACTGAGATCACTTCCACTGCATCGCCTGATATGTGGGAAAAAAGCAGAGTTTGGAAACTCGTTTAATACTATCATGCACTTTGTCTCGTCAAACTACCAATGAGTGTTTTTCTTTCATATCAGTGACATTTCCCCTGAGCCTGATTGTAAAGTAAGACTGTGTAACCTTTTGAAGCTGGATTTATTAATAAAGCCGTAGCTTATATTGACTACAATGTTATTTCATTGCAGCCAGCTGTTTAGCCAAAGCTATGAGATTTCATGTGATGTAAACTGGGTAAAAGAGTCATAAAGAGTCACAAACAGTCCGCCAAATCTATTTGATAACTAGTTACTAACTAGTGACTTGGATTCATAAAGAAATATATAATAAGTGAGGTGTCTGCACATAGATACATAGGCACATATTAATGCTGATGCTGTTATAGACATGTGGTTTATTTGAAGTTACTTGTTTAGTCATGGGATGTTACCTTGACCACTTCTAGGTCAGAGGTTATTTGAATGGGAGCGACCAGGTCGGCGCCACTGCTAGATGTTTAGATGGAATAAAGACTTCTTTAGATGGATCGATAAGGAGTCAGGCTATAGGTTAAACCCTTAGGTGGTCTTTCCCGGCAAAGGAATTCTTTTGTTCATCTGTTTCTCTGACTCAAGTTTCTTTATTGTATGGTTTGGGGGCTTAAACTACCTATATAAGCGTCTGTCCTGCATAGGTCGGGAGAGTCTCTCATCATTCGGCCAGGAGCTCTCCAAGTAACGTGTTACTTGCTACGATGCTGAAATTGTTGTATTAAACTTGTTATACAGCTAAGACAGTGTCGGCGGAGTTTCTCTTCAAACATCTTCAACTGCATCACCACCGAAGATACTACATAAGCAAATAAATTATGATGTATTTTCATGGATTACTACATGGATCACTACCACACAAGTTTGTATATATGGCAGCAATAGGTGCTCAAAATGTATATGTTATGTCCCTACATTAGACCAATGTATGTGGATGTTTTTGTGCATTGTTATATAATATATATATTTAATATAGCAATATAATGTGTTTTATTGCAGATTTTTCATTGCATGTGTTAAAGTGAACTGAATCTTTAATAAATCATTTTTTTAAGTGACCAGCTTGGTGATGTGAGCAGTGATATTTTGTGATGAGGTTAGACAGCAGTGATAATGTCAACCACAAAGGTGAGATCTAACAAACCTGATCCCAGCAGCAGTGAGAGCGTCTCCAGCCTCCACCGTAAACCTTTCACCGCTTCACCACACTCCGTTTGCAGATTGACATAATAATTTGTAATGAAAAAAAAAAAACATAATTACAGATTTCAGCTGTCACAAAAATGTCACACATACTCCTTCCACCGCCTGCTCTTGACTTGTCATTAGGAATTTCACCGGCGAATCTGCTCAGAAACTCAGCACTTAGGTGTTCCAAGATAATTCTGGTTATTTTCCACTTTCTTTGTCGCGCTTGGATGTGTGTGCTGCCGAGCACGCGGCCACGGCACCGCTCCAACCGCCCGAACTCAAAAAGCGCTTGAAGCACATGCTTTCACCGCCCGGTAATAACAGCCATGCTGCACGCAGATCTCTTCTCACGAGGGAATTCGTGAGCACTGATGAAGAGTGTGGAGAACTAAACAACAGTGACACAACTCAGTGACACCATCCTCTTTGCACGGAGAAGACGCCGTGATAGTCTCTCTAGTGCTGGTTCGCAGCATTTCAAATATAACAGTGTGATCGATGCTCATTCTAACAGTATTATAGTATTTGGCCTTTTTTTGGACAACATTGGGAAATTTCCAAAAAATGTATAAAACATGGACGTCGTACCCGTGACGTCACCCACAGGATTCTCAAGAGTGTGGTAGCTTGGACTGGATCCATCTTTAGCAGTCCTGCCTCTGCCGCCACCTTAACCCAAAAAGACGTGAAGCATTAGTGAAGCTGAGTCAGGCTGAATGAAGCCTGGTTACTCAAACAAGACACCTGTGATGGCATACACATGTCAATCAAAGACTCACAGTATTAATTACACATAACTTTAAGTCTTTTATAATTTGAACAGGTGAGTTGTATATAAGTTCACCCTCAGTACAGTTGTCATGAATGGGGAAATTAGCTACAGAGACCAAAACTTTTTTTGTACCAGGCTGTAAACGTGTTATTTCTGCTGTGAAGTTGGACATTTTAACATGGGGACTTATGGAGTCTGACGCCAGCCTCAAGGGGCCATATGAGGAACTGCAGTTTTTGGTATTTCGTCATTAACTTCATTTTTCCACTGTTATCTGACCTATTATAAACCAAACGCCGACAAGAAATAGTTCCAGCTTTTCTCTGTGCATACGGAGAAGTGAAATTTTATTAGTTTCTTCATGTTGACATTTTGCTTCTAGTCACTGTTAGAATTCATTGGAATCACCGTGAAGGACAGAAACTACTAAGTTTTCACAGCCGCAGGGGATGAGTTTGATAGATATAGGGCTATAGATAGATAGATAGATAGATAGATAGATAGATAGATAGATAGATAGATAGATAGATAGATAGATAGAGATAGAGATAGAGAGATAGATAGATAGATAGATAGATAGATAGATAGATAGATAGATAGATAGATAGATAGATAGATAGATAGATAGATAGATAGATAGATAGATAGATAGATAGATAGATAGATAGATAGATAGATAGATAGATAGATAGATAGATAGATAGATAGATAGATAGATAGATAGATAGATAGATAGATAGATAGATAGATAGATAGATAGATAGATAGATAGATAGATAGATAGATAGATAGATATAGATAGATAGATAGATAGAGATAGATAGATAGATAGATAGATAGATAGATAGATAGATAGATAGATAGATAGATAGATAGATAGATAGATAGATAGATAGATAGATAGATAGATAGATAGATTCTGCCTCAGAAGACAGAATTGCACATTAGCTGCTCTCTCATCTCCACACCTGCATTTCCACCGGTGGCAAACTGTGTCTGCTGGTGCATGGCTTTAAGCCATTTTTGCATACATTTAAATGAAAAGGAGGTTGTTGTTTTTTTCCATTTCTTTCTTTTTTTTGTGAGGAAACAGTGTCGCAGTGAGTGAGGGTAGGTGCAGAGGTGGTGGGAGAACCCTTTTTGTAGCCTGCTGAGAATCTCATCAAACACAACAGAAAAACACATTAGGCTGTATGCGTCACCGCCGCTGTTGTGTCGGTAAGCGGTAACGCGGACTAACAGCGTGAGTACAAATCAAAAAATTGCTTTTTCATGTACCGTAAGATGCATGTCAACTAATAAAAAATGAAGCTGCTGCAGCTCTGTCGGGCTCTTGAGTCAAAGGACATACTGTATCATATGAGTTTGTTGTTAAAGTGGACATCAGTGATGCACAGATCTCAGCGTTTCCCTGGAACAGGTGGAAGAGAAATGTTTATTATTAGCCCGGGAAGACTCTCGACTCCCTGATGACAGGAGGACGGATGAACCTCTCTTCAGTCCTTGACACCTTATTTAAATGTCAAAGAGGAACATTAGCTTTAAACTATTTCTTCACTGTGTCAGTCTGTCACTCAACGTTCAGCGTCTGTTTCTGTCCACAGTCCATTGCAATACAAGTGCACAGCTTTGGAAAGAGTCAGTTTCAAAATATGGACTTTATTGTGACAGCAAAACTCAAAATCAATCTTATTATTTGAACAGATTTTATAACTGGAACTGGAACTCCACAGTTGCTATCAATCAAAGAAACTTCCACTGTGCCCCAGTTACATATTAATCTAACTTATATGTAGTATGTGGTGTGTTCATCTAAAAAAAAAAACATATAAAATAAATCAATAAATATACTAAACAAAGCCACCATCGTAATAAAATCACTTCAAAATCAAAACCAGACTGAGTCTACAAATACTCACAGCAGTAAAACAGTGAAGAGAAAACTGTTAATGCAACAATAAAATCCCAGGAAGCAAATCATTAAATGCGAGCTATGTGTAGAGTCTTTCAAATTAAAATCCTGCCCTTGATGTCAAGCTGACATCCACTGACCTAAATAACAGTATAGTATCAACACACTGCAGCCACTCAGGGCTGTAGGTAATGTAGTGTTTCTCTTTTTAACTGAGGACAAGACATTAACGCACATCCAAAACCACGTTCTCTGCATTCACATCAGACCGCCCTTCATCTGTGCAGCATGTATGAACTATACCCTGAAGCATACGTGAAACTATGGACCACTTAACACATCAACAATAATTAATAGTAATTATTAATAGTCTTAGCGTATTCCATCTAAAATCTTTTTTAACATTGCACAGAGCAAAAAGACAACACAGAACAGCACAGAGAATAGCAGCAGTGATATAATCACATCATTGTTTCAGATTGTCCGGAAACAATTTTTTATATGCCCGACATTGAAACTATTTCGAATCATGTAAAATAAAGTGAGTGAGAGTAAGAGAGGGGAAGGCTTCATCTCAAAATTGAAAAATCTCAGGAAAGATTGCCACTTACAGGAGAATTTATTTGGACTAGCTCTTACTGGGTATTTCATTTTCTCTAACTTTTTGTTTTTTTCCAAGCTTTATTTGATAGAGACAGCTGAAGAGTGACAGGAATGCGTGGAAAAAGAGAGACGGGCAATGACATGCAGGAAAAGCCACAGGTGGGATTCGAACCCTGGGCTTCCACAGCGAGGACTGAGCCTCCGCCGCCCCGTGTACAAACTTCTCTAACTTTAAGAAGGACATGACATCAGCGAGGGGGCTTTAGCCGACTTCCAGTAGAGAAGGAGACGACGTCTTCCTATCAAAGAGGTGAAAGACACAACCTCCAATTTTACAGAGGTGTAACAGTTGCAGTCTTCAGGGAGGCCAAAAAAAATGGCAATATGCGGAGAAATGTTAATAGAGATCAAGAATATCTTCAACTTAAAATATACTGCTGAAAGCTGAGCAGGAGGTGAACCAGTAACCATCCGTAGGTATGGTACAAAGCTCAACCTGTTAACTTGTCGATCGATTTGGATACAAATTTTGCTCAATCCTGATTGGTGCAGAAGTATATAACAGTTTTTCCTCGTGTGGCTGTTTGAGGAACTGCAGTTTTTTTAAATTCCTGCGTCAAAACATAAAAACCGTTGGAGGATATCGTACGAACAAAAAACGAAAATTGGTTTTCAAAGCTTTTACATTGTAAACCAACAGTTAATAGATACAATCACAACATATGACCCAAAAATGAAACATCACATTACTGCCTACGTACAGACACATTCATTAAATGCTGATTAAATGCAGCTCAAGCCAACGCTGTCACAGATATTCATAAGCACCTCTGCACTTCCACAACAACGAAAACAAAATAAACGATAAAT
Source organism: Collichthys lucidus (assembly GCA_004119915.2). NCBI lineage: Eukaryota > Metazoa > Chordata > Actinopteri > Sciaenidae > Collichthys > Collichthys lucidus. The sequence continues at coordinate 5,436,976 of CM014096.1, read as the reverse complement.
CTCGCATTGGATTTCTGCACCGCATCACAACAAAGTGATTAAGTTAGAGGCACCTCATAAAATTATTGGAAAAGCATTTCATACAGTATGAAACAGGGTTATCTCAGACAGCACGGGGAGAATAAATGTTGCACTCTACAAGGTGAACATAAAGTGACTGGAAAGTCATCCACATTATTGCCCCATTTTCTCTCCTGCGAAGGGTTGTATAAGGGGCACGGATCCACTCAGCTGTCCTGCATTTCCCTTCAGCCAAGTGTCACGAAAGTTGAGCCTCTCTCTCTCCGAGAAGTGACTGAATTACCCACTCGACTCGTGAATAATGCAGGCAGGATGTCGGTAACATAGGGTGGAGGGGGCTTTCTGCTGAGAACAGCAGGTGCCTTTCATCATCATGACACAAGAAACAAGTGAGACACAGCGGGGAGTTTGCTCAGCACAAAGATAAATAAAGCACGTAAGCATGCATGCATGCATGTAGAGTGTGTTTCTGGATGTGTTTGAGCAAGAGTAAGATCCGTGGGGAAATTATCTCCAGAATGTGGTATCGAGTGCACTTTACCGATGGAAACAGAAGTATTTCTGAGAGCGCTGCCCAGCAGTGAAATTGAGGGGCAATTTGTTTTGGTGGGTGTGCAAATGAGCAGGAAATAACACCGGTAAAGGAAAAAGAAACTTGTAAACCAAGACTATTCTGTTATCACGCCCACAAATAAGCAGAAGACTCCCCACTGACAAGCGAGAGAAAACAGACTTGTGGATTTCAAAACATCCATGCCCCTTTCTCTCAATGCATTGCCAACCCAACCACGCGTAGACGTTAAATTCACACATCACACGTGAAGTTTGTGTGTCTTCCCTCTCTCTCAGGGAAGTGGAAGCAATAGATAGCACTTGTCTTGCGTTAACGTACTGAGCACAAAAATACGCGAAGCTGAGAAGTGCAGGCATCCGCTGTTAAGGATGCAGTTTAACTTTTAATCACCCTTGAAATTCCCTTTGATACGTGTTACCGAGAAGGAGAAGGAGAGAGGAGATGAGACAACGTGGGCTTTCAACAGCCCGTACTGTACGATGATGCTCCTCGTTTCTAATTACCAAAAACTTCAGCTGCGATTTCCTTTGAAGACGAGGCCGGCTGCCTCATAGGCATGATCAGACTGTGACTGTAGGCTAAGTCACTAGAACATTGACTTCATGTGGCTCGGGACTGTTGGGTTGAAAAGCCGTGGCGATGATCTGTCTTTTCTATTTTCAAAACTCGAGTTTTTTGGGATTGAGCTCTTTGAAACTGTATTTGAGAAAAAGGTCCTCGGCAGCATAATTCATGCAATCAAAAAGTGTTCTGGAAGCACTGATTGTAATTCACATAAAGAGTTTTGTTGTTGTGCGCTGAACTTCATCTTTATGGGCCCATTTACACAGCCGTAGATTTAAAAACACATTTTCCAGCCCTGTATCCTGGAGAATAATGTGAGCGAGGCAGACAGTGAGTAAAGATTGAAGTGGATAAAGCTTTTCTTTACTTTAAAGGACCAGTGCGTATAATTTAGTAGAATCCAGCATTTGCTTCCTAATGTGAAGGAGAAAGATGGCTGCTGTAGAAACATCAACGTCAAGGCTCATCCTAAGGTAGTAAGATGCTAACAATTAAATTTTTTTTAGGTTATACACTAAAGAAAACATAGTTATGCATCTTATCTTTCTTTTTTGCCATATGCTGTAAATAGAGCACTTTAAATGTTACACACTGGACCTTCCATAAACACACCAGTAGTAACCGATTGGCTACAATTTGAAAGAAATGTTGGCAAAACAAACTTTTGTGCGTGCAATGAACCCTTTTCTCGTCTCAGATTAGGGTTGAATGTAGCTATCGGTTTTCATCCATTTATCCTACATCTGATTTCAGTTAGTAGTTAGTAGTTGTTAGTTAGTTTTATTTTGTTTGTTTGTTTTCTAATAAGTAAAACTGACAAACAAACCCATATTTGTCAAAGTTGACGACTCACATACATTGTCAAAATTATGTAATGAAGCTTATTTTAGTTTTATCTCTCTGATTTTATGATAGATTTAGCACTAGCCTTCTGTTAATTACAGTTTCGAGTCAGTTTTGAGTGCAGCATTGCATAGAATTTTTTGTATTTTGTGATTTAGCGAAGCCAGTTTCACCGTGCAACACCACTGTCATAAATACTTGCTATGATTATATCATATATATTGCTATCGGCCCTAAAACCTCCTCTTCTGCAGCCTGGCTAACAAACTGAGCTAACAGCAGCTATCGTTTGTAGCAGGTGACTGTTACTTTATGGTAGAAAAGATATACAATGTGACTTGAGAGCATGTTTCCCTTCCATTTTGAAACGTAAGGCCTCTAGAGAATAGTTATATTTTATTTTATATACATTAATATTTAAATATTTTCATTTTCATCATATGTGAGTGTCTGGTAATCACAAGCACCCCTCTGTGGACTGTCTACTTGGTTCCTTCCGCCTGCTGTACCAAGTACTAGCATCGGTCGTGTATACAGTTTAGTGTATTCCCACGTGTACAGAAGACTCATCAATTACTCCCCCGTTAACTCCTTGCATCAAGTCTAATTTTATAGTATCCATTATTGAACAGATGCGGTTCAGTAATTTATTGAATTACGGGCCAATATTTGTCACTGCGGTGACAGCGAGGAAGTTAAGTCAGCTCCACCTCTACTTCATATCACTTTCCCCTTTCTATCCCCCCGTGGACTTTATGGTATGTCTATATTAATCTTCAGCAAATCAAATCAATGACTCTGGCCCTCATATTAGCTCCTTCCGACTGTTACCATGGAAACCTAAAGGCCAGTGAATATTATAGGAAAGGGGGGGAGGGGGAAAGGATTGCCTGCTTAAAGGAAAAGGAGGAGAACGTGGCTTTAACAGCCAGGAGGGGTACCGGGTGAGGGGGGTAGAGGTTAGTGCCTCCCATACATCACATGTGCTGTCATCTTGAGGGTGCCGCATTAGGAAACAAGGAGGCGAGAAAATCCCGTCAGCAGTATAAAATGTCACTGATGTCCTGCTGTGCATCATCAACGGTTTGTCTCCACTGCTGCTCTGTTCTTTAGTTTTTTTCTTTAAGCGTTTCAGTGTCAAGGTTAAGACAAAGTATATATACAAAGTATTTATAATTTGTTACATCTTCACTTATATTTTGTATTTTATATTTCATGTTTAGTGCTGTTTGCACCAAACT